>CAMZMU010000061.1:44181023-44781023 GCA_947311845.1 Poa pratensis | reverse complement strand
TCTGACACAGGATCGAAAAGTATCGAGGCTCCACGACTACGCCCCCAACAGGGTCACGACGCAAAGCGCCGCCGCCGTCTAGACCAAGAGGTCAAGGTTTTCACCCGGATCCCTAGTGCGGAGAGGGCAACCACAACAGCGCCCCCAAGAGGGTTACGACACCCGCAGGCGTCGTCGCTGTTGGCGCCGAAGCGCAGAACTTTCGCCCGGAAGCACCTTTCTACGACTAAGTGCGGAGAAGGCACCCACAACAACGCCCCCAAGAGGGTTACGACACCCGCAGGCGTCGTCGTTGTTGGCGCCGAAGCGCAGAGCTTTCGCTCGGAAGCACCATTCTACCACATCGATACCACGAAACGCCAAGAGTCTCGAGCCAGGCCACCAGGACGCGATCTGGGCACCGCCATTGCCGAAGCGAAGCCAGCACCAGGGACTCCATCCGCCAACTCCCCGCCACCCACGTGGTCCGAGAAGACGACCATCACCGCTGCCACGTCACTCGCCGCAGAGTCGCACGCGCAGACCACCGTCCAGGGCCGCCGCCCCGGCATCCGCAACCTCCACCCGAGGAGCCAGCAAGTCACAAGGTCCACACCGCAAATTAGTGAGGCCGGCAACGAATCTAGGCCTGCGAGTTCGACATCGACAACCTTTAGGGGAGATCCAGTCCCCCACCGCCCGAGACGGTCGCCGACCGGACACAGCAGCAGTGCCTGTCAGGCCCAGATCCGCCTGATCAGGCCCGACCAGCTCCGCCGCCATGCTGCAGCATCAAGATTGCAAATGTCCTCCTGCAGAGCGACACTGGACAGCACGCACGGCCCGGGCCCGTAGAACCCAGATCGGGCCCGCTGGGCTCAGATCTGGGCCGAGCACCTCCGGCCATGGCACACTCCCGAGTCAACCTGTCCCCGCCGCCGTGCTCCCCTCACCTCCATCGCCGTGCAGCCCCGTCGTGGCCTTGCTGGATGCCCACGGCCGGGGGATGCTGCGCCACCCAGGAGAACGCCGTTGACGAAGCCCCGCCGCCACCTGAGCCCGCTCGAACGAGGCCGCCACGCCACCGGAGAGCCGCGCCGGCGCTCCCCTCGCTGAGAACGCCGCCTCACCAGGCCAGAAGAGCCCCGCCTCCTCCAACCATGGCTCGGGGAAGGGCAAGCCGCCGCCGCCGGCGCCAACCGGGCCGAGCCCGGCGGCCTCTGCCGACGGCGGCGACAGGGAAAGGAGGAGGAGAGGACGCCTGAGGAGAGATGCGGGGGGCGCGCGCCGCCGCCGCCACGGGGGGCGGGGACGCGCGAGGGGAGGGAGGTGGAGGGAGGGAGAGGGTGGCGCGGCGGCCGGCGGCGGCGGCGCTAGGGTTAGGGTTGGGGAGGGAGGTGGAGGGAGGGAGAGAGAAGCCCAACCAGCGGCCGCGTTCAAAAGACAAAATAGCAATGAACACCCAATTTTGCAATGTCGATCGGTTGATTGGCCAAGCCCTAGACTGTGTAGATGGTTTGCGCCCATGCTGGTGTGCTCCAGCCTGCAGCATGGCTTTTGCCACTATTGTTCTCGGCCACTCCCTACACCGAGAGCATGCCTGGATGCCTCCTAGTCTTGAACTAGACAAAAGAGAAGTCGTCGCCTCACGGGTTTCTCTTGGTCGTGTGTCTGCGCCATGGAACTAAACAAAAGAGAAGTTTATTTGTCGCTGTCTCATAGGTTCATTTCAGGGATTCCGTTCCAACATTGCTCCCGATGTCTCATAGTCCAATATATTCTCACACATCTCATGATCTTTTATAACCCTCCCTTTAATCAATTTGTATGAATGACACCTATTGGACGCAATAAGCTAAAGCTGCCAAATTAGGACATAGTGAGAACATATAAAGAGAGCTATTCTGAATGATGTTGTATACATAAGAGGGGAACACATTATTCATGCATGTAAGGTTGGTGTGGTCTGCATCTAAAAAGGGGGGATTAGTGTGGTATATATAAGAAAACGTTAAAGTAGAAGTTGGCGGTTACTCTTGGCTTGTAGATATAACAATCACATAGTCATTGTCGATGATGAGGATTTTTCTCACGAATTGGCGTAGAGTGCGGCTTTAATAATGAGAGAAATTGAATAACATATATAAATGTTCGAATGATTTAGTTTTGATATTAAACCGACAAAAGTTGTAGAACATGAGCTGATTATCTCATCTTGTGGCGCTAAATATAGGGTTTAACTTAGCACTAATTGAACTAAAGACAAGTATAACATAACTAAAAACCACAATAATGAAGAAAAAATATATGCGTATATCAACTATCGCGTAGAACTTCATCTTAATTAAAACATTGCTGATAATAAATTTGTAGATTCTCTGCAGGAACACGAAGCTTTTCTTCTCACTCCTCCTCTATACCTTCATCCCATTTTTTCCTCGTCATCACCTCACAAGTCTCCACTTCTTCTCATTCCTATTGTGGCATGGTTGACGGATGATGATGTTGCAACTTGGTTCGAGACAACATCAGTGCAGAATCCAGACGTGTTCTATATCTTTTGGTTAGTACTCAATAGTAAGTGGATGACTTTTGGAGATAATGTATATTTGCTTGAAAATCATAGATGAATGGTATCAGACGTCTACTTATCGTAGTAAACTCAATATGTAATAGTGTAAATCCCCCAAATCTTTTAAAAATATTGTAAAGAGAAATACGTGCATGTATATGACTACTTAGAAATTCCAAAACATCTATATCCATTACAGTCTATGAAAAGTATGTTGGAACTTTGAACAACAAAGCAGGTGCGAGGGAGCCGTTCGACGGGATGGACGACATTCAGAGTTCTTGACTTGGCATGAAGTGGTATGAACCACTCCAAGTCAGAGGATCGAACACAGACAACTACTTAAGTAGCCTCGTTGTTAAGACAACAAAAGTGCCAGGTCCAGGTGTTCTTTCTTCAGGTTCAGAAGTAGAGGCCTCACTATCTTCCTGGATCTTCCGTCCTTCACCGCTCCCGATGTCTCATATTCCTATGTGTTCTGATATATTTCATGTTTTCTTATCACCTTCTCTTTAGATAGAGTGAGATGAGAGAACTGTTCTGTTGAAGATAGTGGTTTACCTAAGATGAGAAAAATATTCATGTAGGTGCAATATACATGTAAATAAAAGAGGCTAGTATGGTTATATAAGGAAATGGTTGTAAGTGAGGTTGGTCAAGTCGTTGTACCCTCAGACTTCATATCAGGGTTGATACATACTAGATCCCCCGGCGCGGCTTTGCCGCGCGCCACCCGCCGTTGACACTGGTTTTCGACTTGTTATGACAACCATTTTTTATATGACACGGCAGTCAACAATTAATATACATGTTAGGGCACAGCTCACCACACGCCAGCTGCCTTTCGCAATGTATAAGTCGTTTGGTAAAGCTTTATGTATAGTGAATGTAAAGCTTAGGATAACTGATGTTCAACAAACAAATATACGAATAGTTTGTATCAATCTTAGACTAAGTAAGAAGCCAAAAAATATTACGTAAACAGTAAAGCAGGAAATATAAGAACATTATACATTAGATAGGGACAAATATTATATTTGTCACAAAGGAGGAGACAGATGCTCTTTTGAACTAATGCAACTATGGCATGCACAATCCAAATATCTCACAAATATATACAATTCAAATATTTCTATCTGGTGAAAGCAACTCAGAAGATACAAAAGATTGTACTCTATGATGCGGATCAAAATTTAATTTTTGATAGAGTTTAAACTGGAACCACTAAGTGTTGGCCTCCGACAGATGTTCTGGTCTGAGCCATCTCTGTTATCTTCAGATCATCTCTCTCATATATGTTGGCGATGAACTTCTCTCATGAAGCATTCAAAATAACAATTATTGTTGTCATCGATACATCACTGAGAACTTATAAACTAATGGTTCATATGATACAGGAGGTTACAGAAACAATAAAAAATTCAATTTGTGTTTAGAATTTAGAAGATGAACTGCCCCAACAATGTAAATCAGAGTAAATATCACTAAAAATCTTGGCCAACAATTATATATGTAATCATCCAAACCAAGTGGATTATCATGTAAAATGCTGAGAGCTTTGAGTCAAGACTCTAGTATTGGGAAGAGGAAAAGGATATTACTCTTGGTAAACAAAACTTTTACATACTTCTAGCAAGGTTTAATTAAAGACAAATAAAATACCATGACCTTTGCATGATGGAAGGAACAGAGGCACAAAAAATGACTCCTAGCTAGGAGACGACAATTCATAACCCAAAGATGGAGAAATAAAGAAAGAACTCACATAGGATTGGGACATTTGATTTAGCCATGGAGATTGGGACATTTGATTTAGCCATGGAGAATATCCTCAACGCCAATACAAAGGTAGCAGGAGCAAGATCAACCACGCCGAACAACAGCGCATACTTTGTTCTTTGCCCCCTCCCTGTATGATATGACCACCCATGTAAGTGTCGTTTATCATGTAGAGAAGAACAACACACATGTGCATAATCAAATGTGCAAGATGGAAAACAAAATTGGGAAATTTTCTATGTTCTTATCATAAAATTATTTCGCGATTCGGCTGTAGTGTACAGATGAGAGTATACTTGTGCACACAAGCCCCTTGGTATCTAACAGCTTATGTGCATATCAGAACCGAGACATATAGATGTACGGTTATCATCAGTTTTTACTTGCCATGAGAAATAAAAATTGAAGAGACACATAGTCTGTAATTCTTTCCCAAGCAGAGAAGGGTACAAAAAAAACCTGAATATACACACAAAATAAATCAAAAGATGCACATGGGAGTAGCAGTATACACTTCTGCAAGTTAAAAGATGATGGATTCATAGTAGTCTAGCTAGGGTAATTCGCAGCAGAAGAAGAGTGAAGCGGGAAGTAGGACCTTTTTTCGGGTGGTAATTTGCAGGTTGTCCGTGGCCATGGTAAAAAAATTATCCAGCCGACGCAAGCTGAGGCTGCTTGGTTCTGTTGTGAATCAAGACTGCGTGAGCAGAGCAGAGCAGAGCAGCGGTGGAAGGGAGAAGGCATGGGAGAAAAGGGGAAGGATGGACTGACCTAGGAGGTTCTCGTGGATCTCTTCCTCCTCCTCGTGGCTGCGTCGGCTCTCCCTGTGGAGACGCCCTGCGAAAATAAAGAAGGCGTGAGAAATGGAATGGAAGGACGACGCGCTGTCGGGAGGGCGGAGAAGGGCTTGACCTAGGAGGCGGCGGATCTGGTCGATCTTCCGGCCATGTCCATGGCGGCGACGATCTTAGAGGTGGGCGGCGACTGGCCTTGGATGGGGTGGCCGAGAGCAGGTAGGGCTCCAGCAGCCTAGCAGGAGCCTCGTCGTCGTCGACCCGTTGGCGGTGAAAGGCGAGCAGGTAGAGTTGTTGGAGGCCGGCGCTCCGTACCTCCGTTGAGCTGTAGTAGCCCTCCATGGTGGCTAGGAGCGACGGCCACGGCTTGTGACGATGGCTTGGCGGCGGTGTGCGGCGAGGCCGGGGGAGCGGCGGCGGGGTGAGAGAGAAAGGGGATCGGACAGGCGTGCGAGGTCGTCTCCCCGATGGACGCGAGGGATAGGACGCGAAATGTCGATACTACCCCCACGGGGCAGCAACATCTACACCGTGGGCGGACCAAGCCACGCCGGTTGACACGCGGGCCACATCCAGGACCGGCCCACATCACAGCACGCGCGAGCAAACGGTCACCGACGACGCCACATGCTCTGCCTCTGCCAAGCGGGACCGGCAATATCTGGACCCAGCGTCAGTGAGACATGTACCCAGTAAAAAAAGTAAGCCAAGGAAGACCATGGGCAAGAAACACACACCACGACGGCGCAGGAAAGAAGAGACCTGCTACCGCAAACGGACGGTGGAGATGACGCGGTGACTGCTGGATCCGACGGCCGACGTGCGCTAATCGCTGTGAGAGCCCCTCGGGGTCACCCCATTTACCTCCTTCGATATATAGCCGGCGGTGGCGCGGTACGCGCGCAAGGGCGTTCCCGCCGCGACTAGTTTGGCCTCACCGATATACGCACGCGGGTGGGCGACGGACGACGACGCCGAGTGACGCCGCAGTCATCCCTATCTGAGTCCGCATGACGCTGGTTCACGACCTCGTGCGGCAACGGCGCGGATAACTTATTTCTCCGCTGCCGGGAACCCTCCAACTTCCTACCAGCATCATCGATCTCCAGGATGCCCGCCGCGTCATGTCCAGGAGCGGGAGCGGTGCGCTGACGCCCGAGTTCCACTTCCACGACCACCTCGCCGTAGCGGTGTATTGCAAATCAACGCCGACGTGCGTCTTCTGCCGAGGCGGCACATGCGAGTTTCTCATTGGATGTGACCGCTCATCACTCTGCCACGAGCTTGCAAATTTGCAATGCAAAGCTAGCTCAAAGTGCAATTGGATGATCGATCCTCTTTTTTTCTTTCTAATGGGATAATGCCTCGCTAACCTGGCCTGGCCAAATCCCTTCTAACGGGCTGCTATTTTTGTCTTCTTCTCCTAGGATGTATAATCAGGTTAATTTAGGCTTATGTTTTTGTTTCCTTTGTAATCCACTATAAGGTTCACAATAAAATAGTTGTCCACATAAATTGAAGTCCTAGATTCTTGCGTCGTGGCTTCTTCTTGAAAAAGAATGTGTTGTTACCTAATCACCTTGGTCAGGATATGTATATGTGACTACTTAGAACTTACAAAACACTCACTCTGTTTATAAATATAAGATGTTTTGAATGTTTCATATGTCAATTACATGCGTATTAAAATGAAAATGAGTGTATATACACACTGAAACGTGTCTAGACACGTATAGATACATGCGAATATGAAGAAGGCTAAAATATCTTATATTTAAGCCAGAGGGAGTAGAGTGCATTGGTAAAAACACACATAACCAATGCAGAGAAAATTGAAACGGACTACGTCCACCATAAAATTACTTGCAGAGCCCACAGCTACGACAGGACGAACATTTTTTTTATGGAAGACATGAAGAACAAGTGCATTGACAATCTCTACTATATAATATGTCTTCAGGTGGTGAGATATGGTACGTTTTTTAAATTTCCAATTTTACCCTTGCATCGCTAGGCCCACCAGAAAATATTACATCAACTGCCACCGCTAATTGAGACGTACCGCTTCGATGTTCCTCTGGAAAAGAAGAAATATCCCAGCCTCGAGCTCTTCATGGACGCCATGCCTCCACTGACGTCAGAGTCCGGCGGGCTCTACTTCGGTCACCTCGACTTCACCCCTCAACTCCCGCACGGTCGTGAGGAGGACAAGCTCGCCATGGATACCGGATCTCCGCCGCCGTGTATCTCGCCCAATACCCAACCGCCGACCTGGACCAGCCCGTGCGCCGCCCAAGATCCACGAGCAGCGCCGCCAGTGCAGGCCTCCCTCAACCGAAAATCCTCTCAGCGGCCACCGCCTCAGCACACTTCCTCTGCCGCCGATCGGGATCCGGTCTCCAATGAGGCCCGCTGCCCTGCCTCTGCGCCATCGCCATGCCGCGCGGCGTCCCATGGCAGATTCCGGACTGACAGCGGCCCCTTCAAGGTACTGGCAATTAAACGAACATCACGCCTTGCCCTTGCTCTCTTCCACTGTCGCATGATTTTGTATCTTACGGCGTATCCGGCGAGCAAAATTGCAGGCAAGATGCAGACGTTCATGTCGAAGATGGAGTCTTCGAGTGGCCGGGCGGCCCATCATACGAGCCATGAGTTGGCAACAAGTGGCCCGTGGCACCCACATGGTTTGTTATTTTCCTGAAACAACCATCAATATTGGCCCATTTAGATATTCGATCCCTCCTTGAAGCCCATGTAGTCAATTATCCTAGATGCCTTTGTGGGCCTTGAGATCGATCGAGCTTCATCGAGCAACTCTAGGTTGGAATCCATCTTCTCCCGCATGATTTGCAAGCTGTGGTGTTCGTACGGAAAGTAGACAAGCATGTCAAACCACCGTCGCCAATACTCGTTGCACTGGTCGCGGCCACACATATACCACACATATACTCGTTGCAAGCCGTGGTGTTCAACATAAATCTTGCACTAAAACATGTCTAGATACATGTGTGGTAAGTTGGTAGTGCGACTTATATTTTGATACGGAGGGAGTAGTTGAGTTTGAAAACCTTCAACTGGGGGCAACAGGTTATGCGCCGGTGATGATTGTGTTCGACGTGATTTTGTACTTAATAAAATAAAATTATGTGATATTTGTACAAGTACGGAACATATATACGTCACTGATTAAGGATCAATATTTCTTTTTAAAAAGGGTTTAAGTTGGTCGTGCAATTACTTGTGCTGCTTGTGCTAATCCTTTTTTTAATTAACGTTCTTGCTTGAGCTCCAGCAGCTGGCTCCATTTGCATGAAGGAGTCCAGGGAGCTCACGTACACGTACGCGTCCAAGTCCAGGTGCTAGGCGTCGACCTGCACCAAACCAAACTGATGGGCGGGTCTCTCGCGCGCCGGATCGGCGCGACGCGCTCTGGGATAAGATAAGCACGTCCCCATGAAACCAGCAACGGCACAACAACTTGGGACGTCTTCCGCGCAGCGCGTGGCTATCCCTTCATTCTCGTTCATTCTCACCTGACGCTGGCCTATAAGAAGGACCGGGCAGCAAACACCGAGGAGAAAAGGCGAACTCTGAACACACAGATCGATCATTGAAGGAGCAGCACATGACACGCCCGCCAGGGCTGTGGATGCTCGCACCCGGCGGTGGCCATTGAGGACACGCCCTTGAGCCGGCGGCCGCGGCGCCCTGGACATGCCATGCAAGGCGATGACGGGCGCGCGCCGAAGAGCGGCCGGCGATCCTTTCTTCATCTGAACCAGCACGTGCATCCGCGAGCAGATCAATCGCGTCGCCTTCCATCTGCGCCAACATGCTACATCACACGCGCCCATGGCGGCGACTCATGCATGTTTAATGATCCGTTAGTCCTGCTATGATCTTTCTCTTCCTCTCTCTTAGCTAGCAGGGCGGGAGACAAAGGCAATGGAATGAAGCGCTCCTGGCATGCAGTCTGTCGACGTTGAGTTGCTGATGGCGTATAGTCCGGAGCCGCCTCCACTGCCAATGATCAAGACGACGAGGCAGATGAGCTGCTCGCGTGCAGCCTGCCGACGTTGAGATGTTGCCGGTGTGTAGCCTTTGCGCTGTCTTCATCACCGCCACGAAGGCGATGTCCCGACGACCGGTGCATGGCCCGGCGTCTTCTCCATCACCACCACGTACGAAGACGACGTCCCGACGGCCGACACACGGCCCGGCGACATCTCCCTCTCCACGAGTGCGTCGGCTGGGCTGCCGGCGAGCAGCACGGCGCCATCTCCAACGCCAAGACGACGCCACGAATGCCGGCGTACAGCCCGGCATCATCTTCCTCCATGTGACAAGGCAGCCGGCTTGCAGCTCGGCGATTTCTCCAATGCCGCGCGCGACGACCAGCGCACGGCCCGGTGTCATCTTCATCTACATGACAACATTGTCGGACAGCCGGCGTACAGCCTGGCGTCATCTCCATCTCAGCGATGACATCGGCGACACGGCGCCGTAGGCAGCGGCCCAACGACGCGCCACGATGTACTTATAAGCTGCGACGACGATGATGGGAACTTGTCACCACGACGCAGATCATCTCCACTTCTCGTCCATGTGATCTGAGCCCACTGCACCATCCTCAACAAGGTCATCCTCTTCGACAAGAACGCTCGCCGTCGTGCAATCCGCCGACGCCAAGGTGCTGCCGACGTGCAGCCCAAAAGCCATCTTCATCGCCATGATGTTCATCTAGAAGAGTAATCGATGGAGCTCGCTGCGGTGCGGAGTCCATGCCATGCACGTCGAGCCCATGGCACTGTCAACAACATTCAAGAAACTGTATCAAGTAGCTGTGTTGCAGGGTGTAGCCCATCATGTATGCCACATGCCAGCACTCCAAGACCCGATGCATGCATCAACCTCACGACGTGCAAATCCAATCACTCAGGTATGTCCAGATTAATTAATTATTTTACTTCATGCATGTTCATGTCATCAGGTACGAACGAATCCAAGTATGGATAATGGACGCCGTGGAGTCGGCTCCATCACACCCACCGCGGGAATCTCAATGCCCACACGTCCGCACGCCAGCTGCTGTTAACGGAGCTGCAACGGAGACTACATCGACACACCAGGCCATCTTCAACGACCTCTCCCTGAAACCGACCGCAAACACTTCATCGACACTCCCGCGTCAGACTTCCTCGACACATCTCCCCGACAAGGATGCCGACTGCACCTGCACATCGTCGTTTGTCAACTTCAGCAATCTACGTCAGTTGAATTACACGACCACGACACATCAAGCCTCGAGAAGATCATGCATACCTTCGGCGCCACAAGATCTACATCGCCAACTTCATATACCATCGTCATCGAGCCACGTTGCCGCGCGACGATATTCAAGTCCTCTTCGACTCTACACCAACATTCTTCCTCGACATCGTCCTAGCATCGACGAGGCGAAGCCACTCCACCGATATGTCCTTTTTCCGATGAAGCAAACCACTTCTTGCCGGGCACCGACGAGGCGAAGGCAAACTATCAAGTCCGACCGACGAGGCGGACACCACTAGGCCGGGCACCGACGAGGCGAAGGCCGCCCATCTGTCTGAGCTGACGAAGCCAGACACCTTCATCATCGGATATCGGATATCGACAAGTCGGAGGGATGCGACTAAGCATCGCCGAAGCGACGGACGTACCGCTCCATCCTCCACTTCACCATCGCATCACCATCATCTGCACCAAGTGCATGGAGAAGACGAGACTTGAAGACGACGACCATTGCAGCAGCTTAATCGGAGGTGGTCCACGACTTCATCTCGCGGACGTAATTAAGCGGGAGAGATCCGAGGCCCCGTGAACCAGAACTTCACAATCGCCCAAGTCATATCGGCCACGCTAGTAGGCCACGAAGCGCATATTGTAAAGGGATCATGTACTTTTGTTTCTCCATTGAGAGATTAATAAAATACAAATTTCCCTATATATTTTATTTGTGTACTTAGTACACTGGCACGCCCGCATATTTATTTTCCCCTGGCGCGTAGAGAGATAATAATACGTATATGCGTCTTTATTATTTTTCGTGTCAAACAGATTGCTCAACATGAACAACATGCGGACTTGCGAGCATCTCCAACCGGAGTTGCCAAATTTGGCCCCCAAAGTGTCCGCAGACACGACCGGACGTGTCCGCGGACCCTGTCCGGGCTAACCCCAAAAAGGGTGTCCTACAACCGTGCCCCCCATATCCGCACCCTCAAATCCATACTAGCCATGCAACGTAAACTAAAGAACGTAGATCGGAGCTCAATGTAGTACGGAGCGTTCGATCGGAGCTCAATGTAGTAC
The DNA here is from genome assembly GCA_947311845.1 of Poa pratensis. Lineage (NCBI taxonomy): Eukaryota > Viridiplantae > Streptophyta > Magnoliopsida > Poales > Poaceae > Poa > Poa pratensis. The sequence continues at coordinate 44,769,545 of CAMZMU010000061.1, read as the reverse complement.
AGGTTGCATTCGATCGGAGCTCATAGTTCGGATTACAGACATACTAAGCTATATAGACAAAATCTTAACAAAAGGGGGCAAACCGGCGGCGCCGCCATCCTCTGTGTCCGCCGGTCCCTTCGCCTTCATCGGCGGCGCTTCACTGCTTTCACGCCGGCCCCTTCCCCTTGTCATCACCGGAGGGCCGGTGGCGGCGCAGCAGCTCGAAGGCCGCGTAGGGGTCTGCGTGGGAGGAGCTGGAGCTGTTGGAGCGAGCGGCGAGGACCGCACGGGTCTGCTCCTCGGCGAGCCTGGCCGCGCGGTCGTTCTTCGTCGCCTCCTTCTTCGACTCGGCGATGGCGACGTCGAGCATCGCCTTGTTCTTGCGGCGGAGGCGCCTGGCGTCCGTCTCCGCGGTCGTGTACGACCGCTCCAAGACGGCCAACGGCACCGGCTCGTTCACCGCGGCGCGCAATGCCCGCTCCGCCGCAGCGGGGTTGGCCTTGCGGAGCTGCCGGAAAGCCTTCCCCTCCGTCTCCGGCGTGCGCATCCGCTTCGAAGACGGCGGGGTCTTCGGAAGAAGCCGCCATTCGCCGGCCCCGTACGGCAGAATATTCCACCCAGGTGGTGCTTGGACGGGGGGGGGGGGGGGGGGGGAGGGACCGCGGCGTGGCGGAGATGGGGAGGCGCAGATCTTGCGGAGCGCGGTTGTGGAGCCGATGAAGCCGCAACAGACCCCGCCGGCTGTGGACGGCGCCGTGCCGGCGCAATCTCGGAGCATTGGCCTCCGCGCGGCGCCGCCGAGCTGGATCCGCCGACTTCCTTCAAGGATTGCTCGACGGCGATGCGGTAGGCTGATGTCTACGCACGCTTCTATTCTTGTAGACAGTGTTGGGCCTCCAAGTGCAGAGGTTTGTAGAACAGCAGCAAGTTTTCCTTAAGTGAATCCCCCAAGGTTTATCGAACTCAGGGAGGTAGAGGTCAAAGATATCCCTCTCAAGCAACCCTGCAATTAAGATACAAGAAGTCTCTTGTGTCCCCAACACACCCAATACACTTGTCAGGTGTATAGGTGCACTAGTTCGGCGAAGAGATAGTGAAATACAAATAATATGGATGATTATATGTGGTAATTGCAATCTGAAATAAAAATGGCAGCAAGCAAACATGTAGCAGAACTGAGAGTAAACGGTGTTTCAATGCTTGGAAATAAGACCTAGAGATCATACTTTCACTAGTGGACACTCTCAACAATAATAATATAGTTGAATACATAGATATTTCCTCTTCACTATGCTACCCCAAACTATCCTCCGGTTGGATAACGAACACCAATCCATTGCGTAGGGCTATAAAAGCACACCCTAAAGTCCGTGTTCCAAACCGAGGGCACCCCACACTGTCAACATGAGCACCCCAAGCAGTACTAAACAAACACCACCATATCATAGAGACATCCAACACAAAGAACAACTCATGGCAAGTATTCCCATAATCTTTAATCCAAAGAGTCACAAACGGCACGCGCACTGTCAACTTCGCACCATGGGACAAAGGTGACTCCGGAGATTACATTAATAAAACCACTTGAATAGCATATTCATAATATAATGAAGAGTAGCATCTATGAATTCAACTAGATTATAAATCTCATGATCACATATAGATCACATCATGGGAGAGAGAGAGATGAACCACATAGCTACCGTACGAGCCCTCAGCCCCGAGGGAAACTACTCACACATGGTCATGGTGATGAGGAGCTTGATGGAGAGCTTGATGAAGAGGTGCAGCCCGGAGTGGAGACGGAGGCCCCGCAGCAGCCACGGCGCGGCGGCGGCGGCGTGATGGCGGCAGCCCCCCGGCGCGGGAGCGGCAACCCTTGGCGGCGGCCCTTGGTGATGGAGATGGTGTTGAGAAGGTTCTCCTCCCCAAGGTGGCTGTTGGGGAGGAGAAAAATTCGTGGTATGGGGCTCCTCACACGACCTAGGGTTTCCTCACTTATATGGACTCTCGGATTTCCGTCATCCCATCTAGGGCTGCAGTAAATCGGGAATATCTCGGCCGCCCGGACTCGGAATTGGACGAATTTTATGTCTAGATCAATTCTCGGAAAATTCTCTGCAACTTTGTCTTCTGTCAGGTTTCCGTTTGACGTCGTCTTCGGGCCCAAACGTGACCATCTTCGAAAAACGTTTCCAGACAGATTTCAGAAAAGTCCCAATTCGACTCCAATATGGTTTCCTTTTGTATTTTTGATAATTCCTACACAACAAATAGAAAAACAAAAGGATTTTGCACTTTGGCAACTATTAATAGGTTAGTCCAATAAATGCTATAATATAAATGTGTAAATAAAACATGTGGTATTAATATAAAATAAGCATGAAACATCAAAAATTATAGATACGTTTGGGACGTATCATATGCCTCCTCCTCCGCGTCTATGGAGTGCGGCGCCGCAGCGTCGGAAACCTCGTCCTCCGGCTCCGAGCCCCAGTCGATGGAGGAGGAAGACATTGCGCCGGCCGGAGAGCGGAGAAGGCGAGGAGAGTGGCAGATGCGGAGTGGAGTGTGGTTAGGGTTACGACCGGTGAGTTAATTGAGGGGACGGCGGAGACACGCAGCGGCAGTCAGCGGCGAGTCAGCGGAGACACGCGGCGACGGTCACCCTCCCGTAGTGGGTCCGCCATGTCAGCGAGTACGGGGCGGACGCGTCCGGGCGCGCCCGGGCGCCCCCAAACCCGCCCAGATTGTGTGCCGGACCGCCCGGTCGTTTCGGATGGCTTTGGGGGCCGCCGTTGGGTGGGAGTTTTCGGCCCAAAACGTGTCAGGGCTGTCCACCCGGGAGTTTGGGCGGCCTTTGGAGGAGCCGGTTGGAGATGCTCTGCCCATAGGCGTGCATGTGGAAAGTTCTGGGGTGCTTGAGCCTGTCGTCCGACTTGCTCTCTCACAAGTTGATTTCAGAAAGCTTGGTCCAACACTGCTCCTGATGTCTCATATTCCTATGTGTATTCTGATAGGTTTCATGATCTCTTATCCCTCCTCTCTTTGATCTGTTTTCCGCGACTAACACCTATTTGTCGTAATACGATGATGCGAACTAATTAGGATCGAGTAAGAAGATAGAGAGAACTATTCTGGTTAAAGTAATGTGGTATATATAAGAGGGCAACATGTTTATAAGATTATTGTGGTATACATCTCAAAAGGAGAGATTGGTGTGGTAAGTAAATGAAAACATTAAAGTGAAGGTTGGCGGTGTAGTACTTAAATAAGGGTTGCTAGATATAGCTCTGATAAAAAATCATCGATGTTTTGATGTTTTTTTCTCTTGAATTGGCGATCAAGTGCACCATTAATATTGAGAGGAACAAAAGAACATGAATCACTAGTTGAAGTATGTAGTATTGGTATAACACCAAACAAAAGTTGCCCAACATGAGTTATTGTGTCATGTTGTGGTGCTAAATTAATATATGGCCTATCACTAATTGTACTAATTAAATACAAGTTATACATGATAAAAAACCTATAATGAGAAAAAATACGTGTGTACTCCCTCCGTATAAAAATATAAGATTTTCTATCCAGTTTCTAAATGCATGCATCTAGATGCATCTACTTTGAACTAAAACATGTCTAGATGCATGCATGCAGAAACTAGTTAGAAAGTCTTATATTTTAATATGGACCAAGTATATGAGTTATAAGAAAAACTTCATCTTAAATTAAAACATCTTTTTTGAAAAAAAAAGTTAGAAAACACCCAGCTTTAGATCAGCAAGAACATGATTTCAACGGCAATAATTGCATTAGCAAGCGTGGCTTCATTGAGCCATGAGCCAGCCTCAAAATTTAGAGCGAAGGAATGACGACTTGGCCGGCGAAAACCACGACGCCGGTGATCTCCTCCTTGATCAAGTACATGAAAGGGTGGTCCGCGACGAAGTCTACTCGGGCCGGCGTGCTGACAACAGACGAACTAGTACAAGCGTAAAAACCGAGCGCGGTCGCCGCTGCCGCCTCTGTCCCTCCCTCGTTCACCACCACGAAGGACTGGTGGTAGACTTTGGACACGAAGAACCCCCCGTCCGCCGACACCGTCGGTTCCAGCATCTCAGAGAAGTCGGCGGCATTGGCGTCGAACGGCAGGCGAAGGCTGAGGCCCTGCAGCAGCCCCGTGGCCTCCGTCTTGTACGAAATGGTGAACTTAGGCACCCTGAAGGCGCCGACGGGGACCTTGCCCGAGAGATCCATGGAGCCCGCATCGAGCAGCCCTGGGTTGGAGGCCATCTTGTCCAGCATGCTCTGCAGGCCGTGCCGCTCGTTCGGGAGGTAGACGTACATGGCGAACCGCCGCTGCCTGCGTTCGTCGACGCCACACGCGTAGTAGAGTTTCAGGACCTTCCAGTCGGGGCAGCAGGCGATGTACTGGCTCTCGAAGCTCGACATGAACGGCACGCGGACTTTCCCGCCGGCAGGCTTGTAGAAAGTGCCGTGCCGCGTGAGCGCGGCGTGGAACTTGTTCTCCCAGACGCCCTTGAAGTAGAGCGCGTTCCCTAGGATGGCCCGCGTCGCGGCGTGTACGGCGCCCGGCAGCTGGAAGTCCTTGATCCGGCCCGCCGTCGCCTCTTCCAACCACTGGTTGATCTCGCGCCTCGCTTCCTCCGGCTGGAAAAGGAAAGATCGATCAGCAAATTAAGTGTGAGAGAAATTGGAGATGCCTGCATGCAGGGAGAAAGGTAACTAACTAGACCGGTCCGGCCGACTGGCGCGGCAAGGCTGAAGGCTCACCTTGGTCGTGAAGGACGTTGTGCGAGCTTGGGCATGGTAGTGCTCCGCGACGACGCGGGCGTAGTCTGGCTTGAGGCGCGCGGCAGCGGCGTCCACCCAGACGCCGTTGGCGAACCGCACCGTCGGCCCGCCGTTCTCGCCATCGGCATCGGCGAGCACGCGCAGGGCGACGCGCGAGGCGAGCAACGCGTGGGCGTGACCGCCTGCGGGGCCGAGGAAGGCGACGATCTCGTCGAGCGTGGCGCCGCGGGCGCCCGCGCCGAGGAGCACGAGCGCGGCGTGGATGGAGAGCGGGGAGATGGCGAGGTTGCTGCACGATTCGGCCCGCGTGAGGTGGTGCAGCGAGCGCATCGCGAAGGCGGCCTCTCCCCTCGCGGCCTCCGCGACCTCCGGCTCCATGGCTGAGGCTGCCATCCGGAGTGGCTCTGTTCCTGGGGCTATGGTGGTGGCATCGGTCGTGGCGTACGTGGGTTTTGTAGGCTAAAGAAAGCGCGTGGTGCATGCACTGGACGCAGGGGTTGAGTTCGTGTAGAGGACGGTATCGGACATGTTTTTGCCATATCTTTTCTTTTCTTTTGCTGCAGACTCATTTGGTATGTGTAACGTTAGGCGTGCTCATCTGTTCACTGCCGTATTCGCTGTATAATGCAGAAAACAACTGTGCCGGGGTCACGGACTGATTGTGATTTATCTATTTTGCTCCAAGCCTCCAGGAACTGAGTTTCTACCATGCACGACTCGGTTTTTGCTGATAAACAACCAAACATGGGACGTGGCGATACATTTTGAAATAAGACTAAATTGGTTTAACTAGAATAAACCGAGGAGAAAAATTATGTAGCGTTTTAAAACATGACAACCTTAAAAAAAGTTTAAAAACATGTCATGGATTTTTAGGCACCAAAGGACGGTGGATACATGCATCATTTTTTACATGAAAAAGGATGTTAGAAATACCTAGAAATCGAATGTTACCATTTCTTTTCCAAGTTTATATCAATGTTGCTTTCAATTTTAACCTGTGTCTCTCCCGCTCCTCTGATATCTTGCTATTGCAATCTACCTATCCTATCGTCTTGGGAAGTAGCAGGAGCCACTCGAGGACCCGTAGCAAACCCGTCCCCTATGGCTTGTACGATATGTTGAACTTTGACACCCTGAAGCCCCCCCACGGGGACCTTGTTCCTCAGATCATGGAGCTTGCCTTAAGCATCTCTGTAGCTTGCAACATGTCGTGGCGCTTGTTAAGGAGGTAGAGGTACGTGGCGAATCATCGCCATAGGTACCTGGCACAACCACACAGGAAGAAGAGTTTGAGGAACTTCCACTCGGGACAGTTGGTGATGTGCTTCTGGTGGTTGAGCAACTTGAACATCATGCATAGTTGCCCATAGGCAGGCTGGTGTCGAACTTGCTCTCTCACAAATTGATTTAAGAAAATTCATTCCAACAGTGCTCCCGATGTCTCATATTCCCATGTCTTCTCCTATCTTTCATGATCTTTTATCCCTTTCTCTTTTAATCTATTTATCTAAATAAAACCCAGTTGACATAAATGTTGCCAAATTAGGATTGAGTGATGAGATAGAGAGAGCTATTTCGTATAAGATCATGTGGTATATATAATAGGGGAACATCATTCATTCATATATGTAAGTTTGGTGTGGCGTACGTCTAAAAGTGGAGGTTGGCGGTCTACTAGTTTTGACTTTATAAAAGGGTTAGAGATATAGCTATCGCGTAATCATCGCCGATATGACGATCTTTTCTCACGAAAAATTGGCGCTAGGGGCTCTAGCAATCACGACAGAAAGAACAAACTAGTGTTCAAAGGATTTAATATTGATAGAAAACAAAATAAAAGGTGCAGAACATGAGTTAATTCTGACACGTTTTTACCCTAAATACATGGCCTATTTCGCACTAATTATACTAAAGATAAGTAAAACACAATTAAAACCTCAATAATGAAATAATATACATGTTTATATCAGTTATCGTGTAGAATTTCATCTTAATATACAACTTTGTTGATCGTAAATTTTTCGATAACACAAACATCTTGAGAACGAGAACATGAAGTTCTTCTTCTCGTTTCTCCTCCTTACCAGCATTCCCCATTTTCCCCTTTTTTTTCAGCGTGATGTTTATTTGCAAACGGTCAAACGAGAAACACTACCGGCAGAAACAATAAAACGCCAGCCAAAATAAATAAACTATAAAAATACCTACATTACTCAATAATATTGTCCGTTCCAGAAAATCGCTAGAATTTTTTTCTCGGTACTAGCCGAAAAAAAAGAAAAAAAAAACGAGGAGACAAAAATTGCGGCGGGATGTTTGGCTGGCTTCTCCAGCACACTTCCCTCCCCAACGCGGGCTTTCTTCTCTCCTCCCAATCCACCGCTGCCGCCACACCGTACCGTCGCCTCGCCCCATCCCGCCCCACCCCCGCCTCTCACGCGCGTCGCCGCCACCATCTCCATCGCCATCGCCGTCCCCGCTCTCCCTCGCCGGGACACCGCGTCCCGCTGCTGCCTCCACCCCCGTCCCAGTCGCCGGCCGCCGGGTTTCGAGGTACGAAGCCGTTTTTCTATCCAGAGGTTACTCATATCCCCACTGGCCTTACAGTAAAAAAAAAATCCCCACTGGCCTTCACGATTTCTGGGTGGCACACCATCTAGATCCGCCCCATGGACCAAACCCTCCGTGGAATAATTAAGCAGAGACGATCATCTAGGCAACGTACACACTGTATCTGGTGTCGATCCTGATGATTCCGTGGTGAAATTCAACGCGTAGGTCAGAGTGATCGGCAGAATCGTCACGTGCTTACTGCCGTGGTCAGGCCAGAAATTTCATATTGCGGACTTGTAGGAGGATGGCTAAGGCGTGATGTTTCTTACCAATGTCGGACTGAAATTTGAGGCTAGATAGATGCTAGTTTGATTTAGTCGTTACTGTTCGAGTGTCTAGTCTGCTTTGAAGAAAAGAACTGTTGCTATATTTCGGGGGAATGGTCCGCATACTACTGACTTACTGTACTGGCTGCTATCTCATGATATGAATGAGCTTCTAGTCATGTGATGCGTTTTTGAAAAGAATCTTAGTGGCAGCCACTATGATCTGAAATCCACCTTTGAGATATAGAGTATGATACTCCCTCCGATCCATATTAATGGTCTCAACATTGTCTAGATACGGATGCATCTAGTCTAAACACTTAACTAGATACATCCGTATCTAGATAAAGTTGAGTCCATTAATATGGATCGGAGGTTGTACGTATTTTGTTTTGTGTGGACAGTCTGTTCTGAACCTGACATTTTTAATCCTTGATATTGCTATCAACCACTGGTTGGCCTTACTGAATATTATGTTTATTGCAAAAGTCTGTCTGCTGTTTCCTGGATTGTCTCCATTCTCAATATCCATGCACATGCCATTACAACTCATTTGTATTCCTCGTGATATTACATTCTCTGTATGCATGTGGCCAACTTCCTATATTTTAATTGGCATCCTAAATATGTTATTACCATCCATTCAGTTTTGCTGTAGAATTCACTTTTGGGTGTTTCTGTATTAGTTGGATACTTTGGCATCGTAAACATGTTATTACTATTCCAATCAGTTAAATCTGAGAAATTTTTGGCACCTTAGTTTTATTCTCTTGTAGTTTAACAGTTCCATTCTCATACAATTTATAGTGTTAGTAACAGGTCCTGCACTTTCATAGTTTATAAGTTCGTAGGAGGCTCGTGCTTATATTTGTCAACCATTACAGCACAAGCATAATGGCTGCTGCAAGAGAACGTGCAAATTTAGAGTACCTTAATTCGCAAGAGCCAGGCGATGCATCACAGGCTAATGCTATTTGTATTGTGGATATGCTGCTAGTAGAAGATGATACAGAAGCTTCCCATACAACAACAGTTGAGCCAGAGCCACTAAGTGCAACAAAGTCAGCTTCCACTTTAGGCTCAAAAGTAGCTCAGTGTTTGGCCAAAAGGGCTGATCACAGTTACTCACTCGAGAAGGCTGGTATTTTTGACTGGTTTGATGCGCCCAACCATGATGATTGCATAACCAGTAACATTTCCAGGGAAAATGCAATAGTTCATGTCAAAAATAGAATTTCATATCTGGACTCCCAGAGATGTGGTGGCTATGGATCAGGTACCAGGGCTGGGGCCATGCTAGAATGTATTGATGAGGACTCGACCATGAACTGTCTGAAGAAACCAGAACCAGTTGGTACTACCGATGATTTATATGAAGCATATGATATTGGGCCGAATACTCAAATGGCAGCTGAAGCCATGGAAGCATTGTTCAATGGATCAACCGTCAGTTACAATGTCGGGGAGTTTGAACACCTGGAAAATTCTTTGTGGAAAGAAAACAAAGTGGATACCATATGTTCAGTAAACTCACCAGTTGAGAACCAAAAGCTAGCCTGCTTACCTCAGTGCTCACGGGGATTGACATCACAGTTTACACAACTCAAAGTAGACAACGAAGAAATGCCAAATGATGAAAGTTCAATCCCTTTGACGAATCGTCCCAGTGGGTCAAAAACCAAGAAGAATACAAAACAAATGACAGGGAAAGCGAAAAGAAGCATCCAGAGTGGGGTTCCAATAGAAGCCATAAGTCACAATGAGGTGTCAGAAGTATCTGGTGCAGAGGACTCAAATATTCCTTGTTTACTCGGTAAAGATGCTGTAATCCATCCTAAAAGAAGGAGAACATCCATGTTTACCTCAGGAAGCTCGAAAGTTGGGTTCAATAAAGCTACCAGATCAACTGCAGTGAGAGTCAGCACTACAGAAGTGGCAGAGCTACCAGCAGCAAAATTGTCAAGCACATTTGATCATGATACCATAAAAGCACCAGCTGCTAACTATGCTGATGCTTCTGTTCGAATTACAAGAACTCGTAGCAAGGGCAGAGGAATTCAGAAAGACGCTTCAGATATCAATCAGCTTGAAGGAACCTCTAGTACTGAACTGGAAAAACAATCCACATCTCAACAGAAAGACCATGACTCTAGCTTGAAGAATAGAGCACTACTGAGAGAGCTAAATGGCACAGAGTCCCATTCTAGGACATATACATCGAAGAAGCCACTGAAAAGAGGCCTCCTGAAATCACCAGGTTCCAGAGAGCTTGCTGGTCTTTTTAGGGATGAAATATCTCCAGTTTTGCCATCAAGCCGACGAAGAAAGAGACACATGTCCTCCGTTCGTGTTCTGTTCAGCCAAAGCATGGACAGCGAAACCATCAAAGATCAGACAAAGGTAGTTTCATTTCATTATCTGCATATACTATACACAAGTAACTGAATATTTTGATGTTCCTCACTTTTGGATTTTTTGGAAATTGGCAGATATTGGCACACTTTGGATTACCAGTGGCAACAACTATTTCAGAGGCTACACATTTTGTTACTGAAAAGTTTGCTCGTACAAGGAACATGCTAGAAGCAATAGCCATGGGTATACCTGTAGTCACACCATCATGGCTTGAATGCTGTGACGAAGCTAGGTGTTTCATTGATGAGAAAAAATACATAATGAGGGATACAAAGAAGGAAAAAGAGCTACACTTCAGCATGCCTGTGTCCCTAAGTCAAGCCTGCAAAAGCTCATTGTTAGAGGTTAGTGTGTAGCTATTAGCAGTGAAATCATAATGAAAATGGGAAAACAAATAGTAGCAGAGGACAATTATGTAATCTTGATGCCAACAGACCGTTTAACATTTCTAGCATAGTCTTGATGATTTGTTCTGATGTTCATGATATCTTTATATTTACTGATTTCTCCAGTATTCATTCTAGGGTAGAAGAGTACTAATCACGCCCAATGCTAAGCCTAGCAAGGAGCTTCTGAAGATTTTAGTGGTGGCAGCTGGTGGCAAGGTATGCAATTGGCCATCCTACCTCTATCTACATAACGTCCATTTTCTTTTGGTAGCAATCCGCATCACACTGTCCACAGCAGTATACAGTATATATCCGTTGCATTCATTTCTTATGGGCCAGTTTCTCAACTGTCTTCCAATGTGAGGTTTAATGTCGCGGTAAAAAAGTGAGTTTAATATTCTGAATATATATAATTTTGGATCTGATGAATTGTCCAAGTGTATAATTGTTAGCACTTAATGGTAATGCTAATACTCCCTCCGTTCACTATAAGGTATTGGACCTACTTTCAGTTTTGACTACATACATACTACTAAAATGAGTGAATCTATATATAAAATAAGTCTTGATACATTTGAATCAAGAAAATTGAAATGATAGGGCAGTGCCTTATATTTGTGAACGGAGGGAGTAAATGATTTGAATTTTCATGTTATGTAAATTGCACCCAAAATTTTGAGATCTTGTGATTGCAATGCAGACTGAACGGAACCTTCTGAGGTACATAAGTGTGCTAGGAAGCCGAAGTGCGTCCTAGCATGACTAGGATGTACCTGTATCTTTTACCTAGCACATCTTATGGCCTGTGTTGTTACATCCATCTTTCTTGACTCTTAGTTCTTGTTAATGTGCATTGTGCTGCTATAAATTGAACAAATTTCAGTTTCATATTCTCATAGCAGTGTCATCTTAAATATAATTTAATTACTTGCATACTCCATTTTCCTTCTTACCTTGTGTGCTGATTATATTTGTTGGTTTGTCAGGCATTGGACAGGATCACAGTGTCCATGATGAAGAACAAGAAACTTGAAGGAGTCTTTGTAATCTCTTGTGAACAAGACTGCAGCATATGTTTACCATTTGTTAAGAATGGTATTACCCATATCTCATGTTCCTTAAGTTCTTTCTTTTGTGCTTTACCCATCTCTCGAATTATAAATTAATTCTGTATTCTTTGCCATGGTTGCAGGTTTGGGAATATTTGACTCGGAGCTTTTGCTGAATGGTATTGTTGTCCAGAAGCTAGCGTTCGAGAGGTATGTGTTTCATCTCTTCTGATTACTGTATAATTTTGTTCTATGAACATTGTGACTCGCAGCGCCAACTGAACATCTGCCTGTGCTTTGTAGGTTTCGCCTTTTCCGTGATAAAATGTAAAGCTTCGGCGAGGGAAGCTAACTTGCAAGACAATAACCACTTCATCTTGTAAAAATGTCCTTATATTGCTGTAGGTACCGTCGTGATTTATTTCGCAAGTATGGCCGTTGTAGCAGAACTCAACCTGTTTGCATGATTGTGTGATTTGCGACGCTCAGACTGGACGTTACACTGTTTGCTTGAGAATGCTTTTAGTGTATCTTGGGTCTTGTGATGATTTAATTATGTGGCGAACATATTGGTGAATGAGGCAGAAAAAGGGACTGTCTACTTTTTGTTATTAGTTCACTGTGCAAGTAAGACATACACAGTACACACTGTCCACACCACATGGCACACTCAGGAGACCACACAACTGTGCGAGCAACCAACCACTGCAGATCCCTCCACTGGTTTCTCCTGCCTCGTCTGTCATTTGGGAGATATCTCTTTATATATGGTTTGGTTAGGTGCACTTGTGTATGTTAAGACGTGAGCTATTCTTATTTACTCTAAAAGTGTTGTAAACAACAATTAGATCGAGGGAAAAGTTTGGGAATCACTCAAGAACATCAGGATCTATTCCTTGGTGGAGTATTGTACAGGAGAGAACTGAAGCTTCTACACTCCTCTACTTCGTTCCCCTTCTGATACATATTCTAGTCTTTACACTTTAGTTCCTAGACATTTTCCTATTTACACATAGGTCCTGCAACACTCCCCCTCAAGATGGGGTGAATGCATCATACAACCCCATCTTGCTACATAAATTAGAGAACACCTTTTCTGGTAGACCTTTAGTTAAAATATCAGCTAGTTGATTAGCAGAACTCACATACGGCATACAGATAACTCCATTGTCCAACTTTTCCTTGATGAAATGTCGGTCAATCTCTATATGCTTTGTTCGACCATGCTGCACTGGATTGTGAGCAATGTCAAGGGCAGCTTTGTTGTCGCAGTATAATAATAATGGCTTATGCTGAAATAACCCCAACTCCATTAATAGAATTTTCAACCAGAGTACTTCACATACCCCATGTGCCATTGCTCTCAACTCCGCTTCAGCCGTAGATTTAGCTACCACATTTTGTTTCTTGCTGCGCCAAGTGACGAGGTTGCCTCCGACAAAGGTGCAATATCCTGAGGTTGATCTCCTGTCATCTAGGGATCCCGCCCAGTCAGCATCTGTATAACATTCAACTTGCAAATTACCATGCGATGAATATAATAAGCCCCTGCCAGGACACCCTTTAAGGTAGCGAATTATTGTCATCACTGCATTAAGATGATGACTTCGAGGATCATGCATGAACTGGCTGACTACACTTACAGCAAATGCAATATCAGGACGTGTATGAGATAGATAAATCAAACGTCCAACAAGTCTTTGATATTGCTCTCTGTCAACCGGTGATCCACCTTCTTTAACTAGACGATGGTTTTGTTCTATTGGTGTATATGCTGGACGACATCCCGTCATTCCTGTTTCTGATAACAAATCCAAAATATACTTTCTTTGAGAGAGATAAATACCTTTTGCACTCCTAGACACTTCAATTCCTAGAAAGTATCTTAGTTGCCCCAAGTCCTTGACTTCGAACTCCTTTGCTAACTGCATCTTCAATCTTTCTATTTCCTGAGCATCACTTCCTGTAATAATAATGTCATCGACATAGACAATTAGTATGGCCAGCTTGTCGTTACTACGTTTATAAAATAGAGTATGATCTGCATTACTCTGTTTATACCCCATCTCAATTATAGCTCTACGGAAACGATCAAACCATGCACGAGGAGATTGTTTTAAACCATACAATGATCGATGTAACCTTAGCACTTTGCCCTCAGTCTTAGGCGTATTGAAACCAGGAGGTATATGCATATACACTTCTTCACGAAGATCCCCATGAAGGAAGGCATTTTTTATGTCTAGCTGGTGTAGATCCCAACCCAAATTAGATGAACAAGATATGAGTGTCCGTATGGTATTCATCTTAGCTACTGGTGCAAATGTTTCTTCGTAATCAATCCCATAAGTTTGTGAATACCCTTTTGCCACTAAGCGAGCTTTAAATCGTTCCACCTTTCCATCAGGATTATGTTTAACAGTGTATACCCATTTGCACCCCACGGCCTCCTTGTCAGATGGTAATTCAACTAATTCCCAAGTTTTATTTTTCTCTAGAGCACTCATTTCCTCTAGCATGGCTGCCTTCCACTTGGGATCCTTCATGGCATCTTGCCAATTTTTAGGAACAGAGGTGGAGTCTAAGGATGCAATGAATCCTTTATATGAAGGGCTACACCTTTCGTATGTAATAAACTTAGCAACATCATGCTCATAGCCCACACAGTCCTTGAGACGTGCTGGGATGTCTTTACGCCTAATAGATTTTCTCAGGGGAATTGGACGTGCAGTTATCGGAGTAGTAGATGTTACTACAGGATTTGGAGTACCTTCTCCTGTAGTCTCAAGAGCAGGCTCCATTGGTATAGGAGGGCTTTGCAAGCCAGCCGTATTATTATCATCTCGTTCAGCTACATCATGAACAGATTCGCTAGGTACGTTAGATATCCCTGGTTCTGTTACTTGTTGATGCGATGAAGTATCACATACCTCCTCAGTAGTTGGGCCTCTACTTTCTTCACCACTGCTTGTATTTTCCTCCCCCTCTGTTTGATCACCTGGTTGAGATATATCAATCATAGGAATCAGTACTGAACCACCGGGCACATAATCATTATTGGAGATCTCCCCCTGGCTATTAATACTATGAGTAGAGCTGATGCTTGATGGATAGAAAGGTTGCTTCTCATGAAATGTTACATCCATGCTAACAAAGAACCTTTTCTCGGTTGGGCTCCAACACCGATATCCTTTTTGAGTTGGTGAGTATCCCAGGAAGATGCACTTGACTGCTCGTGGATCAAGCTTTCCAACCGAATTCCTGTAATCATGGACAAAACAAGTGCATCCAAACATTTTTGGAGGTACAATAAAAGAGTTAGTACCACTGAGACATTCAATTGGAGTCTTGTACTTTAAAACCCTTGATGGCATACGATTTATCAAGTATGCTGCAGTTTTGACGGCTTCGCCCCAAAAGAATTTCGGAACATTCATCATAAACATAAGCGATCGAGCAACTTCTAACAAGTGTCTATTCTTCCGTTCGGCGACCCCATTTTGCTCAGCGGTATTACACACGTGGTTTGATGTATGATGCCATGTGAAGATAAGAAGTTACTAAAGTCCTTATTAACATACTCAGTTCCATTGTCTGAACGCAATATTTTCACACTAGTATTGTACTGATTGCACACCAAGGTATGGAAATTTTTAAAAGCAGACATGACATCAGATTTTTGCTTCAGCAAATATAGCCAGGTACATCGACTAAAACCATCGATAAATGTCACATACCACCTTTCTCCTAACATAGATGTTACAGCTGAAGGACCCCAAACATCGGAGTGAACTACTTCAAAAGGTACTTTGCTCCTCTCACTGTTACTAGGATAATTTGCCCTCGTATGTTTAGCTAGTTCACAAATGTCACACACGAGTTTCTCTTTGCAACAAGAGGCTAACAGTGAGGGAAACATACGTCCTAGAGACTGAAAAGATGGATGTCCAAGTCTACAATGCAGTAATAGTAACTCATCTGTAGATGAGTCGCATCGACTATTAAGAGCACATGGAGTCAACGCCCTGTCAAGATAATAGAGACCATCTTGTTCAGTCCCAGTCCCAAGTATGCTGCCCGACTTCAGATCCTGAAATACACAATGTGTCGGCTCAAACCAAGCTCCACAATTCAATGCCTTGGTAATAGAACTGATAGATAATAGATTTACTGGAAATTTGGGAACATGTAGGACTCTGTTCAAAGACAGAGATGGAGTACAATTAATATCCCCACAACCCATTATCGGGGCTGAGGATCCATCGGCTATGCGTACCCTATCTTTTCCAGAACTAGGGCTGTATGATGAAAAGTTTTTAGATGAGCCGGTCATGTGATTAGTGGCCCCTGAGTCAATTATCCAAGTTGTTAAACAGTCATTCATACCTTTCCCAGAATGAGCATCAGAGGTAGTTTCAGCAGGACCTTCTGCAGTAGTCGCCATTAGTTTGCCCTTAAATTCTTCCAGTCCTTGGGCTGTTACAGCAGACTGTTCACTCCCTGATAATGTAAGATGAGTTCGACTTGGCCTTTTTGCGTTACTACTGCCACCCGTGAATCTACGGAACTGTTTTGGTTGCCATCCAGGAGGGTAACCAACTAAATCAAAACAATCCTTCTTCAAATGGCCTGCCCTTTTACAGTGCTCACACAACACCCTGGCCTTCTTGGTATAGTCAAATCTAGTAGCATTTGCTTGGTTGTTTCTTGAAGTAACAAGAGAATGAACTTGGTCAACTGAAGATAGTGCAGCTCGGCTATCAACATTTGCATGCGGAGATGCGATCTGATTTGCCAATCGTGTTTCTTCCTCAAGTACACTAGAAATAGTTTGATCCAATGTGGGCCAGTCAGGTGTAGATAATATCAGCTGAGACCGAAAGTTAAATTCTGGATTCAAACCTTCAAGAAACGCCTGAACTAATAATGGTTCAAACCACTCTCGAAGAAGTGGTACATCCCTAGGATCATGTGCCTTGAATGGTCTAAAATACTCCAAGTCTCGATAGAGTTTCTTGATCTCCCCCGCGTATTCGGTCACAGTCTTTTGCTCTTGCTTGATATGTCTCAGTTCATGGAGTACCCTGCTGACCTGCATTTTATTTGATTTCCCTGAGAATTGTTTCTCAATGCTTGTCCAAACATCAGCTGCAGACTGAAAACCTTCAACTTGCTCTCTCACTGACTTCTCCATCGACCCTAACAGCCAGACCATAACTCGCTTTTGGTTCTGATCCCATTGCTCATGTGTGACATCTGCTGGCTTTTCCTCATCCTCCTTCAAATATTTCTGAAGACCGTGTGACTCCAAAATTAGTATGGCATTTCGAGACCAACTAAAGTAATTGCCCGGACCAGCTAACCTGACAGGATTGGGTTCCAGGGTCTTTAAAACTGCAGAAGTACCACTTGTGTTTGTCTGAGCTTGCTCCATCAGCTGTGCAAGCATACGTTGCATACTTTCACAGAATTTCTCCACGCTTGAATCCTTGCTGGGTTCTCCCATGCTTCAGCTAAAAATAACTACGGCAGCTTCACAAAGCTTCACAGAGCTTCACACAAATTTCAGCAAGCAAACAGACTGGAAAAGTACACCAGCTTCACAAAGGATTCAGCAACTAAACAGATCAAACGATCCCAGCTCCTCTCCCAAAATCACAGCAGACCAAGATGATTCAAGCCACCAGAGCACACTTCAGATTCGAGCAGATTTGTACCTGAGATGGAGAATCCCCACTTCCTCTGTTCTGCTCCAAGACGATGGCACGAAAGGCTGAGACTGACTCCAATCCTTGCAGCGCCAAGGCAGCTTCAGACCCACACGGCACGGCGGCGGTGAGACACAACGGAGACACAAGGCTGCACAAAGACAGCGGCAATGGCGACGGCGGCGCAGCACAAAGGCGGCGATGGCGACAGCGGCACACAGCACAATGCGGACAAAAAATCACTCCGGATCAGCCCGCTCTGATACCATGTTGTAAACAACAATTAGATCGAGGGAAAAGTTTGGGAATCACTCAAGAACATCAGGATCTATTCCTTGGTGGAGTATTGTACAGGAGAGAACTGAAGCTTCTACACTCCTCTACTTCGTTCCCCTTCTGATACATATTCTAGTCTTTACACTTTAGTTCCTAGACATTTTCCTATTTACACATAGGTCCTGCAACAAAAAGATACGGTCATAAATTAGGATTGATAGGTACAACTTATTGTCGTTTTCAACCTTACCAATATGTTCTGGCCTCTCCTAATAAGGAGGCACTCCCCTGCCATTGTAGCTCTCTACATTAATTCTCAACCTTACCAACTCAAAGAACCTTTCTGGTTAATTATTCACTTCTTTGTGCTATGCTGCAAAATCAACGAAGTTGGTTGACTAGAGAAACTAGACCAAAAGCATGAAAGTGAAAGCGCATTTGTTTATTTTTGTGTACTGTAAGATTGTTGGTCCCACAAGTGAGTAATAGTTAAGAGAGGAGGAGAAGAGTGAACTCTCACCAACATGAAACTTTATAAGTATGTGGATATCTCTTGTACTCCGTATATGACATCGTTGGTTGTAGAGAGCATTGCGTTGGAAACTGTGTGAAGTGCATGTATGGATGTTAAGGCTTGAGGTATTCCATTTTTCTAGAAGATATGGTCTTATAGTAAGCTCATTTGAGCAACCAACTTTACCAACATCACGAAGGCAAAGGATGCACTCCTTTCATCCTTTGCCTTTGCAGTACTCTACCTTAAACTTAACTTCAAGCCTATCTTAAATCTGGTTTACCGTGCCAGAGTTGGGATTTTTAGAGAATATCAACGACTAGGAGCTGCTAAACGTGTGCAAGTTGTTGGGATTGGGAGGCATTGAGGAGGACATCCCAGGCTACACTTGGTGAAGTTGTTACTCTTGTGCTCAGTCAGGGCTTGACATTGATCTGCCACCGACTGTAAGGCAATGAGTAACGAGTAGGTCTCAAGCTCCCCGCAAGAAGCATGGGGGTGGATACTTACGATAGATACAAAATTGCATCACAGAAAAGAACGATTCTCAAACTTTGACCGCCCGTACACTTCCACAATCATAGAGATCAAGGTGTCCTAGCCCACGGGACACGAAGGATGCAGGAACTAGCACGTTTGTGAGCCATTTGTAGGCGAATCACAGTGGACCATGCAACTCTAGCTAGAACTGATTGGCTGGGATCATTTCCATAGATGTGGTAGAAAGGCTCGTCTACACACTTTTTTAAACGGTTCAATTAGATGGTTGCAAATTACTATGTAGATTGGTCTTAAAGTTTATTTCAAAAATATATTATGTAGTGTTTCAAAATGTATTGATCAATTTTCCGGGTGCCTAATCGTAACCGACTAATTAGCCTTATTCTATGGATTTCACCAAAAGCTTTCACAAATAGGATGACCTTGGACGGCACTGTGGTCAATCCACTTGCATATTCAGGGCCATCGATGAGCAAGAGCGAAGTGCTCGACCGAACATGCCCCCAAATTCTGGCGCCCCCGAAATCGATCTTTAGGGCCAACTTTAACTAAATCTTAAAAAAGGCCAGCGGGCCAATGGTGTCCGAAGTCTGCTGGCCTTGTCCTTGATTTGCTCCAGCGGGTCCTGACCATGAAGTCGTCTCCCCCGGCTAATAATATGTTACAGTATTAATCTGCTTATGAAGTGTACAATCTCTCAGTGTTTTGACAATTATCTGCAAGGCTATTCATAAAAAGAGGTCGAATCTTTCAATCTCTCGGTGTTTCTCTGATGGCGTACCTTAAAATGAGTTTTGGCAATTCTTAGGAGCAAGTCACACACTTGTAGTTTAAATTGGAATTAGTTTCGTGAAATAGACATAAAGTCACTTTATGGATAAAAATAGCTAGAAAGCGAGAAAATTCTTATACATCGCACACTTTGTTTTTTTAAACATTGTGTGATTGCATCACATACCTTTTATTACTTAGTCGTGCGAAGCTGGCCAAACATCACACATTACTCACTATATGAAAGTTGAGCAAAACGGCGGCCTCTCCGCGATCGTGCTACTGTAGGTGCAACTGTTCATCTACAGTGTTCTACAGTAGCGCGATCCCGGCCGTTCGCCATCGATCGGACGGCCCACACGAACCCGCTCGCGACATTTTGCAAAAAAAACCCTCACTACCGAAAAAATGCTCCGCGGTCCACCGTTCTGCGAAGAAAAGGGGCTAAACACAATTACGGAGAAATTCACGGACTTTTCTGTAAAACGTCCGCAGAAATCCCTCTCCCCCTTTCTTCTCCCGCGCGTCGCTCCGGTCGCCGCCGGCGCCGACGCCTCGCGCCGCCGCGCTACTCCCCACCGCCCAAATCTAGGGCCACAGGCGGCTCCGCCGTCCTCGCCTCCACCGCCTCGCCGACGGACGCGTGCCGGGACGCCGCGGAGGCGTCGGATTCGCCGCGCCCGTGCGCGCTGCCCTCCGCCGCGTCCGCGGCCCGCCGGCGACGCTCCGGCGACTTATAGCCAGCGGCGCCGCCGCTCCCAGCTGCCCCGTGACCGCGCGCATCGACCGCGCGCGTCAGAGCGTCGCCAGAGCGTCCCAAAACGCGCCGCCGCCGCCGCCGTGCTCCTCGCCATGGTCGTCGCCATGGCTGGCCTTGCCTCGTGCTGACGTCGCACGCCGACGTCAGCTCTTGGCCCACCCGTCAGATATATATTTTTTTCCCCCAGAAACAAAAAACGGAAACAAAAAAAAAAACAGAAAATGTTGGCCCACTTCTTAACACAAAATTCAGCAAACACAAAATTTATTTCAAATTCAAGAATATTACACAACACGAAATACCCTACGACAAAATATTTAAAATACATCAAATAAATTCAGAACTTTTGCATGTTTCATTATACGTTTAAAATAATACAACAAAAAAAAAAACTACCAAATTTAACAGCTCTCCAAATTCCTGCTCCACGATTCAACAATAATACAAAAAATATGTCAAATAGAATAAAGAAAAAAAAAATTGTGCTATTCTACGATACAACATAACAATTTTCCGAGACTTTTTCAAATAACCGTTGCACGAAAAAAAAAATGTATGCAATCACGCAAAAAAAAGCTCAAATTTATAAAAAAAACATAACTTCTATTCCACGGTTCAAAAAAAAAACATAACTTCTATTCCACGGTTCAAATAAAAATGCTACAAAAAAAACACGTAACTAAAATAAAAATGTATTCCATTCTACATTTAAACAAAAAAAAAAACACCCTTTTACTCCACGAACCAAATAAATGCTAAAAATATATTAAAAGAACACAAAAAAACTCCGGTACTTTATTCAACATTTCAGAGGTTAAAAAAAAAAAACCCCTCTAATTCTATGGTCCAACAAAAAAAAATACTACTAAGATATCAAATAAACTAAAAATAGAATATGTGTTCTACTCTACGGTTCGAAATAATGCACAAAATATGTCAAATTTTCCAAAATTCTAGAACCACCACAAACTTTCAGACAGAAGATGCAAAAAAAAAAAGGTATTTAAACAAATTCCACAAACTACTACATGCTGCAAAATCAGTACCTTCAGCTACATACACCAATAAAATATGGAAAAATATAGCAGAATAATCGCATTCAAAAAAAAAAGTGCTGACTATTTACTGCATGTGATCACCTTTCAAATTTGGAAATTTCAAGCTTTTACATGTCCTCCAAATCTGAAAATTCCACAAACGTAAATACGAAAT
Organism: Poa pratensis; assembly: GCA_947311845.1. Lineage (NCBI taxonomy): Eukaryota > Viridiplantae > Streptophyta > Magnoliopsida > Poales > Poaceae > Poa > Poa pratensis. Next base: position 44,748,271 of record CAMZMU010000061.1, on the reverse strand, counting down.
AATCTGAAAAACTTCCCAATTTGAAGAAATTTCGAAATCTAGACCATTTTTTCACCACAACCTTTCTTTGCGTTTCAAAAATTCCCAAATCTACTACTTATATTAAGAAACTCTCCACATATTTTCTTCGAATTTTATAACTTTCTGGCCTACATATACAGATACATAAATATTTGTCATTCCATACGAATTCCTGTTTATTTAAAATGTGCAGTTCTTTTAAAGTTCATCTGAACATGGTACTCATGACTGCAAGTTCACTACATTGCCAAATCGGCTCATACGTTTGATATACAATTTAGGGAAAAGAAAATATCTACAAACAGAATTTTTTTACGACAAATATAGCAGCATTAGCACAGAAAAAAAAAAACAAAAAACTTTACTATTCACACCATACGATTAAAATTACAATTTGAAAACTTCATAATTTTCAATGGCTTCCAAATTTGAGCATTTGAAATACAAAGAGAAAAAACATACGAGCAGCTTCCCACTTTCACCAATTTTTACAATACATGAAAAAATTATAAACCAATATATCTGAATGTATTGGTAGGGAAAATACAAGTAATATATCAAGACAGTGAAAATGTAGAATCAAGTTCAAACGGAACTTTCTGATTTCAATTAAATATTAAAGTCGAAATACAAACATGTCTAAACATTCCACATCACTTAATATTTGAATATTCTACAAAATATTTTACAAATGCTCAACAAAAAAGACGCCTATTCATAACAACATAGAAACATGTTTTAGCCTACAAAAATGTATGAAAATATGTAGAGCTATTGCATTCCATACATGCTTGATAAACTCCAGAATAATTAAAAAAAAAACAAATTGGAGAAATTAGGGAGATAAAGTAAATGAATTTCCTCAACATTTATAAAATTTAATTTAACAAACGCTCACACAATATAGTTCCTCTGATTATACAGCCACAATAAATTTTTGAAGCCAAGTACTACTCAACATTTATAAAATTTAATTTAACAAACGCTCACATAATATAGTTCCTCCGATTATGCAGCCACAATAAATTTTTGAAGCCAAGTACTAACTTATTGCATCCTTGCATATAGATTACTATTTATAGGTAATTTAACTAAACTCTCTCCAATTATGCATATACCTTTAATAGATGCTAAAAATAATCAATATTTCCACATAACCATAACATATTCCGTCTTATTACAGTGCTAAATAAAACAACTATGGCAAAATGGAACTATATTTGACCACTCAATTTTGCTAACATGTTTATAAGCAATATAACTTAAGTATATCTAATTATGTACTCACGTTTCAAAACAAAACAAAAAATGCTTGACTACATAAATATTTCAAGAAAATAAATTTGTTCCCTCCAATTACAAAATGATTTCAAATTGAATTTAAACTAAGCACAATACACTAATTACAGCTATCACCTTCCCTTATAATATATACAACACAACTAAAAAGAATACACAAATTATCACAGTACATCTCCTCTAGCCATCGACCTAAATTACATACCCACAGCGAAATACAGACATAATAGTTAGCCATACCCATTCAATACTCTCACTAAATATAGTGGCAAAATGACACTACGTTTCATCATTTCAATCTACCTACCATAATCATAAGCAATATAACTTAAACCTACCTAATTATACACTCAGCTTTCTTAAAAAAATTCTTCATCAAATGAACATTTTCGGAAAAATACAAATTTGTTCCCTCTAATTACGGAATGATTTCAAATTGAATTCAAGCTACCTACATTATACAATTTTAAACTATTACCTTCCCTCACAATATATGCAACGCAACTAACAAAAAAAAAAGACAAATTGTCACACAATATTCTCAGCAAGGACACGGCGTGACGCCGCGCATAATTTATATATCATATATTCATAGTAGACAATACACGACAAAATCCAACGGATTTCAACGGTTCCAAATTCGTCAAATTTGAATAACCAAATCAGTTAAATTTTCGTTAACATATAGACGACAAATCCCGGCAAATTACGACTTTTTAAAATACATCTGACTTCGACATTTTGAATCACGACAGGTGCGGAATTTCCAAAATTTGTTCACCTTCCAAAATTATTCTAACTCAACAAAAATTCCTCCATTCGAAACGATTTAAATGTAAACATTTTTTTCCACCACCATTTTTTCCCTTTTAATATATCCACTGCAAAAAAAAAAGGTAATATATCAAAGCAAACAGGAAAAGACATGCAACCTACTTATGGTAAAAAAAAAATATATATATACACATTTTTTGTCAAAAAATGCGAACAATCCAGATGCATTTTCCCTAATTTTAAAATACAGGTACTATATCAAAACAACCATAAAAAAATACATGCGACCTACTTATGCTAAAAAAAACATTAAGCATGCAAATTTTGTCAAATTGTACGAATAATTCAAATACACTTTTCCCAATTTCAATTGAATGTTAACGTCGTCCAAAAATCGATATCCCCGAATATATCCACTACAAAAATACAGGTACTATATCAAACCAAACAGAAAAATACATGCAAGCTACTCATGGTAAATAAAACATTAAATATACAAAATTCGTCAAAATGTGCGAACAATACAAATGCACTTTTCCTAATTTCAATTACCGAAATACAAACATGATCGACTTTTTCAAATTAAATACAAACATGATCGACTTTTTCAAATTACTAAATATTGGAAACCTGCGGAAAATATATCACCAATATCTGAAAAAAATGCTACAAATTCATAAAAAAAAAAAAAATTGAACATTCCAAAGGGCGTGGCGTGACGCCACGGCAAATATAACTAGTTTCATTTTTAGAGGTACGCAAATAAGTAATTTGTTGCGGCATTGGCATAATGGCATGCGATTGAGAGTTTTAAATTGTCTGATCTGTACTAGTACTGGTACATAGCCTCTCTTAAAAAGGAGGCACCGCAGTTCCTTTGCGGTAAATCTGAACCAAATGCCCATTTTAACGCTGCTCTTCAGGACTAGGATGGACCTAAGAACTCAGAAAACAAGGGCAACTAAGAGTAGTCCGCAGCTGGGAATGGGAGGCACCAAGGAACACATATCCTGCAACTGACTGACGAAATGCTGGTCCAGGTCATACATTCTTACCAACTGGAAAAGGCCACTGTACCTTTGATCAGTGTACTGCTTGTTCGTCGACTTGACGTGGCTCGTCTGTAGTTGGCATAATGAACATTTTGGTGAGAGCGTTTCTGCTCGGGTCCCACCTGCGTTCGATGTTCAGATCTTCATGGTTGGTCCAGTTTTTAGAATAAAGTTCGGCTGCTACGGGAGATGAGTCTTCAAATATCTTTATAAAGTCTGAAGTGTTAGCATGTTCATCAAAAGTCTTACCACATCTCTCACCAACGATGACCACAGCCTGCAAATCGTCCTCCATTTTGGAGACTACAACCACCCCGAGCCTATGGGCATGTCGCCAGTGCGACTGAACAGGGCCCTAGGTTTTAGAGCACATAGACTTGGTTGAGGACATCACCTCAGCAATTAGCCCATCCGTTTGGGTGTGCTGCAGCATACCAGCACACTCCAGCGACGCACGCTCTATCTAGCGATTCGTTTCCTAGAAGTTGTTTTAGCTATTCGATCGAGCGGTCAGCCGATCACTGAAGGAAACCAGCGGATCATGTATTCGTCCGTGCACAGTCGCATTAGGTGAGTAATAGTTAAGAGAGAGGAGAAGAGTGTCTCCACCAACATCAAACTTTATAAGTATGAGGATATATCTTGTATATGACATCGTTGGTTGTAAAGAGCATTGCGTTGGAAACTGAGTGAAGTGCATCTATGGATGTTAAGGCTTGAGGTATTCCATTTTTCTAGAAGATATGGTCTTATAGTATAGCTCATTTGCGCAACCAACTTTACCAACATCAGAAATAAAAAGGATGCACTCCTTTCATCCTTTGCCTTTGCAGTACTCTACCTTAAACTCAGCTTCAAGCCTATCTTAAATCCGGTTTACCGTGACAGAGTTGGGATATTTAAACAGTATCAAGGATTAGGAGCTGCTAAACGTGCACAAATTGTTGGGAATGGGAGGCATTGAGGAAGACACCACGTGCTACACTTGGTGCAATTGTTACTCTTGTGCTCTGTCAAGGCTTGACATTGATCTGCCCCCGACTGTAAGGCACTGAGTACCGATAGGTCAATAGCTCCCGGCAAGAAGCATGTGGGCGGATAGCTACATTAGATACAAAGCCACATCACAGAAAATGAATCATTCTCAAACTTTGACCGCCCGCACTCTTATACAATCAGAGAGATTAAGGTGTCCTAGCCCAGAGGACACGGAAGATGCAGGAACTAGCGCGTTGACGATTTGTGGTACGACCTCATGCCATTTGTAGGAGAATCACAATGAACCATATGCAACTCTAGGTAGAACTGATTGGCTAGGAGAATCCTAATGAACCATGCAACTCTAGGTAGAACTGATTGGCTAGGAGAATCCTAATGAACCATGCAACTCAAAGAACCTTTCTGGTTAATTATTCACTTCTTTGTGCTATGCTGCAAAATCAAGGAGTTGGTTGACTAGAGAAACTAAACCAAAAGCATGAAAGTGAAAGCGCCTTTGTTTATTTTTTTGTCAAGTACAACATATGAGTAAGACTAGATGTGTTTATTTATGTCTACTATAAGATTGTTGGTCCCACAAGTGAGTAAATTGTTAAGAGAGGGCGAGAAGAGTGAACTCTCCACCAACATGAAACTTTATAAGTACGCGGATATCTCTTGTATATGACATCGTTTGTTGTAGAGAGCATTGCGTTGGAAACTGAGTGAAGTGCATGTATGGATGTTAAGTCTTAGATATTCCCCTTTTTCTCTCTAGAAGATATGGTCTTATTGTATAGCTCATTCGCACAAACCAACTTTACCAACATCACCAAGGTAAAGGATGCACTCCTTTGCCTTTGGAGTACTCCACCTTAAACGCGTGCAATCGGTTGGGAATGTGAGGCACTGAGGAAGACATCCACTGCTACCCTACGCGCTGTCGTTACTCTTGCGCTGTGTCAGGGTTGACACTGATCTGCCACCGACTATAAGTCACCTGGTAACGATAGATCACGGGATCCCCCATGAACCAGATTGGTAGATGGTTACGACAGATAAGAAATCACAACACAGAAAATGAACCATTCTCAAACTTTGACCGCCCGTACTCTTCCACAATGATAGAGATTAAGGTCTCCTAGCACACAGGACACGGAAGATGCAGGAACTAGCGCGTTGGTGAGATCTGGTACGGCCACTCATGCCCTTTGTAGTGCACCTCTAGCTAGAACTGATTGGCTGGGATCATTTTCAAAGTTGTGGTAGAAAAGCTCGTCTAAACAGCTTTTAAACGGTTCGATTAGATGGTTGAAAATTGTAGTGTTGATTGGTCTTACAATTTATTTCAAAAACATCTTATGTAGCGTTTAAAAAATATATTGTATAGATGATATGCACGAGTACACAAATTATATGGATTGAGTATGTTTAAATGATACCGTTGGATTTCTCTTGCGAACGTTTTTCATTTCATATATCATTATACTTTTTTTGAACATATTACAAGTACAAATTATGGTCAAAGTTATACGTCATTAATCAGCGAAATTTAAAGGCGCCTTATATTTTGGGACGGAGGGAGTAGTATACATAAAAGGACTAAGTGAGGAATGATTTTATTTTTTCGAAGTTTCCTTCATTCCTTCTATTTATTTTCAAAACATGGTCAAAATGATCGGCAAGGCTATTCATAAAAGAGGTCAAATCTTTTGGATCTCTCGGTGTTTCTCTGATAGTGTATCGTAAAATGAGTTTTAGATATTTATAGGAGCAAGTCACACACTTCTAGTTCAAATTGGAATGAGTTTCGTGAAATAGACATAAAGTCATTTAAATGGACGAAAGTAGCTAAAAAGCGAGAAAATTCATAATATTTGGGGATTGTCCAGCAAATAAGGTCTACTCTATGTGAAAATTAAAGTGATGTCATTTTGCCGAAACATTGAAATGGAAAAGTACGTTTTTAGAATAATTTGAAAATCAATTAGCAATCTTTGTTCAGCTTTGGGAAATGTCACCTTTTGCTTTGCAAAAATGCACTCATTAATGATGATTTTTATGGTGCATTGCACACAATTTTTTTTACCTGCGTGGTTCTACATCGCACATCTTTTTTTTTGAAAACCATCTGGCCCTTACATCACACACTCTCTTTTTCCGTAGAGCTGTGTGTAATGCAAAGCAAAAATACCTCTTTTTGCCTTTTAAACTAAAAAAATGAAAAATCGTTTGGTTGTAGTGTTTATTAAGGTACAATGTGAAATACTCCGAATGATCTAAAGAGCATAGATGGCAATAATGTTAAAGTAAACTATATTACAGTTCATTTTAATCGGTCAATCACCATTGTCGGCTCATCTGCATTATATAAATATATCAAAAACCATTACACTACATCATGAATATATAATAGTGACCAAATTAATTAATACAAGTTCACCACATTAAAACCAAAGTAAAGTAAATGTAATACATAATTCTCATAAAACATACATTAATTGAAACTAACATACAACTATCTAAAGAATTTAAATCCAACAACAAATGCGATCAAAATCGCAACTAAGCTAATTATTGAACCAACAGCATAATGATACCAAGCCTCTTGACTAATGGCATATTTTCTAATCTTTTTAATCTTCAAGTGCATTGCATCCATCTTTATCTCGTGAGCATCGACGACGTCGGCAAGCTTGAACTCGTGTTCATCGATGATGTCGGCAAGCTTGAACTCCAATTTCATCTACTCTTCTAGGCATTGGAGATGAAGATCTTCACTTCTTTTTCAATTTTGCTTTCAAATCATTGTTTTCTTTTACAAAAAACTCGACAATAGGGTCGGTTGGAATTTCCGGTTGAACTACCTCCTAGATAAAAGCGTCTATGTCAAGTTGGTAGGTATAGTTGTTATAAACACGAAATGAAACAAATAGTTATAAAAATATACCACATCCGAATCATAGACCGGACGAGTGCCGACGGGGGCGGATATCAAAACCATGACACTATACATATAAAAAAACATAAGAAAATTATACAAGAAATAACTATGCATTTAAATCATACAAGTAATTTTTCTTTCAAATAAAAGATAAAAAAAAGAGGCTCACCGAGGTGGTGCCGGTCACGGGACGGCGCGGGCTATCGACGGCGGTGAGGACGGGGACGGAACGACACTAAAACCCACAAATCATAAATTAATTTGAGCTCAAAATGCATAAAAAAAAATGAACTCCCTAACTTAGGCATTTCATCAAACACCTAGCTAGCACTACAAAATTGAAATGAGTTAAACTAGCAATGGAATGAGCTAAAGTAGCAACGCCGGAAGAAATGATGAAGTTTCTAACCCTTGAATAGAGGGGGTGCCTTCAATCTTCACAAATGGTGAAAAAAATGGGGATTAACTTGAGTGAGGGAGAGGAAATGGAGCAGAAAAATGGTGAAATTTCGAGCAATGAAAAATGGAGAGGAGCCGGGGTGGAAGAAGATGATATAGGGGGAACCTTTTGGTCCCGGTTCGTGTTACGAACCGGGACGAAAGGGCCCTTTCGTCCCGGTTCGTAACACGAACCGGGACCAAAGGTTCCTACCATCCCTGCACTAGCTCATTCGTCTCGGTTCATAAATTTGGTCAGGACAAAAGGGTCAAACGGATGATGCTTTTTCTACTAGTGTATACGTCTATATATCAAAAAATTAATATAGTTTTTGGTTACAAACTATTTAGATTCAACACAATGTCAATGTGTATTTAATGTATATTACAAAAAAAGAAAGATACACATAATATTAATATTTAATTAATCGTGCTAACTATATATTGAGAAGATATATTCAATAAGATTGTAATATATAATAAAACTAATATATGTAAGTAGATGAGTTTGATATAATTGTATTGGTTTAAGTCGCCCTGAGTCCAAAATTACTTTGGACCGGCCCTGGGTCGGTTGGTACTTGGTTGACATGAATAACATGCGGATTTTCCCATAAGGTGGCAGGTAAAAAGTTCTGGGCTGCATGAGCCTACCGTCGAACTTGCTCTCTCATGTGTTGATTTTAGAAATTTTGTTCCAACACTGATCCTGATGTCTCATATTTCCATGTGTTCTCATATATTTCCTGATCTTTTACTGTACCCCCTCCACTTCTGATATATTTGACTAACACCTATTTGTTGTAATAAGAACTAGTATATGCCATAGGGTTAAAAAAATAGAAAGATCTATTTTGGTTCAGATGTTGTGATACATATAAGACGGGAACATTACTCATATATGTAAGGTTGGTGTGGTAATACATCAGAAAATGGTAGCTTGGTGTGGTATACAGGGCGTATCCAGTGGGGGTGCCATGACACCCCCAATAAATATGTAGCATTCATTTAGGTACTAATAATATTTGGACCAATTCTTGCTAAATGCTACAAACATTTGGACTAATTATTGCTCAATGCTAAGTATAATAGGGAATTTTTTAACTCTAGCACCCCCGCCAATTTCATCCTAGATCCGCCACTGGTGGTATAGATAAGGAAAACATTACTGTGAAGGATGTTAGGTTGGCGGTGTATTACTCTTGACTTAATCAAAGGTTGATAGACACAGGTATCGATCGCAAAATTATCGTCGATTACTTTTTCTCTTGAATCGGCGCCGTTAATAATGAGAGAAACAAACAAAAAATATGAATCAGTGGTTGAGTGACCTAGGTCTGTCGTCCCGGCTCCTAGGCTAATGCTGAGACTTTCGTCCCAAGTGGTTTCCGGCTTCTTGGCTGAGGCTGTCGTCCCGACCAAATTTTCTATTAAAACAAATCATATGCACTTATTCAACTACATGCATTTTGTTCTCATATTCCGTAGCGGGTTAGGAAATACAATGCTCAATTAGCTATTACCAAAATATAATTGAAGAAACATAGAATGCTAATATTCTTAGAATACTATATAGTCATATTTTCTCTACACACGAATTTTCACATGCATATTTATTCGCATGTGCCGCGAGGAGCGAAAATAGCAGGACCGTGGCAATGCAGAAGCATTCAACTAGTATGATTTCAACGGCAATAATTGCACTAGCAAGCGCGGCTTCATTGAGCCATGAGCCAGCCTCAAGATTTAGAGCGAAGGATTGACGACTTGGCCGGCGAAAACCACGACGCCGGTGATCTCCTCCTTGATCAAGTACATGAAAGGGTGGTCGGCGACGAAGTCCACTCGGGCCGGCGTGCTGACGACAGACGCACTAGTACAACAGGCAAAACCGACCGCGGTGGCGGCCGCCGCCTCGGTCCCTTCCTCGTTGACTTCCACGAAGGACTGGTGGTAGACCTTGGACACGAAGAACCCTTCGTCCGATGACACCGTGGATTCCAGCATCTCAGAGAAGTCCGCGGCGTCGGGGTCGAAGGGCAGGCGCAGGCTGAGGCCCTGCAGCAACCCCGTGGCCTCCGTCTTGTACGAAATGGTGAACTTGGGCACTCTGAAGGCGCCGACGGGGACCTTGCCCGAGAGATCCATTGAGCCGGCGTCGAGCAGCCCCGGGTTGGAGGCCATCTTGTCCAGCATGCTCTGCAGGCCGTGCCGCTCGTTCGGGAGGTAAACGTACATGGCGAAACGCCGCAGCCGGCGTTCGTCGACGCCGCACGCGTAGTGGAGTTTCAGGACCTTCCATTCGGGGCAGCAGGCGATGTACTGGCTCTCGAAGCTCGACATGAACGGCACGCGGACTTTCCCGCCAGCCGGCAGGTAGAAGGGGTCGTCCCGCGTGAGCCCGGCTTGGAACTTTCTCTCCCAGACGCCCTTGAAGTAGAGCGCGTTCCCGAGGATGGCCCGCGTGACCGCGTCGACAGCGCCCAGCGGCAGGAAACCCTTGATCCGGCCCGCCGTCGCCTCCTCGAACCACTGGTTGATCTCTCGCCTCGCTTCCTCCGGCTAGAAAAGGAAAGATCAGCAAATTAAGTGTGAGAGAAATCGGAGATGCGTGCATGCAGGGAGAAAGGTAGTTAATTAGACCAGTCCGGCCGGCGCGGCATGTCAAGGCTCACCTTTTTCGTAAAGGACGCTGTGCGAGCTTGGGCACGGTAGTGCTCGGAGACGACGCGGACGTAGTCGGGCTTGAGGCGCGCACCGGCCGCGTCCACCCAGACGCTGTTGGCGAACCGCACCTTGGGCCCACCGTTCGAGCCGTCGGTGTCGGCAAGCACGCGCAGGGCAACGTGTGACGCGAGCAGAGCGTGGGCGTGGCCGCCGGCGGGGCCGAGGAAGGCGACGATCTCGTCGAGCGTGGCGCCGCAGGCGCCCGCGCCGAGGAGTACGAGCGCGGCGTGGATGGAGAGCGGGGAGATGGCGAGGTTGGTGCACGCGACGGCACGGGTGAGGTGGTGCAGCGCGCGCATCGCGAAGGCGGCCTCGCCCCTGGCGGCCTCCGCGACCTCCGGCTCCATGGCTGCTGTTGCCGTCCCGAGTGGCTCTGGTCGTGGGGCTTTGGTGGTGGTATCGATCGTGGGGAGTTTTGTAGGCTAAAGAAACGGTTTTGCTAATTCTCAGCTAGCTGAGAATTAACTTAGTGCTCAGTCAACTCTCTAACCATTTGATCGTGCGTTGAGATTCGTGCGTCAGTTGCAAGTCAACTTGCAACTGGGATTTGATGACGTCATGCGAGTTGCAAGTGGATTTGCAACTGCTCTGGACCATTTGATTTGCTTCATGATTCGTGCTAATCATGAGTTGCAAGTTGACTTGCAACTGTGATTGCTGACGTCACTCGACTGAGAATTAAGCTAATTCTCAGTCGACTGAGCCCTAGAGAGACCCCTAAAGAAAGCGCGCAGGGGTTGAGTTCGTGTAGAGGACGGTTTCGGACCAGTTTTGATCGCTTTACCATATCATCATCTTTTCTCCTTTTCTTCTTTTGCTGCAGATTCTTTCTCGAAAACGGATTTTCTCCAACTTATATTTCACACAACCCGTATCTCGGGCCGTTTATTTCCCTGGTTGAACGGACGAGATTTGTTGTTGAATGCGTTAAATGTTTAACTCGTTCAACAGTAAATTTGGACCAATCGTGAAAATGGATGACCAAGATATGGGTTGTGCGTCATATGGGTTGAAGATGCTCGTAACCGTTCTTTTGGTCTGTGTAACGTTATGCATCCTCGGTTCATTGCCGTATTCCCTATTTATATGCAGAAAATAACCGTGTCGGGGTAATGCTTGAAGACATGAGTTTCTACCATGCACCACTCGGTATTTGCTGATAAAGAACGAAACATGTCAATACATTTCGAAATAAGACTAAACTGGTTTAACTAGAATAAACCGACTACAAACATTATGTAACGTTTTAAAACATGACAAGCTTAAACAAAAATAAAAAAACGTGGCATGAGTTTTCGGGCACCACCAGACGGTGGATACATGTGTGCATATAAATCTAATGTCATTTTGGTCGCCCTCTGGTCTGAAAAAAAACTATGGTGTGGCGCTCACATTGTTGAGATTACACTGCAAATACCAGTCAAAATCTTGTTGTCTTGTTTCTAACATATGTAAACTAAATATCCTTTTTTACATAAAAAGGATGTCAGAATATAAAATGCACTACCAAAAAAGTGTTGCCATTTCTTTTCCAATTCTATATCAATGTTGCTTTCTCTTCTACTCTTTGTCTCTCCTGATTCTCCGATCTCTTGCTATTGCAATCTCCCTCTACACTCCCGTTCACCTACCGTCTCGGAGAAGTTGACAACAACATGGTTGGATGCAGGTGCAACCCGATGCGCCATAGCAACCGCGTCCCCTATGTCTTGTACGATATGCTGAACTTCGACACACTAAAGTCACCCCACGGGAACCTTGTTCCTAATATCAGGGAGCTTGCCTCAATCAGCTCTCCAGCATGCTCTGTAGGCCGTGGCGCTTGTTTGGGAGGTAGATGTACATGGAGAACGCTCTCCGCCAGGGGCGGACCCAGACATGATTTTGAGAGGGGGCAGACAATGTGACTGGGGGTATTTCTTGTATAAATTCACAAAATTTGAAAACAATTATCTAAAAATCGAACAAATACTATTGAAGTTTCAATTTTTGAGTGGGGGCCTTGGCCCCCACAAGGTTGTACATGGGTCCGACCCTGCTCTTCGCAGGTACTCTGCGCGGCCACATGCGCAGATGAGTTTGAGGAACTTTCACTTGGGGCAGCTGAGTATGTGCTGCTGCTGACCAAGCGAGTTGATCGGCGTGCGTACTTGCCCATAGGCAGACGGATAGAAAGTTCCAGGCCGCGAGAGCCCGGTGTAGAACTTGCTCTCTCACACATTGATTTCAGGATATTCATCCCAACACTGCTTCTGATGTCTCCTATGCCCATGTGTTCTCCTATCTTTCATGATCTTTTATCCCTTTCTCTTTTATCTATTTCAGTGAATAAAACCCATATGACGTAATAACCTAATATCGCCAAATTAGGATAGAGTGATAAGATAGAGAGAGATATTTCGTTGAAGATGATGTGGTATATATAAGAGGGGCACATTATTCATGTATGTAAGTTTGGTGTGGCATACGTCTAAAAGGCAGATCATGGTGTGGTACAGATAAGGAAAACATTAAAGTGGAGGTTGGCGGTGTGATACTCTTGACTTTATAAAAAGGGTTGACAAAATATAACTATCTGTAATCATGGTTGATGAAGGTGCCCTGCCAATCATGAGAGAAACAGAAGAACAAATCAATCTTCAACGGATTTAATCTTGATATAAAGCAAAACAAAAGTTGCTAAACATGAATTAATCGTGTCATGTTGTGACCCTAAATACATGGCCTAATTGGCAGTGATTGTACTAAAGACAAGTAAAACATAATTGAAAAACTAATTAATGAAATAACTGAAAAACATATTTTGGAATCCGATGATTAACTCATGAAAGTATAAGACTTCACGTGGTTACTGCAAATGGTCAAACTTAGAATCACTTTACCGCCAGAAATAGTTACATTACTCTATATTTTTTCGTTCCAGAAAATCGCATCAAAACATCTTCACGGTACTACCTCTGATCCATATTAGTGGGCACAACTTTGTCTAGATACACATGTATCTAGTCTAAATACTTAACTAGATATATATGAATTTAGACAAAGCTATGCCCACTAATATGGATCAGAGGGAGTACAATTATTATTTTCGCAAAAACAATTCTCCAGGCATCTCTCTGGAAAAAAAAGGCGAGGAGACCAAAATTGCGGCGGGATGTTTGGCTGGCTTCCCCAGCACACTTCCCTCCCCAGCGCGGGCTTTCTTCCCTCCAACCCCTCCTCGTCTCCTCCCCCATCCACCGACGCCGCTGCCGCCACGCCGTACCGTAGCCTCACCGCCGACGCCTCGCCCCATCCCCGCCTCTCACGCGCGTCGCCGCCGCCGCCGCCATCGCTATCGCCGTTCCCGCTCTCCCTCGCCGGAACACCGCGTCCCGCTGCAGCCTCCAGCCCTGTCCCAGTCGCCGCCGGGGGTTTCAGGTATGATATCGGTTCCCATCCAGCGGCTACTCGAATCCCACTGAACTTCACGATTGCTGGTTGCACACCATCTAGATCCGCTCCATGGACCAAACCCTGGGGGAATAAGTAGAAACGATCATCTAGGCAACGTACTGTGTATCTGGTGGCGATACTGATGATTCCGTGGTGAAATTCAACGCGTAGGTGAGAGTAATTGGCAGAATCGTCGCGTGCTTACTGCCGTGGTCAGGCGAGAAATTTCATGCTACGGATTGGCAGGATGATGGCTAAGGCGTGATGTTTCTTATCACTGTAAGATTGAAATTTCAGGCTAGATAGACGATAGTTTGGTTTAATCTTTACGCTTGGGATGAGTAGTCTGCTTTGAAGAAAAGAACTGTTGCTATATTTTGGGGGAAATGGTGCACACGCAACTGTCTTGCTGTACTGGTTGCCATCTCATGATATGAATAAGCTTCTGGTCATGTGATGCATATTTGAAAAGAATCTTAGTGGCACCCTAAACGATCTGAAATCCACATTTTAGATATAGAGTATGCCATGCATTTTCTACTCTGTGAACAGAACACTGTCTGATCTGAACTGCTGCATAATGTCCATGGCTGTCGTGAAGAAATTTCAAGTTACTGACTCAGAAGGATGGTAGATGTGTGATGTTTGTTATCGCTGTCTGACTGAACTTTGAGTCTAGATAGATGCTAGCTTAGTCTTTGCGCTTTGGATTTCTAATCTACTTTGACGAGAAGATAGCCAAACTTGTAGGGTTTAGTTAGTCTTTACGCTCAATTTCAGGAAAATGGTGCACAAGCAACTGATTGCTGTACTGGCTGCCATTTCATGATATGAACAAGCTTATAGACATGTGATGCGTATTTGAAAAGAATCTTAGTGTCAGCCTAAACGATCTGAAATCCACAATTTAGATATAGTTTGGTATGTATTTTCTACTGTGTGAACAGAACATTGTCTGATCTGAACCTGACATTTTTAATCCTTGATTGATAGTGGCTATCAACCACTGGTCAGCCTTACTAAAAATTCTGTTTAGTATGAAACTCTGTATGCTGTTGCCTGGATTGTCTTCTCCATAGACAAGTCATCACAACTAATTTATATTCATTCGTCCGTCGTGCTCTTAAATTCTCTGTATGCATGTGGCTGACCTCCTATATTAATTGGCACCCTAAATATGGTGTTAGCATCGATTCAGTTATTCGGTAGCATTCACATTTGGGTGTTTCTGTATTAGTTGGATACATTGGCATCCTAAACATGTTATTACCATCCCAATTTTGTTTAATATGAGAATTGTTTTGCACCTAGTTTTATTCTCTTGTTGTTTTAACAGTTCTACTATCAGACAATGATATATATAGTGTTGGTAACAGGTCCTGCACTTTCATAGTTTGTAAATTTGTAGGAGGCGCCTAATTATATTTGTGACCATTATAAGTTCGTACCGTAGAGTCACTGCCGATGTCTCTCCCCATCCCGCGCTCACCCACACACAACCCACCTCTCATGCGCGTCTCCGCAGCCAACGCCGTTCCAGTTCACCCTCGCCGGGACACCTCGTTCCTGCTGCTATCTGCCTGTCTCTACCCCCGCCCCATCTCCGGCCGTATGGTTTTAAGGTACGTGGCCGTTTTTCTTCCGGCGATTAGTTGAATCCCACCAGGTTTCACGATTTCAGGATTCACACCCTCTAGATCTGCCCGCTGGGTAAAACCCTTGGGGAAATAAGCGGGGATGATCGGTTAGGCAGCGTGCTGTATTAGGTATCAATCCCGACAATTCCATGGTGAAGTTGATATGTAGAAAAATTCCATATTACTGACTTATAGGGTGACGGTGTAATGTTTCTTATTACTCTCTGATTGAAGATTAAGACTACTAGTCTGATTTAATCTTTTGCGCTTCAGATGTGTATTTTAGTTTGTGGGGAAGAAATGTTGCTATATGTTTTTAGAGGAAATGGCACACAGGCTATTGATTTTCGTACCGATTTCCATCTTACAATGCAAATAAGCTTCATGTTAATGCGTAGGTGAGAGTGAGCAGCAGATTCGTCACGTGCTTACTGCCGTTATAAATTTTATGTTATGGACTTGTAGGATGATGCCAAAGACATGATGTTTCGTACCACTATCAGACTGAAATTTGAGACTAGATAGATGCTAGTTTGATTTAGGGGCTGTTTGGTTGCGCTTTTTACGAACTTTACTTTGGCTTATAAGCCACAAAAGCACCTATATGGTTTTGGACTGGATATTGTTACATGTGGTATAAGCCAAAAGCCAAAATGAAAAGCACCTATTTATGTGCTTTTGTGACTTATAAGGAAAAGGCCAACATCCAAAATTAAGTCTAACCAAACACCCTTTTAGTCTTTACGCTTCGGGTATCTAGTCTGCTTTGAAGAGAAGAACTGTTGCTATATTTTTGGGGGAATGGTGCACATCCAACTGATTGCCTCGTATATACTGGTCGCCATCTCACAGTACGACAATAATCTTCTAATCATGTGATGCGCATTTGAAAAGAATCTTACTGGCAGCCAAAATGATTTTATTTGAAATCCACCTTTGAGATATTGAGTATGGTACATATTTTCTTTTGTGTGGACACTGTCTGGTCTGAACCTGATATTTTTTACCGTTGATATTGCTATCAACCACTGGTCGGCTTTACTGAAGCTTATGTTTATTGTAAAACTATGTCTGCTGTTGCCTGCATTGTCTTCATTCTCCGTATCCATGTACATGTCATAAACAACTCATTTGTATTCCTCATGATCTTACATTCTCTGTATGCATGTGGCCAACTTCCTATAATTGGCATCCTAAATATGGTATTACCATCCATTCAGTTTTTCTGTAGCATTCAAATTTTGGTGTTTCTGTATTAGTTGGATAATTTGGCATCCTAAATATGTTATTACCATTCCAATTAGTTAAATCTGAGAAATTTTCGGCGCCTTAGTTTTATTCTCTTGTTGTTTTAACAGTTCCATTCTCATGCAATTTATTTATATTGTGTTGGTAACAGGTCCTGCAGTTTCATAGTTTATAAGTTTGTCGGAGGCGCTTGCTTATATTAGTCAACCATTACGGCACAAGCATAATGGCTGCTGCCAGAGAACATGCAAGGTTAGAGTACCTTAATTCGCAAGAGCCAGGTGATGCATCACAAGCTAATGCTATTGGTATTGTGGATATGCTGCTAGTAGAAGATGATACAGAAGCTTCTCCAACAGTTGAGCCAGTAAGTGCAACAAAGTCAGCTTCCACTTTAGGCTCAAAAGTAGCTCAGTGCTTGGCCAAAAGGGCTGATCACAGTTACTCACTCGAGAAGGCGGGTGTTTTTGACTGGTTTGATACCCCCAACCATGATGATTGCATAACCAGTAACATTTCCATGGAAGATGCAATAGTTCATGTCAAAAATAGAATTTCATATTTGGACTCCCAGAGATGTGGTGGCTATGGATCAGGTACCAGGGCTGGGGCCATGCTAGAATGTATTGATGAGGCCTCAACCATGAACTGTCTGAAGAAACCAGAACCAGTTGGTGTTACCGATGATTTATATGAAGCATATGATATTGGCCCAAATACTCAAATGGCAGCTGAAGCCATGGAAGCATTGTTCAATGGATCAACAGTCTGTTACAATGTCAGGGAGCATGAACACCTGGAAAATTCTTTGTGGAAAGAAAACATCGATACGGTATGTTCAGTATACTCACCAGTTCAGAACCAAAAACGAGCATGCTAACCTCAGAGCTCAGGGGGAATGACACCACAACTTGCGCAACTCAAGGTAGACAACGAAGAAAGGCCAAGCGGTGAAAGGTCAATCCCTTTGCGAATTGTCCCAGTTATTTAAAAACCAGGAAGAATACGAAACATATGACAGGGAAAGCGAAAAGAAGCATCGATAGTGGGATTCTAAGAGGAGCCATAAATGATGAGGTGTCAGAAGTAGTGAGGGGATCTGGTGCAGATGACTCAGATATTCCTTGTTTACTAGGTAAAGATGCTGTAATCCATCCTAAACGGAAGAGAACATGCATGTTTACCTCAGGAAGCTCGAAAGTTGAGTTCAGTACAGCTACTAGATCAACTGCAGAGAGAGCCAATACTACAGAAGTGGAAGACTTACCAGCACCAAAACTATCAAGCATATTTGATCATGATACCGTAAAAGGCATCAAAAGGATAGATGAGTCTTATTTAGCTAATCATAAAGCACCAGCTGCTAGATCTACAGATACTTCTGTTCGAATTACAACAACTTGTAGCAAGGTCAGAGGAATTCAGAAAGAAGCTTCGGATTTCAGTCAGCTTGAAGGAATTTCTAGTGCCGGACACAGAAAACAATCCACGTCCCAACAGAAAGACCATGACTCTAATTTGAAGAATAGAGCACCACTGAGAGTGCTAAATAGCACAAAGTCCCAATCTAGGACACAGACATCAAAGAAGCCACTGAAAAGAGGCCTCCTGAAATCACAAGGTTCCAGAGAGCTTGCTGGTCTTTTTAGCAACGAAGTATCTCCAGTTTTGCCATCAAGCAGACGAAGAAAGAGACACATGTCCTCCGTCCGCGTCCTCTTCAGCCAAAGCATGGACAGCGAAATCATCAAAGATCAGACAAAGGTAGTCTCATTTCCTCACCTGCATATACTATACACAAGTAACTGGACATGTGTTGACATTTCTCACTTTTGATTTTTTTGGACATTGGCAGATATTGGCACACTTTGGATTACCAGTGGCAACAACTATCTCAGAGGCTACACATTTCGTTGCTGAAAAGTTTGCCCGTACAAGGAACATGCTAGAAGCAATAGCCATGGGTATACCTGTAGTCACACCATCATGGCTTGAATGCTGTGGCGAAGCAAGGTGCTTCATTGATGAGAAAAATTACATAATGAGGGATGCGAAGAAGGAAAAGGAGCTACACTTCAGCATGCCTATATCCCTAAGTCAAGCCGCAAAAGCCGATTGTTAGAGGTTAGTGTCTAACTATAATCATAATGGAAATGGGAAATGAAATAGTAGCAGAGGACAATTATATAATCTTGATGTTAGTACACCGTTTAAACATTTCTAGCATAGTCTTGGATGATTTGTTGTGATGTTCATGATATCCTTATATTTACTGATTTCTCCAATATTCATTATAGGGTAGAAGAGTACTAATCACGCCAAATGCTAAGCCTAGCAAGGAGCTTCTAAAGATTTTAGTGGTGGCAGCTGGTGGCAAGGTATGCAATTGGCTGTCCTACCTCTATCTACCATAACGTCCAGTATATATCCGTTGTTGCATTCATTTCTTATGCGTCAGCTTCTCAACTGTCTTCCAATGCGAGGTTTAATATCGCGGTAAAAAAGTGAGTTCAATATTCGAATATATATATTTCTGGACTGATGCATTATCCAAGTGTCCAATTGTTTAGCAATTATGGGTAATGCTAATAAATGATTTCTGTTTTCACGTTATGTAATTTGCACCCAAAATTTTGAGATCTTGTGATTGCAATTCAGACTGAGAACAGAACCTTTTGAGGTACAAAAGTGCTAGGGAGCTGAAGTGCAGTCCTAACATGACTAGGATGTACCTGTATCTTTTACCTAGTAAATCTTATGACCTTTGTTGTTAAATCCATCTTTCTTGACTTCGTAGTTCGTCTTGATTTGCGCTTGTGTTGCTATAAATTGAACAAATGTCAGTTTCATATTTTCACCGCGTTGTCATCATGGATACAATATAACGACTTGCATACACCATTTTCCTTCTTAACTTATGCTGAATATATTTGCTGGTTTGTCAGGTGTTGGACAGGATTACAGTGTCCATGATGAAGAACAAGAAATTTGAAGGAGTTTTTGTAATCTCTTGCGATCAAGACTGCAGCATCTGTATACCGTTTGTTAAGAATGGTATATACCATTAAACTTGTGCCACATATCTCCTGTCCCTGAAGTTCCTTCTTCTGTGTTTTCCTTATCTCTCGAATTCACAGTTTAATTCGGTATTTCTTTGCCACCGTTGTAGGTTTGGGAATATTTGACTCGGAGCTTTTGCTCAATGGTATTGTTGTCCAGAGGCTAGAGTTCGAGAGGTATGTGCTAGCTCTCTTCTGATTGCCGTATAATCTTGTTTTATGAACATTGTGACTCGCAGCGCCAACTGAACATCTGCCTGTGCTTTGTAGGTTTCGCCTTTTCCGTGACAAAATGTAAAGCTTGGGTGAGGGCGCCTAAACTCGCAAGAAAATAACCACTTCATCTTGTAAATATGTCCTTATGTTGCTGTAGTTACTTTCGTGATTTATTCTGCAAGTATGTACACCGTTGCAGCAGAGCTCAGCCTGTTTGAATGATCGTGTTACTCGCCACTCTCAGACTGGACGTTGTGCAGTTTGCGTGCTTTTTTGTGTAGCTGAGGTCTTGTCATGAGGCATCAAAAGTTACTCTTTTTTTAGTAGTTTAATTTGCATGTACTCCACACAACTGTGCGAGCTTACCTTATGTCATACAGGAGATATTTATTTTTATGTGATTTAGTTGGGTGTAGAGAACATCAATGTTCTAACTCAGATCGAAATGCATTTGTGGATGTTAACTCATTTGCCTCTTCAACCTTACCGTTCTGGTCAACTGCAGTTCTCTACCTTAAATCTCAACCTTCTTACTTTATTGACCACTTTTTATTAGAATCCAGGGACAACGATCTCAAGATTAGAGTAGTTGCACGTTCACAACCCGTTGGAGTTGCGAATGCAAGGAATGGAGGAACACATCACGGACACCCCAACCAGGCCTAGTGGATGCAAAAATGGCCCGTTTGGTTGACTCCACGTTCCTCTTTTTATAATCCCCTCTAATACACGTAAATTTCGAAATATTTTGAACAAGAGATATGTTTGTATCGACGAGTAGGTTCCATTCCCGTGCTCGGTTTCGAGTTTCGTCGACCGTAGCTTCTGATTTTCGAAGTTCCCTTTTGAACGTTTTTTGACGAATTTTGTCAAATTCGTTGCACACAGTCGACCATTTGAGAAACCCTTTGACGTGTAGCTAGATCTCAACGTTTCGCACAACTTTCGTGTTGTAAGTTTTCTATTTCGGCGGTTTTATACGAACTGATCTTGTATTGAACTTCGTAGGTGTTTAGACTGCCGTAGACGTTCTTCAAACTCAGTCGCGTCCATGGAATGCACTTCATGGCAGCAGTTGTTGCGCTTGTCGCCGTCATCGTTCGCTGCCATGAACCACTGTCACATCAGTAGCTATTGCGCTTGTCACCGCCGTTCGCCGTGTCGCCGCCGTTCGCCATGGAAGGATCACGGGAGGTAAGCTTCGCCATGTAGACTAGGAGGTGAGAGTATCCCGCGTGTAGATGCAACCACTGTGCAACGCAGGCAAACAAACACAAAAATGCGAAATAAATAGGAAAAAAGAAAAACGATATGCAGGCAACCAAACGGGCTGCACAACATGACTCAGACCACGTTTCTCCTCCGCTAGGCCCAAGTGAGCCACGGAGACGGGAAAGGCCATGTTTGTTTTGGAGGAAGCCAGGGAGCTACCTTCACGTCGGTGCAGCAAAAGATGATAGCCAAGCTTCCTGCAGAGGAAAAAAATACTCGAGAGCTGGTGAGAAGTTGCTTTTGTGGTCAACAGGTGGGTGGTTGTGAGATAGATGGTGGTAAGGCGAGATCAAAGAGTATGTCCCATGAATTCAATATTTAGCTGTGTTTGCTACTGGGTATTCACACTCTCGGCAAATGGTGTTTAGTTAGCCAACTTTTCTGTCCGACCTAACACCTATTTTTTGGGAGGATTTGGGTAGATATGGCGATTCATGTCTATTGTGATTTGTAGCACAAAAGGACCTGCTTGTGCGCTGTAGATTCCAGCTTTTCCGGGATAAAATCTGAAGTTTCTGTGATAATACAACCAACACCTCATCTTGTTAACACCTCTTCGTGATCCTAATAAACATTTTCTACACATATGTACCGTTGCACCAAAACTGAACCCGTTTGCATAATCGCGTGATCTGCCACACTCAGATGGAGCACATTGCGCAGTTTTCTTGACAATGCTTTTCATGTAGCTGCGGTCTTATTAGGGTATACATATTGTTGATGAAGCAGCAAAAGTAACTTCTTTTTCTTCTTGTTCACCACTCTCAAGACACGACACGACACACTCTGTATGAGAGAACATTAAGAGAGAAGCCCGCCTTTGGGTCACCGCGGGAGAGAAATGTTTGAATGATTTCTTGCCGGGAGAGTAGTGACCTTTTGTAATCTCTATTTACTTTATTGTAAAACTCCTCCTTAATTAATAGATTGGGGCAAAGCTTTTGCCCCCCTTTCTAACCAAGCTCTAAATATACACCACTGATACCTCTTGCCTCACCGTTTGCCATTTATGCTTTTGATTTGTTGCAGAGAAACATTGAATTTGAGAGCATCAATGTTCTGACTTGATCGAACTGCATGTATAGATGGGTCATATATTCATTTTATAACAAGATATAGCCTAGTTTTTTTATTGGTCGTCCTGGCAAGCTTGCAAACATGACCTGACCTGGCCGCTGTTAAAAAGAGTCACTCCTCTGCCTCTCCAATCCACTACCTTGAATCTTCAACCTCATGCCTACTTGAACTCTGCTTTAACACGATGGAGTTGAGAGCCCAGATACCAAGTGCACCTAGCCAGGAGTAGTTGGAAATGGAAGGCATCGAGGAACGTAGTCCTGCTGCTGATGAAGCAGCTCCTGGCCTGGGACGTACATTGCATGGCATGGAGACTCTCTATGGGGTAGTCCAAGACACTGTTTGCTGAGCAAACCAATTCGCTGGTTGGCTTGCCCACCTGCGTATTGGAGCAGTGAAACTGGCCTGTACTTCGCAACGTGAACGTTGTGCTGAAACTGGGACTGCTCGAGTGGTTAATAGTGCAAGATGCAGTTCTCAGCCCGCCTACCTAAGTTCAACTGGTATAATACGTAATCGCTCACCAGTTTGAAGTCCACGGCTTCCCCATTGGTGGAGCACTCGAGCTCATAGGTGCATCAAGTCGGTGCTTAGGAGGGCTTCGACGCGCTCAAACAACCGCCCGACGACGAAGGCTGGGAGCAGCCAAAGAAGCAGCCGAAAAGCGAGCACATAGAAAGGAAGCAGCTCGAAAACAAGAAGAAGAAGCAGAGTGTACGGGTGAGGGGTGACGAGGGAGAAGTACACTGCCAAATGTCAATCCAGGACACAGTGCATTTGCTGCCTTGAGGTAGAGAAAAAACTTTCTAGAGTTTTTACAAATCTATGAGGTACTCTATAAGGGGCAGTCAAATTAAGTGCATAAAAATCTGTGCTAGGCAGTAAAAGTGCATACTATGCTAGCCGAAATCGCTGGGCAGCGCCAGGTCGTGGTCACATAGGTCATTGTCGTGTGAGGGCGAGGGATAATGGACGGCGGAGGAGGACGAGATCTCCCATGGGGCCGGCGGAGGGAGAGGGATTAAGGTTAGGACTTAGGGCCGGTGGAGGGGGAGGTACGGAGGAGAGTGGACGATCTGAACCTAGGGCCATCTGCCCCTTTTTTCATAAAATGCATTTTAAACACAATTTAAAATGTCCAAAAAAATTGTAACGAAATTTTACGTGTATATCTATGTAAAATATGTGCACGGCACAAAGTTTTCAAAAAAACATCTTTTTATTTTGCCTCCACAAAAAAGACAAATGTCAGTGCGAAAAAAAAACTTTTCTTGAGACATTCTTTTCTGTTTTTTTACATAGACCAAAATAAAAGTCGTTGTTCTTCGAAACTCTCTGCGCACACATATAATGTGGATATGTACACCCACAGCTTTTTTTTGAAGTTTTTGGCATGCCGAAATATGTTTTTTGAAAACGGGGTAGATGCCCCTATGTTCAGATATGTATTTTCCAGGTACGGAGGGTGATTCTCCATGGCCGCATAAGATCGAAGATGATCATCTCAATGATGTTTCCTAGGGTAGGTAAGAGGACGGGGTAAACCGCAAAATAGTGTTTAAGTGGGCGGTTGGATCCCACCTTGGACTGTGTCGTCTGTTTCCGATTGGAAGGTCCACAACAAAAGTTTTCAGGTTTGCAACGAATACTTCATATTCTTACAGTTTCTTGATTCGAGATGCTAACCTCACTTGGTAATGTGATTCCGTACATCCCCCAGCATTATGTTCGGGGATATATTGGGTTCTTATTGACTATTGCAAAACAGGATGCTGAACTCTACCTAATTTAGAGGCTATACGCAAAGGGTGGAGGCATGAAAAAAATACAAAGGCAGCTGATGAAAGAGAGCACTATCACTAAATTTGTATAGAAAAAAGGAATATGGAAGAAAAGAAATACACATCTTTGATGGGTCCTTTGTATAGAAAATCAGAGAATATGGAAGAAAAAAAATACATGTTCAGAGTAGACCGGTCTCCTACTGGTTATCCTGCCCCCATCCATGTCTATACGGTGTGCCCTTACTGAGACTGAGTCTGGCTTTGTGAACTTTGCAGAAGAGGCCATTGTCATCCTTCTAATTCATCCAATCTTATGTCAAATTCACCTCGCAACATTCATCTGTATAGCCGTGGAATCATTAACACATTAGCTAGTGAGTGATTAAGGTTACTAGTTAGCTATTTTGGTTCCATACCAGTGGTCCATCATGGAAAACCACCAACTGGTGCAAATGATATTATTTGTACCTAAGTAGCGCGCTTTTTCTTCACATGAGAAAAAAGGAATATTAGTCATGTTTTTCACCCATGGGATAAAAATGGTTTGATCCATCCTTATTTGTGGCCCCTCATTGTACCTTTCGCGACCATATACTCGTACGCTGTTTGTGTTGTCTCGTGTGTCGGTTCAATGACAGAAAAACCTCGCCGTTAAGGATCAACGATTCAATGTTGTTGACAAGAAGTTTGTACATATGTGTTTTCGGATGCCTCCCATTTCCATCGCACTGAAAGTGTCAAGCGCCACCTAGATAATTATTCTCGCTTATTCTTTGGTCATTGCTTAATCCATCCTAAATCCTAACTCTAGTGGCCTTTGTTTACATGGTATATTATACTTGCAAAGAGGGATCGAATAGCTAGGCAGAGTTTTTTTTCTTTTTTCGAAAAGGGTACCCCCGCCTCTGCATCGTGAAGATGCATACAGCCGTTCTTTATTGAAACTAAGTATCAAAGTATTCAAGTATGCTTATTACAAACATGGATCAGCCAAGGTGGTGACAAACACCAACAATCTAAAAAGCGCGCAGCGATTAAGACGACACATCTTGAAGTCTTCTAGTATGCTGCCCCCCCCCCCCCCCCCCCGGTGGAAAATAGCTCGGAGGACCGCCAAAAGTCGGGAGCATCCACAGTCCATAAGGGAGCGTTGGCCCTGCGGCAAGAGGAAAGACCACATATGGATCCAGTAGACCGCACGATGGATAACCTGCATAAAATGAGCATCTCTAACTTTGTTAAAAACCACATCATTACAACAATTCCAAATTGCCATAAAAAAGCACAAGTTCCAATGCGAATTCGTGCTTTGGTGAGTTTATCTACACCATCTAACCAATGTCCAAACAAATTTGCTACACTAGTTGGTGGAGTAATATTAAAAGTAAAATGAATCAATCTCCAAATGTCTCGCGTAAACAGACAGGATATAAAAGGATGTTCAACCGTTTCATCCGATTGACAAAATACACATTTCTTACACCCTGTCCAATTTCTCTTCAGCAGGTTATCCTTGGTAAGAAGAACTTTGCGATGAAGAAACCACATAAAGATTTTAATCTTCAACGGAACTTTCAACTTCCAGAGATATTTACGCAAAAATGGGGTGTGTCCATGCATTATATCAGATACATAGACCGGACAGCAAACTGTTTGGTGGTAGTCAATTTCCATTGAAAAAGATCCATCTCCCCTGATAGAGTTACACCCATAAGACGCTCTACCATTTATAGGCAGAGTTATAGAAAAGTGAGTCCATGACTAGTGGCAAAGCATCTTTATAGGAGTAGTAGTGAGGCATGGCTAGTCATGGGAATGTTGGTGGCTTCATTTATATGCCAACTAACAGTAACATAAACATATTTCCTACTTCTTGGAAAAAAGGAATAGATTTTCATTGTCTTGGAAGAAATATATATTATCTATTATATCAAAACTCCAGTATTTTGACTCAGCATCCAGATACTTTGACTATCAGGCCAATGAGTTTATCTGGAATAAGCAGGCAAGAGATATTAGGCAATAGAAATAAGCAAGTGAATTTTTGTTGATATCCATTAGATACCATAAAAACGAATCATCTATGTACATGAGTTTTCTTTGTCTTAGACATACCACTAAAAAAATCATAGTTCTATTTCAAGCTGATGTGGGCCAATTAATATTTCCTCTCGTCTGAGGACACTTGTCTAGTTGTCCCATATAAATTAAGGAGGTAGTGCCTTTGCCATCCTCCTCTCATAGCCTCTCGTCAGTTTTATTCATCAGGATATATCACGCTATCGAGGAGTCATGGCATGCCTGGAGAAACTGAGCATAGTGACATTTCGAGTTGGTTGGACCGATCAAAACAAGTTATTGGGAATGAGGGGTATACGGAAACGCATCTCCCGTGACAAATTCCAGGTGTGTTGCTCATATCAACAACACATGACCAAACCACCACTCCTCCATTTGAAACAACTCCGAGATGAGATGAATCAAGTATGCAGGGAGACCAGCCGAGGGTGGCACAACGCCGAGGCAGGGGAACTTGCTCTAAGAAGCAGACTTTCTTGTGTGAAGATAGTACTAGTTTCATTCACACGAGTCGTTCCCATGCAGCAATGATAGCAGGTGGAGCTACGTGATCTCCTCGCCTCCTCCATCGACTCTTCAGGTCTATACCTCGTAATGTAACTGAAAACTTGTAACATTTGTTGTACAGCTCACATTTTCCCCTCATATAGCAACTTAAGTATTGTCCTTCAAAATCCTACCACATCCAGTACAAGAAAGTGGGGATTGTGTGGTATTCATCTGGATTATGGGATGAGTGGTCATCAGGAACGAAAGAGATGTACTTCATATGGCCGATCACCGCCCTAATTCTCATGAACAACATTCCCATATGGCAGCGTACAACTTTTGCGTATGGGATTCTGGGTGATGGGACGAGTGGTCATCAGGACAGAAAGGGATGTACTTGAGATGGACGATCACCAGGCAAACCATCCTGATCAACATTCTCATGAGCCAACATGCCATCATCCTCTATGATGGCCGATACTTCCCATCAGCTTCAGGATAATCACCTTGAAGGCGGCGGGATGGCCACCTTACGCACATTAACGAAAGCTTATGCCACCCATATGGCGTCACTGATAACTTTTATTAGTGGCGTGGGGCACACCCACCACTTTTAGTGATGTGATGCAGTTTAATACGTCACTAGGTAACAAATTCAGAAAGGTGGGGACACAGTGGGCCAAGTTTTTTCAACAACGATTTATTCATAATTGCCCAAAGTGTTTCGATTCTTTGTTAATCTCCGTGCACACGTGGCCGGAAAGTTTTCTTCCTAGTAACACCCTGTTAAATACATGTACATATCGGACTGTGGTATGTAGCTCTCCCATATTCTTCTAGTTTCCTTAGCCGGCTTAACTAAGAGCGCAAGGTAATATGAATGGATACAGAAGATTCGAGAGAAACAGAGATAATGATAGACATGCGAAGTTGTAGATTCATGATGGGAATGAGATACATCGGGAAGCAAAGTGTCCGTTAGACAGTAGGACGAAGCTCTATTGAGAAAGTTCTGGTAGTCACATCTCATATCACCGCCACTAGTACCTACTACTACCACCCTACCCTGTTAGGAACCTCGGCGTAACGCCAATATCCTATGGGGTGCTCCAGCTTCTTGAATAAGTGTGCCACGGCTCTTCAACGGAACAAGCTCAGAGGATGCAGAGGTGGAATTTTTGAAAGTATAGCCAGGATAGGTTTTTGCTTACACGACTAGGCTTTTCGCTCTCAATGCAATTGGCTGGCTCAAGTGGAAGTCAGGTAGAACAACTTGACAGTACCCATACCTCGATTGATATTAGTTTTAATCGAGCTAGGATTCATCTAATAATTGTCTGCTATGGGCATCCGAAAAGTTTGATCATGTGCTGACGGAAATGGCCCATGATCCACAAGGATTCACGGAATCAGACGTCAATTCATGTCCAGAGTTGGTTGATTGCACCGTGATGGTTACAAACTAATTAACGAAGTCTGGGCTAACCTGGTCGCTAGTGGGATACTCATCCAAAGGTGGAACAATCAATATACGCCTGAAGGTAATAATTTTGGAGGGTGAGTGCTTCATAATACCGACATCTATAAAGAAGAATGTCATTGGTGAGCTCGAACAAATTATAGAAGCACAGCCTTTGTGTGAGCAGGATAATAAGCTTAAAAGTCAGTACAATGCACATGTTGTACGTATTTTGCCTCAGGAGGAGGTTAAATGGTATCAATGGTCCAAATTCTAATTAATTCTTGAAAGAGACGACAATATGAGAAGCTTCCATAATATGTCATATGTGTTCATAGAAAGAAATTTTCAGCTAGACAAAGAAGGTGGCCTAAATCGAGTTCCTTTTTGTTTAAGCTATCTTTTCACTTGTAAACAACTAGCGAGTTAGATGTGGTTGATTGTAGTGAATATTCTATTGTTCTATAAAACTATAACAGCTTTGTCAAAAAAAATCAAGAATCTCTTTGTTCTATTCGCCTAACTTGAGTGCCCTACGATGGACATAAATCTTGGTATCGAATTGCACGAAGCTATAAAATTCGACATAAAAATAAAAAGGGTAAAATGTATGATTCAAATGCAATCAAGAATACAAGGAGTACAATTCATATGCATAAACTTATTATGTATGCTTAGAAATCAAGGCTGAGCAATACTCAAAAAACTAGTTTCCTGTCAGTTGATCCAAATGCGCATCTAAGGAGCGTCTCTCAGGAACGAAAGTGGCGTGGTCCACACATCCCTCCGTATTGGGCCCCTAGTGCTAAGCCAGCCAAATTCCTTCTAAGCAATAAGAGCATCTCCAACAAGAAATTGTAGAAATATGAGAACTTCTCTGTCATTTAGATTGGAGAATTTATAGACCAAATTAATTGAGTAATTTGGAACTGATGCAGCAGATGTTTCTCTCACGTCGTGGCCGTTGTCGGCTGGTCTGCCGCTGGCCACTCCCTGATGGCCTGATGTCGCCGTTCGCGCCGTTGTCACAGCATCACAAGCTTCTGTTTTTTTCTTTTGAGGGAATCACAGCGTACTAGTTTTTTTATTGACCGTCGCTAGTTTTTTTTTTTGTTTCGGACATTGAGCGTCGCTAGCTGTTTGTTGCCGTCGGTATTGGGCTTGGGGTGCTGGCCGGTCTAAATCCTTCAGAAGTTCAGAGTGGGCGTATACGGGCAGGTTGTCGCCTTCCAAGGCCAGGGCCGGGCCGACGAATCCGGAACCCTGTGCGAAACTCTAAAATTGGGCCCTATCTCAAACAAAATTTTGAATTAGTGAACAATTTTAATGTCGCCGGCGGTAGGAGCCTACGGGCGAAGTCGACGGCGGCGTGGTGGTGATAGCCTGATAGGTGGGTGCAAACTCTACTCGTATATGACCCCTGAAACAGAAAGTTACAGCAGGAAAGTTGTGCGAGATGAACCTGCTTCAATATTTTAAATGGTCAATACAATGTGATGAATTTGACAAAAAATATCTAAAGTGGTTTAGAGCATTGGTTTGAAATTGAGAAGTTACATTAGACGAAACTCGAAACAGATCAAGTGAATGAAATATACTCGTCGATACGCACATACTTCGTGTACAGATCATTTCGAATCAAAATATAATTGTGTGGATTAGAGAGTAAATACGTGTTTCCGTGGCGTTCTACCGTGCCCAGACTGGAATGGATCGATCCAATCTATATTGTATGAGGAAAGGAAAGGGCCCAGGTTAGCCGGCCAGCCCACACGAGGGGGATGGACGCGCCAGGCGCCAGGGCCGGCTGACATGGGCCAAATCCTGCTAGTCTGACATATGCACAAAAAAATTGTGCCCCTAAAATTCATGGGCCCTGTGCGGGCCGCACCACTTGGAACCGCTGTGGGCCCGGCCCTGTCCAAGGCCCACCATGGTTCCATCCGCCTCAAAACAAAAAAAACAGTACTGACTGCAACTACTGTCTGCAGCGATGTTTACAGTATTTTCAGGAATGAATACAACCACAAGAAAGAACCCAATGCTCTGCTCTACAGACTCAGCGAGCACCCCATTTGACAGGAGCAGCAACAAAAACACAAAGCCAACATTTATCAGTAGCACGACTCATCGCAAGGGAAATCAATACGCAGCCTGAGAAAGTCAGCACTGGCTGCTATAAACAAAATCCACTCAGAATAAGGCTAAGCCTGAAGATAGATGACGCGATATCTGAGACTTTTGGTTTCCACGGGTGATAAATAGTAGTACTAGATGTCTCTCTCACCTCACGGTGCCCGTTGCCGTCGCCGGCGGGTCTGCCGCTTGCTTGCTTCTCCCTGCTCCTGGTCTCCCTCTTCAGCAGTCGCCATCCCTGGTTTTTTTTTTGGAACCGACAGATCAGTCCAATAAGTTAACGCAAAGATAGGCCAAATCGGTTACTGGGTTGTACATTTCTTAAGGCCAAATCAGCCAGGTCTATTGACCATGGGCTGCGTGACCATTCGAGCAAGGGTCCTCCCACTGCCACTGCCTTGATCTCTACTATATATAAGCACTCGCCAGCCTGCCAGATGCCGGCTGCCTCGCTCAGAAGGAAGAACATCGTATTCTCCCTCTCTCTCTCAAAAAAAAGGGAAAACTTCACACCATGGAAACCGATGGCCTCTCTAATGGCGGCAGCACCCAAGGGAAGCCCATCATCTGCAAAGGTTCTTCTCCGATGCTTATAATCACTCCTCGTCATCTTCTTACGTCTTTTATCCTCTGCTTATCTCTGCACCGGCCGGTTCGGCGCCCTGAATGATTGAACAGCGGCGGTGGCGTGGGGTCCCGGCGAGCCGCTGGTGATGGAGGAGGTGGAGGTGGCGCCGCCGGAGCGCATGGAAGTACGCGTCAAGATCCTCTTCACCTCCATCTGCCACACCGACCTCAGCTTCTGGAAAGGAGAGGTAATTGATTCACTACATGTTTCTCAAGACTACTCATCTAGTTTCAGTCTCATCGTGGACATACGTCGATCAACTGCCGAATTTGGAATTCTTCGTCTCACTGATCATAGTTGTGATTATACAGAACGAGCTTCAGCGCAAGTTCCCCCGCATCTTGGGGCACGAGGCCGCCGGGTAAGTTACGTAGCTCTAATAGTTATGATTCCAGCTACCTAGTTGACTATTTTTTTGTTTCAAGCTATTCTCAACTCTCAAGGCCACGGCCATGTTTTGACTTTTGACATATGTGTTAGCAATAATCTTGCCTTAGTCATGTGTTAGTCTAAATTAGGAAAATTATAGGTACGTATAGTAGTACTAGTTTGTTTCCGTGTCAAGCACGTGGTGCTAGGTCCATGTACGTGGCTAGTTAGGAAGGAGAGTTTCCTGGTTTGGCACGGCTTGGTCATGTACGAGTGCTAGTTCGATTAGGTCTAGGTTAGCGATCGTTTGGGTCGTGTATATATATACACAGCCCTGGGTGCGTGAGTTGTATCGAGTTGTACCGTGGGATCTTGAGAAATAAAGATAAAAAGAACGGGTGCGACACGCACCCTTGGCGATAGTTTTTCGTGTGCGCGTGTTCGTCTAGTTTCATGTGATCGATCCTGTGCGAAAATCCCAACAATATGTAGTCTGTAGGAGTACAGTTGAGTTTAGTCTGTACCTTTGCCGTTTGAGTGTAGTACAACCTAGTCTTTCACAAATATAGTGATTCGTTTTAATTAGCTTCCTTTATGAAGTGGCACAATTGATGGCTGTTCCAGAGAGAGAGAGGTCAAGTGTCAAATGACTTTTCTGAACAAATATGCAAAATCGCATTTGTAATTCCTCTGTTGGCTTAAAAACATCCACCATTGCTATGTGCAACAGTTATTCCGACAGAAGTGTTTTTTTGCAGCAATGGAACTCGGAAATGTCGTCCCAATTTGTGTATAAATTAAAAAGAAATTATGGATATAGCTACACGAGTTGTCTTTTTTGTAAAACTGCTAGAAAAGAAGTATTCTCTGGGAAGTTAGGATATGCCCATCCATGACGATCAGGGCGATCATTGCAGATAGAATCGGTGCACTATATATGATTACATATACACATCAAAATATAGTTAGTTGGCTGTTGGCACGTGGTCTCGACGTTCAACGACCGACGCCTCCTCGCTGGCCTTGGATCATGCAACGGCATCCTCAAGGCACGGCTCCCATCATGCCAGCTTTTCCCACACCCTTATTGGCATGTTCCTCGCTTGTCGTACTTATCAGCGGATGCTATGCCGACATTGACTTCAAGAAAGCACCTGTTTGGATGGGTTTACTTGGCCACTGCACAGAACTCTCACAGCAGCAGAATTTGGAATTACAGAGACAAATTCAGACATGCATGGCTGGAGGCTTGTTAACATAGATGATGCCTTACAACGACATGTCAATATAGCATGTTTTATTTCATCTAGATATATGGTCAAATTGTGTTGTGGCAAAGGCCGTGTACGATGATCAGTTTGAGTTACTATATTTTCCTTTTATAAACTTTTTTCTGAGGATGTCGGTCACTCATGTACAGAGTGGTGGAGAGCGTGGGTGAAGGCGTTGAGGACCTTGCGCCCGGGGACCACGTGGTCCCCATCTTCAATGGGGAGTGTGGCGCGTGCGCCTACTGTGACTCCGCCGTGACCAACCTCTGCAAGACCTACCGGGTCAACCCGTTCAAGAGCACCATGTCCGGTGACAACGGCACAAGATTCTCAGTGGTAGATACGTCAAGCGGCAAGCGCCAACCAGTCTACCATTTCCTAAACACCTCAACCTTCGCCGAGTACACCGTCCTCGACTCCGCATGCACCGTCAAGATCAACCCCGCCGCCCGCTCGAGAAGATGTGCCTTCTAAGCTGCGGCATCTCAACCGGTAATTAAAAATCTAATCAGCTTGAATAATTATTTTTGTCTGAGTTGATCCTTTATTTTCAACGCCCCTTGCGTGCTTCTATGATTGATTATGATATTGTGTGGTTCTCTTGATTTGATTCAACGCTGATTAATAATCGATCAATCAATCAGAATTAAGTAACATGACACACATACGAACAAACTACTTGTATGCAAGTAGACATCTGGTAGTATGCATGGGCTTATCATCTTGGAGCCGGCTTTGGTTTTTTAATTTAAAAGACAGCATGGCCATTGGCATACTGAAACCGAACACAATACTGTTTGAATTACGTCGCTGTCCGTCCTCGTACCACCGCCCGAGGATCTTCCAAGAAGAAAACTTGTAATTTGCTGTCACCTAGAGTTGTTGTTGTCAACATGTCATACATCGGTTTCAAAGGTGGCGGCCAAAGCCCCGTAACCTTGAGGAATTATTGAGAAAACAAACAAGTTTACATCACACGGAAACACTACCTAATATTCGTTCTTCAGATTGTTTGTGTATATATATGTTCTTACAGATCTATTTAATTGTGTTCATTTATAGAATAATGTTTCTTTGGCATGTAATTTTGTCGTGAATATAGGAGTTGGAGCCGCATGGAACACTGCAAACGTGGCCAGGGGATCCACCGTTGCTATATTTGGACTTGGTGCTGTTGGTCTCGCGGTAGATCTTTTCCCGGCACACTAGTGATTAAAGTCTCAAAACTATAAGAAAAGAATAAGTAATCTATCTATTTTCACTGTAGGTTGCTGAAGGCGCAAGGATAAGAGGGGCTTCTCGGATCATCGGTGTGGACATCAACCCTGAAAAGTTCACCAAAGGTGCGCTTCAGCCACGTGATTTTGCTCATTAATTTGCCAGTTCCTATATATATATGTTGCTTTCTTATCATAAACAGAGTCATTTTCATCACTTAATCTTTTTTGCACAGGCCACATATGTTCATATTTTTGGATGAAATTTTGTGGGTGTCGAAGGTTCGACATAACCCATGTCCATGATTTTTTTCGCGATTTTTGGACACTCAAAGTGGGGTATCCGAGAACTAGTTGCGGATTGTCATTTCCCATGTCAAACGGCATATGTCTCTAAAATAGCAACACATGGAAAAGTATTGTCGTACTACCTATGGATGTCACTTTCTCCACAGACCAACCATAGGCATGAACTTGTTGCGTGTAAGTGCAGGCAAAGAGATGGGCATTACTGATTTCGTCAACTCTAAGACGTGTGGCAAGCCCGTCCACGAGGTTATCAGGGAGATGACGGATGGGGGCGTGGACTACAGCTTCGAGTGCACCGGTAACCTTGATGTTCTACGAGAGGCCTTCGTTTCCACTCACGACGTATGCATCTCCGTTACAATTTTCTATTCATCGCACACAATTTTTTTTTATTCTGCCCACTCCCCCTTTCATCACTCCCTGATATTGTAAATCAATTCAGGGCTGGGGGTTGACTGTGGTACTGGGGATCCATCCGACGCCCAGGATGATGCCGCTACATCCGATGGAGCTCTTCGATGGCCGTCGGATCACCGGCTGCACCTTCGGCGACTTCAAGGGCAAGTCGCAGCTCCCGCTCCTAGTCGACCAGTGCATGCAGGGGGTAAGAAATTTGTTTTCCATTATTTCTGCACATAGGAACCGCCAATAAAACTAGATATTTAGATGAATCTCTATTTTCTACAGGAGGTTAAGATAAACTTTGATGGCTTCATAACCCATGAGATGCCATTCTCGGAGATTAGAGAGGCTTTCCGGCTGCTGGAGGAAGGCAAGTCCCTGAGGTGTGTGC
Source organism: Poa pratensis (assembly GCA_947311845.1). Classification (NCBI taxonomy): domain Eukaryota; kingdom Viridiplantae; phylum Streptophyta; class Magnoliopsida; order Poales; family Poaceae; genus Poa; species Poa pratensis. Next base: position 44,713,560 of record CAMZMU010000061.1, on the reverse strand, counting down.
TACGACTCTAGTGCGCCCAGCACGCGAGGAATTGAACAATAAAGACGACTGTCCTGGTGGTGAAATTCGCTGTACTACTTGTTACTGCCATGTGTTGTACATCTTGTATAAAACTATACTGAAGGTTAAATTTCCATCAAAGCGAAGACACCTTTTTATTTCAAAGACAGAAATTGTTTAGAAAAAGAGCATATATTAATATCGAAGAGATACCAATTACACCCAGACTCTGCAACAACGCAATAACCGAAGGTATTACGGATACACACAGTCGAAAGACAATAAAAAGAAGAAATAAAAAAGAAAAGTCCCGCTACAGAGTTGCAGTCATTGCGGCAGCAGCACAACCACCACCAAGCCAACACCTGATGTCCAATTCTTCAAAAGCAACGCCTTCAAAAAGGAAACAGTGCCAGGACCAACCAATTAAGGCCAGACCTTGGGTTTTCACCCTGAAGATAGTCCCCGCTCTCAAAACAATGTCTTCAGCAAGACCATTGCCAGGCACAACAAATTAAGGCCAGACCTTGAATTTTCACCCTGAAAGGTAGAACTTCGAACTTCACCTGTGTTGTCGCCCCCGCTTACATACTGCTGCCACGATTTCTGAAACGCCGAGCCAGTTCCTCATAAACGCAAAGGCTCCGAAGACCATTGCCAGCCCTTCGATCACAGCTTCCATGACATTCTCTCTCTAGCTTCACCATGGATTTGCCCATGATAGCAACAGAGCAGAGCTTCGCGCCGCTACCTCCGGCACGACCGAATACACCCGATCCAGCAGTTTCTAGGCATTAGCCAGTTGGAGATTGCCGGCGGAGCCTTCCGGAATCCGACACACAGGCCAGATCAAAGAGGACAGGCGCACGGCAGTTCTTCGTCTTGGCGCCAGAGTAGCCCTAGGACCACCGTCATTATTCTTCAGCCTCGCAGGCCCCGACGCCGCGAAGCCACACCCAGCTGGAACGGTAACAACGGAGAGGTAAACCAATGCCTACTAGGCCGTCGGCGTGACTAGAAGCCGCAACCAGACCACCATAGCCGGCCCGGCCAGATCCTGACAACCCTAGATCGCGAGATCGGGGCATCTGGATCCCAGCACGCCGAGCAGTCCACCCTGGACGCGTAGCGCCAGATCGGCGACCTCCGGCAGCGCCCCACCAACTCCATGCCCCCACGCCGCTGGATCTCAGGCGCTGGCCCGAGGCCGCGCCGCCCTATGCCCGCAGCCTGCATCCCACCGCTCCCGTGAGAAGCAGCTGCGGAGCACCTCCTCTGCCCACCGCTGGGGGATGGGCGCCGCCACCACCGCCGGCGGCAGCGGCGGCAGGACGGAGATGGAGCGAACTAGGGTTTTTCTGGGTGGCGGCGCCTCCGGAGCCGCTCGGGAGGGAGCGACTCGGGTGGAAAGAGAGAAGGTCGTTTAGGTGCTCATATTGCTCGCTCTTATCACGGCCGGGAATACGGAAGCAACGCTCACACCACAACCAGAAACAGTGGGCCAGGTCCAAACATGTAGCTTGTTTGGTTTCTTCATTTCTTCGGCTGCTTCAATTTTTGTAGCTTTTTATTTCACGTTTATTTGAAAAAATGAACTTTTAATAAAAAGTAATCGTCGTGTCGGTCAGGTATTTATATGCTGTAGAATTATACTACGTTGGCATAATTTCACGAACACTATTTGGCATAATTTCATTACCGTATATATGAAATACACTAATAGGCGTTTAAACCCCTCCACTCACAGGTTTTGAGCTCCACCTAGGCACCCCATTGCAAGCGAGTCACCACCTTTAAAAAAAAAGATTGATGTAAATAGAGCTTTCGTGCCTATCCATTCATTCTCAGTTCCGGTGCCAAAGGTCTTGTTGATCAATGTGTTGGTCTGTTCAAAATTTTGCATCAGTGGGCACGCAACAAACGGCGTCTGGTATGGAAAAGGTTTGCCGCAAGGCGACCTGCTCTCTCTTCGGTTGTTTATCATCGTGATAGGCATTATAGGATCGATTTTCTCGGTTGCAAGGGACGAGGCCCTGCTTGACCACTTTGTGCAGCAAGGAATTTACCAACACGCTCCATGTTTGCGGATGGTGTCGACCTTTTGATCCTACCTAGGATGACTGAGATCAATGTTGCAGGTGACATCCTAAGCATCTTAGGTGATGGCTCACGCCTCCCAACTAACTTTGACAACAGCTCCACTACTCACATTCCTTGCTATGCGCTTGTGTTGCCATGTGGTTTCTCGGAATGCACATGTTCCTACCATGGGTTACCTTCGGCACTCACGATACTATGCAAGGCTCAGCTGTAGCCTTGTCAGTACTTGATTACCTAAATAAGAACGTCGCCTCTAACATCCTGGAAGTTGGATTTTTCTTTACCTGGTGGATTGAAAATTCGAAAGGATGTTTCTCTATTGATTGTAAGAAATATGCAACGACCTATATAGAAGTTTGAACTAACAGTGTAAATCCAGATGAATATCCATATCAAAAAGGAACTATGAGATGCTGGCTGCCATGTGATATACATTTTTTTCCACAACTGTTCTAGTGAAACTAAAACTATGAAATTTAAGACACTGTCATGTGCTCCCCTTTTCCATCTATGATCACACCACTGCTCGTGACCAACAAAAAAATGCAACAAGCTCGGGAGATACATCCATACGTACATGCTAAGCCGGCGACAGCAGCGTGGAGCTCGGAAGGAGGCCAGTGGGTGTAGAAGAGACGATCTGGGCACACTTCTGTAGTTTACACTTACCTAGTCTAAAGGATGGACCATACATATATTGACCATGAAGTTGTAATAGTTTTGTTTTATTGAATGCAAGAAAGCACAAATAAATCATAAACACGCTGTAACTTCTCGGACTGTCTCGGTAAGAAAAACCAGACACAGTGAATGTTCAGCCAAATATTTACTGTTACGGTAAATTTTAGAGAACAGAGCATGCCCATGATTGTGGCTGTCCCATGCAACTTTGATGTGAAAAACCTAGCCAAGTTTAAACAGACCAAACTTGGTAATTACAATTCATTGGCACATACGAATCTTGACTGGAGTGTGTTTATGCATAGATCAAACTTGGAAACAAGGCAGCAGGCAACGAAATCCAAGGTATATGAACAGAGGATCTGGGCGCAACCAAGTTCATACTTCAGAGACAAGTTTGTTTCTCACATCTAACAGCACAGCCTGACAGAGAAGCAGCAAGGAAACATTAAACACGAGGATGATGCTGCCAAAATAATTCTAAATTATGTAACAACATGGAGTAAGCAGTGACACAGTACGCCAAACTGAGCAAAAGAAAAATAGAGTTTTGGCATACTTTATCATCTAACAACGAAGTTCCAAATAGCATAGCGCCACATGCATGTCCACATATGAACACCAAACTGACACCAAGAGAAAACGTTTCAGAAAACATCTGAAGCGATGCACAGTCCATGGATAAGAATTAAAGAAATAAGTTAACCACATTAAATCAGATTCCTAACCGGTTCATCGCATGGACACTACATGAGCTACTTATCTTACTAATGTCAACTAAAGCATTAGCGTATAGGTCAAACCAGTATAAGAAATAGCATGGCGCTCGGCTGCTACGGAGGTTCAGCTCCACGGCGGCCTGTGCAAAACCAATTAAATTCTTTACAACTTGGACGCACACTAAAATTAGCATATACTTGACAAGGGGATCAACCTGATGGAAATTAAATATTTCAAAGTTCACGATTTTAATTGTCACTTCAAATTATTTCAAATCTACGTAGAACAAAAACGAAGCTACAACCTGACATACATTTCCAAATATTCCGGATCTTAAACTCTATATGATGAGCACCCTATCCAGATCAAATATTCATATATACATATGTATATATATTTCCTATCATTTCTACCTATTTATTTCTATTAGTTAAGTACGAAGTACTTATGGGCCCCCATTTTCGGATCCCCTGCTATCATGTGAGGCATACCTTGTCAAATACAGGACAAATACAAGCTTATAGGATATCAAAGAGAGAAAAAAGTTAAATCTGAACGATGGAAAGATCAATTAATGTGGATGTGAAAACTTGGATTATTCATATACTTAAACCGGAAGAAAATCATGTGTTCATGCTGCCTTTAATTTAGTCCCAAGCCACCTGATTCCTCCACATTTGAAGTTGCAGGAGCTGGAGTATTAATTGGTACACTTGGAGATATACTGCAAGTGCAATAGGTTGCATCTATAGGGGGCTGTCCTGCTAGTAGAGGAGCACCAGACTTAACCACACTATGCTGTGTATGCACCCTTTGGTTCTTCATATCAACAGCGAGAACCCATGACTTATGGTGCAAGAATTTCACTCTGGCAGTCAGGTACACAATATCACCATCGCCATCGCCGGCGTTCATGCCAAAACAGGGGTCAGACACAAAGAGCTTCTGCAAGCCTCGCCGCTCCACCTCCGCCTCGTCATGGCCGCCGTCTGGCAGTGACAGTGGCAGCTCGGATTCAGTGTAGTCACCGACAGCAATGTTGGAAGCTCGGAGTGTGCAGTCTCTGTGCCAATCATCAAAAGAATCACTCAACTTTTCGTTGCTCCATGTGTTGATCGTCCAGCTTTCCATTCGGGAGCAGGGCCACCCGGTTTCTTTATCATACCCACTAAGGTCAACGATGTCAACTTCCAGATGGACAAACCTGAGGCGGCCATTGATGAAGGAAATGCCACGTGTATAGCTGGGGTCGGCTAACACCCGGCATGACGGATCAGAAGCTAGGATTTGTTTCAGCGGGGGTGGCACTGCGCCCAGTATGTCACAGAAGACGATGCCACGATAGAGATCCACCCAACCTACAATGCCTCCGACTCCGAGCGTGATAATGCTAGACGTCGTGTGGCGAAACAGTTGGTTAAGTTCCATGGGGATTTCCACCGGTGGAAATCCCTCTGTGGCCAGTGGCGGAGCCAGGATTTTCATATTGGGTATGCGACGTCGTAGAAAAAAATTGGCACAAAAACATAATAAGATTTAGAAGACCACAAATACTTCATTTTCTACAACAGAGAAGCCTATCTCTAATTGCCAGTATTATTATGTGTTTGCACTAGTGTTAATTGCAAATCACTGTAAGAAGGATTACCGACATTTTCATGTTAAACTTGGCTTTCAATTTCAATAAATATCAGCGTTGGCGTCGTCTAAGGGTGTGTTTGGTAGGTCGGGTCAGCTGAGAAAATCCCAGCTCACACAAGTTTTGGGTGTTTGGTAGGCTGGGTCTGCCCTCTCAGCCATGTTCACCTGATACGAAAACTAGGCCTCAGCCCTGCTCACCTGCGAAGCTCGATTCGAGCTTCTCCACTCGACCGGGGCGAGTGCATCCCCGCAAAAATCTCAACGCATCCCCGCAGCTATCTCCGCACATCCCGAAATTGGCTCACCCCCGCACCCCCCACGAATCCCTCGCCTCATTCCCTTCGCCTCGTCTCTCCTCACCCCGCCGCCAGCTCCCGCCCCCACCAAGTCGCCGCCGTCCCCGCCTCCCTCCCCTCGTCCCAGCCGTCGCCTGCCCCCACGAAGTCGCCGCCGTCCACGCCTCCCTCCCCTGCCATCGCTTCTGCACACGCCCGCGAGCTCGAGGGCTGCCGCCATGGAGCTCGGAGGCCTCTCCACCGGCCCCGGTTGATTTGGATCGACGGAGGCCTGCATCTCCTCTCCCACCTCCGACCGGAGCAGCAGATCGACGGGCCCCTGCATCTCGTCTCCCACCTCCGACCGGAGCAGCAGAGGATCGACGGCAGCACTCCACCTCGGACCGGAAGAGCAGACGACCGGATCTGCAGCACCTCCACTCCGACCATCTGCAGCACGTCCTCACCTCCACACCGGCCTTCACCTCGGACCAGACCGGCAGAGGTAGCCCATCTCCCTGCTTGTGCTTGTTAAATCTTGAACTGGTCGTATATTCTACTTGTAAATACATGTCAAAATCCTGAATAATGTTGCATATGTATATTAGGTGATTTAATTCTGACTTGTGTTGTCATATGTATATTGGGTATCAAGCTTGACTACTTTTTATGTGTTTAGATGGACGATTTAGCAAGAAAACGTCGGCAATTGATTGTGAAGGCAGCTGGCCTTGCAGCCGTAATGGGTGCTTACATGGTGTTTATCTCAAGGAGAGCTAGGAAAACTCCAGCGATAACTATAGGTCGTAGGATTGATATGGATGTTGCTAGGGAACTCAATCTTAGATTCATATATCATTCTAGCGACACAAATTGCCTAAATCAGTTAAGATGCATTCATACTTCTATTGAGGAACAAGTAGCTATGTTTCTCTTAGTTGTTGGTCAACATGTCTGATGCATTGCGTGATGTGGCTGGTGCTATCAATAACACTTGCCATGCTGAAACACACCCAGATTTGTACAAAGCTGTTATGGACCTTTCTTTCCCGATGGATCAACGTTTGGCTGTTCTAGATTACTTGACAGAGCACAAGGGTAAAGGCCTTAATTTCGTGAGGATGGATGCTCAAGTTCGTGAAGCCTCCTTCAAGCGCATCCTAGAAAAGAATCCTGATCTAGTTTGAGTTGTAACTTGAGATATCATCTCTTTTGGTGTTAATTAGTATTTTTAGATGTATGCAAACTTTCTAATATGGAGTTACTACTTTAGATGTATGCAAACTTTCTAATATGGAGTTATTATGTATGATCATATATTGCTGGAATGTCATATTTTGGTGTTTGATTGTCTTTTTTTGTGCTGAAATTTATTATATATTGCTGAAATGTTGCTGGAATGTCATATTTTGGTCATTGAATTAATTATATATTATTGGAATGTCCTGTTTTGGTGTTGTTTTGCTGAAGGAATGTCAAATATTTGCTAAAACGTCTTATTTATATGCTATTTATATCTCAGTTTAGATACAGGCTACCAAACAACATCTCAGCTCAGCTTGTCTCAACTGATACAGGCTAACAAACAACATCTCAGTTCAGCATGTTTCAACTGATACAGGCTACCAAACACATTGAAAAATCTCAGCTCAGCATGTATGAGGTTGGCTTGTATGAGGAGAGATAGCCAGGGCAGGGTGGCACAGGCTACCAAACACACCCTAAGTTTTCTTTGGTTTCTTTCATGCTCTATCTCACCTTTTTCAGCTTCTGCTTGTTTCTCATTTCTTAGACCCACGTTAGAAAACATGGCCGGTGGGAGCCCAATGCTATTTCTAGGCCCATATTAGAAAGGCTGGACGCGGAGGCTCTGGAGTTCGCGTTTTAACGATTTTTTCACTCTAACACGTAGAAAATGACCTTACCACATATATACATGTATACAACAGCTTATTTACTGGTATTTTTTTTGCAGAAAATATTGGGTATGCACCGCATACCCATGAATTAGTCTAGCTCCGCCCCTGTCTGTGGCGACTCGACATGAAGCGCCCTGGAGGTCCAGTCCTGGGAATCAGAGTCAAGCAGGTAGAGTAGGAAACTGTTGGGCTTGTACCCTTCGTCGGGAAGAAGCGCGGCAATGGTGTAGCGCTTGTCACCGCCCGCCGGAGCGGGGGACGATGCCGAACTCGTGGACTCCTTGGAAACGACCTTGCGGGTGCGGTAGCAATTTGAGTGATGGTCGTTTGGTTCTAGAATTTGATTACAAACAAATGAAAAACATCAATCAGTTCAATACAAATAAATCCAGTATCCAGCTGAAGTGGTAAAGAATTACCTAGCTGATGGGAGGGTCGAGCCAAGGAGAAATCAAGTCACTCTGACTCTCTGTGCTATCTGTTGAAATCAAGCCACCGGGAGCAGAGGAGGCAATCAGGCAGCCACGCAGGGGATTAAGAGGAGGCAGGCCAAGAGCAATTGGGCGGCGCCGGTCCGCCGGGGCCGGGTGACGGTCACGCGGCCAAGCAACTCGGGCGGGCGCTCGACACAGGGGCGTGGCGGCGCGTTCCTGCGCGGGGAGGGCGAAACGAGCAAGCAGGGAAGCGAGCGACGCTTCGGATCTCCTATACTACGCTTCAGGCGTCCGTTCTGCGAGCAAATGCCTGAAGAATTGCCCGCGTGGGCCGGCCAGTTACTTTGCTCGACAGGCCTGTTTCTGTTGTTTTTTTCGTTCACCTTCATAAGTTCATGAAAAAAAAATGGTTAGATGCACCTAAAAACAGTTCCCCTAAATTTTTTAGAGACATTTCTCAAATTGCCTCTGAAAAAAACATTTTTAGAAGCTTTATTTTTTAAAGTTCCTCGAACATTTTTTAGGGACATGATTAAATGCAACGCTTTTCTATATGCCCCTAATCAACTACTGTGGCAAAGTGTCATCGGGATCAATGTTCTTTAGGAAAAAATATTTTCCTTTTCTTTCATCTCTTCTCTTTTTCCGCCCTCTTTCTTCCGCACTCACTCCATGTCTAGGATTCAATACTTCAAAATCGTACTCTGATTTTATTGAAATTAATTCAAATGTAATGTGTTGACCAACCTTTGGCTGAACTCTGTGCGCCTTTATAATGCATATCTCCTGCCTACTTGCGCTGCATGGAGCCTTCATCTTTTAACCCTTTACCATAGCTACACTTAGCAAGAGAGTGGCACTCGAAGCAACACAACGACTTATGAGATAGGGAAAATAGATATTGTATATCAAATATGCAGCCCAATTTTCAGAGTTGCATCAACTTGGAGTTTGATGCGTGTATTGGTGTTGTGAATGGGAGGCGCTAGGAAATACATCCTGGGGTGAAGCTTAATTTAGACATGTTGCACTTTCTGTACTATATGATGTATTGGAGTTAAAAGCGCGAGGCATTGCCACCAGCAGAGGAGACCGACTAACTAATTTAGAAAGTGATAACCAAGATGCGCATTCTGGCCTTGTTCGGGATGTTCAAGAAATAACTAACAAAGCTAGAGTACCTAACCAGACAGGAGGCAAGGCAACGGCCTCAACGGGCGAATGGATCCCTAAGATACATGAGCGCACAAAGTCGCATCCCAGAATCCCGGACTGCAACAAAACCAACTATCAGAGGCTTAAGTTGCCTCAAGTTCAAAAAAAAAAGTTGCCTTAAGTTAAAAAAAAACTAATCAGAGCCTTGCTGACAGATCGGTATTGTACTCCATCTTTCGCAACAATCCGTACTATAGTCTTCTAGGGCATTCAAATAAACAATATCATTTCGGCATACAAAAAATAGTACAAATAATCAACAGATCAGCAACGAAACCATTTAATTGCCCAATTCACAGAATTAACATACCTAACCTTTTGGGTGACGACTCCACCAAGATCACCATTCCGTGCAGATGGGTCTGCAGCGACTGAATGTATAAGAAGGCCACGAGGAACTCATGTTGCTTTATCCCAGAAAATCAACTTTATCCAAATCGAGAATAAGAATGTTCAGAGAGCATTGAAATCAATAACAGAACTTTGTTGCATTTTCGCATACAAGTAACACCAATAATTCACTCATGTTACCCCATATTTTGCAACAATATTTTCTTCACAATGGAGGTTGAAACCCTCTGTATGTGCATCAAAATGATGCAATAAACATTTTGTATTATATTATTTACCAATGTCTTAGAAGATAATACATTGATCAATTCGAAACCACATTCTTGTTGACAAGTGTCGCAACACCTACAAGCTTGATGATGATAGAGGTGGCCATGATCAGATTCGTCTGCCCTGACCTAAGACCAATGCATATAATCCAAAACTGGAGTACAGGTAAGTAGACCCTCAGCACGCACCAGATGCACATGCTCAGTAGTCGTCACCGTCGTCTTTCACGAACCAAATCTAGCTTCATGATAAGGATCAATGCATCGACCTTGCCAGGCATGCCATCGATGCCACCACGACGGTAGACAACGCCATTGTCTTGCGTGCGTCCATCATCACACGTGCGTCAAGTAGACCATGTTGTGCCACGCCGCCAAGTCAGGCCATCTTAGGTGATGAAGAAATGACACGGCTACATCTCAGTACCCCTCCAAGTAACAACTACTACAAAAACAATGCCTCGGGAGGGAGAAACGACACTAAGCGTTGGCATCATCCATTCCGGTAGACTCAGATATCGGGTTTCCGCTAGAGCAGTTCGAGCACGGAGATGATGACTGCAACGACAATGCCTTCACCAAGTTAACGACGCAAACAACCAGTCAATTGTAAGTGAATGGTGAAGTGTGCCATGGCAAGGGAACGATAGAGGGCATCCATGAGGACAGAGGCGCGAGATCAGGGCTATGCATGGGGGTTACAATAGCAGTACATTGGCCGTGGTAAATCGTTGTAAGTGAATGTATAGGTTGCATGGCTTGGCAACAGAGGAACAGGAACACGTGTGGCGCGAGAACAGAGGAACTAAAACATCGCGGCGTCCATCCAGTCGCGAGAGTTAGTGGCGCGTAGCCAATTTTGAGAATTCTAGTCGCAGAGACCTATGGTAAGGACTAGTGACATAAACACAATTACCCCCTTTTCTTAATCGTAAATTAATTTTGATCTACCTACACAGTGGTATGTAGTATGACAGTTCACACTGATCTGACTATGAAATTTCAGAAACATCGTTTGCTAGAGAGCATGTAACCAAAAAAAAGACCGAAAATGCTCAAAATCACACGGAACGGTCTTCATGATCATAACAAGTCCGTTCCGGTACCACCTACCCAAAAAAAATCCAAGCTCCAAAGTTCGTTTGTAAAGCGCAATTTCTTCTTCAAGCAAAAAGTGTTCAAAATCACACGGCAGTCGGTCCGCTGGGGATCGGCTCGTATCCGTCGTGGCCATCGGGTGAGGCGTCGCCGGAACTGACGGGGATGCACTTGAGGACGGCGCCGACCACCAGGCTGACCGACCCGATCAGCACGCTCATGAGCCACAGCCGCCCGCTCAGGTGCACCGTGCCGGCGAACGTGCCCAGCAGCTCCACGAGGATCACCTGGAACCCGACGGTGGCGGCCACCACCGCCGAGAAGACCCAGCTGCTGAACATCCCGCTGAAGACGTTGATCTTCTCCATCTCCCGGCTGTTCACCTCGTTGAAAACCTGCAGCACGAATGACTGTATCAATGGAAAGCAGAAAAAATTTTGGCACATTTGTGCCTTTATCTCGTGTTGAAGAAGATCAACAAGAAGGGGGTACCTGGCAGAAGACAAAGGTGTTGAAGACGAAGGTGTTGAGCAGGGTGTTGTCGCCGTTCATCTCCAACAGGCTTTCCCCTCTGAAGAGGAGGACGCCGAGCACGACGAGCTGGTAGATGCTCTGGCCGATGATGTTCCTCCACATGACCTTGGTGATGAAGCTGTCGCCCCGGCCCACTGGTGGCCTCCGCATCATTGCGTCGCTCGGCGGCTCTGTTGCCAGCGCCAGAGCCCCGAGGGTGTCCATGATCAGGTTCACCCACAGCAGCTGCACAATCGTCAGCGGCGCGCTCCCTGAACAACATATTTGTGTTACGAGAATGACAACACAGAGATGGATTCTGTGGAGAATCAGTGGGTTTAAGTAATCCGTGTGCACCTGTGAAAGATGCAGAGACGAAGTTGACCATAAGGGCGACGACGTTGACGGTAAGCTGGAACTGCACGAACTTCTGGATGTTGATGTAGACGGAGCGGCCCCATTTGGCGACGTTGATGATGGTCGAGAAGTTGTCGTCCATGATGATCACGTCGGCGTTCTCCTTGGCAACCTGACAACTCACAAACAACATCTGTAAGTAATGTCACGAGGAAGAACGGAAGATAGCAGGGCAGTACGGTACAAACCTCTGTTCCGGCAATGCCCATGGCGAGCCCAATGTCGGCCTCGTGCAGCGCCGGCGCGTCGTTGGTGCCGTCGCCGGTGACGGCCACAACCTCGTTGAACATGCCCCTCAGGTTGGTCACCAGCGTGTGCTTGTCCAGCGGCAGCGACCGTGCCATCACCTGCAAGACACAACAAGCAATGTCATCATCGCCATCAATGTTCTGCCGCAAAGTCCGGAAGAGGCGTGGAATACGTGCCTGAATTTTGGGTATGATCTCCCTCATCTGGTCAGGGCTCATCTGCCGGAAATCAGGCCCCTCGATGGCGACGCCGTCCTCCGTGAGGATGCCGCACTCCCTCGCGATGGCCTTGGCCGTGCTGATGTTGTCGCCGGTGACCATGCGCACGTTGATCCCGGCCGCGTGGCAGGTCTCCACGGCCTCCCTGACCCCCGGCCGGAGCGGGTCCTTGATGCCGAACACCGCGATCAGCGTGTACCCGTCGCCGGGGATCTCGCCCTCGACGCCCACGTCCTGGTACGCCAGGCAGAGCGTGCGCAGGGCCTGGCAGGCGAACGCATCGATGGTGCCGGCCACCTGCTTCGCGTAGTCCTTCTCCGCGAGGGGCACTATGCTTCCGTGGCGGTCGGCGACTACGTTGCTGCACTTGCGCAGCACAACCTCCGACGCGCCCTTGAGGAATGCACGTGGGCGGCCGCCGGCGTTCCGGGACGCGACCACCACGCCCATCGTCTTCTTCACCGAGTTGAACGGCTCCACCCTGAGCTTCGCGGCGGCGGCGTGCGCGAAGCCCGTTTGCTTCTCCACGCCGAGCCCGAACTCGAGGATGGCCGTCTCGGTTGGCGTGCCCATGACGGTGGTCGTGCCGTCCTTGCCGCGGACGACCTCCGAGCTGGAGCACTGGAAGACGCCCTCGAGCAGCAGCTTCGCGAACCCTTCTGACAGCGCCGACGACGTGAGCTCCTGAAAGCCCTTGGCGGTGCTCACGGTGGTCGCCGCGCCGGCCGCCCAGACCTTCTCGACGACCATGTGGTTAGTGGTGAGCGTGCCGGTCTTGTCGGTGCAGATGCAGCTGGCTGAGCCCATGGTCTCGCACGCCGAGAGGTGCCGGACCAGCGCGCGCTCCTGCATGAGCTTCTTCATGGCGAACGCCAGGCTGAGCGTCACGGCAAGCGGCAGGCCCTCCGGTACAGCGACCACGATGATTGTGACGGCGACGGCGAAGAAGTTGAGGACGGACAGCGCGTCCTCCATGCCCCACTCCAACAGACCGCCAGCGGTTTCCGCCTTCGCGATCAGGAACCGCGCCATGAGCACGGTGAACGTGAGCACGGCGAACACGAGCCCGATCTTACCAATGATGGTAGCGACGCCGTTGAGCTTGACCTGCAGGGGCGTCTCGTCCTCGCCCCCCTGGCTCAGCGTCTCCATCAGGTTACCCCACTCCGTCCGCATTCCCACTGCCGTAACCAGCATCCTCGCCGACCCGTCCTGCACCTTGGTCCCTCCCAGCAAGAACCTGTTGGTCGCGGACACGTGCACCGGCTCGCTCTCGCCGGACAGGCTGGACTCGTCCACGACGAACGAGTACCCATCAATGAACAACCCGTCTGCCGGCACCTGGTCGCCGATTGACAGGTGCACAATGTCGCCGACGACGATGTCGTAGATGGACACCTTCTGCCGGAACCCGTCTCGCGTCACCTGTATCTCGATCTTCTTCTTCTCCCTGTCGAGGTCCCGGAACTGGAGCGACTGCTTGTAGTCGCTGGCGGCGGTGATGGCGACGACGAGAAAGATGGTGAGCATGATGCCGACGCCGTCGTAGACACCGCCCGGCCACCCCTCTGTTGCCACGCCGATCACGACGGAGATGACGGCGCAGAAGGCCAGCAGCATGAGCGTCATGTCCTGGCAGGCGTCCCACAGGAACATCCAGAACGTGCGTGGCGGCTTCTCGGCATACTGGTTGGCGCCGTAGACCTCGGTTCGGAGGGACACGTCGTCGGAGCGGACGCCGTCGGCGAGGGAGACGTTCACCTTGCGGGCGAGGCCGTCCACGCCCTTGTGGTGGCGCAGGCTCTTGGAGTCCTTGCCGCGAACCAGGGACGCGAGCTCCTCGGCGCTGATGGAGAAGCCACACTGTCGCGCCAGCTCCGGCAGCGGGTGCTCCGTCCTGCGGGCGGCTGAGACCAGGGGACAGAGAAGCATTGCCATTCTTGTCATGGTCGATCAGAGGAATATATTGGACATGAATCTAATGGAATCAAATGTTTTTGGAAGGTTGCGGTCGTGTACGTACCTTCGATGAACCCAAGCGCTGCCTTCTGTACCATGAGCGCGACGCGAAGCTTTTCCTGCAGAAATCAATCAATCAACGAAACATCATCAGCAGGAAATACATTTCAAATATAGTATGTTAAAAAGCCAGTAGGACAACTAGCTTGTACCCGTTTTTTTTATGAAGTTATACCCGTTTGTTCATAATTTTGAGGAATTTCTGCTAATTAGAAGTTTTCTTAATTTACTTGGTGCGTGAGTAGTCCTGGACTTGGATAGTGCAAATGTGAAGGTGAATCTCCAGTAACGCCTAAGGTTAATGACTGGTTAATTCATGATGATCAGTACTTTTCTGTTGAACAGTATCATCTTGTGTATCATGTTTCTATGCTCAAATTGGTGGCATGGCAAGATTGAGTATCTGTGTGAAATACTTTCCAGATTTTTTTGATAAAGGACGTTTTATTACTTAAGTGTATTAAGCTTTCACCCGACCTATACATAACTAGGATGCTTACAGCCGTCACGAAACTAAAGTACACCAGCAAAACACAAGTAAAGACACTGTAGAAAAGGGCTTCCAGATATGGTTTACTGAACATAAGGTCATAAGCAAACTTCAAAGCATTGCACATTTTTTTCTGCCACACCATATTACAACAATTCATGTTTGTAGTAGTGCGCATATAAAATCTTAAATATTTCTTCCATATATTCCAGCCATGCAAGATTTTAATTACTGTGTGTGTGTTAACCTGGAAGAACGATATTTTTTTCTTGAGGTAACTTCTCATGTTTCTACACGCAAATTAGTGGCATGGCAATGTATATTGTGTCTATGCAAACTCTTTAGAGTATCTTTTTATTACTGAACACATATGCAAATACTGTAATCTTACTCCACGATTTTGTTTTTGCTTAATCCCACACATATTCCGAGTAATATGAGCAGTATTGCAACAATTAGTGCTAGTCAATTAAGTACACAGTCAAAATCACATTGATTTCCTCCATATATTTCTTCCATATATTCCAGCCATGCAAGTAGTTGGTAGAGCAATGCCATTACTTGGCCTTCAAAACATGATCAAGACCTGCCATTTAAGCCAGCTTAACTCTTCCATGTAGTTACACATGAAAAGAGAGTCAATCAAACTGTCTTTCAACAAATTCAGTTGACCGGCATTGCATGAACCAGTCATGGCACAAACTTCGCAAATTTCAGGGAATCCTAACGCATGCGGCAGATTAGGAATAATAAATCGGAACGCGCATTTGGGCATGAGATGATATCGAGCAATAGACGCGCGCACACCCAGTTAGATCGACTAATTCTTAGGGCCGGCCCGTGTCACGCCGAGATCGACATGGATCGATGAATCAAATCGGAAGAATCACCTGGATGTTGCGGCGCTGGGTCTCGGCCTGGGAGCGCTTGTCGAGGTCAGGGACCATGCGGAATTCTTGACGAGGGTGCCGACGGCCTCCCGCCACCGCCGCTGCGCGTCCTCCGACGGGTTCTTCGCCGGCACCTCGAAGCTCTTGAGGAACTCCATCGACTTCTTCCGGAGGTACGCCATGGTGATCGATCCTTGGATCGGTTCGACCCTCGATCGATCGAAGAGCTCTCCTCGGCTCTGCCCCGGACTCTCTCTACCTCTCTAGCCTCGAGGTACGTCCCGTTTGAAAAGCTAACCCCTTTCCTTTTTTTTTTGCTGATATTCTGGTGCATGCCCGTGCGAGGTGGAATCCCTACCGACCTCATACTCTTGAGATTAAACGGGTGATAAATATAGACACGACCACTGACCATGGATCGATGTGCTATTTCGGGTAGCTTGTTGGATGGCTGATCGAGATACACTTTTACCATCTTTTTAGCTACTAAACAATACAACCTCCGATCCATATTAATGGGCTCAACTTTATCTAGATACGGATGTATCTAGTTAAGTGTTTAGACTAGATGCATCCGTATCTAGACAATGTTGAGGCCATTAATATGGATCGGAGGGAGTATTGAAATCAGATGCTACTATATGTACTACTACTATAATATTTTGAAAATAAACGTGAATTTGTGAAAATCACGTGAAAGTAGAATATAATGAATCTCTCGAGATATTAGGAGAAAACGCGAGGTTTTGTTTGTACCTCCGGAAATTTTGAAAATTGAGCTTTCTTTTCGAAACTAAGAGTATAACCTCGGCTTCTGCACACAACCATCTTTGTTCGAAGCATTATAATTTATAAAAAAATTAAGTAGGGTGAATACGTACATGAATCAACCAGACAAACAGTTTAATATATAGACATATGCATTATGTAGTGTACCAATTGGCCACCGGTCACCGAGTTGGCGATATCCTAAAAATGCCTAAGCCCCCACGATCGACAAACAATCATCGCAACAATGGAATATCCTAGTCTGGCTCTGGGGGATCTCAGTGTGTGCTCAGCGAAGGCACGGACACTTTTGCTAATGTCGTACCATGGTCGGACAGCACCTCGACATAAGTCATTCTTGTTCTGGCGAAGATTCGACTGTTTCTCTCTTTCGACACGTTCCATAGCATATAGAGCAAACGCTCGCTTCGCTGTCGCCCGACCTCCTTCAGAGCCCTTTTGATCAGCTCATTCCACACCAATCTGAAATGAAGTTCGGTGAATGACTCATAGTGTGCACTTGATCTCGAGAGCCCTCCCAGGACAAAACGAAGTCCCATATGGCCCTCCTGAAAGGGATGTCAGTTCAGCGGTGGGCCGCACTTTAGCGAAATAATAAAAAATAAACAATATCATCTATCTACGTGTCAGGGGAAAATAAATACGTCAACATGCCATTTACATAAGTATACAAATGGAAATATAAGAAAAAATGCATTTATTTATGTCTCAATGGAGAAACAAAAGTACCCGATCCCTTTACAATATATTCTACGCGTCCTGCTAGCACATCACAATATGACTTGGATGATCATGGGTTCTAATTGACGGGGACTCGGAAGGCTCCCGATTAATCACATCTGCGAGTCAAGGTCGCGGACCTGATTAAGTTGTAGCAATTGTCGTCATCTTCAAGTCTTGTCCTCTTCTTGCGCTTGGTGTAGACGATGGTGATGTAATGGTGAAATGAAGGAGTACGTCCTGCTTAGCCATATCCATTCAGCAATGATGACGATGTATGGTCTTGTTAGCTCACACGGGTTGGTGGCCTTCGCCTCGTCGCTGCCTGGCCTGATGGTATCCGTCTCCCGTCCGTGTCGGACTTGATAGCTTGCAAATGCAAGAAATGATGGCCCCGTCATCGTGATCTCCTAAAATGTGCGACATCTGTTTGTCCATGGTTAAAGTTTAAATATCTGACCCTGCACTAAATAAATGAGAGAAGTCACTTTAATCATTGTATTATCATTTTAGTCATCTCTAAGAACATGATTCAAAAAAGCTATTGTTTAGATAAAGAAATAAGTCCAGATATCTGGGGCCCCACAAGTTTTACGAATCAGTTACTACACCCACTGAGGTTCAAACCAGGTACATAATCC
This sequence comes from Poa pratensis, assembly GCA_947311845.1. Classification (NCBI taxonomy): domain Eukaryota; kingdom Viridiplantae; phylum Streptophyta; class Magnoliopsida; order Poales; family Poaceae; genus Poa; species Poa pratensis. The sequence goes on along the minus strand of CAMZMU010000061.1, from coordinate 44,695,911 downwards.
CCTCATCTTTGCAAAACAGTGGAAAACACCCCTCGAGTTTGGAGAGTAGTTTTCGGGCGGGCTTGGGGTAGAATCCCGTAGGCCGACACCATTTGCCCTCCTCGAGCCGGGATACACTAATTCCTCATCCCAGTGTCCTTCTCACCAACTTCTGCACAACCCATGGTCACACCATTCCCTGATTGTCTTCCTCCATATGTGTCAGCCACCTCCTGAACACAGCCGACCAGTTTTCGCACAAAGCGCGTGCGCTCACACTGGCCAGTTTGCGTAGAAAGATCACGCGTGCACTCTGGCCACCCAACGGGTTCTCGGGATCCTCACCTCCTCCTCCCCCTTTTCTCACCCTAGCAAGCCTGCCCTCCATCCAAAACATCATGGCGAACCTTCCCTCGAGCGTGAGAGTCTTCTGAAATTTGTGGCTGAAGTATGAGAAAATAATTCTGACAAAATCGGAGAGTTTCATCTCCTCATGCTAGAATCCTTCCCTCCTCCCCTTTGATCCATTATCATGATCAATTGAAGGAAAAGATCGACTTATTCACTGTCACGCCCACGCCACTCCTTCAACGTCGCTCGTCTGGTGGTGGGTGGCAGTGATGTGGGAGGGGCTAGAGCGGCACTAGCCGGAGCTTGAGGTTGGCCATATCAATGCAATGCCACGAGGGGATTGGTGGGGAGATGCCTGTTAAGAATATTTGTGCCCTTGAGGCGATAAGTTATCCCGTGTGTATTTATAAGTTGTCTTTGAATGAACTGATTGCACATGTCATCGGATACGTGATCGGGTTCTCGAACCTTATGCTAATTTAGTTCAATACAATTTTCCTTAATTGCTTGAGTTTGTGCTGGGCACACACTAGCGAGACTAATGTGTAAGATGATGAGATGATAATGTTCTACTTGTCATGGAGCATATGGATGTTGATCTATCTTACACTAGTTGTGCTAAAGAGTTTAGCCGCAATTATCAAGTGCCAGTGAATGAGTTAAGTGAAATTAAGAACAAAGTGAATAGTTTTAACTTGTAACTAGATTCAGAGTAGCTTACAACAACTTGTTGCTACGCAGGCAAATATGTATCTATAATAACTAAATAGGAGCACCCCCACCAAAGGGATTTCTCTTAACATGAAAGAATCCCACGTCATTAATATGCAAGGTCCGCTATCCCCCTATTTTCGTCCCACTTAGCAAAAATTCCATAGATCATCTTCTTTTCGCGAGATTCCTTACCTACTATCATTTTGGATGGACGACATCTCATATGGTGGAAGAAGCTTGGACATAATAGCCGCGTAGAAGAAACACTCAAATAAAACAATAGTTGCAACGAATGTTGTCCCCATTAGCCGATGTCTAGAAAATTGTATCTTCATTTCGCCTTTCTTGGGCATAGATTAATCTACGATCCCGTAGGGGCACTGAACAAAGGAAGGAGACTAGGGGTCGAAGGTTGAGCAATATATAGAGAGAAAGAGCGGATAGCCATGGCAAGCTTTTGAACAAAAGTGAAAAATCTGAAGTAATTAACAGTGCACACATTTGAGTCTCCAAAAATTGTCAGATTTTTCTTTTTTGTGAGGCTCAAAATAGAAATTATTTTGAGTTGTGGTTTTGCATATCGGTAGAATACATCATTATCGATATCTAAAAAAAATCATAATTTTTTGAAACTTTAAAATGGTGTTTCCAAAATTTTCAAAAAACCGGCAACATGTAGCCCGGGCTATACTTGAACTTTTCATAGGAGGTGGCATCGCTCAAATTATAAGCATTTTCTCCTTCCACAAATTCCACTTGGTGTATGAGGCTACACCTATGAGGATCATGGTGAATTCGTGTACATGTCGATGCTTACCATCTCCCAGCAGTCTGGAAAATTGATGTCGAGTGTACAGCACGAGGTGAGAGGCACAATGGAGTAGAGCATACTACAAATACAGCCAAAACCTTTTGGAGAACTGAGAATTAATGGTTCATGTGCGACGCAGGTCAGGAAATTAAGGGATGGGTAGCTGTACTCAATAACCTTACCTAGTGTAAGCATTATCCACCCTCATAAAAGACAACTGCCTCTGTAGTCTGCTTGTTGTAGCCTCCTATTCTATCTGGTAATAGTAACAACCAAACAAATACCGTTGGAGTCGAATCTCTAGAGCTTGTGAGCATTGACATCTAGGATGGGTTGGATCCGTGCAATAGGTTGAGAATGTGAGGCATACAGAAACGTATCATCTCTGGGAGGGAAATATCTAGTAGATACACCTGAAGTTTAGGTTCAGAATCAAAACCTAGGTTTAGGGTACATACAAACAAAGGCGGAGAGCTGGAGTAATTTTACCTTGCTGTTCTGTCCGTCGCTGTGTTCTTCACCCATCATACGGGTGGGTGCGAGTAGAGGGGACTGCCTCAATGGCCGCTGGGGCCGAGCTGTTGGGAGGTAGGAGAAACAGGGCGAGCGGAAGGGGATCGGGCCCGACAGCAACTGCCTCTCAGCTAATAGCTAGTACTAAAATATTAGTATAAGATTCCACCGCCACTTAACTAGCAGATTGCCCGTGCGTTGCCACGGCCAATTATTTTTTAGTATAGTAAGACTCAGCTTGAAATGCATTTGGATAAAAAACATAATTGTATGCATATAATGAAAGAAGCCAAATATATTTTATATCATTAACTAAGATTTACTCTACTGTGTTTGTAAGGTATTATGGTAAAACATTAGGATGTTGTAAATACATTCATCTTCACCATTGTACTTTAGTAGGTGTAACCAAAATTGTTCCTTGTCTTATAACCATTATGCACGAGGGATGGGGAATGATTCGTTATTAAAGGAAGCAAATTTTCATTCTCGGACTTATTAAAATCAATAAAGCTAAAAGTACGATCCTATTTGAGCATATAAGATTAGAGGATCATAATAGGACGACTACATGGGCCTTTAAGGTATAGTGCTTTTAACTTTTCTTTTCTTTTTTCGCCCAAAGACCACTATGCTATTTGCGCGAGAGGAACTCCCCAGTCATGGTATTTCTCTTCATAATGGTGTCCCTACTGTTGATGAAGACTTGGCTTGAGAGAGGCCAGTGGTTAATTTTCATTTTTGACCGTGCGTTGGTTTGTTTTTTAATGCAAAATCGGCATATCATCTCGTGGATGATGACTGAGTGATGTAGCAATGGCTATCTCACCTAAGTCCTTTCTCAATGCATTGCCTCTTAGTACCCGACGGTGGATTGTTAGAGAAACTCCTCCAATATATTTTCTAAATATTCTTTCTAGTGAGAGTTTCAATTCTAAGGATTATACTTGTATTCCATTATTGAAGTCCATTTATGGAAGCATCTCAACTTTGTCCGCAAATTTGTAGCACATGCAATTTATTCACATAATATAAATAGAAAACATATACCCACAAAAAAAGTGAAAAAAAATCTAAGCATACACATTTGTTTGGTTATATGTCAAATTTTTGTCTCTGGTACATTTAGGTGTGTATCTAACCAAGCAACAAGTATATGTACTTTTTCCACCACATGTTCTTTATCCACTTACTTACCCCTACCACCGCATGTACCTGATTTTTTTTCTTCCTGTTCTTATTTTTTCCTCTTTCTCTCTCTTATATACATCCAGGGCCATGACAGACGATCTCCATACCCTTCTCCAACAGTACTTTCCCAGCAACATGTTCTACTCATTGAGGGATTCCATTTTTGCGTTTAGTGTAGCTCCTCGCTGCCCTCACCCATAGCCATGTTTTCTCCCTGGTTGTTCCCATGGCAAGCAACTGCCGGGTGCCGAGCAGCGTTGGAATTGAGGAGATGCAGTAACAGAGGCTTGTTCATGTACAGAGAGGAAAGAAAGGAGATCGGGGTGGATGGGTTGGGTCGATCCGCACCGGATCCCCAGTCCCTCATCGCAGCGTGGCTGCAGGGCTGACCTGTAGCGGCGGCCACTACCCATTCCCCTTCCGCTCGTAGCACCATGACTTCAGGGGCGTTCCTGGCCTGGCCTGTGACTGGAGCTAGCGTCGTACTCCCCTCCTCCTGCTTGACGCTGGATGCGGCAGGCGGCAGCCCTCATCGCGAGGCGCGAGCTTGGAAGAGTTTGACTCGGTTTAGATTTTTTCTTTGAGTACAAGGGATACAGATCAAAGGAAAATCGAACTAGCAGTACAACCCCATGGAACAAGGAAATTACAAACCCGTCCAAGAGGACCCAGCCTCCACCGACGCCGCCGCACCACGGTGACCGCCGAACCGCGCGCTGCCGCCGGACTCCATTCGAGCCGGCGAACTGCAGCGAACCGCGGCCAGGAAGCCGCTGACAGAGCCGCCGTCTTCAGTCCACCGCTTGGGTCTTGGCGGTGAAGAGGAAGCTGGAAGACCACCAGAGCACGCCAGCGCCGATGTCGTCGACGCCGAAGACGACCCAGAGGATCTGGATCCCGGCCTCCTGCACCACCTCACAAGCTCCAGCCGACACCGGAGGGAGCATCAGAAGAGCGGGGGCGCCCTGCAGCCCACCAGCACCGCCGGAGACGACGCCGAGGAAGGGAAGCCGCAGAGCTCCAACATCGCGGCGGCGCCGCCCTTCCCGCCACGGCCACGCCGCCCGCGACCCTCGAGCTACACGCCGGAGCGCCGATCTGGGGATTCCCCATCCTCCCGCCGCCGGAGCGGCCGTCGAAGGGTGGGAAATCCACCAGATACGACGGCGGCTTTGGACGGCGCGGAGTCGCCTCCCCGTCGCCTCTAAGCACTGTAGCGAGAGGATAGGGTTCCAGAAATAGAGAAGTGGTTTGACTCGGTTTAGATTCATCGAAGCAAGATTAGTCAGAACGAAAAGGCAGGGGTTTGACGTACGAGCCTGTCGGGGATGTAACCCCGGGTACCCCAGAGTTGATGATTTTATTGAGTTAGTAAAGCAGATAGCCAAATGATGAAAAGAAATAAAGGGAAAGACAAGAAAAACCGCTCCGGGCCGATATTGGTGCTGCCCAGGCCGGAGTACCCGTTAACGGGCCGAGATAATCTTACCTCGGATGGACTGAGACAACCTTCCTAGCAAACCGAGATGGCTATCTCGGATTGGGCCGAGTTTCCCGGCTGGACCGAATCCTCCAGCAGGAGCCTCGCTGGACCGACATTCCCCAGCCTCGGGTTGGGCCAAGATTACTCGGATGGGCCGAGTTTCTCTGGAAACCGAGATGCCTTGTCTCGGTGGACCGAAGGTCCAGCCTCAGTGGACCGGCTTTGCTCAGCCTCGGAATGGGCCGAGGTGCCCTGTCTCGACGGACCGGCCTCTCCTTATCTCGGACGGGTTGGCTTCTTTGCGCCTCGGGCGGGCCGGCTTTGCTGCGCCTCGGAGCAGGCCGTGCTTCTCCAGCCTCGGAGCAGACCAAATTCTCCAGCCTCGGAGCGGATCGCTGCGTCCCGCGCTTCGGTCAGGATCGATGCCTCCTGCGCCCCGGGCCACCGAGCGTTGCGCCAGCTTCATCGACCGGCACCTGTACCTCGGCTGCTGCCTCTACCTCGGCACGCTGCCTCAACCTCCGACATCCCCAGCACTTCCTCGACAAGTACAAGATACCCACTGACATCCCCAGAAGATCCGGAAGACAGACGCTACAAGACAAAGATGATGGCATAGGTAGCATGGCTACAGTGCCTGTGAGGTGACAAGAGTACAACCTGCGTGACGCCTGCGCAGTGTTGACAAGACCCCAGTGGTCATATCATGTACAGTGTATGCATAGTGATCTGTGGGCCACCCCTTGTCCCTTGGGCTCTCCCTATATAAAGAACACCAGGGGAGAGCTCTCCTCAGCCCCTGACGGGCTCATTTCCCCCCTGGCTCCTTGCTCTCTCTAGCATTAGCGTTAGCTCTTCATCTCATAGAGGCAGCCAAATACTGGCAAGAGATAAACAGCTCGAGGAGCACTTGTATCGATCATATACTGAGAGGAGAATACACCAAATAGGCTAGATGCTGCCGTAGGGGTTTTATCTCTCGCGAGAGCCCCGAAGCAGGGTAAATCCCCGTGTTGATCTGTTCTTCTGTGTGCGCTCTTCAGTGCGCTATCCCTCCCCGAATCCTCTAGCGTCCATCGGCCCCAAACTTAAGCCTACCCCTAGGCATCTGTTGTTTCATACGACGACAGAACCTACGGACACCAACTGCGCTTTAATAGTAATAAAGATTCACATGTATTAGTGCAAATACACTTTTTTTTAAATCGATCGTGATTTCATGAATTCACAGTCGATATGTTCGAGGCAGTCCCAAATTTTGGGTATGTTTGCTTCCTTTGATATTATTTTTGAAAGAAATACACATTGAATTTTTTGAATAAGTTATTTGAAATTTTCAAAAAGTCTGAAAACAATTCTGGACGTAGGCAATGATGAATTCTATCAACCTGCAAAATTTCAACTCGAAATACATTTTACTTTAGGTTGTGTAGAAATGACAAAAGTGAAAATGTTAAGTAGTGAAGAATCTCTAAAAAAATTCAGTTTTTCGTTTTTGTGTGGCTCAAAATACAAAGTGTTTTGAGTTGATATTTTGCATAAACGTAGAATACATCATTATCCTCAAGAAAATACACATTATCACAATCTAGAAAAAAATTCAGATTTTTTTGAAACTTTAAAATGGGGTTTTAATTTTTTTTTTTAAATAGTAGCACGGTCTATACTTGGACTTTTCGCGGGAGGTGGCATCATTCAAATTACGAGCACTTTTCTCCTTCCACAAATTCCCCATGGTCTATGAGGTTAGAGCATCTCCAACGGCGCCCCCAAATTAACCCCCAAAGACCCAATAGGGGTCCGGACGTAAAATTCGCACATAGCGGCACCCCGAAGTGTCCGGGCCGGGCCATTTTGTGTCTGGCATACCTGAAAGGGCCCCCAAGTTTCGAGGCCCTCTCGGGGGTGCCGGACACTGCCCAGACATGTCCTCCAACAGGCATGGCCCGCTCGTCACTAGTACAGAAAACCCTATCAGTGGCGCACGAATTTTGAATTCTGTGGCGCACGGCCGGTGCGGCACAGAATCGTCGCCACTAAATTTTTTTTCTGTGGCACACCAATCATATGCGCCACAGAAATATGTACAGATTCTGTGGCGCACCCCACATCATGCGCCACAGAAAGCATTTTCCAGTTTAAAAAAAATAGAAAATACGACGGGTACGCCGTGACCGCAGCCGCCGCCGTACCGTCGCTGTCGTCGAAAGGGCCATCCCACCGGCGTCGAGGCCGTGGTCGAGCAGGGGCTTGGACCGCTGCTGCTGGACCCTGGGTAGGCGGGCGGTCGGGCGGCGGGGCGGCCGTGGGTGCAGCCCATGGGGATGGGTCACCGGGGCGGCCATGGGTGCTGCTGGTCCCTGGGGAAGCGGGCGTTGGAGCGGAGGAAGTCGAGGAGGGTCGCGCCTGGGTCGTCGCCATCCCGGATCTCGAAGCGCTCGCCGTTGACCGCGAACACCACCGGCGGCGGGGAGAATTCCTCCGTGGCTGGCTGCAGAGATGGATGCAAGACCGGAACAAGAAGGCGATGGAGCTGGTGGTCAAGGGCTGGAGCTCCAGGGTGGGGGCGTGGGAGAAAGGGGATCGAGGGGAGGGAGAGAGAGGCGGCGCGCGAGGCCGAGGGCGGGGGCGTGGGGGAGGCGGAGGCGGCAGCGAGCGTGGAGGTGGACGGCGGCGAGCGGACCGGCGGCGACGAAGATAGGCACGGGTGTCGTGTGCAGGAGCGTGGCGTCGTGTGCGCGCAGAGAGAAGAAAGGAAGAGAAGGGTGCGTGGCGTCGTGTGCGCGCAGAGAGAGAAGGAAGAGAAGGGTGTGTGGTGGGTGTGTGTTTTTTCTTTTGCACCCGTGGTGGGTGTGAGTTGACCAGGTGAGAGGAGAGAGAAACCAGATCTGGATCTAGATCTGTAATATGAATTCTGTGGCGCACGGGACTCGGTGCGCCACAGAAATGCTGATTTCTGTGGTGCACGGGACAGGGTGCGCCACAGCACGGCTATTTTGTGCGCCACAAAAAGTGATTCCACCTATAACTGTTTTCCTACTAGTGCGTCTTACACGCTGGGCGCGCAAATGCGGTTAATAGCGCCGTGCAGGAGGCCATTCCGCCTGCGTAATGACGACGTGTTTCCACATACGACGAAGGGATGGGACGGCGATGTGTCTGCCGCACGCATCGCATTTACGGCGGCACATGCTGAGTGCCCAGCCTTTCCTAGCTTCCCAAGCGCCGCCAGCGCGGCGGAGACGTGTCGCCGCATTAAGTCGACGTATGCTCACCCACCCGTTGCTTCCCGCCTCCGTTTCCCGCCTCGACCCTCGCCTGGCCGGCTATAAAAGCACCCTCGCCGTGCAGCCATTTCACCACACAACCATCGCTCCCCGTAGCACACAGCACCGACGCCACTATGCCTCGCCGCCCTCATCCAGGCAGCAGCCCCTCCGCTACCATGGACGTGAACCGGAAGTGGCTAAACTAGCACGACGCGTCGGTCTTCGCCAAGCATGGCATCCTGGCGCCGCCGAAGGCAAAGTTGCCGAAAGGCTTCGCACTCAGCTTGGGCAGGGTGCCCGTGGCGCCTGTCCCGAAAGCCGGCGTCGAGTTTGAGAATGAGGTGCACCGGCGCAAAGTGAAGCACCGGCTGTGGCTTGACTCCAAGTTCTACACGCACAACCCATACTGGGCCACGTAGTTCCATGACGAGCGAGAGGCGGTGCTCAACCGCTTCACCGGCGAGGAACCATAGCCGAACCAGAACACCGAGGAGCGGAGAAGGTTATGGTCGGTGCCGTGCGCACCATCAAGGCCGTGTATGAGGCCGCCCTGGTAGAAGATGACCGAGCAGAAGCCGAAGCAGCTGCCCTCGAGGCGCCGGAGCCTGCTACCGAGGAGGCGCCGCCATGTAGGCACCGTAGGATTTAAGTTTAGATTTAAATTTGTTTGAATTCCAAGCAAATTTCTATTTCTATTTAGTTCCCGCAAGGTGTTTATTAGTTTGCTCGAATTTTCGGTCCGTTTAGGGGGCGGGCCTTTGGCAGGTGCCGCTGTGGGCGGGCGCATGTTCGATACCCCGAATCGGGTCTCAACTGGGGGTGCTGAACACGATTTTCGAAGGTGACGCTGGAGATGCTCTTACACCGATGAGGATCGCGCTGAATTCGTGTACATGCTCCAACTTATCATCTCGCGGCAGCTTGGAAAATTGATGTCTAGTGTAGAGAACGAGGTAAGATGGGCACAGTAGAGTAGATCATACTACAGATATAGCCAAGAGCCCAAAACCTCTTTGGAGAAACTGGGAATTAATGCTTAAGGTGCGACGCAGGACCAGGCAACTAAGACCATGCACTATGTGTGCAAAAGGCGAACCAAAGAGGCGTATGATTCGATGCTATACATAGCAGGGCATCACATCAAATAGTCTGACAAAAAATGAAAAAAAGCGACTCACATATTTGGTTTGGCTCATCAGCATAAACAATGAATTTCTGCTGGGGCAAACTGAGAGGGAAGAGAAAGTTGTTCACGGGAAGGGATGGGAAAGAGGCAAAAGGAAGCATTCTTTTATTTCTGCTGGGTCCATGTTGTCTGTTTGATGCGGTTCACACATAGCAGGAAATCGGAAGCGATTCATTCACTCACAACCCTTTTTTGTTAAACCGATACCACATAGTGCATGGCCTAAGGGATCGGTAGCTAATGTAGTACGTACTCCACAACCTTGGCTAGTGTAAGCATTATCTACCCCCATAAAAGATAGCTGCCTCTGTACTCTGTTTCTTGTAGCCTCCTTTTCTATCATGGTCAGTTAGTAGTAGCAACCAAACAAATACCGTTGGAGTCGAAGCTCTAGAGCTAGAGAGCAATGACAACTAGGATGGGTTGTTGCGGTGCAATAGGTTGAGAATGCGAGGCATACAGAAACGTATCATCTCCTAGAGGGAAATATCTAGTAGAAACAGCATGAAGACACGTATCCCCGATGCTTTGTGCTGATTCAGAATCAAAACCTAGGTTTAGATTACATAAAACCAAAGGCAGGGAGCTGGGGAAATTTTACCTCACTACCGTGTCCATCGTTGTATAGTCCGCCCGTCATACGAGCGGGTGCGGGTAGAGGGGAGTGCAGAACTGGCCGCTGGGGACGAGCCGACGGAAGGCAGGAGAAACAGGGCGAGAGGACGGGGGAGTGGGCGCGGCGGATGGGCGAAGCAGCCGGAAGCCAGCACACTCAAGCTAATTGCTTGTAGTACTAAAGTATTAATTAGTACAAGATTTCCACCAATCCTGTGTATTTATTCACATGTTTTAGTGCGATCACACTATTTTTCAAAATCGATTTGTGATTCATGAAATCACAGGCAATGTTTGAGGTAGCCCCAGATTTTGGCTATGTTTGCTTCCTTTGATTTGGCCAATGCTAGCTAAGAAATTAGTGCGAGAAGTTGGCAATTGGCATGGGCATAAGCCAAAAATTATCCAGGCAAGGGCCAAAATATAATTGGGATCCAAATGATACAACTACACATTGTCTCGAGCATAGAACAACATGAATTTTGGATAGAAAAATGCAGCCATTCAGATCAGATTCACATACGTTCTGTAGTTTGTAGATCCTTAGAGGGTCAAATTTTCCGTAGCAGAGGCTGCCGCCTCCGGCCGTGGCGGCAGGTGTCAAGTATTGTCTGGTTGGCCTGTCGCCACGGTAGATTTGTCAATTCGGTTGTCATGTGGTCTTGTTTGTCATTTTATTGTGTAAATGGCTCTTTGTCATTTTATCGGGTCAAAGTTCTACCCAGTTCCTAGTTGGTCAGGTTCTTGATGCCACTGAAGATGTCTCCGTCGGCAGCCTTGAGTGCCTTCACGGCCCCGGATCTTGACCCAGAGGCCTTCGTCATCACGAGCTTGATGTCCTTTCTTATCCACTCCGGTCTTATATTCCTCCTCCTCCTCGTCCTGGGCTGCTGCCACGGATGGACTGCCTTGAACTGCGCCGCGGCTTGCGTCTGCAGATGGTTGCTCAGGTACTCGATCTTGGCCTCGCCGAAGATGATGTAGGTGTCTGAGTGTGGGCTCTTGAACACATCTGGTTTTGAGATGACAAACATAACCGCGGCTTGTGTCTGCAGCTGATTGCTCAGGTTATACGATGCTTTAGGGAAGAATGGCATCAAGTGATTAGGATATTGTCAGATTATAATAAATTTAGCATTATACCAGACATCTGCGACTATACATAGTTCACGTCAAGTATAAGTATTTGTAGTAATTAGAAATGGCAAGTTCACTTTTTTTATTTGTCCTAGAAAGCCGGTAATTTTCACTTTAACAAAGATAAAAAGTATAATAACTAAAGCTGAATTTTCCATCATATAAACACTCTACATGTATAACAACCTTTTCCATCATACGCATTTAACAAGTACAACAGTATTTTCTACAAATAACTGTACCAACTTTAGTACCTAGATGCGACACTGTGGGGAAAATTTGTTAACTTGACATCAATTTATGCTTGAAAAAAAAGCAATGTTCATATATTTACAATAGACCTTGTGAATTGAGAAGGTTTCAGATCATCATTGAATTGAGAAATTTGTCTTCATGATCATCATGATTCTATCATTTGAGGAACACATCGCAGATTTCTTCCACAAAACTTTTGGGTGATTCTTCCTAGCCTCAAGCATGCTTGAAAATCTTAATGCTTAGCCAATGCAGATACATAGCCACCATTATCACCGTAAGTGTCATGGGCACAAGTAGCCAATAATACCTAGTAAGTGAAAGATCAAAGTAAATGATATCAATTTATAACTAGATTCAACTTAGCTGAAAATTACTTGGTGCTCGACAAAAAAGTATAAATAGTCACTAGATTAAACTTAGCTTAATATTACTTGGTGCTAGACAAGCAAGTATTAATAGTCACATATTATGTTTTTTTGGTTACTAGGTAAAAAGGCCATAAACAAATACCAGCTTTAGAGGGGGAAAAGAAGAAATGTGATGAGCATCTATTATGTTTTAAGATTCCTCACCTATCATTTTGGATAGCAAATAGAAGCCGGTTCTCATATGGTGGAAGCAGTTTGGACACAATAGCGGCATAGAAGAAACACACATATAATACGATGCCAAATGCAACAAACGCTGACCCATAAGTTATTCATTCGAAAAGTGCCTCATCTCTTCGGCATTCTTGGGTACAAAATTGAATCTTTGATCACGCAGAGACATTTAACAAAAGAGAAAATTAGAAAAGTTTAATTTTCCATGGGAGGATGGTTTAATCATTATATTACAAAAAAAATCAGGAATCCATCCGAAAGGGACTCAAAAGAGCTACTGTACAGGAAAGTCTATTTCAGCAAGTCAATTTCATTTACCCTTGTCTCCCGAGGCTTTCGAAAAATACAATCAGATTGAGAATAACACTACAGACTTGCTTCTTAAGAAAATAAGAAGGATAAGTGGACCTATATATACCTAGGGACAAACCTACATTTCCAAAAAATATTACTCATTCTGCTTTATAAATATTACTCCACCGAGTCCTTTTCTTTGGATATGGAAGTCAAAGTTATGGCCGAAACTGAAGGTCTTTACGTGGCTTCTCTTGTCTGAATGGCTTAATACCAGAAACATGCTTAAACAGAGGCATTTCAAGATTGGCAGCGTGTTTAGCTGTGCCCTTTGTTGATCAGGTGATGAGGAAACTCTAGAGCACTTATTCTTATTTGTCCTTTCAGTTCAGCATGCTGGAGAAGAATTAACATCGTTGTTAGAGTATATGTACGGTTAGGATTGATTAGGATTAGCTTGTACTCCAAGTTTCCTACCCCTTGTACTCCTATATAAACCCCTCACCAGGGTCCAGATCAATACAACAGAAATTAGGGATTCTAAAACTTCCACATGGTATCAGAGCGGTTAGTCTCACGACGCCGATCCTAGGGTTCTAAACCACTTCCGCAGCGCGCCGCCCCCGAGGAGATCGATCTCTCTCCTCGGGGGCGCGGCACCCGGTTTCGATCCTTTGATCGGATCGGTTCTTTAGATTAGATTAGATCAAATTTCGAATTTCCAGTTCATAGATTAGATCCAGTTAGCCAAATAAATCCCTATATTCTCTACGACCCTCAATTTCTCGGTAAAATTTTGTGCAAAAAGCAGGTTCATCGCGCGGGGACGAACTCCCGCGGAGATGCGATCCAATCTGCTTGCCGCGAGGCGTCGGACACGCGAGCAGGCCGCCATCCGCTGTCGGGCCTCGGGCGTGCTACATCTGCACCAGCTGCACCAGCCATCGAAGATCACGCGCACAGGAGGCAGCGACGGGCCGGAAATTCTGCATCGCGCCATGCACTCCAATCTGACTCCGTCCTGCGTTCATGCACTAGGTGACAAGATGACAAGCACGAAAACATGCATGCATGCACCAGCACGCTGCGCGCGAGGAAATTCATGAACATGGCCGATGGCCACAACGCGATCTCCACCAAGCCAACTCCAACAACCTCCCAGCGCCACGACACCATCTACATCGACTTTTTTTTCCCTACCGATCTGCACTGCATCGAGCCTACTACATCGAGCCGAACCACGACATCGAGCTGTACGACTACATCAAGATCATCGTCGAGTTCTACATCAGCAACATAATCATCGCCAAGGTCTACATCACGCGAGTCGAGCCGCACGCCGCAAAACCCGCCGCCTGTCGCCGCCGCTCCCATGCGAGTCGCTGCCGCACGCCGCCAAAAACCCGCCGCCGCCGCAGATCCGCTGCCGCCGCCGCACAATGACACAAAAACCCGCCGCCTGCCTGCCGCCGCTCCCAAGCGAGTCGCTGCCGCACGCCGCCAAAAACCAAAACCCCGCCGCCGCCGCAGAAACCCTGCCGCCGCCGCCCAAAAACTTCGCCGGCGCTCTGCTAGGGCGATCGCACGATCGCCTCGCCCGCCTGGTAAAAACCCCGCCGCTGTCGCAGAAAACCTGCCGCCGCCGCCCAAAAACCCGCCGCCGCCGCAGAAACCCTGCCGCCGCCGCCTCAAAACCCAAAACCGCGCAATTTTTTTGCGCCTTCGGCTCTATCGGCTACACCGACCGCGACAACCTCGACCACGGCTACATCACGCTCGGCTACCTCGACATCAACATCATACACACGTCTACAGCAACTCAAGAACTCCAGTCGACAGCATCCGCGTCATCCCTTGCGTCCATGACACTCCCGCTGTGACTGCGGGAGGGAAGAGAAGGAACCAGAAGCGGCGATGATGACAAGGTGGAGGAGGCGACGGACGCACAGGACTTCTCCAGTCGCAATCGTCCGCTTCACTCCCGCTACGACTGAGGGGGATGTTAGAGTATATGTACGGTTAGGATTGATTAGGGTTAGCTTGTACTCCAAGTTTCCTACCCCTTGTACTCCTATATAAACCCCCCACCAGTGTCCAGATCAATACAACAACAATTATTAGGGATCAATAATTTCCACAATCGTCACATGGCCCCCTTCCTCAAGCAGAATGGAAAATTTCATTATTGCTGCTTGGGGGATAAGGAAGGAAAGAAATAACCATTTTTTTAATGGGATCAGGTCATCATCGATCTCTTGGAGGACTAGAGTCAAAGCAGATCTGTTACTGTTTAGGTTTAAGGTGCCACAAGACCTTATTAATCACATCATTTCTCTTCTAGATAGATTAAAATTGTGCTTCCTTTTGGTCATGTGAATGAGGTTCTCTTGCAAATATTCTGCTATATATTAATATGTTACCGCAGTAGGAGCCTCTCCAACTGTCCAACTGTTTAACTGTATAAATACCGAAGAATTAATGGAAGAATAGCTAATGCACCACCAACCTTCGAATTCCGGCTCAGGAAAGGAACGTATAAACAACTCAACCCCATGACGGAAGGTTGATAATTATAGTACAAATCGGATCAATACTATCACGAAACAGAATCTTGTTGGAGAGGAAGTTTATCTTGTAACAAATTAGTTCAATATTTTTCCTCCTCACTACCTTCCCAACCCCTCAACAGATCGTACAAATTCGGACCTAAAAACCGCAGATGTAACATCATACACGCAAAGGGGAAGGATGGAGAGGATACCTTGCCGTAGGGCTCCGCATTGGTCGCCGGAGTCGCGTTGTCGGCCGCCGGGCTGAAGGGGGTGCGGTGCTGCTCCCGAGTAACCACTGGCCCAGATGGATCATGTTAATAGAGAGAGAGCGGGAGAGAGGAAGCAGGCGGGTGGGCACGAGTGGGGGTCAGAGAGGACGCGGTCTCCGGTTCGCCGTCGGACTCGAGCCGCCGCTTGAGACGAAGCCTCTATAGACGAACAGACAATGGAAGAGGGAGAGAAACGCTGCTGTCGCTGGGGCAGCTTAATTGTGTAACTGAGACTATTCAGTATGTTTTTTAATTCTGTAATTGAATTCTGCAATTGCACGTTTTGTGTGATCTCACATGTCATTGCAACTGCACAATTTAAAAGTCGATTGTGATTTAACTTCATTGCGACTATGTTGTGGTCAGTCCGAATTTTTTCTAGAGTTTTTTCTTCCTCAGATTTGGCCAATGTTAGCAAAAAAAAACTAAAAAACTAGGGATTTTGGAGACTATCAAAATAAGGACTTTTTTTTTTGTCGATGACCCTAGTTAGGGTAGTTTTGGGCAGCAACAAAACAAGAACTGATTCGAATCGTTCGGCGTCAAAATCAAATTACGTTGCTTTATGTATGTAGAAGACTATATTAGCTGATATGTACACTTCTATGGTTGGAAAAAGGAACAGAAAAGGTTGAGTCCCATTGTGGTTGAAAGTTGCAACCGGCATCTATGGTGTATTTTGCAAAAAAAAAAAGATTAAACATTGCAATGAAAATGGTTTCATTGTAATATTTTCGTTAAAATAGGTATAAAATAGTGCCTTGTTGTATGATGGATGGATTGGAGCGCTCGTTAGCATGGTACGTGTTATAAACGATAGCAACGAAAACGATGAAGAAAGCGGAAGATGAACCAACGGGACATGCGATTTAACGTTGAAAACCCCTCCAACAATGGAGGAGAAAAACCACGGCGCCAGTCAGCAATACTTCACTATATCGGGTGAGGTTACAAACGCCGGGAATTTACAACATGCGACTTATCCCAACCGGCAGCTTACAAGAGGTATATATGGTGGTGCAAAAGCCTAAGTCGGCTGTAATCCCAACCAGCGGCTTACAAGAGGTATATACGGTCAAAGCCTCCGGCAACGGGCCTCCGCTGCGCTTCGAAGTTATCCTTTATCTTTATATGAATTTGGAACACATCAAAATAACAGTACGTGGGCAAACTTAGGCGAGCATCGTCGTGCACAAACTATGCGGTGTATGTTTTCCAATTGTGTTGCTTCTTTGTCATTTGGTATGATATTGCTTATGTATTTTTTTCTATTAATGTGTTTTTGAATCCTATAAATCAACAGACTGTAAGGATTCAGTGTCATTGAATTAAAGCACATGGATGGTGATGTTTGTTTTCTTGCTTTTAAACTAGAAAAAGATTAGACATTGAAAATGGGACCCGTCAGTACTAGCCCTTGGCTGGCTTTTTTTATATAGGAGAAATCACATGAGCACCATGTGCACTTACATTGCTTGCCAACAGGGCGACGCTCAGTTCTCAGATTAGACATTAATATACTCAGTTACTCAACAGTCACTAGCCTTCACGTGTTTCAAACACACGGCAGTCTCCTAACTTGACTCAATATATTTGTTTTATATGCATGCATTATGCTCAGCATACACCGGTCATAGTTCTGTCAGACTGGTACAAACCGCCCTGGTTGGACTTATACTCTAGATTGAAAGGAAAAAATCCATTTACGAGGAATTAGATCCGTCCAATGCTACTTGGAATGGGTGACATCGGTAACGAAGAAGGGGTGTGGCAAGGCTAATCCATAACAAATACCTTCATCCAAAAACTTTATCTCAAGTTTCGTCGAAACTTTTAGACTCACCTTTTTGGAAGGACCTGAGAAGGGTGAAGTAGGACTTCTTTAGTACGGGTTCTTTTGAAGTTGGAAATGCCATGAACACTAGGTTTTGGAAGACACATGGCTGGGTGACATGCCTCTTTCTCATCAATATCCAAATGCTCTACAACATATCTCAATTAAAACAAAAGTTGGTGGCTAGTGCTTTTGTAAATGAAGTTTAAATATCACTCTTCGTGGATGCTTGACAGGGAATATGTGGGACAAATTGCTTGAGTTAGCTCAACGTATGATGGATGTTATTTTGTCAAACGAATAAGATGTTTTCAGATGGAGATTAACTTCAACGGGGACCTACTTGGGTAAGTCCATGTATCTGGATTTACTTGATGTGCACACAAAATAACTGCGCAAATACATTTGTAAGATAAAAATACCATTGAAAAATTAAGATTTTCATGTGGTTTTTGCATCGTAATGTTATTATTACCAAAGTTAATTTAGCCAAACGGAATTGGAATGGGAATATGTCTTGTTGCTTCTGTCCCCAATATGAATCTTCAACACCTATTATTTTATTGCTCACTTGCAGATTATCCCCTTGGCTATGCAATGATCCGTATGTGGTCTTATCTCTAACCAGTAGAGCAACATCATGACATGAATTCTGGGTACAACACAAATGCAGCTTGCAACTTCATACTAGGATTACTTGCTGATGTAACACCTTTGTTATCTCCTTTGCAATTTTCGGTGGATGATACATGTTTCGACCCTTGCCGATCCATGAGCTGTAACTCTTTGTGACCAAACTTTGCAATAAAGAAAATAAGATGACATATGCATCGCTTTGACGCGGATGCTGAGAGCAGCCTCCATTTGCTTTTAAAACGGAGGCATCGGAAAACACATTAGATGTTGAATGAGCATGTCAGGTTGTACGCCACCCTGACGACCCACCCGCAGGTGATAGTATGGAGGCCACACTCATTCCTCTCGCCAGAGCTCTCATCTCGGTTACACATCATCACTTTTTTATCCGATGGTGTGCATGCTCACACCATTTGATTCAACAACCATGGTCGTCATATTGTCGGGTGTGTCGGGCACTGGCGATCTCTAATTCGAATGGTGTCGGGGAATCTTGACGCTGATCATCTGTCGGAGTGCACACGTTTCTCCACGCTGTTGAGGACGTGTCTACACTATTTCACAGCCCCTCCACTTCTAAATATAAGCCATTTTAGAGATTCCAATACGAACGACATATGGATGTATAATCCATATGTTGTTCGTATTGGAATCTCTAAAAAAAGCAACGGAGATACTAGAATTCTACGATAGTGTAAGGAGTGATTAATTGACATTTTAACCCTTCAGCTTGTTGCTCCGTTGAAATGTTATCATAAATTTGCGGATTATTAACAAAAAAAAATTGTAAATTTGTGGAGTATTGATCGGTGTCGATGCATCTCTTTACGGTCATAAGGCTCTATTAAGGTAGCCTCAAATGAATAATATTCATCCATTTGTACTAACAAAGTGGTGGCCAAAGTCGGTAGATCATGGAAACAAACAAGGTGGTCATCTCCCATTAGCTTGGAAAAATTAGCAGTGGGTCTTAGGCGCCGGTGTATGTTGGGGCAATGGAACAGAGTACATCTATATAGACAAACCACTTTGGTGAAAGGGAAATCAAATCTCTAGTACAACCAAGAATTAATGGAAGAATAGATAAAGCATCAACAACCTTTCCCTAGTCTAAGGATGACCCCCCTTTATAAAAGATGCACTGCCTCCGTGTTCTTCTTGTAGCCTCCTAAAAATATTGCTCTCAGGATGGAACTGGCAGCCAAACTAACACAAATTGAGGCTCCGGAGAGAGACCGGGACGATGGAGATGGTGCGGTGCAATAAATTGTGATTGGGAGACCTACGGAAACACATCATCTCCAGGTATGGAAACCGATGTACGAACAGCTCATTCCCAAGAAGTGGGATTCAGGTTTACAGTATGAATCGGATCAATGCTACCACTAAACCTAGACAAAGACATTAACAATGTGAAGAAAGCAGCGGATGTGGGATTTACGGTACAACAAATTTGATCCGTTTTTTGTTTCAGCCTCACTGCCTTCCCAACCCCTCAACTGCTTACACAAATTTAGAATTAAAACCGCATAAAGTGGCGGCGTGGAAGGTGGCCGGAGTCGCTGCTGCCAACTACCGACTAACCACTGGCACAGGTAGATCAGGAAGAGAGAGTGGAAGCATGGGCAGAGAGACAGGATGCGGTCTCCGGTTCGTAGTCAGGCCCGAGACACTGGAGGAGAAAGGGAGATCAGAAGCAATGTTGCTTTCCTTGATGGAAACAAAGTAAGCTAAGGCAAAGACTAGAGAGAGGCACTCGATCATGTAGTCGTCTCCGCGTGTAGTCAAAGCACAACAACATCATACAGTTTTTACAGAGAAATAGCTAACTGCAACGGTATCAAAAGAAACAAAAAACTGGTTACAAAGGCTTGATCTAAAAAAAGAGGTAATGTAGAGGCATACTACAATAGCATAATACTCAGTACCAATTTGATTTCACAAGGACACTGCTGTTCGTGAAGCAATCAAATGATGAATGGACGAGGCAGCTGATTTAAGCAGCAAACAGTGGTAGGGGGTACTGTTAAAATATAAAGCCTAGCCCTTTCCATCAGTTCGGACTTTTGGGATAATTGGCTAGTGCATCTGTTCAATATGGTATCAGAGCCAGGAGGTATCAAGTTCAAGCCCCGGCTAACGCACTATTTAATATAAAAATAGTTGTGGCCTCTCATCTATCCCACGTCTAAGGTATTCCCGATTGTCCAGCCTAGACGTGAGGGGGAGTGTTAAAATATAAAGCCTAGCCCTTTTCATCAGTTCGGACTTTTGGGATAATTGGCTAGTGCATCTGTTCAATAGGTACCTCAACAAGTAACAGCATTGGTAGATTCCTTGTCACATATCCACAAACAAAGGGTGTGTTTGGTTACTTGCATGAATTTTTGGCTATTTGCATATGTAACTCTCTAGAGGCTGGCCGATAAGAAACATGACCTCAGCTATGTTCTGCACCCCATTTGGCTAACTAAATCGATTTTTTATTTGCTCTGGATACACGCAAACACTGACATTTGGTTGCAACTTTGTGACCTGTGCACTGACACTTACTCTTATCTCTAACCTACATGCATGGTAAACTTATCTCACACAACTTCGAATGCGGGTGGCAGGCCCGGTTTAGGCCCTAGGCGACCTTGTGCAGCGCACAAGGGCCCATGGCTGAGGGGGCCCATCCCTACATATGTGTCTATGTACATTGGTTATTAATGGGCTGAAAAAAATTAAAATGTAAAAAGCCCAAGAGCAGCAACCCATAAAGGGAGAGGAAAAGGCTCTACGCAGGCACGCAGCTAGGCCAATCGATCAATGGATCGATGGATCAGTCGATCAGCTAGCTGCCGCGCCTGTTCGTGTTTTTCGCTCGTCGCCTGACGCCTCACGCCTTCCTCTTCCGCCGGAGAAATTCGGACTGCCGAGGACACCATGCGTGGAAACGGAGCGCCTTGCCCTTTTCCGGCTGCAGATCGGCGTGTAATCTCTCCTCTGCTTACCATCCAGAGAATAGCTTCCCCCGTCAGGTCCGTGCAATCTCTCATCTACTCCCGGTGACGTATATATGCCATAGTCTAGTTGATCTGATCCTAAATTGTAATTTTAGGTGTTACAATGGCCAAACATAAATCAGGTGCTAAGAAAAGGAAAAGGAGAAAACGAGGTAATCAAAAAAAAATCATCCAGAAATGTCCGAAGAATTTTTTTGTGAAGCCCTTAAGCATTATTGACGACGAACTCATTGGAATTTCATTCTTATTTGAGGTAATCAAATTAGAAGGGAATATTATTTGTTATATTTTGCAACTCTTTTATACTTTGTGTCGTAATATGACATTGATTAATTGCTTATATAAATTATTTATGGACGTCCGGGAATAAGAATGTGTGTTTGGATGTAAATTTTTTATATTTTACTTCATATGCCTAGATATATAGTAGTTGTAGGGGCCATTTTTCAACCTTGCACTAGGGCCCCGAAAAATATAAATCCGGCCCTGGCGGGTGGCGAGCATGGCGTTAGTGTGGCTATGATGCGGGCGGAGGTCACGACAGGAGCTGCTGCGATGTCGGAGTTCAGGGCAGTGACAGAGATGCTGTGTAGGTGTTGGGGTCAGCTAACACGAATAATTTTGGCAAGTCCTTTGATAAATCACCTTTTCCTCAATTCAAAAGATGACACCATTATACTATGGTGAACACAATGCACTAATCCCCTAGCTACGCCCCTGGTTCATGGTGGTTGTGGTTACGACCAAGCAGTTGAAAGACGCATGTACATTGCTGCAGCCACTGCAATTAACGGCGGCTACCGACGTTGGCTGAGCGAACATGATATGTAGATTGAAAAACCATTGGCGAGGTACACCTTCCAACCATCGATGACCAAACTTTACCTGTAGTAGGGGTATGTTCCATGAAGTCCACTTGTCGTATGATTCGGCTACCGGAAAAACATTTCAAAATTTTAGAAAGTTTTAATAAAATTTTGCCGCGTACATCTTGAGATTCTATCTCACACCAAATTTCGCGGAAAACGGATATTTTTACAGGTTGTGTGAAAAAAAAAGTCTCGTGAAAACTTTTTAGCACTGAATTTCATCTTTTTCACTTACAATAAAAAAAATGTCAGGTTTTTCCGTGAAATACTTGTGAGCAGTGAGAATATCAAGATGCATGCGCGGAATTGTTTATCAAAAAAAATTGACATTTCAAAATGCGTTTTTTAAATCGTGAGCTTATGACCCGCGAACCAAACGCCTCTCCCGGCGTGTTCCTTTTTCTCCTTCCCTTTGCATCGAGAGTTTGAGACCTTTCGCACATTAGAACTCCGTGGAGACGAACCACTATGGTCGCCGGCATATGTAACGCCGAGCTCCCAGGCTGCTGTCCGCCATAACTCCACCCTTTATTTCACAACCATTCTCGCCTAGACGACCAGGCCTCTTTTTCGCATGTCCGCGCGCTCTACCATGTGCACGCCGCCGGGGCGCCCGCAACCCACTCGACGAAATTCCCTGCGGGACAAGGACCACCTCCATCTTACGTGCGCTCAAGATCGTCGCGTCCCTCGCCGGGTACGCCGTCTCAACCCTCCACTGGACACGCTCGTGCGCACGGCGTACTGCCTTCCTCGTGGCCTACGCCTGGAAGGGCGCCGACGTACGTGCTCTATGGCGCTGTTCCACGAGGCACCCCACCTGGACGTGATCCTATGGAACCCCGCAATCGATGCCCTGGTGCGGTCTTTGTCATCTTGCCGCCGCTGTGACTCTCTTCCGGCGAATCATGGCCGTGATCGGGACGACCCCTCGCCATGCTGTCAGGGGAGTCGGCTATGGTGACCTGGAACTTGGAATGGCCCTCCATACGACCATACCACGGCCACGAAGAGACGCTTTCATATTGACCTGTACATTTGCAATGCTCTCTTCGACGTGTACGTGAAGTTTATGCGCTTCGGAGGCTTTGTTTTGGAGGATGCCGTGTTGGTGGCTTGGTGCACCACCTCTTGGAATTCTACGATTGGTGGAAGCGAATTTAATGGATTTTTTGTGGTTTTTTCAGCTCGTTCAGATAAATGATCGGTCTGGCAATCCAGGCAGCAGATGAGGTGGCCCTTGTCGACCCGGCTACTAATGCCCTCACCTACCGTTCCTTCGGCGTAAGCATATATAGGACTTTGTGACAACGCCCTTATATATACTCCCTCCTGTCCGAGCTAGTAATACACATGGCTAGATTGATGCATCTAGCATTTAAACTTTTTCCCTCTATTCCGTTCTCCTGGTTAGAATAGTACCCCAGAAGTAACTGAAATGGAGTTGAGAGGGAGAAAACGAGACACAGTGACAAACCATGCGGAGCTCGATGCATGATGGGAGCGAGAGACATCTGACATGACTAGCTCAGCTAGTAGTTGAATCAAGATTTTGAGTTCCTCTTGTACCTGCATCACAGTGCTTCATCGACAAGTTTGTACAATCTGATATCTGGGGGCTAGTGTCAACAACCTTGAGCGGAAAATACATGGAACTTCAGCGTTTCATGAAATTTATGTGTAAGGTAATATTCAACATCATGTGATTTTACCCCGGTCTGCTAGCCTTCTGAAATTCTCCTCTCCTCTCCTCTCATGTCAACTTGAATTCAGTTGGGTTTTTATTTTTTCGAAATGAGACTGATCACACGCATCAATCTACTAATACAAAAAAAGAGATCTGATCAGTTAATTAGGGCCAACTAGAAAAACCAAGATACAAACCTAAAAAACCGACAGTCAAGAAACACAACCGCCGCCAATAGGGCACCAGTCAACCTGGCTACCGATACAAACCATCGAGAAGATAAGAATTGTCGAGATTGTCCAAAAGCATCATTTGTTGGATCGCGCCGGGTGCAACTTTTGGACAAGCCCATCAAGAACCATCCATGGAGATAGGCTATGGCGCTTACCACTAGATGCGCAAGTGTGGAACTTGGTAAAACGCGTCAGGACAGTGCAGTCTGTGTTCCTTGTCTCGGACAACTCCGCCGCTCGTGGTCATCGCCGCCTTGCCATCGCTCCGCATCAACCCCGCCACCTCGCCTCTTCACTGAGCCGAATCTCTGATCGTACGGCGCCTCTGCGGGTGGTACACACGTAAAAGGTGGAGCGTCGGACAATAGGGTACTAGCCTTGCTCACCAAGCCAGTGGCGAGATGTGTCTTGCAGCAATGCGGATTGCTTCCACTCACTAGGTCAGTCTCTGTGCCGCGCCTACTCCTTGCCTTATATAGCCGGGTAGGTGGGCTGGTACTTTGGGCTCGCTAATCCGCAACATTTCCGTACGAGTTAGGAACCCTAATTTCCTTGTCTCGCGTGCCGACTCGGGTCCGACCCGGTCGCACTGTTCTCTCAGTCGAAACTCATTTCGGCTGACTCCAATTATCTTTAGTGTGTGACCCGGCAGGTTTACCTTCATTCAGACAGGACAAGAGATACTCCTCCAGCTCCCATCCATGGCTTCTTGTCGTCAAACTCATTTGACCGACTCGCTCTAATGTACAGCTAGTCTCGAGCAGATAGTCAGGAGTGGCTTCTAGCAAAGCATGCTCACTTCCGAAGTTCCGACTGAGGTAAAGTCATCCATGACTTCCTGTCCTATGTTCATATGTCATTCCCTTTGCTGCATGATGTACCTTAAGGCCCTCTTTGATTTGTAGAATTTTTACAGGATTTCTGTAGAGTTGAGATCCTTTGGAATTTTTCCTTTCAGGACCATTTGATTCGCAGGAACATAGGAACTATTCCTATAGGAATTCCCTAGTGTGTTTTCACAGGAAAAAATACATGAAGTCAGAGCTCATGGAAAAATCCTACGGGAAGAGAACGACTCCTTCATTGCAATCAAACACAAGTTCCTTTGTTCATAGGATTCAACTTCGCAGGGCATCCCAATCCTACACATTTCCTATCCCGTTACTTTTTCTACCCCATGAATCAAAGGAGGCCTAAACGTTATAGATACACTGCCGAGTCGCCATGCCGAGTCCAACAAGCAAATGGGAAGGGATGGAGAGCATGCCAGGCTTAGGGTTGATTTGTTAAACTTAACCCTGGGAACACTCTAGCATTTCCTGTTGTCGTTGACTCGTTGTTTATCGTCAGTTAACTGTAGGTTCAGTTTTAGTCTAAGAGTTTCAGGTTCCTTTGTTTTAGCTGGATAAACTATCAGCCCGTCGAGCCTGTTCGTGAGCTGATCGGGTAGGGAGGAGTGTGGTGCGTCCTGGGATGGCACGGCATCGTGCACGCACAACTGCGTAGTCATGGGCGTGTACGAGGGGTCGTGGAATGGCATGATTGGATGCTCGGCATGCGCTAGTTTTTTAGGATCTTCAGTTAGTTTGCTGCTGGTGCAAATAATAGAGAAGTGAAACATAAAAGTTGCAGCTTTTGCACACAGCACAGACAATTGTGCCCACATGTTTGCATTGAGCACTAAGTCTGACATGGAACAATGGAACAGAGCACACAAATATAGCTTAAGTATTTTCAGAGAAAGGGCAATTAAGAATCATGTGCCGCGGAGATTCTAGGATGTGGTCACAACATCAATGGATGAATAGCTACCGCTCTCACCAATCTTAGCATGACCTGCCTTATAAAGGACGCACTTCCTTTATAGTCTTCTTCTTGCAACCTCCTAGCTATGTTAATTAGCATGACCAGTATCGAAAGGCCCTGGGTAAGTGAGCAGTGATGACTACGATGGGTTGGAGCTGTGTTGTATGTGAATGGGAGGCATACAGGAAAACATCATCTCGAAGAGAGGAAATAAGAGCAGAAGCAACTCAAACCTGCTGGTTTCCTACGAGGGGACATAGCGCAACATCATGATGATTGTGTAGGAACCATAGGAAGATACTAATACAACCTGCATCAAAACTTACACCAATCGTAAGCTTCCAGGGCTATTGTGCTAAGAAAGCTCAAAGAGATGATGTCCTTGAAGTGGGACAGAAGGAGGGAGCACAGTATGTCTCCTTTGGCCGTCTGCACTTCGAGGCACATGATACAGTTGATGTACAGGGAAAGGTCCAGGTGTCTGCCGCCAGCCGGGCACGATGGATGCCGCGCTGTTCCTGAGCAACGGCGGTCGGGTCAGGCAGAGGCAGTGCCGCAGTGGAGGGGAGGGGCGTCGTCGCCAGCTCGCCGGAGTTGCCGTTGGGGCGGGCTGAGTCGAAAGGAATAGTTTGTAGCTGGCGCTATGGCTTAACCAACAAAAAGAGGCGCAAAAGCTCGTGTGTGCATTGTGCGAGCGAGGCTAGCTGCAAATATTGCACAGTTCTTTTTTTCTTTTCTTTTTTTTGCTTCCTAAGATTTGGCCGATCTTAATAAAAAAGAATAAAGAAACTAGAGTGAGAGGATGGCATGTAGCACACGCCAAAGTTTTGTCTGAGACCGTAACACGATTAGGTAGATTTTGGGCGCCAACCAAACAATGCCCTAAAATCCAAAAGCTGGAACATGCATTTGAAAGAAAAAAATTGACCCAGCCGATTCAGATCATATTCCCATAATTTGGAAAGAAAAACACAGTTCATCCATGATTTGTTGCAATCGTTAGAAATGTCAAGTGTTAGTACTCTATTACTTTTACAACTTGTCAATTTTTTCCGTTAGCTTGGCATCTCACACGTAGTGAAGCGTCGACAAGTCCCAACGGCCCTGCGGGATTGAAAGTTCGGTCCCGTTTTTAGGCAGGATTCAAGAGTTGATGTCCTAAAAAAGCTGTCGATTTCGTAGGTAGCTCAATTATACGATATCTTGATTATATTGAAGCGACAAGTATCAATCAATTCTTCTTATGCTCCATAATCCATTAATTAAATTCTAAAGATGATGATCCTCTTCGGCTTTCCTGTTAGGGTAAAGTACAAATGCTTAGCTCATAGTGCAATGAAACATTTCAGTATTAGTTCATACTGAATGTATATATTGACATGGGTCATCCACGGAGCTCCACCAATATTGCATTTGCAAAGGGAGGATCTTACATCCGGCTTTATCCTATGTAGTTAAATGCTATAACCAACGGAATAAGCAAAGGCACAAACAAAGATGCAGACCCCTCTTTTTTCCGCTGACGCAAGCCTTGGTTCGCTGACAATTCGAGTCTACAATCTCGCGAGGCAGCCTTTCCTAACGTTTGCGGAATTCCCTGCAGAAAATCAATGGTAAGCCTCCCTTCTCTTCTCTTCATGGTTTAACATGCAGCAAGTTAATGGCAAGTCCCTCACTAGACCAACCGAATTGTATTAACATGGTGTGTTTAAAAATATAGGTATAAATACAAGGTTTTGTTAGGACCACTTTCCTCATGTTTGCTGATTAGCGTCTTAACACGTCCAGTGTATGACAAACTTGTTAAGTATAATTGATGATTGCTTATGATATTTTCCATAACCGTGAACTGAGGATGCTGTGATTCCTAAACTAGTAGCCTTTACATCCTCTTTAAGTTCTCAAAATTTATACCGCTTGTAAGGTACTGTCTCAGACTTACAGATTGCGTTTGTAGAGCAGTGAGTTTATCAGCAAACTAGTTGTCGTCAAACATTTCCGAAGCATTGATTCTCAGTATCCTGTTTGTTCAATACTGTGTGTTTAAGAATATATCTGTTGTAACCGTAGAAGTAAATTTTGTTCAGTAACATTTCGGTGACAGCTGATACATTTGTCTCATTTGCACATCTGTGCAGAATGTAGCCTACAATCTTCAATTTATTTCTAAGATCTACCTTTTGGTTGCATCTGGGACACACTTGATGATCTTTTTTGTATAAACTGAACTATACATGGATTATCTGCAACCTACTAATATGATCTAAAAAGTTCCTTTCATATTGATTGTAAAACAAACTGACATCAGTTAGTGCTATCTCTTTCACCACAAAATCAAGGTGCGATTAACGGTGGCAGAAAGAAACAGTTCAAGTGAGGAATGAAAGAATAGCTAGCTTAATAATACCTGAAGTCCTGAACAAGGGGAGTTCCTGTGCACATTTCAGGCTAATCCACAGCGCACCATGTCCTCTGTTCTTCTGGTATGTGTTGTTGGTGTAGAGCTTCGCCTTCTGTCCCTGCTGTTGGCACCCAACACCGCGCCATTACAGTAACTATTACAAAGGAAAGGATTGTGCTGCACATGCACGTCCAGTGAGTACTTACCTGTCGTGCATTATATCGAACACCTTCGGCTTCGGGGCACTCTCCACTGCAGTGTGATTGACTGAAAACGTGCCAAGAACGTTTGCGCAAGGACTTGACGCCGATATTGGAGGCGTTCTTGATCGCACAAAACTTGGAGACTTGGATCAATGACACCATCAACTCCAAGTTGCACCATGCAGGCATCTTAGATTCCTAGTTCCATCCAGTGGTAACTTTGTTATGTGTGTGCGCTGTCTCGGCTCTCCAGGACCGCTACGACGAGAAAGCCCACCCAAAGGCACAGGGACCATTTGGGGTGTAGATGAGCTCTTAATCTGTTTTTCTTTTCACTTCCATTAAATGTCAAAACAAATATATCAAGAAACAAGAAGAGTAAAGTATTAAGCAAACAAGAGATCATAATGTATTTAATATTCTCAGCACTATCTTCATCTGGTCTAGACTTGTTACATGGGTTACAAATGAACCCATTTTGTGAACCCAATTATTCTTAGACACATGGAAGTACAAGCATAAGAAAATAGCTGCACTGCACTGAATACAACCACCCTGTCAGCATAAGAAAATAGCTGCAGTGCGCTGAATACAACCACCCTGTCTCAGGATGGAAGAATCATGTTTTTCTTGCAGAACACAATTAATGTATATGTCTTTGTGCAGAAGTATATAAGTTGCATTAATGAAAAATGGATTCATATATATCAGAGGAGGTGACATTATCTTAGTGTGGAGAACTGCCATTGCTCCCACTTCAGTAAAAAATCGTACATGGTCCTGAGTAAAGAGAAACACCACAAATACATATTACTTCAGTGAAGCAGCAGGAGGACGAAGGAATTAAATCAATGGACGAACTGAATACACATAGATAAACTTTAGGATATAAGAACCTCGCTGCGGACAATGTCCTTATTGAGAAGCTTAGGGTCCATTTTTTGGTTCCAGATTAAATGCCAACTGATCTTGGAATGCAGTCTTCCACAGATATTGATATGCTCGACCAGGCCCGACAATTGATCAAACTAACATATTTAGTGGCAAGACACAAGTGGCTACATCATAAAGTTGGCCCGGCCACACATCCTTTTTCCATGATATTCAACGGAAATCGGAAACACGAACATATTCATGAACTTCTCATATTCAGAGATCTTCTCTAAGGAATGACAACAACAATATATGGGGGTTCATAGGGAATCAGCAATGACCAACTGGCATACTATGGATTATAGAAGACAACCAACATCCAGTTAGGCAAAGAATACTGAAACAAGAATTACCAGCTTACTACGCAGAGAGAAACACAATAACCAAATTTCATAGCCTTGTTCTTGGTTCATGTAAATCGGAAATTAGTTGGTACTTCCCCTCGGCAAGCGGCCGCATAGTCTTCAGCAAGGTGCGGTGCAACTTCCTTGTGAGGACATATGTACTTCTCCACGAAAACATTGTCGGTCTTTGTGACTGCAGTAGAGAAGCTCGAGTCACGATGTAGGAACCCATTTTCCTTGAGAAACTTTAGAACGTAGTGTCGGGGCCTGAGCCGGCCCTCCAGGCTCAAACAGATAATTACTGGTCGATGAGCAATGTAGGCCGGTTCCAACCCCACCTCTGAGATCAGGAACTCAGACCTGGTTCGCAGCAAGTCTTTGGACCTCCTCAGCAGCATTGGAGCCTTAGCCAAAGCAATGCTCACTTCCGTGTCAGACCACCTGAACGTCTTCTTCATGTAGCCCACTTTGGCAACGACCTTCTCCTTGCTGAGGAATGCGACAGCCTCCAGTGCCTGCCTGAACATCCCAGAGCCACGGGGCACGCCTATACCTTCCGCCGCACACACCGCCATTGCCCGGACAAATTCCGGTTTGGCGGTGAGCATCCTTTTCACATGAATGCACAGCTTGGCAATTTCACGATCACACAGCCCGCACTCTCGCAGGAATACGACATTGGGCTTGACCCTTCTCTCTAGGTCAAAGCCAAGGATGTAGCAGCTGTGCTTGACCAGCTGGAGGAAGTTGTCGAAGGAGCCGAAGAGGGGCAGGTAGTACTGCAGCTTGGAGACGGTGGATCGACAGCGGAAGCGCTCGGGGTGGAGGTGGACAAAGCGGGCGATCTCAGGACGCGAGACACCGAGGTCGGAGAGCCCGACGGCGACGGGGGCCAGGGTCCTCTCCATGCCGGCGCAGAGTAACTGCGGGTCCTTGACGACGGCGGCGGCAACGTCGGCGCCGGAGAGGCCAAGGCCGGCGAGGAAGGCGAGGACGGCGTCGGGTTTAGCAGCGGACTTGAGGTGGGAGAGCTTCGTGGTTGCCTTGAGGGCTTGTGCTCGGGTGAGACCACAAGTGTCGACGAGGTAGTCCTCGACGCCGAAGCCTTGGCGGCTTGGGGAAATGGGCGGACTCGGGGAAGCGGGCGGCGCGGTGGCGGAGAGGAGGTGGTGGATATGGGAGACGGGGTAGGTGGAGGGAAGGGAGAATAGCCAGGAAACGACGTAGCTTCGCAGCCGGAGCATGGCGACGGCGGCGGCGCCAGAGAGATTCACGACGATTCTTATGTCTTTTTTTTTTCTGCAAGGATTGTGTGGTGGTGGGTTCGGGCCAGAATCAGTAGATTGGAATCGGATGGGCTAGTTTTTCTGCTGGGCCGAACCCATTGTTTGGACATGTGAAAAACAATCGAGCTTGAATTAGCACGGAATTTTAGGGAGTGAATATTACAGGTGGACAACCAAGGACATCTCCAAGGTAGAGCGTGCAACTCTTTATACATGTGCATGCCTGCCTTCAACCGTGAACCTTGGGGAAGTTGAAAAGAAAATTTTGTACAAAATTTAGTAATTTTTTAGAAGTTGGAGAAACTGTCTATAGAAAAAGAAAATGTGTACTCCCTCCGTCTCAAAATTTTATTATATATCAGTGGTCAAAATCAAGCATCAAAAACCAGTAAAAATATCGTGCCTTATAATTTGAGACTAGGGAGTACAAAATTTGGTAAATTTATAGAAGTTGGAGAAATTGCATGCTCTTAATTGGGATCTCTTTCGATGGCATGGCGTTGAGGGACATATACAAAATATGTGAACCATATGCACTTCTATGCATGTGGCACCACTGGCGGAGGCAAATGTCAGACCACAAGGTATAATGTGCGAGTAATGAGGAGGTTGCTTGTTGGGATCCAGAGCCTTTGTGGCATTTAATCTTTGCCCTCTTACAACCTTGACCCACACTAAATGGTCAAAGTGTCCTTGGAGGTGTTGACCTAGGCGTTCTTACAAAATTCGCATGTTACCTTATGTGTCTCACAGTCGATATGTCCAGAGAGTTGACGCGTCATTAGCCGTCACCAAGATCGTCTATCTATAAACTTTGTAGCGTGGTGGCTGGAAGGTTTGTCGCACTAAACAAGCCTAGAGAATTAGTGATCAAAACTAGTGGCGGAGCTTAGTTTAGGTGGGGGGGGGGGACCGCCCCCTGGGGTTTGCAAATGCATGAAGATTTTTTTTAGAGTGCTTAGATTAGTTAGACTTATAACCCCCACCCCCCAATAGCACTGTACTACTGTATGTTCACGTTCACCACCAATGCCTTACATCCAGTAGTAATTATTAACACATTCTCTCACATCAAAATATTATTACAAAAGTATATCTTGTCCGGTTTTACTAGAATGTAGACATAAATGAATATAATGGCCTGAATGTTGAGATTTCTTCTTGTACTACAAGACATGTTCATTTTAATTTGGGGTTAATGGATGGATAGATAGCACACTGACCAAATTTCCCATGTGTAAACATGACCTGCCCTTATAAAAGAGGCACAACCTTTGTGCTTTGTGACCTCCTAACTTATCAGACAGTACTAACACCAAATCACGCATGAACTGTATCAGGGCTCTGAAGAGGGTGAGAGCAATGACAATTATATGGTTGTAACTTGGTATGGACGTATGGTGCAATGTATTGTGAATCAGAGGCATATGGAAACACATCAACTGCCACGGTGTCATATCTGTAGAAACAGCATGCCCCCTACTCCCCTAGGATACTATAGGAGATGGCAGCGCAATGTGTTCTTTAGTCGAGCAAGGTTTTTTTATGAAGATAAGGGTAAGGTTTGGCGGGGGCGCCATAACAATGTGCTGGCTGCGGCTCCCGCGCCCTCTCAAAATATTGAGCTTAGAAGGAATCTTACCGGGGATAGATGGGAGGCGTGGCTTAATCTTGTTGAAAGATTGGTGCAAGTGCAAATTACAAATGAATCAGATACATTCAATTGGAAGTTAACCTCTTCTCAAATCATTATATACAGGTTTTATGAATGGGTACACAAGATATTTACGTAAATACTTGTGGAGGCTAATTAAGATGCCATTAAAGATTAAGATCATCTTCTGCAATTCAGAGGAGTCAGTAGAAATCTTTTATATCCTGCTCTTTTGCTCGTAATATTTGGCGTTTAATTCACTTTGCCTTTGGTTAAATGGTATTACCCATTCCAATTTTGAAAAAAAAATATTGATGTGCCGCGGCCTCTACTTGCTGCCACCTCTAGATTGCCAAAGGCTGCAACTTCTTGCTCACCGCCGGCCGCAGTCCGCAGAAACCCCCTTAAGTCTGCTTCAATTATCCATATGTACTCGTCGCAGTCCAGTCTTGTTACATTTTTTCTTTCAATTATCCATATGCACTCGTCGCATCCCCTTAATTAAATCTGCTTCTAGAAAATGTCATATCCCGTGAGTCCGTGCCTCTGTCTGTATCACCGTGTTGGTGCTACATTTGGTATAGTACAACAAACACAAGTACACAACACTCAGTTATACACCAACTAATTGATTTCACAAGGACAATGCATTTCGTGAAGCAATCAAATATTAACGAAGGAATCAGTTACAAAATCACTAACCAGTGGCCACTTACATGGACCGCAAGAGGCGCAATAGCATTGAGCTCTCACGCAGCCACGCATACCGTTGATGCTTACGACCTGCCATCATCAACCGTTGATGCTTACGACCTGCCATCAATAATTAAACCACTCACCCCTCGAAAAAAATTAAACCACTCTCTCACCTCACTGTATCATTTAGAAAACACCTCTTCTCCGCTTTTAATTAATGCAGACAAAACAAACTGAAGAATCTTAGTGTTGTGATTTCTTCTGTATTAGATGATATATGCTCATTTTAATTTTGGATTTGATGGATGGATCAAAAATTGAAAACTCTACTCCATTTTAATTAGATACAGAGACTTCTGAATTGACGCAAATTGACGGAATATATTATGCAGGAGCTCGGCTATTTATAGTAGGAAAAAGTTTAATAACCAAACAAGGATCTAAAATGGAAAATACATCACAAAGGCTACAGAGTAGAAAGATAGTACTAGGCTACTCGCTCGCACGAATTAGAGATGACATGTCATTTGCAATCTTGTGGGCCATCTTCGAGGTTTAGAAGTGGAGCTGTTTAAGATTCTAGCCTCTCACTCGTACACAAATTCCAGATGGTGTATGAGCCTATATTGGTGAGCATGACTTGAACTTCAGTACAAGCTCCAAACTCATTATCTCCCACCAACATGCCATATCAGTGTTGAGTGCAGAGGCCGGGACGTGCTAGGGAAAATAAAGCAGAGCACAACAAAGTAGGCAAAACCTATGTGGTAAGGTAATTAAGGAGTGACGCAAATTTCAGAACGTGGACACAAAATTAATGTATGTATATAGGTAATGCACTCATCAACCTCTAGCCTAAGGAGGACCCGTCCCTATAAAGGATGCGCTGCCTTTGTGGTCTTCTTGTCGTAGGCCTCCTGAATACGTTAGATGGATAGTAGTAGCAGCCAAGCAACACGATCGGAGCCGAAGCTCTTAATCCAGATAGCGGTGACAACTAAGAAATGTTGGAGCAGCGCAACACGTTGTGAGTGGGAGGCATACGGAAGCACATCATCTCTGTCTTACTACACCGAGGTAAAAAAGCTCAAAACCGCTGGCTTATGACGAGAGAACGTACCGCGACATCCATTGTGATTGCAGATGAAAATACCACTTCTGGGAACCACCTGTTGTCCGTATACAAGGGGTCAGAGAATTGGTGTAGATTTGTCATACTCCCTCCGTTTGTACTGGATTCATAATGAAAAATTGTTTGTTCCAAAAGAACCAAGGAATAAGTCCGGCATCAATTAATTTGTCTAATAAATCGTTGGAGCAGGCTCTCTCTCGGGTCTCTCTATGTCTCAGTTGACTGAGACATAGCTTATGTCTCAGTCAGGTGATGTCAGCGTGTTTCCTGTGTTAGACAAATTCGGCCTGTTTCGGTGGTCCTTCCTTGTTGGGCCCTTTGTTTTTTTTGTCTTGTTTTGAACTCGTTCGGTATTGGGCTTATGTTGAGCTGTATTGGGCTCGTCTGAAACGTGCATAGGACTCGTGGCGCCTACGTTGCTCTAATCGTGGGCCGGCCCATTTGCAGTCGTCGCCTACCAACAGGTAAAAATGAAGGAAAAAAGACGCAGCAGCAGGGGTTCGAACCCACAACGTGCACGTACGAGCATGGAGAGATTAGCCACTGGGGCAGGTTCGTGACTATGTGCATACATCATTATTACCTTATCTATTACTTCCTGTTTTGGGTTTTGGTTTTCTTTTCCCTTTTTTCTTTTCCATTTATTCTTTTATTTCTTTCTTTTAGATTATTAAGTTTAGTTTTCTTTTTGAAAAATCGTAATTATTTTTAAAAATAGAACCATTTTAAATTTGGAACCATATTTAAATTCAGAACAATTTTTACATTTGGAACCATTTTCAAAAATGGAATCGTTTTAAAAAATTAACAATTTTAAAATTGGGAACCATTTTAAATTTGGAACCATTTTTCAATTTGGAACCATTTTCAAAATGGAACCGTTTTTAAATTCGAAATCATTTTTCAAATTGGAACCATTTTTAAAATGGAACCATTTTCAAAAACAAACAATTTTCAAATTTGGAACCATTTTGAATTAGGAACCATGTTTAATTTGGAATCATTTTCAAAATAGATCCATTTTTAAATTTGGAACCTTTTTCAAAATGGAACCATTTATAAAGTTGGAACCATTTTAAAAATAGAACCGTTTCAAAAATGAGCAATTTTAAATTCGGAACCATTTTTAAATTTGGAACGATTGTCAAAATGGAACCATTTTAAATTTGGAACCATTTTCAAAATAGAACCATTTTCAAAAAAGTGATTTTTTCAAATTTGGAACCATTTTTAAATTTCGGAACTATTTTAAATTCGGAACCTTTTTAAAATTTGGAACTATTTTCAAAAATGGTTCCGTTTTTAAATTTGGAACCATTTTAAAAATGAAACCGTGTTAAAAAATGAACAATTTTAATATTTGAAACCATTTTTAAATTGAACCATTTTCAAAAATTAAACAATTTAAAAACAATGAATAACAAAAAAAGAAAAGAAAACGGAAAAAGAAAAAGAAACGAAAACACAAAACGAAAAAAAAATACAAAATAAAAACGAAAAATGAAAAAGAAAAAGAAAAAAGAAAAACCAGAAAAGGAAACGGAAAAGATAAAGAAACAAAAAAAGAAACGAAAACACAAAACGAAACAGTTGGGCCGGCCCAGTAGCAGCATGCGAGGCCATCCTTCAGGCGGCGCTTTCCCTATGCGGCGCCAACGGGCGCCACATAGGGTTTGCCCACCTGGTCTATGCCTTGACCCGCCGACGCCGCCACGGCATCCTGTGATCGCCACCGTGACCGGCGCAACAATAAGTTACTAGACTCTCCCACCGTCTGGTAGCATGGTCTGCCA
Source organism: Poa pratensis (assembly GCA_947311845.1). Taxonomy (NCBI): domain Eukaryota; kingdom Viridiplantae; phylum Streptophyta; class Magnoliopsida; order Poales; family Poaceae; genus Poa; species Poa pratensis. Next base: position 44,660,172 of record CAMZMU010000061.1, on the reverse strand, counting down.
CAACCACTGGCCGAATCGCAGAGCAAACGCTAGCCTCGGCTGCAGCCCGCGGCGGTTTGTGCGGGAAAGCCGGGCGGCGGTAGCGGGGCGATCTGCGACGGGTCAGGAGTAGGGAAAGTGCCCGCGAAGAGCAGCCATGGACCAAGTAAGTGTGCGCCTTGTGGCTTCTGCTCCAATCGATAACCTTCTGGTTTCTGCTCCAACAAATTGCTACGTGCACCCAAGTTCCATACACCAGACAATTGTGATAGAAAATGTTGGACCCACCTTACATAACCAAATTAAAAAAAATGTTACATACTCCCATGAAACGTCAACAAAAAAGAAACAGAACTACTAAAACCAACACAATTCAAATAAATAGATTCCAAAACTATAGAAAATAATAATTGAAATGATAAGAATTGCAAATGGTTCTGAATAAAAACTCAGTTTCAAGTGCGGTTGCAACTGCCTCGGGAGAAAAAACTCAATTTCAACTACAGTTTCAACTACAGTTGCAACTAGCTCGGGAAAAAAACTCAGTTTCAACTGTAGTTGCAACTGGCTACAAAAAGACTAAAAAAGAAAAACACAACAACAAAATGAAAATAAAAAAATAACTAAGAAAAATAATAGATATAAATTATTAAAATGATAAGAATTGCAAATGGTTCTGAATAAAACTCGGTTTCAACTGCGGTTGCAACTGCCTCGGTAGATAAAACTTAGTTTCAACTGCAGTTGCGACTGGATCGGGAGAAAAAACCCTAATGTCAAACCAGTTTCAACTCCAGTTGCAACTAGCTCGAGAAAAAAACTCAGTTTCAACTGCAGTTGCAACTGGATCGGGAAAAATCCAATTTCAACTGCGGTTGTAACTGGCTCGGGAGATAAAACTCAGTTTCAACTCAAGTTGCAACTGGCTTAGAAAAAAAAACTCAGTTTCAACTGCAATTGCAACTGGCTACAAAAAAATACAAAACCACAACAACAAAACGAAATAAAAAATCACTAAGAAACATAATAGATATAAATTATTAAAATGATAAGAATTGCAATGCTTCTGAATAAAACTTAGTTTCAACTGCAGTTGCAACTGGATCGGGAGAAGAAAAAAAACCAATTTCAACTGTAGTTTCAACTCCAGTTGCAACTAGCTCGGGACGGGAAAAAAAACTCAGTTTCAACTGCAGTTGCATACTGGATCGGGGAAAAACCAATTTCAACTGCAGTTTCAACTCCAGTTGCAACTAGCTCGAGAAAAAAACTCAGTTTCAACGGCAATTGCAACTGGCTACAAAAGACTAAAAAAGAAAAACACAACAACAAATATGAAAATAAAAAATCACACAGAAAAATAAATAGAAAATAAATTATTAAAATGATAAGAATTGCAAATGGTTCTGAATAAAACTCAGTTTCAACTGCGGTTGCAACTGGCTCGGGAGATAAAACTCAGTTTCAACTGCAGTTGCGACTGGATCGAGAGAAAAAACCCAATTTCAACTGTAGTTTCAACTCCAGTTGCAACTAGGTCGGGAAAAAAAACTCAGTTTCAACTGCAGTTGCAACTGGATCGGGAGGAAAAAACCCAATTCCAACTGCAGTTTCAACTCCAGTTGCAACTAGCTCGAAAAAAACTCAATTTCAACTACAGTTGCAACTCGCTACGAAAGACTAAAAAGAAAAACACAACAACAAAATGAAATAAAAAACACTAAGAAAAATAAATAGAAATTAAATTATTAAAATGATAAGAATTGCAAATGGTTCTGAATAAAACTCAGTTTCAACTCCATAAAATTCTATAAAAACTCAGTTTCAACTCTGAATAATAACTCGGTTTCAACTGCAGTTACAACTGGCTCTATAAAAACTCTTGGTTCTGAAAAAACTCATTTGCAATTGTGGTTGCAAGTGGCTTCCAAAAACAAAAAAATCAGATTTTTTTAGAAATTAATAAGAATTACAAATGGCTCTGACTAAAACCTTAGTTTCAACTGCAATTGCAACTAGCTCTGAAAAACTCAGGTCCTAGCCCCGACTCTGTCCTAGCCCGACCGTCAGGCCACAGAAATCAGACCCAACCTGAGCCTAAATAAGGCCGAGCTCAGGACCGATCAGCACGGCCTGACCACGGCCAAAAAATCTTGTTTCCAGCTAGCCCCGGCCCGGTCCGAGCCCGGCCGGGTGTGGAAACCCGACCATGTATACTTGCAACTCTAATGACTATATAAATCACGACGAAAACCAAACGACCATGAAAACGTTCGGATGCAACAACTACAAAGTAACTGAGATTTAACTAATTCTGAGACGACTGAGAATTAGCAAATCCATAATTTTTTTGTTTAACTATGTTTTTGTGAATATGCAACTGGTATATTACAAAACGGAGAAAAATAAATATGCAGAATAATGAAAAACGAGAAAACAATATTTTAGGGACGGACTACCAAGAAAAGAGACGCAACTTACTTCTTCAAATACAACTAAAATATACAATAAAAAGACAAAACATCCACACGAATGGACAAAAAGCTCAGCCTGGTAAAAAAACCCATAACCAACGCGCAGTTGCAGCGCTAGTAAAAGCCACCCTTGCTTATTACACAAAACAAACGACAACGTTTGACACAAATGTTTACAGCTTTATCTGACAGTGATAGAGTTGACTGAGATTTATACCTAACAAAAAATCTATATGCGGGGTGGCCGAATTATTAACGAGGGCAAAAACAATTCAAAGACAAAAAGGAAAGAAAATGTCTACTTCCTGTGTTACGTGAGCCATGACACTCAGTCATTACAAAGAGCACACACGCATCACCATCAACACATACCGAAAAAAATAAGCCCCCAAAAAAAAGGCGTCCCCAGCCCAGCGCAGCCCACGTCGCGTTCCCAGCCCAACAATGCGTCCCCAGCCCAGCCCGTTAAACTTAATTCGCACTCCAGAAAAAAAGGACCACAACAAGACCCAACAACGGAAAAACAAAAGACAAACGGGCCACTCAGTGACACGCACGAATCGCGACGCACGCACAGATCCAACGGCCACGGACCTAACTGAGACATAAGCTTAAGTCTCAGCTGACTGAGACTTAGCAAAACCGCTCTCTCTCACCTTCTAAAATTACTCTTGGCCGCAGCGAGTCCACCAGCGAATCCAAACTTATCAGTGCGTCCACCAGCGAATCCAAACTAATCGGTGCGTCCACCAGCGAATCCAAACTAATCGGTGCATGCACTCTTGGCCGCAGCGAGTCCACCAGCGAATCCAAAATTGGGAGAGCAAGCCATGCTAGTTGCACATGTTTTTTCGTAACACAACGCATGCGTTTTTTAGATTAAGGTGGTGTACATCAACCGCACGATTAGATAGAAGAGAGTTGACATACTTTATAAGCAAGCCATGTTTTCCTGAAAACATGGCCGAATAATCGCACAAGCAAGAAGACCCGCTGCCTACATGACGCAAGTCACCAAAAGCCACAAACACACACCTCCGGTTCCGAGGCCACCGCCCCGAACTACACCACTCGACACCAAAATCGCCCTCGAGCCGCAACACCGCATGGAGCCGCCCAGACGACTACCCGTAGACCTCGAACGCCGCACCAAATCCGATAATGCTAATGACTTGAAGGATTTTATCCACATGCTCTTCATTACTTTCTCCATCTTCCGGTGTGCCTCGTGTTGCTCTGTCACAGGCTCATGCTACGACACAACGACCACCGAAGAGCAGCCATTAATTCATTCTCTCAACTGACATTTCTCATTTAATAAATACATCTTTATGTTTTTATGTGAGCACATTAACCATTCATGATTCATATCCATTTTAGTTTGCAGTTAATTGTCAGAACAAAATCAGAAAATTCGAGTAGGGATAAGTTTTACTATCTGGCAATGAAAAACAAATGAAAAAACGAGTCTGCAAAGACGAAAGATAGAAGTAGAAGGCAAACAAGGATGAAACGTCTTGTGAAATATTCATAAACCCTTGAGAATGCTATGGACGTACGGGGTGTGGTTTTTGTCATAGATTTGAGTATTGTGTGTCAAAGTTACGTAGCGGAACCGATGGCCTCCGTAGAGGGTCGGGTTGCGTGTTATATAGGAGTAGGAAAAACCCCTACTGTGGTGTACATACTATACGTATCCGAGGTGGTATACTATACCATACTCGGTACGTGTATCCTATTACAATTCCAACACCCTCCCTTAATCTAAACTTGGAAAAGATTTAGATTACGCCTAAACTCATGAAGGTTCTTAACTAGTGCTCAAGAAGGACGCAATTTCAAGGACTCCTCAGAAAGTTAATGGACGGATACCCAGTACGCTCACCAAAGCTTCAGTACTCTAAGCATGACCCTCCTTATAAAGGACACACTCTTCGTCTCGGTAGTATTCTTGTAGGCTGTAGCCTCTATCTATGTCATCGGTAATACTAGTAGCAACCAAACTAACATCAACACAGTCAAGTCTCTCGAGTTAGATAGCATGGGAAATTATTGATAGGTGGAAACCGTACACTTCGTTGTGAATGGGAGTCATATGGAAAAAAATCATATCTAAGGAACCAATCGAATGTAGAAAGAGTTTCCGCCGCTGTCGGCAAGGCTGAGCCATTGGGTGCGAGAGGAACAATCAGATAGAAAGCAAGGAGCTGGGGACATAGAGAGCTTTTGGATAAGGGAAGAGAACAGATTGATGTAGATCGTACTGTGCCTGCTGCCCGGGGACAAAAAAATGCTCGTCTTCTACATCAGAACAACAATGGGCTCCGGCATGGGCGTGCCTTGGGCTGAAAGAGCCTAATTTTTTTTTTCCAAATTTAACTTGTGTTTTCGTTCTTTTTGGATCCATGCCTTGCTAGGTGGCTGCTTCAGTGCATAGGTGCACTTGTGAATAAAATCCATAAGCTAGCTAGACTGACATAGTCTCAGTTACAAAGTATAGTACAACAACACAACACTCAATTATACACCACTGATTTGATTCCACAAGGACAATGCATTTCGTGGAGCATCAAATATCAACGAAGGAATTAGTTACCAGATCATTAACCCGTGGCCACTTAGGCACACAAAAGGATGCATCTTGAGCCGATATGGAACAACAGCCAGACCCGCAATAGCATTATGCTGTCACGCAACCACGCATAGCGGTGATGCTTACGGCCTGGCAGCAATCGTTAATCACCGTAAAAGGGCTCTTTATGTATACATTAGTTAATTCTCCTGACTGCCGCTCGCCGGATCTAGTACTTTTTAATAATTTCTTTCCACTACTTCCTAATTTTCCCAGCGTTTGATTGAATTGATCAACGGTTGCGAAATTTCCCAATCATACTAAAACTTCTAATATATAATTCAGGGCGGGTCCTGAGATTTCGGGGGCCTAGGGCGAAACTAAAATTTAGGGCCCCGTGGCTTACGTCGGATTTTTTAGCCGTTCACCACACGACAGCGAGCCAGACATTCGCAGCCGCCCACGTGTTCTCTCCCGTGCTCGTATCCTCTCCCACTCCCACTGACCCCCGCTGGATCGCCGTCAACCGTCCCGCAAGAGAATGATCAAGGCCTACTCCCACTACTCGCGTGGCTACGCAACTGCACACCAACAGCCACCGACAGCCACCGCGATCCACCGTCTGGGATCACCGATTGCCGCCGCGAGGAATTCTCCGCCGCCGACGTCACCATCATAGGTTTTTCCCGGTGGCATCGGCACGTGATGGGAGGTTGAGGGCGGCGACTGTATGGTTTTTGGGGTCGGCCTTGTATCGCTTGGGTGGGAGCGATATGGGGGGTTATTCTGTTTCGAGACTCAATTCTTTTTTTATTTTCTGATTTTACTTGTTTAAATCATTAACACAACCTAATAAAGTAATAAATTTCTAAACACTAACCAAGTATTTACTTTAACATCAAAAGTACATTCTACATGTCTATGTGGAGAACATTATTGCTGAAATTGTAAAATACCTGATGCTTTTTACGACATTTTTCTTTGGCATCTACATATATGTACTCCCTCTGTTCCAAATTAGTTGACTTACATTTGCCCACATGTGGTTGTATCTAGACATGTTACAAGTATATATGCATCCACATTTGGACAAATAAAAGTCATCTAATTTAGAACGGAGGGAGTAAATATCTGTGAACTTATATGGTAAAATGTTGGCCATATTTATAGTTATATCGGACCCTATTTGCCAGGCGTGAAAACTGTATACAGGTTGATAACCGGTATTCTTGGTGTGGATGAGACACTCACGTACTCCAGTTTGTTTTAAAATATCAATGGTCAGATTTACATGTTAACAAAATGTCTGGAAAAAAAGTCTTGTTGTAGTTATATACTAATTTCTCTGTTTTTTAATATAATATGTTTTAGCATTTGTCCACATTCACATGTACACAAATGTATTTAGACAAGTTTTAATGTATACATGTGCATGTAGACAACATGTGACGCATCTAAAACATCTTATATTAGAAAACGGAGGGAGTACACGGGTACAAAATCTCGATGCAAAAATGTCAAAACCTGACAACTTTTGGAGTTTCTAAAATGTGCACCCTTCACTATACTCATATCCACACCTTTTTCACATTTTTTTTGTCCACGTGTCACGCTATAATTTTTGCACGCATCAAGCTGTCATTGGCCCTCGTGTTGAACTTCGGTTGACCAATGAGGCGCGCTACTGTTGGACCTGGTGTGTTCTTTTGAATGGTTCACGGATGTGACAAATAGGAGGAGGAGTTTTTTCATTGAAGATTTGAGCAGTCTGCTTTTTAGGTCATAACACTGAGCATGACTGGTGTTTTAGTAGAGACGCCCACCCCCCTCCCCGAGGGTCTGTTAGGGACAATCGAACAATGTACACCTATGTAAACAAAGAAAATTGGACAAAATGGGAATCATGTCTCAAGTACAACGATGAATTGATGGAAGAATAGCTAATGCATCACCAACCCGTCCCTGGTCTAAGGATGACCCCCTTTTATAAAAGATGCACCTCTAATGTTGTCTTCTTGTATTCTCCTAATTATATTGTTATCAGGGTATAACTGATAGCCAAACTAACACAAACTGAGGGACCCGATAGAGACAGAGGGGATGGATGGAGTGGTGCAATACATTGTGATTGGGAGGCATACGGAAACACATCACCCCCAGCTCTAGAAAATGATGTAGAAATGAATCAACCCCATGACGCAGAGCTTACAGTTACAGTATACATCGGATCATTACCGTCACCAAACCTAGACAATGACATAATAGAACAGAATAAGGAAGCAGGCGGACTGAGATTGGCAGTACAACAAATTTGTTGTCGTCTCGTATCACACACACGAGCTGTTCTGAGATGGCGGCCTGCTGAAAAACCCGACGACACCGCCCTTTCTAGATTCAAAAAAAAATACACCGTGTATAGCTTTGTTCAACAGGCATCCTTTCTAGATGAGCTCATCCTTCAACAGCTTTGTTATTATATGCTCCCACCACACAGCCGGAGATGAGAAGTGCAGCCGTTGGATTTGCAGCGCAGGGGTGTTAGTCCATTGCGCAAGAAGAACCCAGACCGAGGGAGCAAAGGGGCATTGCAGGGCCTGATGTGTTGCAGTCTCTTCTTCCTGAGTACACAGAGAACACAGGAGTCGCCGTGATCCATTCCTCTCAAAGCCAGCTTGTCATCAGTGACAATGTCTCATGTGAGACAAAGCCATAGAAACGGCAGTGGTGTTTTGGCTCCCGGGTGCATACGCACCCTTTATTTAAAATGCATTTTGCACATATTTTGAAATATCATAAAATTTGAAAAAAAAATATTCGCTCGTAGATCTTAACATGTTATGAGTTCACAAAGTCGTTTCACGAAAAGCCGATATTTTTTGTGGCTTGTATAAAAAAGAAAAAATTTGGTGCTAAAATAAGGCTTTTCACGGCACTTTCTTTTGTCTTTTTTACGCAAGGCATAAAACATATTGGATTTTGGTGAAACTACTTTGTGAACCCATATAATATGAAGATGTATCAGTGAAATTTTAGTTCAGATTTTTTTGACATTTTAAAATATGTTTTTCAAATACCGGGTAAATATGTTTTTCAAATACCGGGTGCATATGCACCCGGGTGCCAATGTGAATTTCCGCATAGAAACCGCTTACATGTGGGCGGAACCTTCGATTTCCATAGCTTTGTGAAAATTTATGACCGAGTAAGAGCCAATGAACTGCATTTTGCAAGCCAAGGCGGCACTATATATCTGATCCATCGCGTCGTGAATTAATTCTCCAAAGCTTAGATGGGTAAGATTGAGCATCACAACTTATCATCATCCTTGTCCAGGCTTTGGACACACACGCACAAACGTGCATGCGCACCATAGTTGCCAGAAATCCGGGTCGCTTGGGTCCAGAAATTGTTCGGGTGTCGTACCCCGGTTGATCAGTTGTTAGAGAGAGATGTATACCCCTGTAGTTCCATAATTTTTGCCGGCGATAATCCTCGACCCTTATTCCCATCGACCGGCAGCTTCGCAAATATGCTTTGGACAAAGGGCAGCTAACGCTCAAGTACGATGCAGGTTCAATGACTTCGCAGACAGTTAATTGATGGATAGCCAATACACTCACTAACCTTCACTAGTATAAGCATGACCCTCCTTTATAAAGGACGACACGCTCTCTGTCTCGGTAGTATTCTTGTAGCCTCCAACTATGTTCTATGTATAATACTAGCATCCAAACAAACGTCAACACAAGTCAAGGCTCCAAGTGAGAAATCATGGGCAACTACGGTTAGGTTGAAACAGTCCAATAGATTTTGAATGGGAGGCATATGAGAACAAACCCTTTTCGCCAGTCCCACAAAATGTAGAAACAGCTAAACGCCACTAATTTCCGAGGAGGAAAAGCAGCGCAGTGATGAAGTGACAACGAGCCAACGGTTGCGAGTGGTGCTATGTCGGGACGGCGGTCCCGGAAGGGGGTGCTGGCGGCTGGTTCGTGCGGCGTCGTGGCTCGGTTGCGAGTGGTGCTATGTCGGGACGGCGGTCCCGGAAGGGGGTGCTGGCGGCGAGGCTGTCGGGGCTGCTTGGGCAGCGGCAGCAGCGGTTGCCTTTTAGGCCGGGGCGGCGGCCCCGGATGTTGGTGTGGCGGCCGTGGTCTGCGAGCGGCTTTCCTGGTGCAGCTTGGGCTGTGGGTGGCCGTGTCGTGCGGCGTCGTGGTTTCTCGTGTTGTGGGGCTTCGTCCGTGGGTTGTGTCGTGTTGTTGTATGGTTTTCGCCCGGTTTCTTCCATAATAAACCGGCACCTTCTGCTTAATTAATATATGGGGCAAAGCTTTTGCCCCACAGTTTCAAAAAAAAAAAAAAAACAACGAGCCAACGAAAAGTAGATCGCAGTAGAAATCGGAACAGAGCTAGCACGACATCTACCGATAGATGAACAAAAACTGAAATGGGAAAAGACAAAGTTGACATTGTACAAATTGTATCGACTTCCCCACTGGTATACTATCCACTGAATTGTAATGAAAATTAGTACTTTCTCCGATCCTTATAATGGGTCGGAGGAACACTCAAATTCTCACTGTGTTGGCGACATTTTTTTTTTGGATCGGAGGGAGTAGAATCAAAAGGCTTGACTTAATACCGCAACATTGGCCGCTGGGCTGGAGACAGTGTGCTCCTTCTGCGTAACAGCGGGTGGGTCAGGTACTCGGCTCCCCACAGTGGCCGTCAGGGCCGAGCAGTTGGAGGCGAGAGAAACAATCAGAGCGAAAGGCTGAGAAGGGCGCAGACCCTGTAGGCCGCGGAGGCCATGGCACAGAGTGACATGCATTTCAAAACAAAACGTTGAAGCCAAAGGCTGCATACGATACTTAGGTTGCCAACTAATTTCTAAATTAAGCTAATGAGCAAGGCATGCCCCATTTCTACTGCATCAAGCACCAAAGGTAATTGCTTTTTTCTATGCTTGCAAACTAGCTGCGGCACGCTTAAAACTCGTCCCACATTTGTATCCATAAGACAAACAGTACCGTTTCAGATCGCAGCACTACAAATCCCTCAGGAAGTGAACCACAAACTGTATACAACTAGGACAGCTGAAAAATAAGTGCTGATCGGAGAGGCAACTCTTTGGAGAGAGGCTCTAAACTCACCCATCTCCCACCAGCTTAGCAAATCAGGTACTGAGCGCAGAGGCCCGGTGAGCTAGAAACAATGGAGCAGAGCACACAAATGTAGCCATGACCTCTTTCTTTGGAGAGAGGGCAACTGATCGATCGCGTGCGACGGAGATTCAAGTACGTGGCCACATAATTAATAGATGAGCTAATGCCCTCACCAACCTTCGCTTCTCTAAGCATGAGCACGCTTTTAACAAGGCACTGCCTTTGTAGTCTTCTTCACGTAGACTCCTAGCTAAGTGGCAAGGTGGTACTAGCAGCCAAACTAACACGGCCGGCGTCGAAATGTCATGGGCGAGTGAGAGAGCAGAGACAGCTATATATGTCGGATTGGGGTTGGGGTGCAGTGTGTTGTGAATGAGAGGCATATAGGAACACATCTTCTGTAGGATTAGAAGTTCTAGTACAATCGGCTCAAAGCTGCGGATTTCCAACAAAAGAGTGTAGCGTGACTCTGACAGAAGTAGTGGGGCGAAAAGTCCATTTGTAGCTCGTCCTACATGTAGGACGTTTTTTTTATGTTTTTTGAAATCAACATTTTTAAGTTTCAAAAAATTCTGAGATAAATCACAGAGGTTCACAACGACGTAATGTGCTGGAAATTTTCAGCTCGAAATGTTTGTATTCCGGCCTACACAAAATAGACAAATTCTGACAAATCTGAAAAAATTCGAAATTTTCACTGTTCACCGCCTCAGATTTAGAAATTTGTCATTTTTACATGGCCCAAAATACAAAGTATTTCGAGTTGATATTTTTCACAATGCTAGAATTCATCATCGTCTACATCTAGAATTATTTTCAGATTTGTTTGGAACTTCAAAGTAACGTTTTTGAATTTTTCGAAAAAACGTCCTACATGTAGGACGAGCTACAAAACGCTGCTCTCGTAGTGGGGGCTCTTTTGCCTTACTGAAGCGATTTTGTGGCATGGAGATCGGAGTTGCCAAGGAATTGAAGCGATGTTGTGTACAAGGTGGCCAGGTGCGTCCAAAGACTCCAGGAGGCTGGGAATTGAAGCTTCACCCGCTGATACTTTCGTGTAGAGCGTAAGATCAATCCTTGGTTAAAGAAAAGGAAGCTCACCTTGTAAAAAATTGGGGAATTCATCGTGTATCTGTTATCTTATCCTGAAGCCCTACAGTTCAAGCGGAAGGGGAGGACGGGGGGTTTTAACTCACTGCAGGCCCGCGCATCGGTCGCCGGGCACGAGCGAGCGTGGCGATGTTCCTGAGCAACGGTGGAGAAGCATGGGGGCGTGGACGTCAGCTCGCTGTAGTCGCCCTTGATGCTTGAAGGTGGTCTGAGTGCAGTGGAACTGAGGACAACAGGGAGAGAAGCGCTCGTGTGTGCATTGTGTGAGCCATGCTAGACTTTTTTTATGTAATAATCACGCAAGTTTCAGTGCAAACAAAAAATTCAAAATCGATTGTAATTTCACAAGCTTGTTTCAAAGTTGATTGTGATTTCACAAATTTGCAGGCGACTATCTTCTGGGCAGTCCCATAATTTTCAGATAGAACTGCCGCTCCATTATCCGGGCACCACGCCGGACCAAACGTCCGTCGAGCACCCTCTCCAGGCGAGCGGCGGGGCCTGCCTAAGTATGTGGATAACTAATTTATATACCAGGACAGGGTGAGCTAGGGACAATAGAGCAGAGCATAAGGTGCACCTGGGGCACTAGTGAACTTGTTTTTTAGTAGGTTTGAAAATGATACTTTTGAGTTTCAAAAATTCCAAAATTTTGACTGTGAATACGTATGTATGGCATATATATTTTTGCAAAGTTTCGGTTGAAAATACGTTTTTATTTCGGGCTACATAAAAATAACAAATTTATGTCTGTATAAAGTAGTAAAAAATACCCTATCATGTCTCGAATTGTCTTTTTGTGTAGCTTAAAATATAACGTATTTCTAAAAATTTGGTGCATACGTAGATAATATGTATATGTACCGTATACTTTTTCCATAATTTTTGAAACAGAAAAATCGTGATTTTCGATTTTTTTTAAAAAAAAACAGGATCATTGGTGACCATGTGTCAAAACAACTTTTTGCGTTTTTTTTAGATAAAGGGATTTTATTACTTAAGAGTTTTAAGCATTACACCCGGCCTCTGCATAGCTAGGATGCACACAGCCACCAGTTCACCAGTAACCAATTCAGATCAAAAAGTAAAAAGGCGAATTACATATCATAATGAGAAATTGTAAATCCCCTAAGAAGCTGGTAGGTCTATCCGGAGTCTATGTTGCCATCCATGCCGGGAGAATAACTCCCTGGCCGCAGCCTCCAGCCTCGACGCCACCTCCAAAAATAAGTCTCGGTGTTCCACACGCTGCAGGGCCGACCATGCTCGTAACGTAGCTGTACACCGATAGATAACCTGCATAACAGAACATTTTTATCGTTAAAAACCTTGTCATTTCTACATAGCCACAGCGACCAAATAATGGCAATCGCGCCCATCCTACAGAAGAGTTTAAACCTAGGATCCACGCCATTTAACCAGTTGCCAAAAATGTTTGCAACAGTACGCGGTGGATGTAAGGTAGAACCTATCTGGATGGCTGACCATATAGACCTGGCGAATTCGCACTGGAAGAATAAGTGTTTAATGGTCTCGTCATGTTGACAGAAAACACACTTTTTACTTCCGTGCCAATTACGCTTGGCAAGGTTGTCTTTTGTAAGAATTACACCCGACGAAGATACCACGCAAACACTTTAGTTTTAAGCGGGATCTTCATCTTCCAAATTTTGTTATTATCCTTAATATCGACTGGCACTTCGGGTAGAATTAATGCTCTATACATAGAATCAACCGAGAATTTGCCATTCTTCGTAAGATTCCATTGAAATTTATCTGGACCTTCCGACAATTGGACTGAATCCAATCGGATGAGCAAGGCATTCCAGGATGCTTGTCTCGTTCCAAGTAAACTTCTTCTGAACGAAACATCTGGTGGGGAGGTACCCAACACCTTCGCGATCGTGTCGCTTTTGTTTCGTACAATAGTGTACAGAGCCGGATATTGTTCTCTAAGGGTAGAATGGCCTAGCCATTTATCCTCCCAGAAACGAATTTCCGATCCATCCCTAATTGAGAAAGATCCATGTTGGAAAAAAAACTTCTTTGTAGCCATGAGGCCAGCCCAGAAGTGTGAATCGCCAGGTTTCCAAAAACCTGAGAAACAGCTTGATCTCCCACATACTTTCTCCTAAGGAGGGTTTGCCAAACTCCATCTTCCGATAGAAGTTTGAAGAGCCATTTACCTAGCAAGGCTCTATTCTTGACCTCAAGGTCATGAATTCCGAGCCCTCCTTGGTCTTTAGGGCAACAAACCACACTCCATTTAGTCAGACGATATTTTTTCTTCTCACAATCCCCTTGCCAAAAGAATCTAGACCGGAAATAATCCAATCTTTTTAAGACTCCTTTGGGCAATTGGAAGAATGAAATCATGTACAGTACCATGTTTGTTAGTACCGAGTTTATGAGAACCAATCTTCCACCCAGGGATAAGAGTTTGCCTTTCCAGCTATTTAAGCGTAATTGAAGTCTTTCCTCCACCTTTTTCCATTCAGCATTTGTAAGTTTCCGATAATGAATCGGAATACCCAAATAGTTGATAGGAAATTGACCTTGCTCACAGCCAAAAAGTTCAGCATACAAGGCGGCGTTTTCTCGAGCCTCGCCAAAGCAAAACAATTCACTTTTATGGAAATTTATCTTAAGACCCGAAAGTTGCTCGAATGCTGACAAGATCAGCTTAAGGTTACGAGCTTTTTCGATGTCATGTTCCATAAAAAAATTGTATCGTCAGCATATTGAAGAATCGATAAACCACCATCACAAGATGTGGAATCACTCCTTCAATTTGACCCTCAGATTTAGCGCGTTCGATCAAGATAGCCAACATATCAGCCACTATATTAAATAGTATTGGCGATAACGGGTCACCCTGTCTGAGGCCTTTTTTCGTTTGAAAGTATTTGCCAGTGTCATCATTGACCTTAATGGCTACACTTCCTCCGAAACAAAGCTATTTATTAACGCGCACCACTCAGTAGAAAAACCTTTCATTCTGAGGGTCTGCTGAAGGAAAGACCATTTGACTTTATCATAAGCTTTCTCAAAGTCAATTTTAAGAATTACCCCATTCAGCTTTTTCCTATGTAGCTCGTGAACTGTTTCATGTAGGATCGCAACTCCATCAAGGATGTTGCGGCCTTGCATAAAAGCCGTCTGAGACGGACGAACCACATGATCTGCCACACTGTTCAGTCGAATCGTAGCCACTTTGGTGAATATTTTAAAACTAACGTTAAGAAGGCATATAGGTCTAAATTGTTGAATCCTTTCTGCCTCGTTAACCTTAGGTAATAAAATTATCTCACCAAAATTGAGACGAAACAACTCTAGCTGTCCATTGTGAAGACAGGCGAACAGTTGAAGTAAATCAGACTTGATAACATCCCAAAAGTTCTGGTAGAACTCAGCCGGGAAACCATCAGGTCCAGGTGCTGTATTATGTTTCATTTGGAAAACCGCCATCCTCACTTCCTCCTCTGAGTAGAGTTTAGTAAGTAGACTATTTTCCGCATCTGAAACCTGGGGGATATCCTCTGTTCGAGACTCATCCAAAGTGAAATTTCCTTCCTCTGGAGCACCGAACAGGCCTTTATAGTAATTTGTAATGTACGACTTTAGTTGTTCATGGCCCTCAATCGTTCCCTCATCCTGGACTAGAGAATGAATGCGCTTTTTCCTGTGTCTGCCATTGGCAATACTATGGAAATAGCGAGTATTCGAATCCCCTTCTAGGATGAATTGGGCTTTAGAACGTTGATACCATTTTAACTCCTCCTCTCGCAGTAGCTTCGCTATCTGTGCATTGGATTGGCTCTTTAGCTCAATCTCTTGCGGATAGTAACCGAACTTCTGCTAATGCTTCTAGAGCATCAATTATCGAGGAAAGTCGTTCCTTCTCTTTTTTAAGTAAACCAGAAGTATGACGAGCCCAGCCAACGAGGTGCGTGCGTAAAGCACGTATCTTGTTGTTCCACCGCTGGATAGGCGTATCACCCGCAACTGGTCTTTCCCAAATTCTTTTAACCATCTCATGGAAACCCTCGCGGTGCAGCCACCCAAGCTCAAACTTGAACCGTGGCTTACACTGTGGTCTGGGTATTCCAGTGGTCAAAAGAATGGGAGCATGGTCTGACAATCCCTCAATACGTTCTAGAGCCCGTACCGACACCAGTGGGAACCTAGATTCCCAATCAGTATCCATCAGTACACGGTCTAGTTTCTCGTATGTGGGTTCAGGGAGAGAATTAGCCCAAGTGAACTGTCTCCCCACCATTGTTATCTCTCTTAAGTTCAAGCTGTCGATGACTGCATTGAACAAAAGAGGCCAACGGTTGTCAAACCGACCTTTACTTTTCTCAAACGGAAAACGTAGCATATTGAAATCCCCACCAATGATAACAGGGTGTGGGTTATCTTTTGCCAAGTTTACCATTTCACAGAGAAAAGCAGTCTTAGCCGCTTCCTGAGCCGGCCCATACACGGCAACAAGACTCCAAATGAAATTATCGGATTTATTACGGATGTGCATTTTAATATGAAAATCACCATCCGTAACATCCAACACTTCCATGGTATCAGTCCTGATGCCTAGTAGAATGCCGCCGGAACGGCCATGAGGGGGACGCGAGTACCAATCAAACTCTATACCGCCCGAAAGTCGGTTCAATAGAGATTGCGAAAACTCACGTCTACCCGTCTCAGAAATAGCTAAGAAATCCAAATTATGGTCCCGAACACAACCAGCAAAGTGCAAATATTTAGCCAAGTCACCAAGACCTCTGCTATTTGCAAACATGCCATTCATTGGGAAACCGTGGGGGATTTGGATAACTTGGCCCGTTTCCGAGACTTGTTGGTGGTAGATTTAGATTTCCGACCGGCTGCTTTTAACTCATACAATGAGCTCAAACCGTCGTCATCCAAACCACCCTCCAACACTTCACCAATTAGATGAGAAAGAAGCTGACCATCTGATGTGGCATTCGCTTCTTCTTCATCCAAATAGGTGGCTGTCAACTTAGTCGAAGCTTTAGGAATAACCGTTAGACGGTCAAATTCCATATGCCTCAAGACATTAGTTGAAACCTCTACTTGTTCTTACTACTACCAAGATTAAAACCTACACTATTAAGCTTGGATTGAATCGAAATAGGAGAAAACGAAAGAAAAGACTTGATTTCAATTCCGTACCTAGAGAATCCAAGTTGAGAGCCGCTTTACGACGCATAGCCTTCTTCAACGAGTCCTCGTCCGTCATGGAGACCCGTCCGCCGCCACCCCAAACCTCTCACTACGACGGATCGGAGTGACTCCATCGGTAAAGACCGTCATAGTGGGTGGCGGTGTCCGCGGCGAGACAGAACCCGTCTCCGTAGGCATGGTCGCAGAAGAAGCAGAAGCATGGGTCGGCAAGGTTGGAGTAGCAGCCGACCCCGCCACTACAGCAGCCTCCAACGAAGCAGTACTCGTCGGGTGGGTCAGAGTCGGAATCAAGACCCCACCCGACCTAGCTGTGTCAGAATCGAGACTTACCCGGGGGGTTGAGCTGATGAAGAAACCCCCTCCAGGTCTAGCCCAGCAGGAGAGCCGGCCCCATGGGCCAGCCCGCCAGCTGCTCCCAGCCCATCAGAAGCGCCAGCAGCGAGCGCAGCCTGGTCAGGGACCGAACTGGGCCGGCCCGGCGCCTCCAGCGAAGCCTCCAGCGCCGAGAACTGCAGCTGCCCAGCTGGGCCGTAACTTGTCG
This sequence comes from Poa pratensis, assembly GCA_947311845.1. Classification (NCBI taxonomy): domain Eukaryota; kingdom Viridiplantae; phylum Streptophyta; class Magnoliopsida; order Poales; family Poaceae; genus Poa; species Poa pratensis. The sequence continues at coordinate 44,643,126 of CAMZMU010000061.1, read as the reverse complement.
CCGCCGCGCGTGGAGGCTCTGGTTGCCGCTCCTCAGGCCCAGCAGGGGTCCCGAAAGACAACGCCAAGCAAGGCGACCCCTCCTGCTGGACCGAAGCAGCAAGAACACCTGCCGCTGCACCCTCGACCCTCAACAGACCCGGTGAGACACGTCTTATCCTCGATACAATCTCAATCCCTCGTGGGGATTGCGGATGAGGATTATAAGGGGTAATAACCATGGAAGTCCTCTGAGTAGTTGGCTACGAAGAGGACGCAGCTTTTTCAAGATTGGATACACCCGAGATTTGGTTCCCATCCACACCCATGCCCGTGTCAAAATAGCGACGAACCCGCTCCCAGTACACCTTGTAGCGACGATGGAGATGGGCCCAAGGGCCAGGACGGTCACGCTCGTCCGCATGATCGCGAACCCCAGCACGCATGATGGCCACGCTCCCGGCGCCATGAGCCAGAACGGATGACCCGACCCCCTGTGCATGGACCTGCTGTTGTTGGAGAGGGGCCGGAGCATGGAGTTGCTGATGCTGGGGAGGAACCGGAGCGACGGGGTGAGCGGCGGGCGGCCGCGACGCTCCACCCTGCTGCTGGCGAGGAAGAGCCACCATGGGGCGAGCAGGCGTCGCCGTGACGGCGGCGAAGGACCTCACCCACCGGTGAACCGGCGGCGAGATGCAGGCAGGCGATGACGAACTTGGCGAGGTGAAGGAGCGATGGTGGCTTTGCTTTTGATCGATCGGTCCGTGCCGAACCGCAGAGGAACTAGGGCATGGCCTGCATGGGCGGTGGAGATATGCCCAAGGGCTTGGACGGACACGATCAACCACCTGACACCGCGGCTCCACCCGCATGGAGTTCGAAATCAGCCCCGCCTCCCGCTCCGTGATCGACGGATCGGCCGGTGTCGACGAACTCGAAGCAGCTGCCACCGTGCTTTTCAAATTTGAATGTTGATCACATGGCATACGCAGGCAATTCTTTTTGGAAGGATGCTGTTTTTTTTTTTTGTCATGTTTGTGAACACCGTGCTTTTATTAATTTCAATTATAATAAGAGGGATGTAAGGTATGTTAGCTTCAAATATGGTAATTAAATTGAAATGTAGATTATGGTTTCATTTTGTTGTAATTTTCTTATTTACCATTATAATTAGAGGAAATATATTATGTTTATCTCCAAATAGTTTCCATTTTAAGCATTTATTATATTTGTTTGCATATTTCTTATTATTTATTAATTTGGAATCTTTATATATTTGTAGTGTATCATAAAAATTTGTATTAACTTTATAATTAGGGAAAGTGTAATATGTGAGTTATACTTTATAGTATCTTAAATTATATAGTAAATTGTAATGTTAAAGTGTGTTGCATTTATGTTTTCCATGAGCATTTTGAAATATCTTATTGTTTTTCTAAATTTCTAGCAAATTGAAATGTGAGGGTGTTGATATGTTTTGATAAGTGAGGCATCTATTATTTATGTAGGATAATATGTGAGGTATTTGTATTTTACAGTATTTCTTTTTTTTTAGAAAATTGAATTTTAGAAATTTTTTTTGTGCAGAAAGTTTGATAATTTGCAAAACTTAAAATTTAGAAATTCGTTTGATATGTTGTTCACATTATTTTGCATTGTAGTTTTGAATATATGAATTTAGTTTTTTTTGTTGTATATTTATAATGGTATTTTTGTTATATTTGAATTCTCTTTGCGTTCATTAAAATTTTAAATGCTTATATCTGAAATGCATTCAAATTTTTAAGATACCACAGTTTTTTTTGTTCATATTGATATATTTGTCATATTTTCCTTACCCGTGGGGTAAAATTATATTTTGGAAATTTTAATATTCGAAAATTGTTTGGATTTTAATTTTTTTTTGGAATTTGAAGGAGTTTGCGTTTGGAATCTGTTTGAATTTCAAAATATTTGTTGTGGGCATGTCGATATATTTTAGAGTATTTATAATTTTTCAGCAAGTTGGGATGTTAACAAATGGTTTTGTTTTTTTTTGGTAATTTGTGTTTTGTTCAACATTTGTTGGTTTATAATAGCATTTCAAATGACCTTCGTATATAAAATAATGAGTTATTTGTCGTTCCAATTTTAAAGTAATTCAATTTTAGTCAAACAAATATTTTAAGTGTGCAAATAAATGAAGTTGGTTTTCTGATCGGTTTGATATATTATTTGTATTATTCTGATTAGTAGATAAAAAGTTATGAATTTTACAATTTCTGAATATTTTCTGTAATTTCTGGAAATGGTAAAAGTCTGAAAGTGGACCCCATTGTTTTTTTTTATCAATTAATGAAATCAGTTGCGAAATGGAAAGATCCCTGAAAGGCGGGACCCGCCTGTCAGGGGCAGTGAAATCGGCGGCGCACAGCAAAATCAGCGGCGGCTCGGTCGTGGTTGCTCTCGCCGGTGGCGACCAAATTAGCACGCGAGGGTGCGTGCGTTCGACGCGGCCGGGCGAGGAGTATCTAAATGCAGCGGCGCCGCTGGCTAATGGTCGCCGGAGCTCGCCGGAATCGAGGTCAAACGGCGGCGGACGGTGGCGTGCCGAAGTCGAAGATTCCGGCGAGGCCGCGGCGTCCCGGCAAGCGAGAGTGGGTGAGGAGGTGGAGGGTGCGACGGCGAAGGCTCCCGTCTGCGCAGATCTGGGCGGGGAGGCGCGTAGCGGCGTCCCGGCGCGTCGGCGGCGCCGCTGAGCCGCGGCCGCGCGCGAGGAGAGAAGGAGAGAGGGGGCTCTGCTGTTGTTTTTGCAAGAAAGTCCGTGTAATTTTGCATTTTTGTGATAGGTCCCACGCAGTGGTAGATGTTGGATTGCGGGTTTGTTTCTGGGATTTGCAGGTTCTTTTTTGTAAAACCGTCTACGTCAAAAAGCGTGCTCGACCTCTGATCGGTAGATATTCGCGAGCTACAGTAATACTGTAGCTGCGGGCCATCTGGGACGTCCACTGCTATGATCGAACGGCTGAAAAAAGGACGACGTGGACGCGCGGAACGGGTGCGGTTTGCTCCAACTTACGGGTGCGGTTTGCTCCAACTTTTATATATAGTAGGATGTTTTGCCTTTGTAGTCTTCTCCTGGTAGCCTCCTAACTACGTTAGCTTAGTACTAGCAGCCAGCCAACACGAGCTTTTGAGCGAGAGAGCAGTGACAATTACGAGGGGTTGGAGCGGCGCAATACGTTGCGAGTGGGAGGCATACAGAAACACATCATCTATGGGTGATCTCAAGTTGGTAAAAATGCTCAAACCCGTTGATTTCCGACAAGGGAACCTAAAGCAGCATGGAAGGTGACTGCGGGCGAGCCAACAGAAGGATAGGGAGGTGGAAAAAAATGCTTTCGGGCGCTTCTACTAAAAAGACTGAAAGCTTGGAGCCGGGCTGAGACGGTGCTCGACCATGGAGATCGACTTTGGCTTTAACCGACTGCACTCCTGGACACCAGCTGTTGTCGATATACAAGGGGTACGGACTGTGCAGCTCGATGATGATCAGAGCATTGCTTATTGCTACCTATCTGTTTGCGTGGTGATCCTTTGTTTCACGTTCTCATACATAGCGTGAGATCAAACCTTTTAGACTCTCTAACTGGTTGTGCTTTCGTTTTGAATGAAATTTTTATTCACCTCCCATTTGATCTTAATAAAAAGGGGGAGGTCGTCTTCTCAAAATTTGGGATCCATTTTGTTCCTCTGAACCCCTGAATCACGGCTTATTTTCATATCACTGGGACCATTGATGCAGATTCCGATTTAAAACCTAGCCTTACGGACTTACGGTACAAACGAAGGCGAAGAACTTACTGCAGGCGGATGGGGGCGCGGTCGCCGACTCGCCTTTGGGGCCGAGCCGCTGCTGCACATCCTATGTTGCAAATGTTTACTGTTTACATAATCGACTGTGGATTTCTTATGAACTTGTAAGCGACATGTTTTAGGCAAGGCAATCTTGCCGATGTTAACAAAAAAAACGGAAAACTAGAGTGACAAATTGGCATGTGACACAAGCCCAACTTTTTCAGGTGTTTTCCTCCCGCGGTCTACCCAATGTTAACAAAGAAGAACAAGAAAATTAGGTGACAAGCCTACGTTTTGGTCACCAGCCAAACAAAATGCCCTAAAACCCAAAAGATAGCAACAAAATACAGTCTCAAAACACATAGCAACATGCATCCAGGAAACAAAACTTGGCACAGCCGATTCAGACCAGATTCCCATAAATTGCAGTTTGAGGACCCTCAAGAGGTCGATATGCCCAGGAAAAATATGTGTCAATAGTCTGAAGAGAGACGAACAGAACCTCCCGTTCTGCGACTGCAACATTCAAGATGACATGGCCAAAAAAGGACTACTACCCACCCGCTATTATCAGGGTCAAAGGTCCACCTCCCAGTGCCTAGTTGGTCAGCTCCATGATGGCGCTGACTATGTCGCCATCGGCATCTTTGAGCGCCTTCACGGCCTGGATCTCGGCACGGAGGCCTGCGTCATCACAAGCTCAATGTCCTTCTTGTCGACGTCAGTCTCGTCTTCCTCCTCGTCGTCCTGGGCCACTGCCACGGACGGCTCGCCCTTCGAGGGGACGCCGCTCGCGGCCGGTGCCTTGAACTGCGCCGCGGCTTGCGTCTGCATCTGGTTGCTCATGTCCTCGATCTTGGCCTCCCCAAAGATGATGTAGGTGTCTGAATGCGGGCTCTTGAACACATCTGGTTTGGAGATGACAAACATAACCTGCAATTGTGGGGCAGGGAAGTTAAGAAAATGCAACACCATCTCAACAACAACACTATCATATAATGATGCTACAGAGAAGAATAGCATGAAGTGATTAGGATGCTCACGGTCTTGCTCTTCTTGACAGTTACACGGCTCACACCAGTTATGGCATTCATGCCAAGTTTCTGCATGGCTTTCCTGCTCTTCTTCTCACTCCTGCTCTGCTTAGATCTCCCACTAGCATCACCTCCTAGCAGAGAAAAGCACAAAGGCATATTGTCAGATCTACAAAGTTTTGCATAAGACTAGAAATATACAACTAGACATAGTTCACGGAAAGGATTTAAAAAAGTTCACTGTTCTCAAGCAACATTGAAAAGATTTGCAAAATTTTGCATACGAGTAGACATAGGGACTGCATGGATTAGTATTTGTAGTCATTAGAAATAGCAAGTGTAACATTCTTACAACACTTCATTGTTCTAAAGCAAGACTGGGGAGAAATTGTAATAAAATCTTATATCGATTATGAATTCTGAACATATACCTCTTAGTTTTGCCTCTTAGGGTAAGGTACAAGAGATTAGTTCATATAATGGAAATCAACAACGCCTTTTATTCCCAAGCAAGTTGGGGTAGGCTAGAGTTGAAACTTATTTTCTATGAACAGGATAATTTCCAGTATCAATTCAAAATAAATGAATTGAAATGATTCACCTACCAAGATTACACTTGCAAAAGCAAGAATTTACATTCAGGATTTGCTCCTATCAAACTAAATGTTATGAATGAACTTCCACTTTTATGTCAATGCAAATGGACAATAATAGAAGGTGCTGCCTCAGTACAAAAGTGAAGATATTATATACAAATCGCAAGCAGTACTAAAGAAAACTATAAATTATATACATTAAGCAGCACTCAATAATTCAGAAATAAGTAACACGAGACAGTTCCCAGAGATGAAACATAAGCTACAAAGGCATAGCTACGGAAAGAACAAAATATTGGGGATTACAAACTGGTCTGTCTATTCTTCAAATAAAATAACATGTCAGAATGACTCAATATAGGTAAACAGTGCTTGTATCAATTGCGCAACAGATCAGATAACAACTTCTTAATTACGAAATACATAACTTTAGCTCAATAAAACGGAAAAAATTCAATTATTCAACAGTGGTATAAGGAACGTTTAATTTAGAAAATAGGTAAAGGAAAGTCGAGGTATTTAAATTTACGTTCGAACATGTACTACAACTAGAAATAGTTTGGTATTCTAACTAAAACACAGCTACATGAAATGAAAAGAGAGAGCTACAGAATTTCAACATACCCTCAACATCATCATCATCTTTTTCATCCTCATCGTCATCATCATCGTCTTCATCGTCATCATCCTCAAGGATGGGCTCATCTCCCTGAGTATGCATTAAAAAGATCATATTACTTGACCGTGGTAAGCAGTAAACAATAAACATCTCCACTTCAAAACAGGTCATATGCAGAATAAAAAACCTTAGCCATATGCACACAAAAAAACAGTCTAGCCACAGTATTATCTTCCCCGCATGAAGATGTGAGTCATGAGCGGCGTCAGGTTGACAAAAAGGTATGCATCCCATCATTTTTTGCAAAAATATTCTATTCAAGTAGAACAAAAATATATACTGAAGCAAACCAATATTTTTATGTATTTGCATACCCACACTTGAAATCCTAGCTCTGCCACTGATATGAACAAATAATAAGTAGCATCAGCAGAGTATTAAAAAAGGATGAAATGACATTCCAAAGGAAAAAAACAGAAGAGTTTGTACAAATCAAGGAACTGCATCTGTGCTGAGAACAGAATGCTATGCTCACAAATTTATATTGTTGCTCCAGGAAATGTACCATGCACAGCATATAACCTAATATAAACATGAAAACAGGGCATATGCAGCAGAAAAAACAGACTTGGTCATATGCAGAAGTGACAGTAAACAGTCTAGCCACAGTTTTATCTTCCCAGCATGAAATGTGAGTATGTACTAGGTAGCATCAGCAGAGGATAAAAGGAAATGAAACCCCAAAAGCAAAACAAAAAGGAAGAGTTTTTACATAACAAGGAACTGATGTCTGTATTGACAACAGGAAGATATGCTCACACATTTAAGTTGTTGCTGCAGGAAATATGCCATACAGCACATAAGCGTATGCGCAAAATACATAGGTTCCTAACTGACTTCCAAGGCTAATCAACATGTAAGGCCACATTTCTACAGTACCAATCAGCAAAGGCCAATGCTTGCAAACTAGCATCAGCACACTCAAAACACCTTCCAATTTGAATCCATAAGACAAACAGCACCATTTCAGTCTGCAGAACTACAGATCAAGTGAATCACAAACGGTACAAAATCAGGACAACTGACAAACAAGCCAAGAGCCACAGGGCCCGTATAAAGATCAAATAACAGCAGCAGCAGCAATCTTTGTGCGTGGCAACTGAACTCCAAGCTGAACATGCCCGTAAGGTCCCCGCACCACCAAACTACCTCGCCCTCAGTTCCCACGGTGGAGCTTCATGGAGGCCAGGCCCGGGTCTCGCTCGCTTTCCCATAAAAAATCACCGATTTTTTCAGCGAATAGATGCACAGAAAGATAGTTTTTTCCATTCATAACAAAGGACAGATGCACAAGGACGCAGTTCCCCAGCCAAGGGTGTTTGCAACCTAGGCCGACAACGAGATCTGGTGGCTTACAGCCATGGCCTTGACCGAGACAGACACCGATCTAAAGGGGCGAGCAAGAACGGGGTACAGCGGTTTCACCAACGCGAGGAGAGGGGGCGGGGAATGGACGGTCACCTCGATCTTCTGCTCCTCGAGCTGGGCGCGGAGCAGCTGCTCCTGCAGCTCGGCGGCCGTCATGGTGGGTGGCGCGCGGAGGGTAAAACCTTGGCGGAGGGAGGAGGGTAAAACCCTAGAGGCGGAGGCGGAGAGCAGCGAGGCGAGACTGCGACGGGAGGAGGAAGAGAAGAGACTGCGGCGTTGGACTCGTGGTGGTCGCTCTTGAAGGAGCGTAGACCGGACCGACTGGGCCCGTTTTCCTGGTCCATCTTGGCATGTAAAAACCCAAAGGGCCGCAACCGAGATTGCAACCCATGACTTGGCAAGGGTCTTCATGAGCACCACTAATTATGATGCATAGTGAAAATCAAAAAAAAAATGATGCATAGTGTAAAAAAAACACTAATTATGATGCAGTTAAATCCTAGTTTTATTTAAGAAGTTATTAGCCTCGATTCTTATACATTAGTTCGTGCATACATACGCAATCGAGTCTCACCTGAAACGGTCAGTGTCCTATTTCGATATATGGCTTACAACAATGTTGCTTGATCCGTCGATAATTCGATGTTGATCGGGATGAACGGAGTGAAAGGAGTGACGCTTGCTATGCAAACGTGTGAACTCTCGTTCGTGGCGATGATGTTTGCCAACGACCGGTCACGGGTTATCACGGGGTCATGGGATTGTGGCTCCCGAACGAATGGTCACCCCAATGTGATCGTAGTTACAAAGTTAGCCAAGTTAACTAGGATGGACCGCAGTAGTTGTGCGACCATCTTGTCATGTCTTGTGACCAGGTGAGCTAGGGATAATAGAACATAACACAATAAAATAGGCAAACCCCATGTAGAAGGGAAACTAAGGTGGGACGTAGATTTTAGGAGCTGGAGACAAAATTAATCTTTACTATTAATGGGAGTTCGTACGTTGGTACGTCCTCTCCATTTTCTGCCTCGCACGCTCGTCGCTCTCTCGATACTTCCCTCGCGCAAAAGGCCCATGGTCCGGCCCAACTTCCCTGACCGGTGGAACGCCTCTCCAACCCTACCTCCTCTGTTCCTCGCCCCCACCTTCACGCCCAGCCGCATCTGTCTTCGTCACCAGGAGATCGGAGCCCCGCGCCGCGGCCACCCGCTCCGCTTCCGTGCTCGCCATCGAGTTCTTCTGTTGGAAGGCCTCCGCCGACTGACCAATCTAGGTCAAGTACTCAAGGACGTCTCCGGATTCGCTCCATCTGCCCAGCTCCAACCTTGCAAGACGAAGCGCTGCATTCGCACCTGGAAGAGGAGGGGAGGGCGAGGAGGAGAAGGCCATGGTCGGGTGGAGGTTGTCCTGCAACCTGCAGCCATCATGCGCGCCCCCGGCTCGCTCACGCGGTTTCTACATCAGGATGCTCTTCAGCTGGTTCACGTGGAACATCGAGGACCATGGGGAGGTCTCGAGTCTCAATATATGTTCAGTTTGGCTCCACTATGATGGCTGCATGAAGCGTCGGTACTGGAAACTCTTCAGATGAAGGTACAATACGACTACTGCATAGTGGCACTAAAAGTCTAGAACGATGCTTTGCGAATACATAGATTTATCAGCTAGCTAATAATTTATATGCTAGGTTGCAGGTACAGAAGATTATCATAAGCTTTGACATCTTTATGCTCTTGTCTATGCTTGCAGGTACTAAAACTTGTAACTTGGAGACAAGAAATATTGGATTCTCTGGGACTTTTTGGTCAACAGTTCTGTTGGTGCTCCTTGTCTACTTTCAGGAATTCTGTGAAAGAAAAGGTACAACGAAAGAAAACATACTGTGTGTATAATTTTCACCTGTCTTAATTTAGTCTATTCTATATTTATTGGTTCAGATCTTAATGAAGTTATGGATGCTTCATGCAAAGAGAAATATTAAGATGTGTATGTATAAATGATACTAAAGCTATTAGCTCTACTGCATGATGAGGCATAACTAGATTTACACATTCTGCATTCTGTAAAGTTAATTTGCATCTTTGCACAAGCTTGAATATTTGTAGTATGGTGGGATAGAGGTCAAGCTCAAAATATAGGAAGGATTTTTTATCTTTTTAATTCATTGCCAATCAACCGAGAGTGCAGGAAAACGGGTTATGACTCCTTTGCTCCTTCATGAATTGTCTCGTATAATAATGTATGTGTTCTTTGATATTATTTTTCTTTACCAGATGATTTTGCCTCTTTGTGTGTTAAGATATTCCTAGAGAATTTTGATGCACCACATACATATATAAGGGTTGTGCCCACGAGGCCTAATATTTCATTTTCCCAGACAAATATGCAAATTGAATGACAAGGGGCCGGGAAGATCCATAGCTCGCACTGGAAGACGACCATAATGACCTCTCCCGTTCCAGAGAGGTGGCTAAGTTGAAGGAAAGAGTTGTGTTTGCGATTGATGCAGATCTGGGTCTCCCAAATACGCTTGTGCTCGGAGCAATACAGACCTGTGAGGTTTTGAATCGCTTATCCTGTCCTCTTGAATTTGTTTTTATAATTCCACTTTGCCTGTTAGCTCGAATGTCTTGTGAGCTAAGTTGGTTGCATAATTTTTAAACTGTAGTGCGGTAATTTTAAGAAATATATAGTCAAGATAAAAGATGGTTCCCTAGATAAACTGACATCACACGGGTATTTACACACAATGTGTTTGCCTATGGTTATGGTTTGAGTACTTACTGCATTAGCTTGCCTGTTGATGCTAATCATACAACATAAGCCGTTTGGTTTTGTTCCTTTTCTTTCCAGATTTTAGAATTCAATATCTAATAAATACGATTTAGTTGGAAGAACATCTGATTACAGATCCAATTCTACCCACGGACAACTCACTGTTAATCTTAAGATAAAAATATTTTTTGAAGTTTCAGAACTGGCAGTTTGATGCCTAGCTGATTAAGTTTCTAGGAGAGTGGTGTCAATGGCAGTCTTTCATAACTTATCCACTATGTTTCTTAAGATCAGTGACAAGGACAGAACAAATATGTTGTTAGTAGCGACAATGACATAACACGGTTAATTTCTTTTTTTTGTTCTGGAGGCCCACGCCTATACAATGTGCTTTCTTTTAGTGGTAATATATTGATTCCAGTCTGCTGCCTGTGTAGACTCTGTCCAATCCAATGCAAAATCTACAATGATTTATCCTTTACTATTGTTTACATGTTTCCTGCAAATCATGTATCCTCTCAATTGAGAACATATGCAACAAACTGAAATTTATTACGTCATATAGTTTATGTTATTACATACAGAAAAGATAATTATTTGACTTCATTCCTATAATTTGAAGTGTAAATAGTTATCACTGAATTCATATCACGTTGGAATGTTTGGCACATTATTCTATTGCCCTGAAAAATCGAAGGATGTTCTTTTATGCCAGGTTGTTTTGTCATCATTACAGGCATGAACTAGCAAGTAACGGGTATGTCCAGTACACTGCCAAGGATTTGCAAAATGAGAAAGGGCAAGAACTATTCGTGCTCCAGGGATGAGCCTCTTTAATAAACAGATTAACCTAATCTTCTTAGCAGAAGGGGAGCCAGTTCCGCGAGAAAAAGAGGATGGTGATGAGGAATAGTGGTATTTTCATATCCTATAGCTCTTATGTAGCTTTTTTGTGGAGCTTCGATTCATGAGGTTTGGTAGTAAAAACAGAAGGCAAAATTCCTGGTGTTTGTTCATTTGATGTAGTTGCTATTCGGTTATCAGTTCTGGTAGATTGTCACATGTTGATGTTTGAGATTGATTTTGACTAAAGAATCTTGTATTGTCATTTCTCACGTGCAATGAATTTTGGGTGCATCTCTATAGTCGATAAAAGCCTATATGTCCTCACAACCAAAGTAAAAGATAGGTATCGCACTTTGTAAAATGCAGCCATAAGGTCACAGATTAGCACAGGGTACCATTTTGGGTTGTAGGGTTCACCTTGATGCAGAATGAAGGATATCGTTCAGATTAAATGCAGGTTCCAATTGGAACCTTTATTTAGCGGAAGGCTGCTTGAGCAATGTTTTTATTGACATAATTCTCAGAATGTTACAAAAACATTCATAATTTTACGAACATTCATAATTTTACGGTGAGACGGAAAGTTAAGAAAATCATGTTGATGAACCTTTACACATTACACGGTGTTAAATGCGGTAACAGAAGAGACGGGCAATGATGTAGTCGTGGTATGGCCCGAAAGCCCACAGATAATATACAAGGAGGGAGCATTTTGTCTATGCCTATGTTTGTTAAGTCTATTAAACCGTAGCAACGCACGGGCATTCATCTAGTGGAAGAATAGTAATGTGCTCACCAAACCTTTGATAGCCTAAGGATGGCGCCACCCTTATAAAGGAGACATTGTTGCCTTCGTAGTATTCCTCTCGTAGCCTCCTAACTATGTTAGTTGGGTGTATTAGCAGCCTTGAGCAAGAGAGCAGTGACAACTAGGACGGGTTGGGGCGGGACAATACGTTGTGAGTGGGCGGCATACAGAAACACATCATCTAGGGATGAGTTGGTGGAGGTAAAAAATGGCTCAAAGCCGTTGATTTCTAAGAAGGGAACGTAGCGCCATCGTTAATTCGAATGAACGGAGTGAAAGGAGTCAGCCTTGTTATGCAAACATGTGGACTCTCCTTTGTGGCAATGATGTCTGCCCAACGACCTGTCACGGGCTATCGTGGCACGACTGGTCACCCCAATGTGACCATAGTTACAAAGTTAGCCTCCTTGACTAGGATGGACCGCAAAAGTTGTGCGGCCTTGTTGTCATGTCATGTGGCGATTGGTTTTGAATGGACCGCAATAGCAGTGTAAGTAAGCATTGCACAAGAGAAGTGTAATGAAACGATCTACAGCTATGCTTGGCCACATGGGTGGCCTCGCCGTTGTGGCCACTCAAGCCTTTTCTTCCTCCAGGATTGGAGGATCCCGCCCTGTCTTGGTGTGGAGTCTTGTGTTGTTGTTGACCCAAGTGGCGTCGTCCTCGACGTCGGCAGCGACGGATACATCGTGAGGCATTACTTTGGTGGTGAAGCTCCATGACTTGATTACGTTATCTAATATGGATGTAGGGTGGGTTTTGTAAAAGTACAGGTCTAGTTATAATTTCCCTGCTTTCGAGGTCTTTCTGTAAAACTGCCCCGCCACCAGATTAATGCAGAATCTGTGTCCTTCTAGACATGTCTCAATTAAGAAAAAAACTAAACATCACATAATCGGTTTATCAGTCAGCAACTTGCATTTGTGAAGCCTCCACAAAGCTATCGTCGACATAAATGTAGAGCTTGAGATTTGCGGTGTTTGGGCCTTGAATTGAAGGCCGAAAACACCACACTATGTGAAAATAATTTGTAACTCTCGAGCACCCGTGATCCTTCTTTTTTTAACGAAAAGTTCACTTTTAGGTCTCCAAAAATTCATACAAAAAACATACAAGTATATATACACATCTAGTGTGTATGACCAAATTCATTGTTCCATATGACTACCAAAAAATGTTGGAAGAAAGATATAGTTGTTTTTTTTTTTGTCTTTTAGAGCCACGATTTTGTGAGTTTTTTGCAGGCTAACATGTATATGTATACATGTAATTTTCTTTAGAATTTGTTATACTTTAAAATACTATTTTGGAATTTTTAAATTACCGAGAGAACTAGAATCCGGGAGCCAGACCAGCTCACTAGTCACTAGGAAGACAGACAACGTCATCATAAATGAAACGATTGTGAGCGCAACCCTACATAGTAATTGCTTCACCATCAGTGCGGGAGTAGGGTACACATGATTGGCATTTAACTAATCCAAACCTTAATCAATGAGGCATCGCAACCACAAAATGAAGGCAACGCAAATGTTGGGAAACCGACCCGTACGTGACTCGTACGGGCCCACCCTTTCTTGGGTGGGGGGTTTTCCCCTAGATTGGTCCTCAACCCTAGCCCTCTCCCTTATATACCCCATGTATTGTATGAAAAGAGACACACAATTGATAATAAAGACTACTTGTGCCATACCTTGCGTCCTTCGACTACTTCCTCTACGCTACGCAGCCTCGGGACCGGCCAGTCGGCAGAGGGTGCGTAACACGTTATCAGCACGAAGCTCTCCGCCGAGCTGTCGTCGAGCCTTCCTCAAGCAGGCTCCCTGCACCGATCGCGAAGGTATAACCACAATCTGATCGCAAAAATGGATTCGCATCGCCTTTTCTTTTCGTTTTTGCGTCTCTCGTAATCTTTAGATGTTACCTACGGTGTCGATTTCCCTCCCGAGAGTCGAGCTGACGAATACGTCGCCGACCAATGTCGATACTCTCGGATTCAAGGGGGATTTGATGACGGCACTGTAGGGAGTCGGTACGGACGTGATCCGGATGATCACGGTACCGCCGTGGCGCACCAGCTGTGCAACGCGCCGTCACGGTTCCGGATGAACACGACGAAGAAAATTGACATTAGATGCGCCAGTGTAAAGGACGCCGTCGGCTGCCCAATGTAGAGCCGCTCGTCGTGTGTTGCATAGGTCGGCAAGCCGCCACGCAACGCACGAGCCTGGCACTACGTGGCGCCGTCGTCACACTTCCGCCCGGCGGCTGCCCAATGTAGAGCCGCTTGTTGTGTTCATAGGTCGGCAAGCCGCCACGCAACACACCGAGCCTCGCACTACATGGCGCCGTCGTCGCACTTACGACGCGCTCGTCGCAAGTCGGTCGCTGCGAGCCCTACTGGCCGCCGCCCCGACCGCTGTCGTGCTCGCCGCCCGCTGACCCGTGCTCACCAGCCTCGGCCGCGCATAAACGCGCGAGACCCTGCTGGCCACGATCGCCGGCCTTGCCAGCTGCGGCGGCCGCCGCCGGCCGAACGGCCATGCTAGCATGGCTAGCACGATCGATCGATCGGATCGATCGGCCAGGATCGGCCATGTTGGGTGATACGTCTCCAACGTATCCATAATTTCTGCTGTTCCATGCTTATATTATACCATTTGCTACATGTTTTATATACACTTCGTATCACTTTTATGCATTTTCTGGGACTAACCTATTAACAAGATGCCACAGTGCCAGTTCCCTGTTTTCTGCTGTTTTTGGTTTCAGAAAGTTACTTCTGGAAATATTCTCGGAATTGCACGAAACAAAAGGCCAGGTCCCTATTTTTCCAGCACGTACACGGAGTCCGAAGGAGAGACGAAGAAGTGCCACGAGGTGGCCAAACCACCAGGTGGCGCGGCAGTGGGCCCAGCCGCGCCGCCAGGTGGTTTGGGCCCCTCGGGGGTCCGCCGACATCGCCCCTTCGCCTATTTATTCCCCGAGACGCGAAAACCCTAAAACACCGAGCCTTTCATCCAGAACATATTCGCTGCCGCCGCCGTCGTCAACCCTAACTCGGGGGGTTCCTGAAGCTCTTCCCGGCACCCTGCCGGAGAGGGGAATCATCACCGGAGGGCTCTACATCGCCATGCCCGCCTCCGGAGTGATGCGTGAGTAGTTCATCCTTGGACTATGGGTCCATAGCAGTAGCTAGATGGTTGTCTTCTCCACTTGTGCCATCATGTTTAGATCTTGTGAGCTGCCTATCATGATCAAGATCATCTTATTGTAATGCTACATGTTGTGTTTGCTGGGATCTGACTTATATTGATACCTATGTGGAGCTGAATATTATATTATCATGTCTATGTCATTTGTGATCTTGCATGCTCTCCGTTACTTGTTGAAGCTTGGCCACGTGAATACTTGTAACTCCAAGAGGGGGTATTTATGCATGATAGTTGGGTTCAACCTCTATTTAACCTGGGATAGTGACAGCAAGTTCTAAGGTTGTAGATGTGTTGTTGCCACTAGGGGTAAAACAGCAATGCTTTATTCAAGGATGAATGTATTGTTTACATTACGCACATTACTTAATGCAATTGTCTGTTGCTTGCAACTTAATACTGGAAGGGGTACGGATGTTAACCGGAAAGTGGACTATTTAGGCATAGATGCATGCTGGATAGCGGTCTATGTACTTTGTCGTAATGCCCAAATGAATCTCATAGTAGACACCACAGCTCACACATGCATGTTATATGCACTTATCAATTGTCAATTGCCCAGCTGTAATTTGTTTACCCAGCATGTTAGTTATCTTATTGGAGAGACACCACTAGTGAACTGTGGACCCCGGTCCATTCTTTTACATCTGAAATACAATCTACTGCAATCATTGTTCTCTACTGTTTTATGCAAACAAACATCATCTTCCATTCGATACGTTTAACCCTTTGTTTTCAGCAAGCCGGTGAGATTGACAACCTCACTGTTAAGTTGGGGCAAAGTAGTTTGATTGTGCTGTGCAGGTTCCACGTTGGCACCGGAATCCCTGGTGTTGCGCCGCACTACACTCCTCCACCAACACCTTCGAAGCAAACCTCGTTTTCCTACTGGTCCGATTAAACCTTGGTTTCATACTGAGGGAAAACTTACTGCTGCACTCATCATACCTTCCTCTTGGGGTTCCCAACTGACGTGTGACGTACAAGCAATTGTTTCTGGCACTATTAACCTAGAGCCACCAACAACGTTTTCTGGCGCCGTTGCCGGGGAAAACAGAATTGCTTCTGCAAGGGGAGTCTCTCACACCCAATCTCTTTACTTTGTTATTTGTCTTGCTTAGTTTATTTTTATTTAGTTTGTTTGCTCTCTTTATCAAAAACACAAAAAAATTAGTTACTTGTCTTGCTTAGTTTATTTTTATTTTGTTTTGTTTGCTTTCTCTATATCAAAAACACAAAAAAATTAGTTACTTGTTTATTTCAGTTTTGTTTTGTTTCTTGTCACCATCATGTCTTGTTCCATGCCTGTTGCTATGTCACCTGAGGAATTGATCTTCACTTTTAAACAAGGAGTGAGGAGAATTTTAAAGAAGCTTGGTCTAGAATTAATGATTCCTTTGGTAAAACTGATCCTAAAATGACTTTAAGTTTGCTTCTCACTAGCTTCTACTTTGGTCTAGCCCTTTGTTATAGATATGCTTTAGATGCTATTGTGGGAGGAGATTTCCTCACTGTGATGGGGATCAAGCTTTTAATGCCATAAAAAAGTTGATTGCAACTTCTAGCTCAACTAATAAATTTGATTCGGCCCTTGTTAGCATCCATGCTAGATTAAACACTCTTGAGACACATATATCTTGTTTAAAGGATGGCTATAATCAAATTCGGGAATATTTTGACTATGTTCCAACAAATTTTGAACCTTCGATGTGGGTCCCTACAATAAAGGTTGCTATTTGTGGTGAAACCTTTTATGCTCGTTGTGATATTATGTCTGAGTTTTGCCTTATGCCTAAAAGCATTTATGAAACTTTGAATCTTTGGGGACTTGCTGAAGGAGGAGAAGGAATAACTCTTGCTGATAACTCTGTTATATTTCCCGAGGGGATAGCTGAGGGTGTGTTTACACCTTTCTTGGGAGAACGGTGTCCACTGATTATCTTGTTATTGAATGTGCAGGGACAGGACAAATTACACTTGGAAGATCTCTGCTCAAATTAATGGGAGCAACCATAGATGTGGGAAAAGGCACTCTGAATCTTACCTCCACACCAAGGTGCGGCCATGTATTCCCCAAACAAAGAGTAAGTCTAAGGGTAAGAGAGGTAGGCGTATGGCCCTTGGTATTGATGTCAATGCTCCTCCACTTGACAACACTTGATTTTCACTTTCTGCGCCTAGCTGAAAGGCGTTAAAGAAAAGCGCTTATGGGAGACAACCCATCGTTTTTATTTGCTGTTATTTTTGTTTTCTTTGAGTCAAGGATTTTGTTACTTCTGTAGCAACTCCTTTGTATCTTTATTTTATCGCAATGTTGTGCCAAGTAAAGTTCTATATTGAAAGTTGATGCAAGATTTGGATTTCTGCGCAGTGACAGATTTTTAGCTGTCACGGATTTGAGCTTATCTCCCTGTAGAAAATTCAAAAAATTCTGAGAAAAATCACGCATATTCCTGAGATATGTACGCAACTTTCATTATTTTAGGCCAGATCCATCTGAGCAACTTAAGTGCCTCGAAAAAATTCGTCATTCCAGACTGTTCTGTTTTTGACAGATTCTGCCTTTTGTTTTGCATTCGCTCTTTTACTGTGTTTGTGTGGATTTCTTTGCTCCACAAAGCATTGGTGGCTGTAGCTAATGTCCAGAAGCTTTGGGATTGATTGTATCATTACAGAATATGAGAATTTTTGATTATGCACTAACCCTCTAATGAGAACTGTCTTGAGTTTGGTGTGAAGGAAGTTTTCAAGGATCAAGCGAGAAGGGTGATATTATGTGATCAAGAAGAGTGAAAAGCCTAAGCTTGGGGATGCCCCCGTGGTTCATCCCAACCATATTCAGAGAGACTCAAGCGTCTAAGCTTGGGGATGCCCAAGGCATCCCCTTCTTCATCAACAAACTTATCAGGTCATCTCTAGTGAAACTATATTTTAATTCTTTCACATCTTATGCGCTTTACTTGGAGCGTCTGTGTGTTTTTATTTTTGTTTTTGTTTGAATAAATTCGGATCCTAGCAATCCTTGTGTGGGAGAGAGACACGCTCCGCTTTTTCATGTGAATACTCATGTTCTTCACTTATATTTGTTGAGTATTCTTAACTAGCTACTGCAGTGCTTTTAGCTCCTGTTTTTCATGCATCTCTTCGAGCTGTTAGCACTTGTTTATAAATACTCTCTTGCTGCATTATATTATCATTTGGAGAGTTTATGTTTAATAAATTATTGGTGTTTGTTTGGAAGAAAGAAAATGCTACATGTAGTAGTTGGTATTGGAAAAGACATATGCATTCTTGTAGATCATTGTCTTGTTTTGATTTGATGCTTTGCAATTGTTTTGAGCTCTCAAGTAGATCATGTTTAAGCTCTTGCATCATGTAGTTAAAGCCTAGTAGTGGAGAACTACCGTAGAGCTTGTTGAGACTTGGGATGCATATTTGTTCTCTCTAAGGTCTAGATATTTTCTGGTAAAATGTTTGAGCAACAAGGAAGACAGTGTAGAGTCTTATAATACTTGCAATATGTTTTTATGTGATTCTTGCTGTACCGGTTTATACTTGTGTTTGCTTCAAACAACCTTGCTAGCCTAAACTCTGTACTGAGAGGGAATGCTTCTCGTGCATCCAAAACTTGAGCCAAAACCCATGCCATTTGTGTCCACCATACCTACCTACTATGTGGTATTTCCTGCCATTCCAAGTAAATATTTCATGTGCTACCTTTAAACTATTCAAAACTTTATTACTCCTTATTTGTGTCAATGTTTTATAGCTCATGAGGAAGTATGTGGTGTTTTATCTTTCAATCTTGTCATTTACTTCTGACAGACTTTCACCAATGGACTAGTGGCATATACATCCGCTTATCCAATAATTTGCAAAAAGAGCTGGCAACGGGGTGCCCAGCCCCAATTAATTACAACTTTCATTAATAATTCTCTTCACATGTTTTGCCCTGATTTATCAGTAAGCAACTTAATTTTGCAATAGACACTCCTCCATGGTATGTGAATGTTGGAAGGCACCCGAGGATTCGGTTAGCCATGGCTTGTGTAAGCAAAAGGTTGGGAGGAGTGTCATCTATAAAGAAACTAAAATACATGTGTAAACAAAAGAGAAGAGGGATGATCTACCTTGCTGGTAGAATAACGTCCTTCATGGGAGCCGCTCTTTGAAAGTCTGGTTGACAAGGGGGTTAGAGTGCCCACTACCATTCGTTGACAACAACAAACACCTCTCAAATACTTATTTTGTGCTCTCTATATGCTTTCGAAAACTTAAAAAGCTCTAGCACATGATTTAATCCCTGCTTCCCTCTGCGAAGGGCCTATCTTTTACTTTATGTTGAGTCAGTTTACCTACTCCTTTCTATCTTAGAAGCAAACACTTGTGTCAACTTTGTGTGCATTGATTCTTACATATTTACTTATTGCACTTGTTATATTGCTTTATGTTGACAACTATCCATGAGATATACATGTTACAAGTTGAAAGCAAATGCTGAAACTTAATCATCCTTTGTGTTGCTTCAATGCCTTTTACTTTGAATCTATTGCTTTATGAGTTACCTCTTATGCAAAACTTTTTGATGCTTGTCTTGAAAGTACTATTCATGAAAAGTTTTTGCTTATATGATTCATTGTTTACTCTTTATCTATTTGTTAGCAAACTATAGATCATTGCTTTGAGTCACTTCATTCATGACATGAGCCTTGCAATATATTGATCAAGATTGTGTGAAAGCATGTCTCCTCAGAAATTATTTGTTGTTATCGTTTTACCTACTCGAGGACGAGTAGAACTAAGCTTGGGGATGCTTGATACGTCTCCAACGTATCCATAATTTCTGCTGTTCCATGCTTATATTATACCATTTGCTACATGTTTTATATACACTTCGTATCACTTTTATGCATTTTCTGGGACTAACCTATTAACAAGATGCCACAGTGCCAGTTCCCTGTTTTCTGCTGTTTTTGGTTTCAGAAAGTTACTTCTGGAAATATTCTCGGAATTGCACGAAACAAAAGGCCAGTCCCTATTTTTCCAGCACGTACACGGAGTCCGAAGGAGAGACGAAGAGGCCACGAGGTGGCCAAACCACCAGGTGGCGCGGCAGTGGGCCCAGCCGCGCCGCCAGGTGGTTTGGGCCCCTCGGGGGTCCGCCGACATCGCCCCTTCGCCTATTTATTCCCCGAGACGCGAAAACCCTAAAACACCGAGCCTTTCATCCAGAACATATTCGCTGCCGCCGCCGTCGTCAACCCTAACTCGGGGGGTTCTGAAGCTCTTCCCGGCACCCTGCCGGAGAGGGGAATCATCACCGGAGGGCTCTACATCGCCATGCCCGCCTCCGGAGTGATGCGTGAGTAGTTCATCCTTGGACTATGGGTCCATAGCAGTAGCTAGATGGTTGTCTTCTCCACTTGTGCCATCATGTTTAGATCTTGTGAGCTGCCTATCATGATCAAGATCATCTTATTGTAATGCTACATGTTGTGTTTGCTGGGATCTGACTTATATTGATACCTATGTGGAGCTGAATATTATATTATCATGTCTATGTCATTTGTGATCTTGCATGCTCTCCGTTACTTGTTGAAGCCTTGGCCACGTGAATACTTGTAACTCCAAGAGGGGGTATTTATGCATGATAGTTGGGTTCAACCTCTATTTAACCTGGGATAGTGACAGCAAGTTCTAAGGTTGTAGATGTGTTGTTGCCACTAGGGGTAAAACAGCAATGCTTTATTCAAGGATGAATGTATTGTTTACATTACGCACATTACTTAATGCAATTGTCTGTTGCTTGCAACTTAATACTGGAAGGGGTACGGATGTTAACCGGAAAGTGGACTATTTAGGCATAGATGCATGCTGGATAGCGGTCTATGTACTTTGTCGTAATGCCCAAATGAATCTCATAGTAGACACCACAGCTCACACATGCATGTTATATGCACTTATCAATTGTCAATTGCCCAGCTGTAATTTGTTTACCCAGCATGTTAGTTATCTTATTGGAGAGACACCACTAGTGAACTGTGGACCCCGGTCCATTCTTTTACATCTGAAATACAATCTACTGCAATCATTGTTCTCTACTGTTTTATGCAAACAAACATCATTTCCATTCGATACGTTTAACCCTTTGTTTTCAGCAAGCCGGTGAGATTGACAACCTCACTGTTAAGTTGGGGCAAAGTAATTTGATTGTGTTGTGCAGGTTCCACGTTGGCACCGGAATCCCTGGTGTTGCGCCGCACTACACTCCTCCACCAACACCTTCGAAGCAAACCTCGTTTTCCTACTGGTCGATTAAACCTTGGTTTCATACTGAGGGAAAACTTACTGCTGCACTCATCATACCTTCCTCTTGGGGTTCCCAACTGACGTGTGACGTACAAGCAATTGTTTCTGGCACTATTAACCTAGAGCCACCACTGGGCCAGCTCGCTACCGGATGGGCTGTTTTAGGCCCATTAATGTGCAGCCTGAAAACAGAAAAATAATTTACAGCGGGCAGGTTGGGCTAGCGGTGGGTTTTGGCCTGGTTATTCGGCCCAGTTTTCGGCCTGCTGCCGTTACGGGCCGGACCGAATACGTGTCTGTGCGAAAATTTACATTTTTAGCATCTGTATACTTTTCCAGTTTTCTGTATATTTTTATTCTGTTGAATAAATTATCTGTAAATTCCTGGAATAGTCTGTTTTTGCTGAATTTGTATATTACGGAAAATCATTTTTAGAGCCATTTTTCACGTTATGATTACGCTTAGCATAATTTCTCTATGTACATGCTTTTATATCATGTTTTACTACAGTAATTAATTTTTTTAATACTTAGTAGAGCAATTTTAAGCATGTCCTTTTAAATTTTGGAACGCCGTCTTATTGAATTTTTGTATCAACATCGCTTTATGCAATCGATTACCTGCTGTAATCTGATACTCTTTTTGCATAAATCGCAGATGGCCGGAATCATGAACCGGGAGTTTGAGGAGTTGGCTCAGAACGGGCTGAACTACTTGACGTGGGCCTCGGACGTTGAACTCGTCCTTGAGGGCCGGAAGCTTAAGGGAGCATTGGATGCGGGGACCCAGACGGCCCCCAGCAAAACCACTCCGGCGGAAAACGCCCAAGCACTGCATTTCCTCCGCCATCACATGTGTACTACGCTGAAACACGAGTACATGGCAGAACGGAGTGCTTCAGCCCTGTGGACCGCCCTCGAGGCACGGTTTGCTAGGCTGAAGTACACCATTAAGCCGCGGGCGGAGGCGGATTGGATGCGTCTGAGGTTTGCGGACTTCAAGACGGTGGGAGAATACAACTCAGCTTTACACCTGATATGTACTCAACTTGATCTCTGTGGCACCAAAACCACGGAGAGTCAGAAGATTGAGAAGACTCTCTCCACCTTCCATCCATCAGCTCTCCAGAGTGCGCGGAACTACCGCCAGGAGAACTTCACGCAGTATGCTCTGCTTATCGACGCCCTCCAGGTGGCTGAGGCGCAGGATGAGGTTCTCAAAAAGAACTTCAACTCGCAGCCTCTCGGAGGGGGTCCACGTCAGGAAGTTTATGCCGGCGCCTACAAGGTGCGCCAGCCCAAGTTCAAGAAGCGTGGCAAGAAAGGCAAGAAGGGACCTAACCCTCCCCACCCGGCCAAGCAACATCAGGCGGGTCAGGGGAGGCAAGGCCCCAGGATTGCTTCCGTTGCGGCTCCAAGACCCATTTCTCAAGGCAGTGTCGTGCCCCAAAGCACGTCGTGGACGCGTACAAGGCCAAGAAGGCGCGCGAGACGCACCTTGTCCAGGTGGAGGCACCACCGGCACCCGCATCGGGGCCAATGATGATCCCCACGCCCACCGCCGCGCCCATGGTGGCGCAGAGCGAGGCGCCTGTGGAGGCACATGTGGCGGTTCCCACGAACGCCAGCGTGTCCATGGAGGTTGCGCACACCGTGCCCCCTCCACCGCCACAGCTGGACATCGACTCTGCCGCGGCGATGCTCGCTAATGAAGAGAAGATGAGTGAGCTCGAGATTAGGGCTGAGGTGGATGGATACTTTGCGGAGTCCACCTAAATTCCCCTCGTTTATTTCATGATTCCCTTATGGCAATAAATTTGATACACTTATTTCAATTTGGTTGTAAGCTCTATGAGAGCAAATAATATTTGTTTCACCAACATTTATTAGTTCATCGGCGATTGGATGAATTTGTTTTCATCATTTATTCCATCATTTAATAGAGATTATTGTGTTATGTTCTGAAATATTTGTGCGTTTATGTATTAATGTAGCTTCTTCCTCGCTTCATTTTTATTAATTAGACGCTATATTTTAGAACACGTGTGGCGCCCGAATGGAGGAAACGTGCCTTGCCGATAGCGGCACCACTAATACCATCTTGAGAGAAACAAAGTACTTTGAGTCCATTACTAAAATTGAGGGGAATATTACGACGATCGCCGGATGCGGTCCGCATGTAGTTGGCTCCGGACGAGCAACTATCGTACTCCCCATGGGAACAACTTTGGTCATCAATGACGCATTGTTGTACCCAGAATCGACTCGTACTCTCTTAAGTTTCAAAGATATTCGTGTCAACGGTTTCCATATTGAGACCCATGATGATGTCAATGGTAAGGAATACCTACTCATCACAAAGCACGACGAAAATGGTAAACATGTTGTCGAAAGGCTTCCTTCATTCGCTACAGGGTTGTACTACACCAAGATTGTAGCACCGCCTGTGTACACTACCCTTAAAACTGTTTTTAGAAGCTCCGAACTTTTCAGCCTATGGCATGATCGGTTAGGCCATCCCGGTCTTAGAATGATGAGGAATATAATTAACAACTCGAATGGTCATACTGTTAATGTCAAAAATTTCCCGAATCCTGATGATTTCGTGTGCTCCGCATGCGCTACGGGGAAATTAATCATTAGACCATCCCCCCTAAAGGTGAAGGATGAAATCCCCGCGTTCTTGGAGCGTATCCAAGGGGACATATGCGGTCCTATTCAGCCCCTCTCGGGGCCGTTTAGGTACTTCATGGTGCTCATCGATGCTTCCTCTAAATGGTCCAATGTTAGCCTGCTGTCTACGAGGAACCATGCTTTTGCAAAGTTGATCTCACAGATCATACAAATGAGGAATAAATTCCCTGATTATCGTATCAAGTCTATTCGAATGGACAATGCCGGTGAATTTACTTCCAAGGCGTTCGATGATTATTGCATGGCAACGGGAATCAAACTTGAGCACTCTGTACCGCACGTCCACACACAAAATGGACTTGCGGAGGCATTGATTAAAAGAATTAAATTCATTGCCAGACCGCTCCTTCAGGGTTGTAACTTACCAACTACATGTTGGGGTCACGCAGTGTTACACGCGGCCAACCTCATCAACTTTCGACCATCGGCCTACAACATCCACTCTCCTATGCAGCTTGCGCAAGGGTCGGCACCGAAAATTTCCCACCTTCGTAGGTTCGGTTGCCAGGTATATGTACCAATACCACCCCCTCAGCGATCAGCGATGGGACCGCTCCGTAAGTCGGGGATATACGTTGGTTATGAGACTGTGTCCATAATCAGGTTTCTGGACCCCGCGACAGGTGACTGTCATACGGCCCGTTTCGCTGATTGCATTTTTGACGAGGATCTTTTCCCGACTTTAGGGGGAGATAATCAATCCCTTGATGATGAAAGTCGAGAAATCACGTGGCAAGCCACGGGGATCCACGCTCATGACCCGCGCACTGCTGAGTCAAATAGAGAAGTCCAAAAGATAATAGATTTGCATTCCCTAGCGAATCAACTGCCTGATCATTTCAGTGATCTAAAGACTGTGACAAAGTCGCATGTGCCTGCACGCAATGCACCGGAAAGGGTTGAAATACCAAAGAAAGATAAGGGTATACCCGCTCCCGCCCTTAGGCCTAAAAGGACGCGGAATCCGGTTTCTCAAATCCCAAGTACTCGGGGACGCCCGAAGAAAAAGGACAAGAGAGATTTATCACAGCCTTCCCCTCAAGAGGGGAGCCAGTCGAGACCTGGCACAAGCACGGAAGTTTCAGTGCACGAAATTCCGGACTTGAATTTTCCTATATCGGAAATACCCAGCGAAGATGTGCGCGCACACATTGGAGCGGGAAAGCTAAAGGACCTTGCTCCTGGATTGGGAAATCCGGTGGAGGAAGGAAATGTGCCTGATGCACCCCATGACGAAATGGCCATTAACTATGTTAATTCTGGTGAGTCAATTAATCGAGCCATGGCAAATGTCGACATATATTTTGCCATTAAAATTGCCTCAATCATAGATCCTGACCCCGAGCCTAACACGCTTGCTGATTGTAAGAAGAGGTCGGATTGGAAAGATTGGCAGAAGGCGATAACTGCCGAGTTAGTATCTCTTAACAAAAGAGAGGTGTTCGGACCTGTTTGTCTAACTCCTTCCCACATACGCCCTGTTGGCCACAAGTGGGTTTTTGTTCGAAAGAGAAACGAAAATAACGAGGTAGTACGGTACAAAGCAAGGCTCGTTGCTCAAGGTTTCTCTCAGCGACCAGGTGTCGATTTTGAGGAAACTTACTCACCTGTCATGGATGGAATTACCTTTAGATACTTGATCTCAATGGCAGTAAACTTGGACTTGAACATGAAACTTATGGATGTTGTCACCGCTTACCTTTATGGTAACTTGGATTCAGACATATACATGAAGGTACCCGAAGGTATACCTGTTCCGAACCAAGGTAGAGCAAATAGAAGTTTATACAGTGTTCAGCTTAAGAAGTCACTGTATGGACTCAAACAGTCGGGTAGGATGTGGTATAATCGTTTAAGCGATTTCCTTCATCAGAAGGGCTACACGAGCAATGAAGCTTGCCCATGTGTTTTTATACGGAGATCACAAGATGGTTTCTGTATTATCTCGGTGTATGTGGATGATTTGAACATAATCGGTACACCTGAGGATATTGAGGAAGCGAGTTCCTACCTGATGTCGGAATTCGAGATGAAGGACTTAGGCAAAACCAAGTTCTGTCTAGGTCTGCAACTTGAGCATTCCCCTGCTGGGATCTTAATGCACCAGTCTACCTACACCCAGAAGGTGTTAGAAAGATTTGGATTTGATAAGGCATATCCTTCCAAGACCCCCATGATTGGGAGATCTTTGCAGCGGGACAAGGACCCGTTCAGGCCTAAGGAAGAGGGGGAAGAAGTTCTGGGACCAGAATTCCCCTACCTAAGTGCAATTGGCGCACTCATGTACCTCGCGAATTGTACACGGCCGGACATCGCGTTCGCCGTCAATTTGCTTGCTAGGTACAGCTCTGAGCCTACCAATAGGCATTGGAAAGGCATCAAGGACGTCTTCCGATACCTCCAAGGGACCAAAGATCTTGGCTTGTTTTACCGGAGGAATCAAGACCTTTCACTTGTTGGATATGCTGATGCTGGGTACTTGTCAGACCCGCACACTGGCAAGTCTCAGACTGGATATGTTTTCCTTTGTGGTGGAACCGCAGTTTCCTGGAAATCGTCTAAGCAAACTTTGGTAACAACTCGACGAACCACTCGGAAATCATAGCACTGTATGAAGCATCACGAGAGTGTGTATGGCTTCGACGGATGATCGGCCACATCCAGCTGACATGTGGGCTGAACACCATCCAAACCCCAACTATTATCTATGAGGATAATGCCGCTTGTGTTGCACAAGTCCAGACGGGTTATGTGAAGAGCAATCTCACAAAACATATCGACCCCAAATTCTTCTATGCACATGAATTGCAAAAGTCGAACGAAGTGAGAATCTTGCATACTAAGTCGTGTGAAAATCTTGCTGATTTGTTCACTAAATCATTACCAGCATCTTCCTTTGAGAGATGTGTTCGTGAAATGGGTATGATGAGACTTAGGGAGATGCAAGGTTCAGGGGGAGAATCTTCACAAACTCATCGCTGAAATCTCGATCCCGATGATTGAGTACTTGACTTGAAAGTTAAGTGAGTTGTACTCTTTTTCCCTTTAGTGAGTTTTATGAAGTTTCTCACATAAGGTTTTTAATGAGGCAATTCGTGCAACATGAGGATACATATACTATGCACTCTTTCTCCATATTTTTCCCGTTGGGTTTTCGGAGTTTTTGAGACATAGATAATACGAGTTGTCGGACCAAGGGGGAGTGTTGGGAAACCGACCCGTACGTGACTCGTACGGGCCCACCCTTTCTTGGGTGGGGGGTTTTCCCCTAGATTGGTCCTCAACCCTAGCCCCTCTCCCTCTTATATATACCCCATGTATTGTATGGAGAGAGACACACAATTGATAATAAAGACTACTTGTGCCATACCTTGCGTCCTTCGACTACTTCCTCTACGCTACGCAGCCTCGGGACCGGCCAGCCGACAGAGGGTGCGTAACAGCAAATACAGTACGGCACTGGTCGCTAGCTGCACACGCGTGCACATCCCGATCTTCTAGAGAGAGGCCGAGCGTGCTGTGCGGTCAGGTGAGGCGAGGTGAGCTCAGCTCTGCGGCTGGTTGCCGACTGACTTGCGTCGCGGTGCATGGCGTCTCCCGTCATCAATCCCCGACAGCGAGTTCCCAACTGGACCGAATCGACCGCGGACGACTTGACCTCCCTTGCCCGCCCGCTGACGGATGGGTCCCGGCGAGCCGTGCCCCCACGAGGCAGTGACAGCGTGTAGTGGTAACGGTAATCCCACTTCTCCCCGGTGGTTCCCGGCTTCATGGCGCTGTTGGTTCTACCGCACCGCCGGTCGCTGTCAGGCACGCCCACCCGCTGATCACACCGGCGTCCTGTGCCCCGACGGCCAGGCCAGCGGCGGAGAAGGCTAGCTCACTCCCGTCCCGTGGACCAGGTCCACACGTCAGCACGGAGCACTCACTGGTCCACGGCTCAGACTCGTGTAGTACGTACGGTGTTAACGGCTCGTCAGTCACCTTCGTGGTTTACGCGAGATCGAGCGCGTGGATATGGGTGCACACGGTTAACCGAAAACCGAGAAATCGAACTGAAAAAACCGAAACCAATCCGAAATTGTGGTTATTTTGGTTTCCGGTTAAAGGTTACGGTTAGTAAAATAGCTAACCATATGTCTTGCGGTTAATACGGTTAATAACCGAAAACCGAATGGTTAACCAAAAAACCAAAATGCCTATTAACTTTTATTAATTTGCTACTTTTATTAACTTTACGGGTTACTTGTAGCATGTGATTTGCTACTTGTATAAACTTTTATTAACTTTATGGGTTATTTGGTTACTTTGGATCATATGCCTATTAATTTTATAGTCTATTCCGTTATTTTGTAATATATAGCCACAAAAAGAAATTGGCATTTTAAAATTCGCGTCAACTTAGGTTAATTTGGTTATTACCGAAACCGAACCGAAGTTAAATGGTTATTACCGAAACCGAACCGTATTTACCTAAGTATTGAAACCGTATAAACCGAACCGAATTAACCATATTAACCGAACGCGCAGCCGGACGCGTGGACCAGCTCGTGGGCGATGGATCACGGGTCCGTCCGACTCAGGCGGTCGCTCACCCCGTCCACCTACACGTACGCCCACCACCAGCACGACTGCCCGACCGATGGATCCCCTGTGGCATGTGCCACCGCATCCGTATCCGTATAGCAAATTGATCATGATCAGCAGAGGCACTAGCTCGTAGGATCAGAAAACGTGATAATTAATTGTGTTAACCGTGCTGTGTGAGGGAGGGGCAAAACAAGGAGAAAATGTCCTTGCTATTTCTCATGTAAACATAGTGGCATGGCATGGTGACATATTTGTAAGAGTGTTTGATTGATTATACTCTCTTAGTTCACAAAAAGGATGTCTCAACCTAATCTAGATTTATATGTATCTACACATGATTTAGTGTGTACATACTTGTAAATTTGGACTAGGTTCAGACAATTTTATGGACGGGCTGAGTAGAAAAGATTAGTAAATGAAGGCACCAAACCTTGCATGGTAACTTCCTCCCTTGTTGCTACTTTTGACATATCAAGGGCTCTCATTTGCGTCTCTCTTCTCTCCCGTTTTGAGAACCACCAGACTCCTCTCACCCTGTCCTCCTCTGACCTCGTCGGCCGGAGTTGATGGGGGAGATTGAGGAGGCTGGCTTCCCCCTTAGATAGGCCGTAGGTTTAGGGTTTGTCTAGAGGTTGCTATGGTGTTAGGCGTTATGCTAAATAGAACGATACCCCGCGCGTTGCAACAAGTTTTTCTTAAAAAATCTTTAAAAACATGAAATCTGAAGTTGACTACAGAAATATAAAAGCAGAAAAATTCACTCGTCGATATTCCCCTTGCACACGATTTAATTTTGTATTTAGACAGCGGGATGATATGATCTTATGGTGTGGATAATTTGATGGCTAAATAAAAAGTGATGTGGATAATTGCATGTAAAGATAGACAATAAGTACTAAATGTTAGTGAGATGACGTGGACAATTGATTGGCAAAATGAGTAAGTGATTTGGATAACTTTGCATGTTGAGATAGACTAATGTAGGGTTTTCCTTTATAAGAAAATAGATACTCCCTCCGCTCCAATTTAATTGACTTGCTATCCACTAAATGTGGATGTATCCAGACATGTTACATGTATGGGCACGACTAGGAAAAGCACGCGCGCCAGGCGAGTTTCCAACGCGCGCTTTCCCGCCGCACGACAGCGCGAGTTGCTCCCTGCCTTCCACGTGGCCTGCCGGCGCGCACGAAACTATCCATTCATGTACACGACGCGCGCTGATGCTAGCTAGGAGCTAGCTAGCTGATCGATCGGTCGCTCAGCCTACTAGCTAGCTGGATCAAACACACGCGCTAGCCAGCTTGCTGCTTCGTCCGTATGTTCTTTCTTTTAAACGTGATACTATAAAATAATTATACGCTATATTTTTTTGACGTGTGCAAGAAAATACACTATAAAAAAAGAAAACTGCTTGACCGCATCCAGGCAGTGCACTGCCCCATCCAGGCAGTGCACCGCGAAAGAGAAGGCAGTGCACCGCAAAAGATAAGGCAGTGTACAGCCCCATCCAGGCAGTGCACCACGAAAGAGAAGGCAGTGCACTGCCCCGTCCAAGCAGTGCACCGCGAAAGATAAGGCAGTGCACTGCCCCATCCAGGCAGTGCACCGCGAAAGAGAAGGCAGTGCACCGAAAAAAGATAAGGCAGTGCACTGCCCCATCCGAAGCAGTGCACCGCAAAAGAGAACGCAGTGCACTGGCCCCACCGAAGCAGTGCACTGCCCCATCCGAGGCAGTGCACCGCAAAAAAAGAAGGCAGTGCACTGCCCATCCGAGGCAGTGCACCGCAAAAAGAGAAGGCAGTGCCCCATCCGAGTCAGTGCACTGCAAAAAAGAAGGCAGTGCACCACAAAAAGAGAAGGCAGTACATCGCAAAAAGAAGGTATTGCGCTGCATCCAGAACGCAGGAAAAAGGCAGTGCAATCTACACACTCCGGGCAGTGCACAAAAAAAGTTTGTCGAAACATATCAACATGAGATCTAGTTTTGAAGATCTCAACGCGACTAATCCATCCACGAAAACGGATCGTGATTTGGAAACTTCGTTAAAAAGATATTTCATTTTTTGTCTTCAGATTAAAAGAGAAAAGCCACGTACAGAACCAGCTACACCACTTACCGAACCAGCTGAAGCCAGGAGCGAGCGACGCACGGCTGGCCACCACGTGGCGAGCGGGGAGAGCGATCGCGCGGGAGAGTTCGCATGCGCCAGGGAGCTCCACGTGCTGGGCGTGCACGTAACGCTGCGCGTGCGTCTCGGGAGCGCGTGCTTTTTTTAGTAAATTCGTACATGTATAGATTGTGGCTCCCGCACGACTGGTCACCCCAATGTGATCGTAGTTACAAAGTTAGCCTCCTTGACTAGGATGGACCGCAATAGTTGTGCGGCCATCTTGTCATCTCCTGTGGGCAGGTGAGCTAGGGATAATAGAACATAACATAGTAAAGTAGGCAAAGCCAGAAAAATTAAGTTGGGACGATGAATAGTAATGTGCTCACCAAACCTTTGCTAGCCTAAGGATGACCCGTGCCCTTATAAAGGACACATTGTTGCCTTTGTAGTCTTCCTCTCGTAGCCTTGGGTATTAGCAGCCTTGAGCAAGAGAGCAGTGATAACTAGGACGGGTTGGGGCGGGACGATACGTTGTGAGTGGGAGGCATAGAGAAACACATCATCTGGGGATGAGTTGGTGGAGGTAAAAAATGGCTCAAAGCCATTGATTTCTAAGAAGGGAACACAGCGCCATCGTTAACTCGAATGAACAGAGTGAAAGGAGTCACCCTTGTTATGCAAACATGTGGACTCTCCTTTGTGGCAATGATGTCTGCCCAACGACCTGTCACGGGCTATCGTGGCACGACTGGTCACCCCAATGTGACCGTAGTTACAAAGTTAGTCTCCTTTACTAGGATGGACCGCAAAAGTTGTGCGGCCTTGTTATCATGTCCTGTGGCGATTGGTTTTGAATGGACCGCAATAGCAGTGTAAGTAAGCATTGCACAAGAGAAGTGTCGACAATGCAATGAATGAAACGATGGCGAGCGACACTCTAAATCACAAGTGCTGGAGTACGGATCAGTAGTAACCCTATCGCACGGTTCTCATTATGGCACTATAGCTAGTACTGATTAATCCCAACCTTAATCAGACATCATCTTGGCGCTGGCTGCTTCCTCCGCCTGTACAGGAGAAGCTTTTCTGGGGTCTCGGAGGTGTTCGCCGGATTTTGGCGCGGTGTTCAGGCTTCTTCTGCCGGCCATGGTGGCGTGGGGAGGACTGCTTCTGGCTCTGCGTTCTGCTTCGACATGTCTTTGTCTCTTCCATCTCCGGCCGGCCGTGGTGGCGAGGGGAGAAGGTGCGGCCAAGGCGTGCAATTGGTGTCAACTCCGGCAAGCCGTGTTCGAGCTCTGTGCAGGTATGTTTGGTTGAGAGGTGGTTCCGGGGAGGAGGCGCCATGGCCGTGCGCGTTAAGCGTTCTTCGGTTCCGTCGCTTGCGGCGGGCGGCTTATGCGGTCTTCTACATGAGTGGGGTGCTCCCTTTCCTGGCGTTGGCGGCGGCCTGGTGTCTTCCTCTCCGGCGTTGCGGCGACGGAGTTCGACGTCAGGCGTTGCGGCGGTTCAGCGGCCTGCCTCTCCGGCGCTGCTGTTGTGCTGGGCTTCGGAGGCTTGTTCTACTGCGTTTTCTGTTCTTCCTTTGTAATCCTTGTTGATTTCGCAGTGTGGATCCTTTCAAAAAAAATTTAAGAAGAGCCGACGACGTTTCAACGTCGAACTCCGTACGTCGTCTAGTTAGTCCGATCTGTTTTTTTTTTCTAGGACTCCACTGAAACAAAACCCACGTACGTACGTGCGAGTCCGGGACGAACACTACTGCAACGCAAACCAACTCGATCGACCAGCACCATCCATCACGCGCTCTTATATACCGATCGATCCATATCTCTGTTTGCCTATTGCCTGCGGGCTGCGGCTTATTAAATTTTAGCTCGCGTAGTTTTGAAACAGAACAACGCTACGTACGTACGGAAAAGAAAGAATAGAGGCGGCGGCCTAGGGTTTCAACCCTAGCCGCCGCCGCCGACGTCGATCTACTTCTTCATCGTCGCCTTGGTCTTGGATTTGACGGGTCCTCGCCTCCTCTAGTTGTCGTTCTGGCACTAGCAGGGGTGGGGACCTCGGACCTGCGCAGGGCGCTACACAAGGGTCCTTAATGTTAGAGCTTGGTCTTCTTCGTCAATGGAGATAGCATCGTCTGCAATAAGTGGTCTTCCACACTTCGTTCGACGGCGAGATCTTCTTCTCGACGTCAATGGTGTCTTTGGAAGATTAAGTTTGTCTAGGTATGGTTCTTC
The DNA here is from genome assembly GCA_947311845.1 of Poa pratensis. Lineage (NCBI taxonomy): Eukaryota > Viridiplantae > Streptophyta > Magnoliopsida > Poales > Poaceae > Poa > Poa pratensis. The sequence continues at coordinate 44,610,043 of CAMZMU010000061.1, read as the reverse complement.
AGATCTTGTTTCGCCAGATCAATCTTGGATTGTTTCTCATGGTTGCCGCGAGGAGGTTTGTCCTCGCAATATCTATCCCGGCTACTACGTCTTCGGCAATGGTGATTCGTTCTCTCGTCTCCCAACGACGTCGACAAAGTGGTACGGTTATTTGTCCCTGGAATATCAGTGGTGGTGCTCTTGCCGATGTTGCTTGATTAATTTAATGGCTGCGTGCGTGCAGAAAGCCTTGGCATTGCGGCTCAAAATTAAAAAGGGAGAACCTTCGGTGGTATTCACAGGTATGTGGTTTGGTGTTTTCGGCGTTATTCTACGGCTGCCTTCAGAAAAGTACAAGATTGTGTCATGGATGAAGAAAGAGATTGAAGATCTCATAGATTTGCTCGTCTTTTTTAGTTTTGTTTTTGTAATCGATGTAATCGTGTACTCTTTGTCGGTTTAATATATGTGGAAAAATTCAAAAAAAAAAAAAATTAGCTCGCGTACGTGCGCGACTCTGGAGGATTGATCGAGATCGAGATGGGGGTAACCGCCGGCGCCGGAAAAAAATCCTATGCGACCCGTGTTGGTACGACCCCTTTGGTGGACCACATGCATCACCGTTCATGTCCCTTGCAAGAATCTCAAAGCAAGTTTGACAACAGTTTTTAATTATCAAGAAAGATGTGCTTTGCCAGGTGTAGATTCCTGCATGTGGTCCACCGAGTAGGTCGTACCAACATGATCGCATAGGATTTTTTTCCGCCGGCGCCAACATGTGGGCTCTCCTCCATGACAATGACCCGGACCACGACGCTGCCATCGACGACGACGACGACAGGAAGCACGAGACAGCCCCTGAAGCCGACGGCCCCGAGGTGGTAGAGGATGTGGCTGATAACTTTGGCGACGATGGTGGCACCAAGCCGGCGAAACGCGGCAAGAAGACCAAGAAGAAGAAAGGCGCCGGGGACACGAAAGCCGATGAGGCCGAGCCGACGAGTAAAGAAGAAGAAGAAGAAAACCAGATGAACGGAGCCAGCCGCTGCCGGGCGGTGGCCAAACGGATATGCAGGGCCGCCGTCGTGGGGGCGCTCTTGGTTCTGTGGTGCCACCTCACGTCCGCGCCTCCGGTCGCCGCCGGCCTCGTCGTCTGATGCGAAGCCAAACGGAATTAGACATGCATTCTATACAGAAGGACATATTGCTTTTAATTTTTAAAAATTGTTTTTGCATGCAGTTTATGCATAGTACATTGACACATTCTACGCCCTAGGGAGATTGACATCATTCACCTTTTTACTTCGATCGGAAGAAATCAAGGATTGTGCTTATCAGTTTTTTATCATCTTTATTCCTTATATTTTCTGAATAATGTGCATTTGATGAATTAACCATGATAAATTGATTTATGGTCTATAATTTCTTGTTTGGGTCGTTGTTTCATGGATTTGGTCCTAGTCTCAGTTGTTCTCTCTCGCGATTAGACGCCAATCAAAGCCCTATTATGAATGAGCAGGGGGGTTTTTACGTTCATAGACAGGGTTTTTAGAGACACCTATAGTAACTAGTTATTTTTCCCCTAAAATCAATAGGAGTACTAATTTCTCTAGTAAGGTGTCTAGCTACGCATTGCGGAACCCCTGTCTCCTCCCTTCCTCCGTCGTCCGGTGACCGCGCGGGGGGAGGGGGGTGCGGTGGAGGAGGAGGCTGGCCCTGTATGTAGTATCTCCTCTAGAACCTTTTAGGGTTATTGCTCCCTCGGGGCGAATGTGAGTAGGGTCTTGGTTTCCATCGGCCTGATGTGGCACATCCTGGTTTCAGTAGTCGTTGTTGCGCGGCTCCGGTGGCGTAGGTCAATGCAAGCTGTGGTGTTGGGACGAGAGGATCTCCGACAATAAGGCCGCTTCCCAGCCAGGCGGTTGGGCGCGACGCGGGGCAGCAGTGGCGAGACGCTTCCAGGGAGGAAGACGGCTTTAAAGGGCTATGCTGCTAGCTTCTCAAATAAGCATCTCGTCTTCAATGCATTGACTACATCCATGTCCTTCTGTTTCACTTGGCTGGCCTTGGTGGCGAGGGAGAGGAGGAGAGGAGTTTGGTGACTGTCTGTGTTGGGTGGTGGAGGGGAGACCTAGCTCAGATCTTTGGTTCCGATGTCGTGATCTCCAAGTCATGGAGTCGTTTGGCCATGACTATCCATGGCCACACGGGTGGCTCATCGATGTGGCGACTCAAGCCTTTTCTTCCTCCAGGGATTGTAGGCTCTTTCCGTGTCTCAGTGTGGCATCTTGTGCTGTTGTTGATCCAAGTGGTCTCGTCCTCGGCGTCGGCAGCGCCTGGAGGAAGCACTTTCGAATTTTTAAAATTACCCTGAAAGTCAAACACACCTCCCTCCACACTACACTACGGATGCTCAGAGCTGACTTAGGAAGCCGACAACGTCATCATAAATGGAACGATCGTGAGCCCAACCCTAGAGTAGTACAGTAATTGCTTCATCATCTCATCAGGGCGGGAGTACCCATCATTGGCATTAACTGATCGTCTAATCCAACCCTTATTAATCAAGCATCGCAACCACAAAATGAAGGAGGCAACGCAAATACAGTACGGCACTGGTCGCTAGCTGCACACGTGTGCGTGCGGTGCGGTGAGGTGAGGTGGTAGCTAGCTAAGCTGGTTGCCGACTGACTTGCGGCGCATGGCCCTGGATCGCGACGGCAGACGCGACCGTGGCAATGGCGGCTTGCCGTCTCCCCTCGTCAATCCCCGACAGCGAGTTCCCAACCGGACCGAATCGACCCCCTGCCAGCCCGCTGACGGATGGGTCCCGGCGAGGCAGTGACAGCGTGTAGTGCTAACGGTAATCCCATTTCACTTCCGGTGGTTCCCGGCTTCATGGCGCTGCTGGCTCTACCGCGCCGCCGGTCGCTGTCGGGCGCGCCCACCCGCTGATCTTGGAAACAAAACGCGGAGTAAACCCGTCCGTGCGTGCAACTGGTGCAGTGGACCCGCACCAATGGCAGTGGACCCCGCGAGCTGGCTTCGGTACGTCTCGGAGCGCCGGTGCACGGGACCGGGCGCAGGAACGCACTAGCTCGTGGGCGTGTGGCCGGGCCCGTCCGGCGGTCGCTCACCCATCCAGCTACACGTACGCCCACCACCAGCACGACTGCCCGACCGATGGCTTCCCTGTGGCATGTGCCACCGCATCGCTCCATGGATAAGCGCGGCTTCTCCGAAAGCGGCAGCCACGTACTAGAGCAGCTTCTATTTGCGGAAACAATACACGTATAACAATCTTTTTTTTTTCCGATGACCCACGCAGACGTAGAGCAAATTGATCATTATCAGCAGAGGCACTAAGCTCGGTTGTACCTGAAAACGTGATGATTGTGTAAACCGTGCTGTGTGAGGGGCAAAACAAGGAGAAAATGTCGTCGGTATTTCTCGTGTAAACAAAGTGGCATATATTTGTAAAAGTGCTCCATTGATTATACTACTCCAGAAAAGATTAGTAAAAGAAGGCACCGAATGTGATTGGCCAAATGGGGCAAGTGATGTGGATACCTTGCATGTTGACGTATATTAGTAGGAGTTTTCCTTTATAAGAAGAATAGATAGATAGATGAGGATTTCATCTGCTGCTAGTGGCGGTGTTCTTGTGACCATGGCACTCCTGAGGGTGGGGCTTGAGATGGGCGGCGGTGGATCCTCTGCTTGCCCTTCAAATACTATCATTGGCGCGACTCATACCTAAAGATTTTAGTCTGCTTCTCTTCTCGACATGGCCATCCCGGTGATGGAGGTCATGGGGAAGATGGCTTCTTGCCCTCTCCTCGATTTGTGTTGCATGGATCTTAGGATGCAACTGCTCCTCGGAGCTCCTTCGTAGTGAAGTCAAGATGGCCGGTGTCGTCTAATGGTGAAACTCCACAACCACCTATCTTTGGCTCTTCTTGTTCATGACCCAAGCCTCTTTGGAGGATCTTTGACTCTGTCCGAATGCAGCACAACGATGCCTCCCCAAGTGGTCCGTCCCCGATGACGAAATCACTGGTTCGGGTGCAAAGTTCATCTTGTTGATGATGTGGAGAACGGGAAATCCACTTCGGCTCATAGGTGCATCTACACCCACTACACAAAAAACGAATTTTAAAATGTCAAAAAATTCAAATAAAAATTTCGGATATACATATGAACATTCTATGTTTGTACAAAAAAAATCAGGATGAAAAGAAATTTTGTGCGGCCGGTGTAAAAAGACAAATCCCCGGTGTTCAAAAATGCCTCTACACGTAACATTTTTTTCTCTTTTTATACCGGTCACACAAAATGTCTTTTTGATGCGGAACTTTTTTGTACGGATAGACATTTTTCACATGAACACCTGAAATTTTTGTTTGAATTTTTTAACATTTTAAAATGCGTTAAAAAATGCATTTTGCACAACGAGTTCATCTGCACCCGTGAGCCAAAACATCATGTCCGTGGAGAACTACCATTTTCCAGTTCACCTTTAGTGTCCTTGTTGTAAAATTGCAGCTCTTAGGTGCATTTTTTTTCAATGTAGACTCTTATGTAATTTGTAACCCCGCCGCTGAAATATAGTGCAACATTTGGGCCCTTCGTGACCCATCCCTTGTTCATAGAAATACCGGACATTTTAACTAGTCAACGATGTATCCTACAAACATACAAAATCTGGATCCGAAATACTTTGTACTATGATCTATGTCAAAATAGCAAATATATGGATCGAAGTATGGTGAACATCACACATGTACAAAGTATAAGATTTTGTTATTTTTGTGTAGCCAAAAATATACTCCCTCCATTCCTGAATGTAAGGCGTATAGTTTTTCGCACGAATATTTAGACGTGAGAATTTTGCATACGGTTGGCTCATTTTCCCCCTAAAAAATCGGGAGAGAGGAGTCTCTAACAGTCACAAAATGAAAACAATCATTTAAATCTCTCCATTATAAGTTGAAACTTATTTTCAGATGTGTAAAATTGTATATACATCGCTAAACAACCTATATTTTGAAATTTTTGTCAAAAAACTATATGCCTTACATTAAGGAACGGAGGGGGTAATTTTTTTGGCAATTTCTTTTGCATGCTTGTAGGATAGAAAATGCAAAACAACTGGATTTTTCAGAATTAAAAAATAAATAAAGAGATCATTGAAACTCGGGTGTCAAAGTGACTTTTCACACAACAATGGGCATAATCTCCCTAACCGCCCCCTCGTACGATCTTCGTGCCTTAGAGCATCTCTAGCAGATCCCATAGAATGGTCAGCCCCCTAAATTAATTGTTATTTTAAGGTTTCACATGAAAAAGAGTGTCCATTTCAGACCACGTAAACCTGTTTGACCCTTATTTTTTTAAAATTAAACCTTAAAACGAGGCTCCTACCCCTTTGTATATAGAGTTTTTGGGGAAAAAATTGGTTTTCCTTAACACTTTCAACGGTTGGTGGTGGAAAGAATTTAAAACATTTTAAGTTTTACCATGAAACACTTTGAAGGTTAGGAGTTTTAGGGGATACGCTAGAGATGCTTTTTAAGTCCCGCTTCCCGCACTCATTCTCACTCCTCCCCCTCCAAGATTCTAGTGTAATAATGAGAAATCTCACGCTAAAACAAGTGTGAGCATCCGAATATGTGCAGTGGACAATATTGTATTACACGTCCACATATTATACGCACCTATGGCCATGTGCTAAGGTGCTACCGTGAAGTGTAACAACAGTGTGATGCATCACATAAGTCGATAACCACACGCCACCTAACATGCATCCACCCTCACAATTCCTACCACAGCCCCATCCACCACACGAGATCCTCCTATTTCTCCTCCTAGACCTTTGTTGCCCCCTCCCAAATTCAAAATCAACAAAAACCCAGCCAGCTAGAAACAAAACAAAGCAAAACTAGGGGACAAATCGTACAGAATATAAATAAATTTAAAAAGGAAAGGAGCAATTAGTCCGCACTAACGCAGCGCATCAGTCCGATCCATCCGGTCGCGCTTTTACCCGCCGCTAGTCACGCCCCATTACCATACTCTACCAAGCTCACGGTGTGGGAGTCTCTTCTCAACCGCCGGTGCCTACCAGCAGCTCCGATTCACCTCGCCTCCTTCGGTTTACCTCTCCCTTTCTCGCACCTTCCTCGCCCACCGCATCGGTATCGGCATCGGCATCCGCATCACCTCCTCCTTAAGCAACCCAGCAGCGGCGGACATAGCATCTACCGCCACCCACCGACCGGCCGACTGACCGAGGGGCGCTGGTGGCAATGGCGGGGCGGCGCCTCCTCTCCACGGCGAGGGCCGGCCGGGATGCGTGAGATCGGGGCGCATGGGCAAGGAGGCAGGGGACCAGCGCCAGCGGCCGCCCGACGGGGCCGACGGCGAGGGAGGCGTCGGCGAGGGCGGCGGCGGTAACGGCCGATTCTGCGGTGGGAAAGGGGTGGTACGGCTGAAATGCGTGGCGGCGCTCGTGCTGGGGGCCGCCGTGCTGCTGTCGGCGCTCTTCTGGCTGCCCCCGCTCGCGGGCCGCGGGAGGGGGCCGGGGACGAGGACGCGCCGGATCTGTTCCGAGGTGAGTGTGTTTGTGCTCCGCCAGTGCCAGGCCGGCCGGCGGCATTGCGAGATCTCGTCTTGGATTTCTGCTTTAGGTTCCCCTGCTTCCGTGGCTGTCGGCTCGATTTCTATCTGGATCTGGGTTGGTGTACGGACCCAACCCCGCGCAGCTGCTTGCTTTGAGTGGAGTTCTGAACCAGGGGCGAGGAGAGTGGGTCAAGGCGCTGTACTGATTTAGAGCAAGGACTTGGTTTCTTCCACCTAGTGCTGATTTAACATTGATCCGCATGTGTCGGTGCTATTTCTGGAAAATTAGTAGGTTGAGGAAAAACGTCTACTACTACCAAATTGCGGCAACTATATTACTAACCCTCAATATAGATTGCTTGCAGTCCCAAAACAGTGTCAGATTCGGTTAATTGTCAGTGATGTCTTGGTTTTGATTCTGCGTACTAGTCCAGCATGATCTTGCCCCCCTGTTGCTATTAGAGTTAGTTTTTCATCCGGCTGTAGAACCATTGGTCGAAAGCTACGTGAGCAGCTAAAAGGGATGGAGTTGCTGTCAATTCCTGTTTTGTGTTGTTGTAACAGCTGTGATAAAGCGTTGAGACGTAATAGATCACTGTCGACGAATTTTAGGTGTGATCTATTCCCGAAGTATAAATTATGAATCCTTTCCAGACATCTAAAGAGTGTTATGGTTCCAGTTTTCCAATTTAGTTTAAGCAATCCCGTCGATCACCGTTCTTTGCTATATTGCATATGAGTATTGATGTATCGTGTGCCTAATGAAACTATGTTTTTCCAGATGATATAATGGCAAGCTTTAGGCTGCAGAAGACGGTTCCCGAGCTCGAAGGAAATAAATCTAAGCTTGAATTGGACATCTATGCGGAAATTGGCATCCCTAACTCCATTGTAATGCCCTATCACCATCTTTTATCTCACTTCATGACAGTGGCGGATCCAGCGTCCCGGCAGCCCGGGCGCTTGCCCGGGCTTCCGGCCGGCCGGCAAGGCTAATTTTGATGAAAAGTTAACCAGATTTTAACGTGTTAAGATTTTAATCAAGGGTTTGCCCAGGCTTTAAAAAATTACTGGGTCCGCCACTGCTTCATGATATGTGGTTTCCACATGCGTTGACTGATGCTTGAATACATATGCAGGTGGTTGTAGATTTGCTACATCCATTAGCTGGATCGAACTGGACAAATGTCGTCTTCAGCATTGTGCCTAATCCGAAGAACTTGACTATATCATCGACATATTTGAGCATTCTTAGGTCCTCTTTTATGTCCTTGGTTGTGCGGCAGTCAACTCTCCACTTGACCGAGTCCCTGTTTGGGAATTCATCGTCTTTTGAAGTACTTCAATTCCCTGGAGGAATAACAATAATTCCTGTGCAAAGTGCTTTTCTCCCTCAGAAACCCCATGCAACTTTTAATTTCTCTCTGAATTTCCCAATCTACAAAGTGCTAGACAGAACCGATGAGTTAAAGGATCAAATGAAGACATCATTACTGCTCAATTCTAATGAGGTTAGTGCTACCTTCCCGCCTTTTCTCTTTTTGCCCATCGCAATCATTGTTGAACATGTCTGAAGGATTTGGGTATTTGTTTATTTCTGTTAGAGTTCAGGCATATACGTTTGTATGTGATAGAATCCACTTGTACAACCTTTTAAACATGTGACATCTTGCATTCTGTCTTTAATTTCTGGGGTTATATAAGAATGCCTCCATTGGTGTTGTTTGTCCCATATTACTTTGTAGGGGCACGTGTGCAAATGTATGTTGATGTGTAGGAGAGAGCATGTGTGGACTAGAACAATTGCTTTATGCGATAAATTTCTAGGATTGGTAAGAATGCCTCCATTAGCGTCGTTTTCTCATAGTACTTGATAGGGGCACGTGTACAAATGTAGGTCGTTGAGTAGGAGAGAGAGCATGTTGTCTAGAACAATTGGTTTATGCGATAAATTATAATAGCATGCATCACATGGATTGGCAACGGTTATTATACTTAGTTTCGCACAGTTGTGTGGTTATGCAAAGAAAAAATAGCAAGTATATTGTTGCCGACTTAACGCAAGCTACCTCATTCTCTAATCTTCAAATGCATTTCTCCCATTCTCCTGTCCTGTTCCGTGAGACATGACTGAAAATACGAATAGGACTGGACTTCAATCCATATTAGAAATTTGCACTGTTGATGTGTAATAGTGTTCATAGCCCTCCTCTTCTTTAATTGAATTTTGATTATTGTGCATTGCAGAATCTTTTCATCAAATTGGGAAATCTGCAAGGTTCAACAATTCTTCCTCCAACTATTGTTGAGACCTCATTGTTCGTGTTGTTGGGAATCCCCAGCCATCTGTGCCAAGGATGAAGCAGTTAGCGCAAAAAATTACTCATTCATCTTCAGGGAACCTTGGTCTGAACCATACCGTGTTTGGCAAAGTAAAGCAGATAAGACTCTCCTCCTATCTTAAACATTCTTTACATAGCAGGGGCAGTTCTGATGGACCTAGTCCAGCGCCTATGCAACATCATGGTCATCATGGCCATCATCACCGTCGTCATGGTCATGAAGACAACAGGCATTTGGCTCCTCCAGCTGCTGCTCCTATAAATTTGCCTGTGCATACACCCAAATATGTTGCTCCACCTCTATCTGGGTGTCCATATGGTAAAAAGGCAAATAATAGGGTTCCTGTAACGCCAGCTGCTGAGCCTGTGGCCAATAATCCTGCCGCTTCGCCGCCTTCTGTTCGTCATCCTCCACGTGATCCCAGTATGCACAGTAGATCGCCTGTTCCGTCCCCTCCTGTTCTTCCAGAGTCGCCTTTGCCGACGGTTTCCTTTGGTGATGCACATCCGCCAAGTGAGCATCCAACAAGCACAGGTCCTTCTGCTGGAATGTCGCATGTGGCTCCTGCACCGCAGTCATGTGAGCTCTCTTTCCTTTTTATTTCCACAATTGGCATTGATTATTATTTAAAAAATATTACTTCAGAATGTCTGAAAGTGAGCCAAGCAAGTAAAATGTTGTCCAAATGAAGTAGTTGCTATTCAACTGATACGTACTCAGAGGAGGATTTTGATAATTTATCTGAGTTTTAGTTTTTCTAGTCTTTGTTACTGCTCTTGAGGATAATATGATATATCCAGTTCATTTGGTTGCAAGTTGAAATATTGATCTTAGGATCAATTTCCAAGGTTTTCTTTCTGTAGATGTTTTCTTTCCCATTTGCATATGTTATACTTCTGTCAGGTAAGTTTGAGTTGAACGTGAGCTCAGTCAATTGATATCAACTTTGCTAGGTCGGCAAGTTCAAGTTTAGTTGTTATAACATGACAGCATTAGGCAAAGATAACAGTCAAATCGAGCAATTCACTTCTGGATTATGGCAAGTTGAGTTGAACATGAGCTCAGTCAGTTGAGATCAACATCACTTGGTTGGCAAGATCAAGTTTAATTCTTATATGATGAAAGCATCAGGCAAAGATAACAGTCAAATCGAGCAATTCACTTCGGAAGTGAATTGCTCCATTTGATTGTTATCTTTGCCTAATGCTTTCATCATTAAGAATTAACTTGATCTTGCTATAAGTGAATTGCTCGATTTGACTGTTATCTTTGCCTAATGCTTTCATCATATAAGAATTAAACTTGATCTTGCTATCATCAATTATCCCATTCACTTCTGGATATATAGTTGTCCGTCTGTTTAAGTCTCATGTGCATGTCTATACTATGCCATTTATATAATGTTTTTTACTAGTTATGAATGTGTATTTCTGTCAGATAATGTGATATAAGATGCCATTGTTCAATCTAGGCTTACAATATGTTTTCTGGACCAGCCAGTCGGTCTTTCATTTTTCGCATGCTTACCCCATGCAGCATATTCTTCTTACCCAATGCAGCATATCTTACTGAAGAAATCACACACCCTCTTTCACTAACTATCGTGTCCCATTTCCCTATTGCAGCTAATGCCAGCCGGAGGCGTGCCTGTCACTGGATCCTGGTACCCCTTATATGGTGTACCCTGCTGAGGAGCCTGCTATGACGAAGGAGAGAACACACAGAGGCTAATTAACAAGACGATTCGAAGTAGAGACTTTCCAAACAGAGGCCGAGGCTGCTCAGCGGGTTTTTTCTTCTTACATCTGTTTTATTATAGCCGGCTTGGCGGGTGGTGAAGAAGCGCACAACTCAGCGGTCGTCCCCCCTGCCCCAGGCTGGCGTTGCTGTTAGCCTGTTATACTTGTTAGTGGGTTTGTAAATACGAATGGGTATAAGTGAAGCAAGTAAAGGCGGTGCTAGCCGTGCTGGTCGTAGTGGTCAAAGCCACAGCGGTGGCAGGCCCCTTCTCTATCTGGAGCACGCATGCTTGGCCGGGTTTTGCTTGCCGTGTGCTGTTCAGAAGAGGATGATCTTCAAGTGTAAACACCTTTTACATGGAGAAGAAGGCATAGCATTTTCTCTCCCATTTTCGGGGGTGCTTGTTCTTGTTTGAGCTGCTCGATCGTATGCGTTGGTGCCTGTGGGAGTGTTTATTTGGCGTTTCCTACTCTCATGCTGCTGCCTGGGAAGTACATGTAGATTGAAAGTTCAGAAAACTGTACTACTGAATCCGTCGACGGCGCCACCACGTTTCGGCTGCAGGGTGGCCGTCAATCGGTCGCCGCCGCCGCTGGGACAACAGTGGCACGGCCGCTGCTGTTTCGTTTAGCGGGCACTATAAGTGAGCTGCAGTGCGGCGGGGGCGCGGCAACATCAATGCGAGCATCACGCAGCAGTTAGCGGCCAACCAACTGCGTCCTGCCAATCTAAACAACACTGTCCTGTCCATACCATCTCCCCAACCACATCTTCGCCCTCCTTAACTACGCCCGCCCGCCGCCGTTCCCGATCACCAACCCTGCTCAATCTTGCAGTGACGTGACGGATTGGGAGCTAGTAAATCCAGATAGCGGCGTGAGCCAAGTTGTGGCTCGACAGGAACTAACTACTACTTGGCGTCGTCAGTTATGCTAACTACAGTAGTTGACATAGTTTTAAGCATTTCTGGATTGCTGATCATCAACAGTTGAGTAGCTTGCCAGCATATTTTGCGCCAAAACAGTTGTAAGTATTCCTGATCATCAACGAAACACGGTTATCTAGCTAGCTCACGCAAAGATTATGCGCGATTTTCAGGTAAGTAGGGCTATGAGCTGGTTTTAGCTTACAGTACTGGTCGGCAGGGGCGTATCCAGTGGGGGTGCCACACCCCCTAAAAATCTGTTGAAATTCATTTAGTAGTAATATTTGGACTAATTCTTGCTAATTGCAACAAGTATTTACACTAATTGCTGCTAAATGGTAAGTAAAATAGGAAAGTTTATAACCTTGGCACCCTCACCAATTTCATCCTACATCCGCCACTGCTGGTCGGTAATGCTAGGGCCGCATAGGAGGGGTCCCGATCGACGAATGCTAGGTTGTCACGGACCCCTTACACAGGAACGTGTAATAACACTTGCTGACACTACTACTATATACTACTACACACGTTGAGCATCCTCCCTCAACACCCACCTAGCTAGCTGCACTCTCCCCGCCTCGCCATCGCCATGCCGCCCTCCTCCTCCTACCTCGCCATGAGCAGCTTCTCCTACCAGAAGCTCAAGAAGCTCCCACCACCACCTCCCACCGAGCACCCCGACGACCAAGAAGACGCGCACTACGCCGTCGCCGCATCACTCGACCACTACTACCGCCACGCGGCCGCCGCGATCGTCGCCAGGAGGAGGACGTCGTGGCGCCGTCGGCGTGCGTCATCGTCCTCGTTCGGCGCCGGCGGGCGGAGGCGGCCGGCGCGCCGGCTGAGGATCTCGAGCCTGGCGAGGGCGCTGCGGCGGAAGGCGGCGGCGGTGGGCGGCCGGGTGCGGGCGAAGGTGGCCAAGGTGGTGGGCAGGCTCCGGGAGGGCGGGCCCTTGGTCGGGGACCTCTTCGCCGGCAACTACATGTTCCTGCAGGTCACCCCGTCCGCGCCCATGGACAGGGGGTCCTTCCTGCCCTACTACCTCGCCGTCAAGGGCAAGGCCGCCGGAGCTGGCGCTGCTGCCGCTAACGTGATCCGTGCCTAGCTCTCTGTCTGGTGATCAAGTAGGTAGGTGGTTCGGCTGTGTAATTGTGATCGAATCACCCATACTGTCCAAATAATGTGCTAAGGAGATTTAGTCCAATGTTCTTTGTGTAACGCATGCTGTAGTAGTATTTGGGATGTTCTCTTATTTTCTTTTCACTAAAGAATCCTGTAAATCCATCACCATGTTAGCAAATTATGATTGTGAAGGGTCGATGTTGAGTGTAACTAGTAACCGTGTAGGAACCAGCAGTTGAGTTGTTATGTACTGTATATGCGTTTACCAAGGAAAATAATATAGGTACATGACATGGTGTGCACAAGCAGGGGTTGCATGGACCTACTTTTTTTTGCATTTTTCACCACGTATATTCAACCGAAAACCACGTACAGAGTACACAGAAATACAGAACCAAAATACGTAGAGGAAAAGGATCCAGAAGCAACGAGAACTTCAACGTCGCCGGCACCGGAGACGAGGATGACCAGCCGCCGTCTTGCCGCTGTCAGGGAAAGATTTGCCTATGAGAGACGCCGCCGTGCCCGTCCGCCGCGCCGCGGCGGAGCTTTCGTCGATGAACGACCGGGGCGAGCGCCCCCCTGTCCCAGCCACACCTCCTTGCCTCGGTCGCCATCGTCGCCGTCGCCGGAAGAAGACGAAGAACTCGACGAGCCCCGGGATCCGCCCACCAGATCCGCCGCCAGCACGGTTCCGGCGGCAAAACGGAGAACTCGAGCGCCGCGCCGGGCCCCGAGCTCCCGCAAGTCGCGCGCGGAGACGCCGCGCCCGTAGGAGCAGCCTCGCCGGAGAAGCCCGCGCCGACACCAAACTCCACACCAGCCGCCCCTCCTCCTGAGCGCCGCCGGCGAACCCTCCCCCCTATCCTACCATATATACAGACCGGAGCCGGGGATCCACCACACACCCGCCGCCGAAGCGGCCGGCGGTGGAGGCGAATCCCGCGGCTCAGCAGCCGCACGGGTGGATCGGCGGAGTCGCTTCCAAAAATCGCCTCCTCTCTCTACAGTGGCGAAGAGAGGAAAGAGTTCTCAACCCTATCTCGTTTTGTTGCATGGACCTACTTGCACACAGTTTACTGGAGTACATCCGAGTACTGCATTTGGTACTTGGTGGTAGTTGGTAGGCCGCTCCGATCGAAGCTCTGGCAGCCAGGTGATCTATTATGAGCGATATGCACGTAGCTGCTCTTACCGAGTTACAGTGTGTAAGGTTTATGCCAATGCATCGTCTCTTAACACGGTATCATAAGAGCATTAAATATTTAAGATAGTCCCTCCATTCCGGTTTATTAGGAGAGAGTTAGATGCAATTTTGACAATTAATGAGTAATTAGGAGAGAGTAAGTCCACCAGCTAATTAATTGTGGGGAGAAAGGAAACGGTTTAGGCGCTAGCTGCCTTTTGCACGGGGTGTGAAATCGATTTGGTTTCTATGTTTTTGCTCGGCATGGTTTGCATGCAACCGAACGAGTTAACTCCTCCGTGGGCCTAGACGTGATCCTTCCAATTCTTGCATTAAACACTGCATCGGTTTCATAAAAATAAGTCACAATTAAGCTAATTGATCTCTTTCCATCGGCCACTCCCACTCCCTGGCTACCTTGGTCCCAGAGAAACACCAAATACATCTAATAAACCGGAATGGAGGGAGTACAACTACTCCCTCCATTCCGGTTTATAGGATGCAATTTCAAAACCAGCTTTTTCCAAGAATAAGATGCAATTCAGACATTTAATGAGCTATTAGGAGAGAGAAAATGGAAGGCAACCAATGCATGCCCACCAATTTAGTCAATTAATGAGTAATTAGGAGAGAGAACAACTGCATGCACAACAATACGTTACTCAATGCACCAATAGTTAGCCACCTAGATTAGAGAGATTTGCTAAATGCATCCTATAAACCGGAATAGAGGGAGTAGTACAATGCATTGTTTCCTATGTGGTGTATCTACATTTAATGATTTTGGGCTAATGCATACATATGATTGGGTTAGAACCATTTTTTACCTATGGCCACGTGCAAATGTTGTATCTTAGCTAAGCTACAACCTCACCCTCTGTCTTCATTAAGTAGTATGCCACATAAGCAAAATGCCTATGAAACCGCGCTAAGAAACTTGCATTGGCATAGGCCTAAGTGGACCTCACTGACAACCAACCTAGAAGCAGAGAGGGAGAGGGAGGGAGGGAGAGAGATGCACATCAGCTCTCCCACGATTTATTAAGAAGCTTGCGAATTAAGGAGCTTTATTGATTAGTCGACATGATTACAATCATTCAACAGAACGTTTTTGTAGCAATGCTGGGTTATATTTACTCCGCAGTCATCTCCTCTGAGAACTAGGATGACTAGCACAATCATGGGCTGCACACTTTGCTTCCCGCCCAACAGAAACAATTCTAAATCTAGTAAAAACTCCTCTAAACCCTCTAATTTCCTGACAAACTGCAGCAGTTTTCGATCGGTCATGAATCACCTTCAATGATAATATCAAGTGTGTGTGTGTGCTTGATATTATGATATATGTATATGCAGTGCTTCATCCAGTAATAGTGTCGATCACCAGTAATCACGGCCAGTTTTGCAAGCGATGTAATAATAGCTCGATCGTTGAAAGACGATTTATCATGGCCAGTTTTGCAAGCGATGTAATAATAGCTCGATCGATGAAAGACGATTTATCATGACTCTGGCAGTCTGGCTAATAATGTCTCCACATTGAAGCTGGCAGGTGAGACACTTTCCGCGAGATCATCTCGTCTGATAGCTGCACATTCTTTTTCAAGTGAACCAAGACGAGAATGTTGTCGGGAGAACGAAGCCTTGGGGCCCACTGCGGCGCCCACA
Organism: Poa pratensis; assembly: GCA_947311845.1. NCBI lineage: Eukaryota > Viridiplantae > Streptophyta > Magnoliopsida > Poales > Poaceae > Poa > Poa pratensis. Next base: position 44,594,459 of record CAMZMU010000061.1, on the reverse strand, counting down.
GGCCCAGCAGCTGCCAACCTTGCAAGGCCCACATTGTTTCCCTGTGGACCCAGTAACTCTTTGTCTGCTCTCGTGGACATGGAAACTGTTGGCCCACCGTGAAGTAAGACTATTTTTTTTGAAAGGGAGTAAGACTATTTAACACAAGAGGAAATTGTAGATCCTGCCAAGAGCCAATACTTACCATTGCAAAGAAAATACTTCACCAATTTTAGAATAACTTTAACTCTTGGCCCTTCATGGCCCCCATATCTAAACTTTGGCTCACAAATCTAATAGTAATACCATTTCAATTCAACCAGCTAAGTATCTAGACCATGAAATAGCATGCTATAGGGTTTTGAGAGTTGTCTCGCTAAATAAATCAGTTTATAATGTCTCGTTGATAGCACGATATTGCATGCTAATAACATATTTTAAAACCGGCGCTAGACTGCTCATCAATCTTGTACAAAAAATTGCAAACAGAATCATACTATTTGCTTACATGGATAAGCGAGTCTGAAGCCATCTGCTAGGAGATAAAAGTACCAATTGAATGAATCTGAATGCTGATGTGTACAAGGGGGGTTCTAACGGTACAAATGCTACTGCTACGCTGAGATGAAATTACACAAGGCAACAATCTTTCAAGAATGTGAACTGAACAAAGAAGATACAATGGGGCTCCGTGGCAGATTCTGTGGACGACGAAGGGGAAACAATCAGTGTCACGGTCAGCTATCTGACAAATATGTACCAAGAACATGGACATGCGGTCATCGCGAGACGATTCGTCAGTAAGGTTTACTGTGCTTGTTGTTGTCCCTCTTGAGTTGTACTTTGAGCTTCTTGCCGCCTAACTGGAAACCGTTCATCATAGCGATGGCCGACTGCGCGGAGACAGGAGAGTCGTAGCTTACGAAACCTGCACCAGATTGTAAATGGATCAACAGACTGACTACGTGTGTGATGCCTGATAGAGATAGTTTGAGTCAAGAGACTTTACCGAAACATTTACTGGCGCCGTTGCTTTGTCTACAAACACCTTGGCACTAAGTACTCTACCGAACCTCTGAAAGGCATCGGAAAGTTCTTGGTCCCCAAATTCTTGTGGGATGTGGTAGATGAATAGATTGGCTCCAGGAGGACCTGGACACATTGTAGTTAGGTTTTACAATTCAACACACTTCACAATATAAGCTATGGAAAAGGTTAAACCAATAAAGACATTGCTAAATAGGATATCATAATAAAAAAGGTTTGCACAATCCAATATGGATTAGGAAAGTAGTTAGTATAACTAAATATTTAATACTTAACACACAATCAGAGTTATCAAGCTGGCTTAAAATTTCATGTACTATTGTATGCATCTTTTGATAGCTTTATATAATGTTGCTACCACATGTATGTATTGTTCATTTCTCTGAAATATTACAGGAAATGTTCATGGTGTGGAAATAAAATGCACATGGTATTTTTGGGAGATTACATGTTAACTAACGGGATCAGCTACACTCAGAAATAATATGATATTTTCCCTTGCACAATAACCAAATTCAGATGTATAAGCATCAAATGTGGCTGACCTTCTGTTTGTGTATGGCCACCACCATTGCTACCTGGACTAAATGGAGTAGAATTGACGTTTACACTTGGAACTTTAAGCAGATTGTGAGAATTCCCAAAAGGACGATTGTTCATGAGACCACCAGGATAGGATCCAGATCCAGTATACTGCATACCAGGCACAGCTGGATAAGGGCTGCCTAACTGCATTCCATTAAATGATCTAGGAACTGAATTGGGGGACAGTTCGGGATTGACTCCTCGCATCGAATTTCCTTGATTGACAGGCTGAACCATATTCGGAAAGCCGGCTTGATTTTGCATAGGAGATAAAGGGTACTGCATAAGCCCGTATGTCCCAGGAGGCTGCACATAAAAAGGGGATTTTATATTCCATATCAGATGAGTGCACATAAAAGGAATGTTGATTAGTCAAGACACATATTTTTCAATGCATGCATATGGATAAACACCATCTATTCTATTTGCAAACATGAAAGTACGAAACAATCAGAGCCAAAACATAAAGTTTTGAGGATTACTTTTGGCATGCAAAGAACACAATTCGGCAAATAACATAGTCTGGGCAAGAACTTTTCTGTAACAAAGTTACAAAGGCACTGTCTTGACCAAACTATGATCAGAACACTTCAGGCATTAAATATCCAAATTTTCATGTGATACAATATTGTATGGTGCAAACAAGGTTTAAAGAACAGCACAAATCACCTGATAACCAAATCATTATACTGAGGCATATATCCCATCGGTAAAGCTCCAAATGCTGAAGAATGTGGCATTGACCTCCATTCGGCATATTAGGAGGTTGCAGTTGAGCTTTCTGTGCTTTCCTGGCCTGCCTTTCCTTTTCTGTGTCAGCCCATTTGACAACCAACGGCACACTAGAACCCTACCAAATAGATAAGAATTTATACACAAAGTGAGCAATAAATGGATTTCAGAAGATGTCCAAATGATTATTATAATGCACAAGGTATCAAAGAGTAGACTAAAAGGGTAATAACAGGAAATATATTTATTTGGCTATTGTATATAATAACTAATATAATGATAACAAGCATGTCATTGGGTTGCTGCACTGTCAGGTGTCAGCTATGAACAATTTAGGTACACATGTTTAGACAAATTTCCTTGGCTCCTGTTTGCTTTTTCATGGACGAAAAATTTTACGAGGTTACGAATTTGTAGTGTGTGCATGCCACCAACAGTTAGTTGCTAACGTCAGCGCCATATATGGGGTATACTAGGAATGACAACAATCACTATATCCTTTAGACGTACAAGCACTTGTTTTCATGTCTTTACTTTCTAAATTTCTTTTGATCATGAAACTCATTACCTCATGTTGTGGATTGGCTGGGGAAATTCAGGACAAGTGTGATGAATCTAGGCGAAGTCTGATCATACATGAACATGTAATAAAATTATCAAAACGTCTTAATAATTCAGGAAAAGCAAACACTGGACCAGATGTATGACTGGCAAAAGGCTTCGCACTATCAGCCTGGAAACAAATTATTTGATAATATAACAGGGATAGTGTCAATTCATGGGAAATACACAATAGCGGGAGTGAATGTTTTGTGTATAAACTGTTGGGAAAAAAGTATATAGTTCACTGAGAATCATGATATATGCTATCTTCAGGGTTAACCAGAGTAAGTTTCAACAAGCACACGTTGCCTTGCTATCATAACTCATTTTGGACAAACCTCTATTTTGTGCTTCCCATTTACAGCCTCAATAGCTGCCACTGCTTGCTCTTTTGTTTCATATTTAAGGAAGGCACAGCCAGCTGCAACAACAAAAGTTAGTTAACAATATTCAGAGTCAAGCGATGTTTATAGTTTGATTGACAAGGAAAGCAACTTCTCCACAAGCGTGCTTACCTTTACTTGTCTGTTGTGAACCCCTCAAAATTTGTAAATCCTTAATATTTCCATACTTGGAAAACAAATCAGTCAATTCAGTATCTGATACATTTTTTGGAAGCATTCCAATGAAAAGCTTGTGTTCTGCAAGTCATGGCAAGTGTAACCATGAGTGTACTATTCGCATGCCAATTGAGAATACGGATAAGAAATCTCGAGCAACGACTCGTTACAAAAAATCAGGCAAAGACATCAGGTGTACATAAACAGTGACCATACCGAGCCTCTCCAACTCTCCATCAGCATATTTTACTTGCAAAGGACTTGACGCCTGTATCAAACAAAGAAGAAAATCGTCACCAGCGAGTCAAAGTAGCAACATGGCTGAAAAATTTGTACTTTTTTCAGGGTTCTTGAAGAGGTCTGTCAACTATATCGAAACTGGCAAAGACGCTATTACAACAGTACCAATAACACTAAAACAAAATACTAGCCATGCACATGTGTCTAACTGGCTCCATAAGTCAGTGATTACCAACTACCTTAACCTGAGCATTCCAGTTTTTGTCCAGATTCGGATTTTAAACTGCTAGGAGACATCACGGTATTCTTCATATCATTTCTGGTGAACTTTTCCTTTGACAGTTAGATAAATGATTTTACACTATATTTCAATAAAACCCAACTCAGTGGGTAACTAGATATTCAGTCCCCCCCCCCCCCCCCCCCCCCCCCCCCCCCCCCCTCTCCCTCTCTCTCTCCTGGTCACTTTATGTGGTTATTTCATGAAGACATCTGAAAAATGAAAGACTATCGACTCCAAATTTCTAGGTCTAGCAATCATGAAGATCCGTATGATTCTGAAGAAAGGAAGCCTGGCCCGCCACAAGAAATGTACATTAGCTGCAGTTCAAGCTAGCTGGACCAAAGCATGACATCGACAAAAAAAAAGAACTTTAGTTGCAACTCAAGCTACTTGAGAGCAAAGCATGCACTTTTATGAGATTTTGCACTAGTCCAACAGAACCAACTGTTTCATCCGCATGCTGTGTTCGAGCCAGGCCACAACTAGCCACACTTGGAGTTAGGTTTGGTGGGACCTGAGTTAGGTGTGCCACAAAACTGAAGCTACAATCAGTTTATGTTCCGTACAAAATGGCAACTTGGCAAGTGTGGTGGCTAAATTGCTGATTTAACTTTTGTTCGGTGTCTCATAGGGACAATCCTAGTCCGATGTGTGGTTGGCAACCACAAGTCAAATTTTACCAAGGCCCAAATTTCATGCTGTTAAAAACGAACACACCCACTATTTGCACCATCATATGGTCAGTCCACTAGTCTGGCTCTTGCCAAAGGTTAACTATAACCTTGTTCCTATGACCCATGGACAAGGCTACAACAGTTCATGTAACCCATTGACAAGCTAGAAATGGTTATCCTCATTAAATCTCATGGAACCCACATGTGTTCAACACAAACAGTTCTAAATTATAGACTACCCACAAAGTCACTAAATCAAATTTCCCAGGAGTGCCCCGCAAAGATTTTATTTGGTGACAACCAACAGCTGAAGACTTATCTTAGCTTCCAGTGCGCCCCTACCAATCAAATTGTGGAATTTCATGAACCACTCATGATTTGCCACCCAGAGAGCTAATGAATCCTACTCAGTTTGTAACAATGCCACCTAGGCAGATGGCATAAAAAGCACTCTAATAGGTTAGGAATGTTCACGTACCCCCGGGAGCGTGTGCTTATTGTGGAACTCGTTCACAGCCTTGTCAGCTTCATCCCTGGATGGACATATCAGGAAACAGCACCCTGCATTTGCGTTAACACGATCCAAAGGTCAAACTAAGAGGAAGATATACAAAAACACGACGCATCAAGCAACCGAAAAGCAATAGCAGCGGAATATCTGGCGTGCCAACGTGTGAATTAACAAACAACTTAGGTAAAAAACAATGCAAAGTTTCTATTTCTTGGAAGCAAGGTACGGTCCGACTAAATTATTTGACGAGATTGTGCAAAATGTCAGTTCAAGCTGAAGACTAAAGCAAGCTCATCTCACTATTTTCTGATGCCAATTTGAACCAACTAGTAGCTAAAATCAGAGCTTCCAATCCCCAAAATACCGAAATGACCACGCAAATGGAGCACATTTCCGTCTGCATCGCTTCTAAACGAGGTCAAGCCAAAAAGCCTACGGGAAATAAAAATAGTATATACGGACAAAAACTGAGCTTTGGAAAAATAGAGCGCTAAAAAATCCAAAATTTCCAGCAGCATTGGAGCAAATCTGCTAGCCTAGCGCAAGCTCAGACCGACGAAACTCGAATTCGAGCTCACATCCGCGGTACCCGTAGAATTGTACACGAGATCTCCCTCGAGCACGCGAGAGCAAACTCGAAACACCACAAATTCGCCGCCGCCCGGACCTCTCCAGCTCCTCCTCCTCCTCCGGCGGCGGCATTGCGCCCGAAAAACCGCCGCAAAACACGGAGGAAGGAGAACCCCAAAAAGAAAATCGCGGCATAGTTCGAAAACTTTTGGCGCGAGGGAGCAGCAGCGCGAAAAAAAACCCGAATTTCCGCCGGCGGCATTGCCCCGGAACCGGCTGTAACAGAGTCAGGAGACCAGATCCGGGCGCAGGGATCCGCACCTCGGGAGGCCTTGGTGGCCTTGTCCTTGATGACGGTGACCTCGTCGACGAGGGCCACCTCCTGGAACATGGCGGCCAGCTCCGCCTCCGTCATGTGCTTGGGCACCTGCCCCACGAACAGCTTCACGCTCTCCACCGCCTCCTGCTCCTCTCCCCCTCCAGCCCCTCCACCACCTCCTCCCTCCGCCGGCGCCGGCGCCGCCTTCTCGCCGTCCTCAGCCATTGGCCCGCCGGGCACCCGCTCCTCCGCCGCTGCGCCGCGCTGCGATGTGCTCCTGGGTGTCGGGTCGGCTGTCTCCGCCTGGCACTGGCGTCGCCGCTCCGCCGAAAATATTTGTTTTTTGGGGCGTGGTGGAGGGAGGTGATGGAGGAGGGGAGTTGGAGTCCGGAGTTTTGCAATAAATAATTGGCAATGGATATGCACGTAGACGGAGTAGTTGTAGTTGTGTGATGTTGATGAGAGAGAGAGGAGGGAGCAGTTGGTTTTTTGTGGGAGGCGACGGAGCTGTCCCTGTGATCTCCTTTTGCTACCGCAACGCAACGGTTTTCTTGCAGCTTCATTTCCAAATTTTGAATATTTTTTCCTTGTTTTTTTTGCGAAAAAACTACACGTGCACACACTCATCCTTACGAACGCACACACACAACCTACCTTATGAGCACCTCTGAAAAGACTGAACCAGCAGTCGGGTCTTGAGATTGACGAAGTCACCACAAACGCCTCGTTATCGACGGGAACGTCGTCTCCCACTGAAAAATATTCCACCTAAATGAGAAACACCAACATCAAATCTGGGATTTGAACTCTGATGGGTTGGGGGTACAACCCCTTATAACCATCTTTCCACAGGCAGGTTCTAAATATTTTTTCCTTGTGTTCTCTTGTGCAGTTGATCATAGAGAAAGAACTTCGGACTGACTGGATACTCGCACGAAGGGTTGCGTTGTGACCATCGTGCTCAAACTGACTTGCTAGGAACTGCTGAATCGGGCAATTTCCGCGAAGACAGACTTAAGCGATGCAAAAAAGGGAGGTCGACGTGTGCGCGGGAGCATGCGCGAGATGGCGGGAGATGCCACAATTCTGGGACGGTTTCGCGGCAAAGATAGTCTTACTTACTCCTCTATTCGGTCACCTCCCGCAAATAAAAAATCCCCATTTTTCCATTTCACGCCGGCGGCCACACAGATCTAGCCAGCGGCCGATTTCTTCTACTCCGGCAGCGCCGCCCTAATCTCTCGCAATAACTCCTCTCCTTCGTATTTGGCACAGGATACCCGGCGTCATCTCCACCGACGACACGGGCTCTTCTCCTTCATCTCCGACCTAGACTCCTCTCACTCATCTCCCATGACGCAGGTAAATCATGTTTATGTCCCCACCTTTAGTGGATAACATGTAGGGTCGATTTACCCATTACTCATGCAGTTGTGTGATGTTGATGAGAGAGAGAGAGGCAGGGAGCAGTTGGTTTTTTGTGGGAGGCGAAGGAGCTATCCTTGTGAATCACCGATGGCACCCGCACCCATTGCGTGTGGGTAGAGCTTAACCGAACCCGCACCCGCGTCCTCGTATCTTAACCACACGCACACCCGCGTCTGGATACAAATTTTGTCCATACCCACACCCGCGTGGGTATTCAAAACCCGTGGGTAAACCCACCAAACAAGTCATTCATCCACAATATATAAGAAAACCATCGGCATGTATGCTCATTAATCCCTGATTCGGCAAACGACACATATATGTATGAAAAGAAACAATAAAATAACACAATGTATATGAAAATGAACAACAAAACAACCCATTCATCCACGCGGAGCTCGCCTCCGTTATTGTCCATGGCAAGCGGCCGCGGGTGTGGCTGAGCCATCTACCGCGTCCAGGGGACTGTGTACGGAGAGGGCGGGATGGCGGACTGGTGGAGGCCAGTGGCTGCCTATTGGGTGGCAGGGCAGGGCGGTGACGAGGAGCCGGGAGGGAGATTGTCATATCGATCTAAAAGTAGTGGATACTAGAGAGGAAACACGTGTACGAGGACTGCCTGGGAAATGTGAATCAGGCGAAAATTAAGTGGCCGCACCCATGGGAAGCAAGCGAGAATTACGCAACCGGTTAGTAGTTCGGATTTCCCCCTAAAATAACCCTATGTACCACGGACCTACATGTCAAAAAAATAGATGGGTACGTGAGTATGCGGGTATGGGTAATACTTTACCATAGCCGCACCCGCAATACCCACTGGGTACACACTTTTAACCATTTGCTTACCTATGGGTATTTTTTTACCAAACCCTTACCCTAATGGGTAAATACCCACTGGGTATGCAGGTAATGGGTACCCACTGCCATCGGTACTTGTGATCTCCTTTTGTTACCGCACCGGTTTTTTTAAAGCTTCTTTATTGGGTTGCGTGTACAGAAAATTAAAAATTTCGTATTGCTACGCAACACCTCCCAAGATCTACTATGAAGATACATGCGAATATGAAGATCCGAAGATCTAGATTGAATGCGTTACCAACACCGAAGTCGCGGAAGAAGTGTTGATGACGTTTGTTGATGTAGCTCGTCGCCGTCTCTCTCAACGAAGCCTGGTAGAGAGATTCCGGTGCCTCCTCCTCTTCGCCTTGTCACCTTGATCCAACAGCATGAGGGTCAACTATCAAGATCGACGGATCACCCCTCCGAGAGCTTGCACGCGTACGCCGGGAAAGGTTCAACAGGGCTTCGCCGTCAAAGCTTGAAACACTACTGGTGTATATGAAGGTGAAGATCTCAACACATGAGAAGGAGAGAGAGAGATTAGATTTAGTCTAATCAAATAGGTTGCCTCTAATTAGAGGTTCCTCTAATCCAACTAGAAGAGATCCAAACTTGAGAGCTAATTGTATTTCTTGTGTGTCTTGTATATCCTCCAAATAGGAGGGGGTGGGGTTTATATAGATGGACCAAGGGGTGGAGGGACTTGGACAAGGCGAAAGCTTTCTCCTAGTCCTACTTGGATTGGACAAGGGGAAAGCTCCCCTTGCCCAATTCGGTTTGGGAAGGAGGAGTTGGAGTTGGACTCCAACTCCCCTCCCTTCCACCGCCTCTCCCACCGCCGGCCGCCGGGTGGGGCCCACCTAGGCCGAACCGACCTAGGCGGGTGGGGCCCACCCAAGCCGCACTGACCTGGCGGGTGGGGGCCGCCCTAGGCCGGCCCGCCCTGGCCACCACCGCCGCCATCCCCCCGCCATGGGCCTTCGGCCCATTAGGGTTCGGCTGGGGGGAGTCCCCCCCACTCGGTTTGCCCACCTCCCCTCTTTTGGGGTGCGGCTGCCCTGTGGGACCCATGGGCCCACTCGGCAGCCTCCTGTTGGTGGGCTCCAAACAAATTTATTTATTTAATATTTTTCACAATTATTGATTAATTAAATAAATTAATATTTATTTAATATTTAATTAAATAATATTTTGTCTAATTAATTCTTATTTGAATATTTCTTTTACAGAATATTTCACTGAATTAATTACTTATCATATAAAACACTTTCATATGATCCGGGACACCCAGTGTCCACCGACAAAATACTCCGGATAAATATTTCCTTCTTATATAAACCTTCGAATAAATCCTGACCTGTGATAGCAACTTCTATCACAATACAATCTCTCCGATAAAAACATATCTATCACACAGACACTATGTAGGTGATACTCTCTCCATGTTCCAGACCAACATAATACACAACTAACCAATCCTAGTTTAAGCGTGTCCACCCTACAGGTTCGATAACGTGTAGCTATAATTGAATCCAATCACCGGTCAGGGTCAGGTCCGTGGACGACCTGAATAACTGCTACCGTTATGCGAAGACACTCTGTTGAACATGTGGCTATTTAATATATCATTACCATTACTCGCGATACCAAACTTCACCCGAGATATAGATCCGTGGATGTTACCATGAATCAATTAATTGATTCACTACATCTTTGTCTTATCTCGTTACCGATAAGTTCCCTTTACTCGTTTCCGTATTATGATATCCCACACGGTGTAACTTCACCATGCATTGTCTGCAGAACATATTGGATACCTTTATAATACCGAGAGGGCCCAGGGCGTATCTCTCTAATCACCGAGGAGTAATTTCCCATCCCAACTGCCGTTTTGACACCCAGTTACGGCCGTGCCGTTGACAGTACTAAAGTAACTCTTCCAGTATGCATAACCCTAATAACCTCATGGTTATAGGACATGTTATATAATAACATTACTGTGATAAAGCTAAGGACAAAAAGACGACTTAACGGAATCTCTTAGCATACCAAAACTTGGGTTTACCCGGCCATATTATTATCCAATAATATGCCACTCATTGATGCTGACATAAACAATGTCCATGACTAGGGAAGCAGTGTCATCAAGCAATCAACAAATTAGTCCGTAAAAAAACTAGGGTACATTTTACGTGTTCATATTCTCTACACGTACGAGTGGGCTTTCCCCTGAATCACGTATCCAGAAACCACCGTAGTTATAGCATAGAGAATACAAATCATAATTAATGAATCAGATGTATAAATACATTGCCTTTTGGGCATACATCCAACATTCTTTTCCAAATTTTGATTACTTTTTCCTTGTTTCTCTTATGTAGTTGATCATAGAGAAACAACTTCGGACTGACTGGATGCTCGCACTGAGGGCTGCGTTGTGACCATCGAGCAGAAACCGACTTGCTAGAAACTCATTACATGTTTTTCAAACTCATTACTCATTGGTTATTTTAAAGATTTTTAGTTGGAGTTAATGTGAGGACACACGTGAATATTAGACTAGTACATGTATTGGTTGATGTCCATGTTTTGTAGATTATACACATGAGATGTCAAACTAATAATGTTAAGGCATGTTATGAACATGGGGTTTGACCGACCCACTTTGCGACATTGTTACAAGGTTTATAGTTCTCTCTAAACGATGTGTATGTTTTGTCCTTTGACCCGAGATTGTCGAATGTTCTCGAGATGTGAATCTGCCTAATTTGGATCTAATCAAACACTACATCGTAACTGCGTAGTTATAAAGTTACTTTTCAGGTTTTGCCTTTCTCTACACGAGAGATATCTTTGGTCCCTGATCCAGAAATGTATGATCGTGCTACATAGGGTTAAGAGTTAACTTGGTAAAGGGACACCGAGTCACATGATCGAGAATGTGCGGTCAGTTTGGAGCTTGACCAAATATCGTGAGGCAAAGAGAATAGCTTGCACTTAACATTGTGATGGTTTTTATGGTACGATCTTCGGTTGAGGAGTTGACACGTTTTGGTAGAAGCCGCTATCAACAATTGGTCGAGCATGTGTACTCACGTCATGTGAACCTATGAGGTCATACATTTATGTTTTTGGAAGTCCTAATTTGAATTTGATCCGAATGGGACTACAAATAGACTCCTAATGTGCTTCTAATGTAGTAACTCGTTTTGGCAAGTACATATAAAGGGGGATGGATGTGCGTTTTAGGGTTGCTCTTTCCGCAACACCCTCCACCGCAACCACTACTTTCCCACACCCTAGCCATCCGTGCGGATCTAGCAGTCTGGCTTGTGGCGTTTCCACTCTGAACATGTGGATACCTTAGAGGCGCTGCATGTGTAGTGATTGGACGAGTCACACGAGGGAGCTGTTCGCGGGAGCAACTTGGAATACCCGTGAACAATTAGTGTGATCATTTAGGTGACCTTTGGACATGAAATTATCATAGTATACGTTGAACCATTATGTTTTGTTAGGTACTTACGTTGTTGTCATCACTCTTATAATGTTGGTGAAATGTCGTAAAACTATTGCTAAAATACAGTTTTATGGTGTTATCAAAATGTCGATGAAGTTATGTTAAAATGCTCTTAGGCACGAACGATCGTCATAAACGTGACAACATTGTGCCACATATGGTGCATAAAACCGTAAACCATGGGGAAAACCCTAATTTGGCTCAGTTATGCACAAAACATTACATGTGAAATGTGTGCGGCTTCACCGGGCAAAGAGATGTTGATGTTGGATGGCTTCATCACCTATAAAAGAGAAAAGAAACCTAGTTAACATTACAAGTTAGGCACTTGGTCTGCTTTTAATAATGATACACAGTATATGTCTGAATGATTTGAGGCAGTGCTACATAGTTAATTACATAGCCAAAGCGCTCTCATCTAGGACGATGCCTCCCCTTTCACGATACAAACATCTTTAACAAAGTTAACCAGTCGTGAACATTTCAGGCAGGTTCGAATAACCCAAATTAGCCACACCATCCATGACAGTTAATCAATTTATGTACTACCACATCGTAGGTAGTACATTAATCTGTAATAATTCCTCTAGACTATACACATTCTAAATTCTCCCTTCCTTTTTTGGGTAAACTGATCCAGGTAGCAGCTTCCTATACTCAGCAAAGAAACTAAAATCAAACTGCAGACACGGGTGCCATGTATATATTCTCTCCTGCACTGCACAGAGCCAGCAGTTGCCTTTCGAGAAAGCAATTGTCTTTATCAGATGTGCTGCATCATCATGTAACCATGGAATCAACCAATCTAGGCCAGAAGAGCTGGGGTGTGCAACTACTGCTGTACTAGTCTATTGCTCATAGCTAGCCATAGCCCGTAGTTTCCTCCATGTCCATGTGCAGAACATAACTGGAGAATACCAGCCTACCAGTGACAACAAAGCTCCAAACAAGGACTGCCCACTGTGCCCAAACTCCCAATCCGACAAAAGCTTTCGTAATTAGAGCGAGAGAGAGATCCTGGCAGGCGGCAAGTTGGAGTTTTGTAGAGAGAATGGCGATTAATTGCTGTCCAGAGTACGTACCAGTGGTAGTATTTCTAGGCTGGCTTCCAGTGCGGCCACATGCTCCATGTCTGCCTGCGGCGGAACACAACCCCCAAACCCGTGATGCACAACGGATGGAACTGCCCCCCAGGTTAAGCCGAGTCAGGCAGTCTCACCTACTTGGAACCACCACCCAATCTGATCTGTCTGCCCCTCCAGTTATCAAGCCTGTCCCGCAGCTTAAGCTAACACCCGGTATACACTAATATCAGTCCAATCTGTCGGCGTGTCTTCCGGACATACATGCTCTTGCTGCGATGCCGCTTCTTCTGTCAATCCAAACCTCGCTAGCCTTCGTTTTGATACTGCGAATTTCGGGGCACAGCGGTCGCGGCGCCATCATTGCAGCATTTTGTACAGTTCGATCTTGCTTTTCCTTGGCTCTCGAGTGCGTTGCCGTACAGACAAACCTCCGCTTAGCATCTTCCAAGCGAATGTAATAATGTCAGAAAAGGAACTAACCACAGGGACACCCATGATGCCTCCATGGCACAGCCCAGTGTCAAGCATCAAGCTTACCGGCATCACATGGTGGATCGGCTTCTGGGACCGGTGAAGGAGGGAGGGTTTTTAATGAGCCGCTTTTTGAGTCTTCGGGAGATCCTGCTAAAGGAGAAGTGCAGGCTCTGACACGGGCCACCTGGTGAACCTGGAAAATGGTGTCAAGCGCCGGAATGTCAGATTCAGAATGGTCCCTGTAAGGTCATCAGCTGAAATTGCATTTATCATGCAATGTTGGCTTCTCTCGCAAGATTGCCTCCATGCATACTGGATACCGGTGCACGAGCCATATTCCCTGAAATTAAGATATACTGATGCAAATTCTGAATTTGAACATGAGAACAGCCAGGTCATATATGTCGATTTGATACTAAGAATTTCGGGGCACAGCAGTGTGTTTGTTACCATCATTGCAGCATTTTGTACAGTTCCATCTTGCTTTTCCTTGGTTGTCGAGTGTGTTGCTGTACAGACAAACCTCCGCTCAGCATCTTCTGAGAGAATGTAATAACGCCAGAAAAGAAACGTAGCTCCTCACCAAATGCCCCTGCGTTGGGGCCCGGTCTTGGATAGAATAGGCGAAGAAAGGACAACCTGACAAGGGATTTTTCATTATTTTAGGATTAAACAGCATTAACCACATGGGACACCCATGATGACTCCATGGCATAGCCCAGTGTCAACCAACAAGCTTACCGGCATCGCATGATGGATCGGCTTCTGGGACCAACACTGCAGGGAGATGCCACCCAAGGAGAAGTGCAGGCTCTGGCATGGGCCACTTGATGAGCCTGGACAACGGTGTCAAGCGCCGGAATGTCAGGTTCAGAATGGTCCCTGTAAGGCCATCAGCTGAAATTGCACTGATGTTTGCTTCCCCGCAAAATCGCCTCTATGCATGATAGATATCGATGCATATGTGCACGAGCCACATTCCTGAAATTGAGATATACAGATGCAAAGTCTGAATTCGAACATGAAAACAGCCAGGACATATATGTTGCACTGTCAGATCAGCAAATGGCATCGATGGTATAAACAGGTTTTGAATCAGTGACATGATAGTGTTCCCCACACATCTATTGAGTATTGAGTATTCTAAACAGGGCATAGAAGGATGCCGAGAAAATTATATGACATATTAGCAATTGAGCTGTTTTAGACACTTCGGTTTGACAGTTCTTTCTCACACGCATAAGCTTGTTTTACTCAGATGAGCGACAGAATAATATGATATATGACTGCTTGCCCTCCCCATTTATTCTTATCTAATTTAATATTGCTCAGCCTACCCCAACTTGTTTGGGAAAAAAAGGCTTTGTGTTCTCAAAGGAGGAAAAGCTTTCGCGTACAAAATCTGATGTTGCCGTATCACTGGTTACATACTTGCATAATTAGTTCAAGACCAAACAATCGAGAAAACTGCATAAGAATTTTTTAGACTTCCCAAACTGAACCAAAAAAGGCATACCAGATGTCACGCAAATATGTTCAATCATTTCGTTCCTATTCAAGGAAACTATGTGAACACAAAGAGTGGAGCCAACCATCAGATACCCTTTTACCTGTGCATCTTGCCATGGTTCTTTTGCCACCCTTTATGCAACAAAGCTGTGACCACGGGGCTTCATCAGTCCTTTATCTTGCAAAGTGTCTCTAACCTGGACTGCACCACCCCACATGTCTTGATATGCATACAGGTTAGAAATAGTCACATAGTAACCACTATTTTCAGGCTCCAGACAAAGCAAATGCTTAGCAATGGACTCGCCCATCTTGAGGTCAGCCGTGTTACTGCAAGCGCTTAACAGTGCACCCCAAACTCCGTGTGCTTCTTTGGATGGCAAACTCTCCACAAATTTATGTGCTTCCTGCAGCCGACCAGCACGTCCAAGCATGTCTACGACACATACATGATGTTCAGGCGTTGGAGTAATCCCAAATTTCTCTGACATAAGGTGGTAATACTTCCATCCTTCATCAGTAAGTCCAGAGTGACTGCAAGCTGACAAAAGAGCAATAAAAGTACTTCTGGTGGCTTTCATTCCAGACTGATTCATCTTATGGAAAAGCTCTATCGACTGCAACCCATGACCATGAAATCCTAAAGCTGATATCATGGAGTTCCAGCAAGCAATCGACTTTTCAGCAGAGGATTCAAATACTCCGACAGCAAAGTCGAGTCTTCCACACTTACTGTACATATCAACTAGAGACGCTGAAACAAAAACATTATTCTGAAGATCAGACTTGACCACATGCCCATGTATGCTCTTTCCATGTCTAAGATCTCCGATTTGAGTGCAAGCGCAGATAATACCGACTGTAGACATTTCATTAGGTGCAAATTCTTCCATCTTCTGATAGAACTGTAACGCTCTCCAACCTTCGTTATTCTGTGCAAAACCAGAGATCATACAATTCCAGGAGCACAAATTTCTATCCCGATACTATAGAAGATTAACTCGGCACTTTCAGTATCTGCGAACCGGAAATACATGGTTAACAGGGCATTCTTCACCCTCAAATTGCATGCAAGCAAGTGCTTCAGTGACATGCAGTGGATGGACTTCCCTAGGGACTGCAGTTTAAGAGTTCCACACGCTGATAAAACACTAACTAGCGTAATGCTGTCAGGATTTGCTGGGAAAGATGAATGCATGAACCGAAAGGGTTCCAACGCATCTCCGTGTAGTCCATTCTGTACACAGCCTACTATTGCTGTATTCCATGAAATAATATCTGATACCAACATTATACTGTCCAGCAGTGCGAAGGCAGCCAATGAGTCCCTGCAGCATATGTACATGTGCATCAAAGCATTAACAACTGAAACTGCACTCCCAAATCCATACTTCAGGATAAAAGAGTGAACTGCTTTGCCAAAGCTTAGGTCTTCTGAACAAGAGCATGAAGGTATAACTGCTAGTATAGTGGTCAAAGTGCATCTTAAACCTTCAGAAAGCAGCTCTTTGAACATAGCTTGAGCTTCTATTCCCAGCAAGTCATCTCTTGAGTAACCAGAAAGCATTGTGTTCCATGAGATCACGTCTCTTATTGGCATTGTCCTGAACAAAAGGTTGGCAACATATGGGCGATCACATTTCATATACAAACCGACTAAGCTGTTTCCTATAGAAGAATCCTCATAGAGGAGGCCATTTCTGACTATGTATCCATGGATTTCTTTCCCTCCGCAGAGTAGTCCTTGATCAGCACAGCCTGAGATTACAGTCACCAAAGTGGCAAGGTCTGGCTGGTACTCTGGTATCATTTCTCGGAACACAACTAGGGCATCGCTGAACTTTTCATTCTCCACAAATCCCTTGATCATAGCATTCCATGACACCAAATTTCTGTTAAAAATTCTCAAGAAGACCTTCTCCGCATCCTCCAGAAACCCAAGCTCGGAATAAAATGTTATCAGGGAATTCGCTACGGAGCAAGACGCAGTTTCCTCATAACCAAGCTTGATCACACAGCTATGGACAGACTCCCCAATGGAGAAGTGATCGTTTGCATGAGAAGATGCCGAAAGGACAGAAGACAAGGTCACCTCATCTGCCTGAACTCCCAGACACATCATTTCTCTGAAGTACCAAGCTGGAACGTCAAAAAGTCCATTGAACGTGCTACCACCTATCATAGAATTCCATGAGGTGGTGTCACAACATGGCATCCTCCAAAACACAGCCTCCGAAGCGCAGAAACTTCCACACTTAGCGTACATGTCGACGAGGGCATTGCAAAGGTTCAGGTCAGTGTCGAGGCGTCTCTTCACGGCAGCGGCATGGAGTGCCATCCCAAGGTTCAGGTCTCCGGCACGTGAGGCCCCTGACAGCATGACGACCAAGGTCGTCGAGTCGAACGTCCCAAGCACACTAGCCATCCGCCGGAATAGAACAACGGAGTCAGCAAAACGGCAGCTCCGAGTCAGAGCACCGACCGCGGCGTTCCAGAGGATCAAGTCTGGGTCTGCGGCCTCGTTGAACAGCGCCAGGGCGGCGCGCACGTCGGTGCCCCTCCCAGCGTAGGCCGCAAGGAGGGAGGTGCGGACGGGCGGGTCCAGCACGGCGCCTGACTTGAGAGACGCGCAGTGGAAGGCCGCGACGGCGTCTGCGTCGAGGGGCGCGCCGTCCCTGAGCGCGCGCACGATGGAGCTGGCCCGTGTTCCGCGGGGCGTTCCGTCGAGCAGGTGGCGAGCGTCTTCGACCGGGCGCGCATGGTGGAGGAAGGCGAGGAGGAGGTGCAGGCTAGGAGGCGTGGGGGTTTGGATGAGGAGGTTGGTTGCGGCGTGGAGGCCGGGGTTCACGGCGGCGAGCAGCCTGGGAGCTCGGCGTAGCATCCACCGGCGCAGCGCGGTGTGGCTTTCAGCGGATTCCAATGGAAGGTCTCGAACTCCCGATGCAAACGAGACAAAGACAAGAGAAGCCCTTGGATGGCTCAAAGGCCGGCCTTTGTGTGCCGGGCCGTCCCAAAGATGTGTTTTTGTTTTCAGAATGGCCCAAGGTTTTTTTTAGAATGGCCCAAAGGTTTGCTTTTTTTTTTTGAGAATGCCCAAAGGTTTGCTATTGGAACGGAATGGACCATTTCTGAGTTGCAAAACCATGGAGCTCCAAATTTCCCCCCTTTGCGTGTTTCCAGCTAATGATTAATGCTAAAGTTATATGAGCAATTGATCTTCGCGCCTATACATAAAACAAGCAGCTATTTGTTTCAGAACAACCGAGGGCGAAGCTAAATACAGCAGAAGCAACGTTGTGTTTCGTACCATCTAGCACCGACGTGTATTCACCATCCACCAATCCAAACCTTTTCCGCAACCAGGTCCATTTCAAGCATCAAGCAACATTGCACGTATCCAACTTCTCATTGTTGGGACCACTCAGCTTTTCCCTGCAGCATCTCATGTATTTCCTAATATCTCCTATTCCAAGCAACATCATGATTTTGTGAGGATCCAACTCACTGTAACTGGGATTTTCACCTTTTTGTATCCATGGTTTAGTCCATATATGCAAACTTGTCCGACAAGAGCTATTCGTGTGAAATGAGAGCTACCGTGAGTACATCGTGTTGCAAGCACAAGATAGCATGCAAAGCATATATAGACAGTGTAGGAGTCCAGAGTGTGCTTTAGAAATGGGAAGAGGATGGTGCCTACATTGGATATCCATCCACCAAACATAATCGTATCCTTTCCCAGTCTTAAAAGAAAGAAATCAAATCTCACCATCAATGTGCTTAACTTCAATGACAACGAAACATTATGGTCTATTTGGTCCATATATTTCCAAGATAACATGGATACAAAATACGCAGGATTAGAATGTTTGGTTCCATTTGAATCCAATAATTTAGTCCCCAGTGCAATGCTTGATTTTCACACGGCATGCTGAGATAAAAAAGGGCAAGTGTTAATTACAAATAACTGGAAAAATAAAACAAGAGCAAATTCTTGAAAAATGTGAGAAGTATGTTTTGTATGTAAGAATTACCATGCTCTCGACTCTCGAGCCCTCCAAATGATCCAACATACAATAACTCTGAGGATTCCTATTAATTATAATGAAACATTACAACAATTTTTTTCTGCAACATTTTACAATGTACACTCTGCTTATTTGTTCATAAAACCCAATTAAAATGCGCAAAGCCTAACCAACGAAAAAATAATAGGATTGTAGGGCATCCATGTGACACAAACACATTCCTTTTACTTGCAGAAGATAATGTAATTCAGATTTTAAGGCATGCATGAACCATATGAAACTCATGATTTTTGATAAGGTGTCATGGCTTCGGGTAGTCGACTAATCCTATTTAAGGACATCTTGTCTACGGACTGAATCGTGCATGGCTCGTACGTTTTTGGTTAGTAGCCTATATAAGCAAGATGTATGAAAATGAGCAGTTGTGCACAGTGCATGAAGCGATGTTTGTTTGCCAAATCAACTCCTCCAATGTCAAACGTTTTGCTGCAGTTTCAGACTAAGGCCGAGCTAGCAAATTAACCACCAGCAGCAGTTGTGCAACTAGACGACTAGGCTGGCCCATCGAGACCAGAGTTACAAGGTCTGACGCAGTAGATCGCTCAGTTACAGCCCCTATGATTTCAGATACCTCTCATTCTGATAACGCGTCCAGCTCCTTGTGGCGTTGATTACATATCTCTTTCTAGCTCACCATTGTGCTGCTTTTGTGAGAGCTGACGATACACTGCTTGATGCACTAGTCCCGTATGTGTTAACTACTACTCCCTCCGTATCAAAATATAAGACTAATATATCTAGACATGTTTTGATACGGAGGGAGTAGTACATTCGGATGGAGGGGGTGTCCTTCATATAAAGGGCTTTTATACCTACACAAAAGGCAGTCATTATTGCAATAACATCAAGGAAAGATTAATGAGATATACTGGATATCAATCGGCACCAACCAAATATTCTGGTTTGCATTTTCTAGCACCAGGCCTTAATAAGGTTCATCACCCATCTGATTTCAATTCAAATATTCAATGGTACAAAACGAATAGTACACTACTTAGGCTTTGGTTGTTCATTTGGTGCTATAGATAGTCTGGATGAGCGGGCGGACTTGTACATGCCAAGAACTAGCTTGTTTGGACTAAACTCCCTTCCACGTATACGCGCCATAGTGGTTAAAGAGAGATCATTAAGAGCATACTGCGAGTAGGAAGTGGAATTAATACAATGCATTTAGAAGCATCAAACCTCTGTTTTTGGGAAAATCAGAAAGGTACCAGCTTGTCCTTTCCCACACATTGTACCGAGGTTTTTAGTATCGGGATTGTACGTAGCATCTTTTTTATTGTCAGTAGTAATCAGATTGTACATATCGGGATATTTCAGGTTTGGATTATAGGACGTCCATTTGACACTAGCAAATCATTTTACTTGCCTAAAACAATATAATTCAGATTTCAATGCATAAACCTTATGAAACTGGCGATTCTTAATAATAAGGTGTATGGTTTGAGGTAGTCAGGTTATCTTGCTTTTTAAGTCCATCCTAGTCTAAGGACATAAGCCAATGGCAATCCTCCCGGAGACGCGTCGGGTTAGCAATCACACAAATGTAGTTTCAGAAGGCAGGGTGAGCGTCTCCTCGAGGACCTCTTCTCGGTAACCAAGCGAAACCGAGTGAAGATAATCCAGTTTCTCATTTTTCAACGTGTCATGCAACCATGCTGAATGGAAGTCATCCATGGCTCGTGATTGGTTAATGGCCGTTATGAGCAAGATCACGAGGAGGTTCCCAACGAAGTTTGCTTAGACCGCACTACAACAAAAAGGACACGTAGAGACGTCTATTTACAGGCTAGGGACGCTAAATTTCATCTCTACGTGGTTGTAAAGACGTTATTATAAAGCGTCGTAGAAGCGTCTTCTTATGCACCGTCTCAAATACCATAAGGACGCATTCTAAGCATCTCTAAAATAAAATGAGACGATTTTAAAAGCGTGTTTATGCTAATAGAGGCGCTTTCCAAATGCCCAACAAATCGTCTCTACGAACATTAATTGCGTCGTATTTTTGCGTCCTTGAAAGGACAGTTCTTACACCAAATTAATTATTCGTCAAATCTTTGCAATCAACGAGCACCGGTGCACACGATATGACCAAAATAAATTCCAGCCATAAAAAAGGCATTAAAAACACCGTGCAAATGTAGAAAATATATATTATATCATTTGATGGCAGCTGTACTTTACAAGTGAAATCTACATCATTACAGAGATATACATACACGTTTGAAAAATACTGAGCTGTAGTGTCCTAACTAATAGGAATGAATCTATTAGGTCTTTATATCATCCTTTCTCCAGTCTGCTTCTGCATACATTCTTTGATCTCTGCGTGCTGCTTGAAAATCTTAGTAAGTAAATATCCTGCAAAGGGACAATTACAGGAGAAAAATCAGCCGTAAACTATTAGCAATTTTACGTTTTTTTATGACAACTTAATATGTTCATGGTCTGAGAGTAAATACCGTATGCAGCAGCAAAAAAATCCTAGAGTTCCAGTCCGATGGAAGACATATATACACAGATTACTAGATGAGTCGCAGAACCTGAACCTGTTTCTAGATAAATCAAAAACACCAGGCATCAGTTCCAGTATAATTCGAAGTTGTGTGCATTAAAAATAGTTAAGAAGTAAAATTTATTTTCTTCTGGCCGATGCCATTGGTGTCCTCCAGTGAGAAACGTCCAAGCGTTGGCACTTTTCTTCTGTACAAAATATACAATAATATATCATGACCAGTAGAAAATACAACGACGGACACTAACCTGCACCATACAAAGAAAGGTTTCTGAGATCATAGAGGAGAGAGGCGGACGACGTACCTACTTGAAGAGAGGAACAAGGGGAAGCAACGAGCAGTTGATCAAGCCCAGCAGGAAAAACAGTTGATCGATTGGAGCACTACCGCGACAAGGTCTCCAGATTCAACGTAGATTGAGTCCAGCGGCCGGATGAATCCTCGGAAGAGTACGTCGTCACCTAGATCTGGATAGAGACAAATAGACAAAGAGCACTAGTAGAAAAAGGACTTTTGGTCCGGAGTACTGTTTTGCCATTAGCCCCGGTTCAGGCAAAAACCGGGACCAGTGCCTGGCACTGGTCCCGGTTCGAGCTGCCAGGGCCCCGTGGGGCATTGGTCCCGGTTCGGTTGGGGGCATTGGTCCCGGTTCATGCCAAGAACCGGGACCAAAGCTCCAGAGCCGGACCACGTGGCATGCCGCGGAGCTTTGGTCCCGGTTCGTGCCAAGAACCGGGACCAATACCCCTCCCCTGCCTATATATTGTTGCCCCCACCCCCTCTCTCCTCTGTTTTTTTTTCCTGGATTGGTGGGAAGTGGGGGTGCTAGTTTTTTTTCTCTTTGCCACGCACAAGATGTGTTCGATGAAATGCCCGACCCGCACCGAGGTTAGCAACTTTATCCTTTTCGTCTGTAATTGATACAGAAATATTGCACGTGTCGATGTACGGTGGTCATTTCACTATTCAAGATGTTATTGTAATGGTATTTGATAAACTTAATTATATATATGATGCAGATGGATGCACGGATGCGATGGATGTACGGCGAACGACGCAGTTCCGAGTTTATTGCAGGCCTGCATAAATTTCTCGATGTGGCTGAGGCAAACAAAGTGAATAATTTTATGCCTTGTCCATGTGAGAAGTGTCGGAACGTCAGGGAGTACTCTGACCCGAGAACCATTCAAGACCACGTGATTCGGAAAGGTTTCATGCCCAGCTATAATTGTTGGACCAAGCACGGAGAAAGAGGGGTTACGATGGAAGACAATGAAGAAGAGGAGGATGATGACAACTATCCTATGTTCCCTGAGGAATGCGGTGATACTGTTATGGAAGACGTTGAAGAAGAAAGAGGTGAACATCGGGCATCAGATGAGCCCGCTGATGGTCTTGGTGGGGTCATTTCTGATGCAAAGCGAGAATGCGATACAGAAAAGGAGAAGCTAAAGTTGGAGGCCATGCTTGAGGATCACAAAAAGTTGCTGTACCCAAACTGCGAAGATGGCAGCACAAAGCTCGGTACCACACTGGAACTGCTGAAATGGAAGGCAGAGACTGGTTGTTCTGACAAGGGATTTGAGAAGTTACTGAAAATAATGAAGCCGAAGCTTCCAAAGGATAACGAATTGCCCGAGACTACATACGAAGCAAAGAAGGCTATCTGCCCTCTAGGATTAGATGTGCAGAAGATACATGCATGCATTAATGACTGCATCCTGTACCGCGGTGAGTACGAGAACATGGATAAATGCCCGGTATGCAATGCACTGCGGTACAAGATAAGACAAGATGACCCTGGTGATGTTGAGGGCGATGACGAGCCCCCCCGGAAGAGGGTTCCTGCTAAGGTGATGTGGTATGCTCCTATAATACCACGGTTGAAACGTCTGTTCAGAAACAAAGAGCATGCCAGGTTGTTGCGATGGCACAAAGAAGAGCGTAAGAAAGACGGGAAGTTGAGACACCCCGCCGATGGGTCCCAGTGGAGAAAAATCGACAGAGAGTTCCCGACATTTTCAGATGACGCAAGGAACTTAAGATTTGGTCTAAGTACAGATGGCTTTAATCCTTTTGGGGAGCAGAGCTCCAGTCATAGCACTTGGCCCGTGACTCTATGTATCTACAACCTTCCTCCTTGGTTGTGCATGAAGCGGAAGTTCATTATGATGCCAGTGCTCATCCAAGGCCCGAAGCAACCCGGCAACGACATTGATGTGTACCTACGGCCATTAGTTGATGAACTTTTGCAGTTGTGGTCCGAACCAGGTGTACGTGTGTGGGATGAGCACAAACAACAGGAATTTGACCTACGAGCGTTGCTGTTCGTAACCATCAATGATTGGCCTGCTCTTAGTAACATTTCAGGACAGTCAAACAAGGGATACAATGCATGCACGCACTGTTTAGATAAGACTGAAAGTATACATTTGGGAAACAAGAATGTGTACCTGGGGCATCGTCGATTTCTTCCGAACGGTCATGCCGTAAGAAAGCCCGGCAAGCATTTCAACGGTGAGGCAGATCGCCGGAAGAAGCCTAACCTCCCTGATGGTGATGTTATATATGACATGGTCAAGGATTTAGAAGTAATCTTTGGAAAGGGTCCTGGCAGTCTATCTGTTCCGAATGACGCTGACAACCACGTACCCATATGGAAGAAGTGCTCTATATTCTGGGAGCTACCCTATTGGAAAGTCCTAGAGGTCCGGTCTTCAATCGACGTGATGCACGTGACGAAGAATCTTTGCGTGAACCTGCTAGGCTTCCTGGGCGTGTATGGGAAGACAAAAGATACACCGGAAGCACGGGCAGACCAGCAACGTATGAAAGACCCATACAACAAGCAGACGGATAAAGGGCGTAAATACTTAAGCAGATACGCTCTTACCAAAGCAGAGAAGGAAATCTTTTTTGAATGCCTGAGCAGTATCAAGGTCCCGGCTGGCTTCTCGTCAAATATAAAGGGAATAATAAATATGGCAAAGAAAAAATTCCAGAACCTGAAGTCTCATGATTGCCACGTGATTATGACGCAGTTGCTTCCGGTTGCATTGAGGGGGCTTCTACCGGAAAATGTTCGAGTACCCATTGTGAAGCTATGTGCATTCCTCAATGCAATATCTCAGAAGGTCATCGATCCAGTAACTCTACCAAGTTTACAGAAGGCTGTGGTCCAATGTCTTGTCAGCTTCGAGTTGGTGTTCCCCCCATCATTCTTCAATATTATGACGCATCTCCTGGTTCACCTACGCGACGAGATTGCCATTCTCGGTCCTGTATTTCTACACAATATGTTCCCCTTCGAGAGGTTCATGGGAGTCTTGAAGAAATATGTTCATAACCGTGCTAGGCCAGAAGGAAGCATCTCAAGGGGCTATGGAACAGAAGAGGTCATTGAGTTCTGTGTTGACTTTATTCCTGACCTTAAGCCGATTGGTGTTCCTGAATCGCGGCATGAGGGGAGACTGAGTGGAAAAGGCACGCTAGGAAAGAAAGCACTGATATGTAGGGACGGGCATTCTTTAACTCAAGCACACTACACAGTTCTACAAAGTTCCACCTTCGTGGCTCCGTATATCGAGGAACACAAGAATTATGTACGCTCCAAGAACCCGGGGAAGGATGACTCCTGGATTAAAGAAAAACACATGGAGACCTTCGGCAGTTGGTTGCGATTACAGCTCATGAATGACACCACTGTCGGAGATCAGCTCTACTTGTTGGCCGCGTCACCATCTTCGACTGTATTGAATTTCCAAGGGTACGAGATAAATGGGAATACATTTTACACGATCGCCCAAGATAAAAAGAGCACCAACCAGAACAGTGGTGTCCGCTTTGATGCAACAAACGACGATGGGCAAAAGGACACATACTATGGTCGCATAGAGGAGATATGGGAACTTGACTATGGACCTACTTTTAAGGTCCCTTTGTTTCGGTGCAGTTGGGTCAACATGAATGGAGAAGGGATAAAGGTAGACCAGCTGTACGGGATGACAACAGTGGATCTCAAGAATCTTGGTTGTTACAAGAACGAACCATTCGTCCTAGCCAATGATGTGGCTCAGGTTTTCTATGTGAAGGACATGTCCTCCAGACCGAAAAAAAGAAAAAACAAGCAAACGAATACCGAAAAAAAGAAAAAACAAGCAAACGAATACGATGAGCCAAAGCGTCACGTAGTTCTTTCAGGGAAAAGAAACATCGTGGGAGTCGAGGACAAGACAGACATGTCAGCAGATTATGATAAGTTTGATGAAATTCCGCCCTTCACAGTGAGAACTGACCCAAGCATCCCGTTAAATAATGAAGATGCTCCATGGTTACGGCTGAAGCGATCATAGGCCAGGGACATACGCGAAGAAGGGTTCATGGCTTTTATGTAAATCAATGTAATGTATTAAACCTTTATGTGATGTGTAGTAATGTATTAAACCTTTATGTGGTGAAACACGCGTGGTAGGTGGTTGTCGGCTCCCACACCTCCCGTGGGAACCTCTCAAACCTCAGCTTCGACCGTCCAAACACAGTTCCCCCTGCATACAGCCCGACGGTGGCTCGTGAGTTTGAGCGCCACTTCGATCCAAGCAGCGGTAAGACGTCTCTGATGATCTACAACCGTCCGGCAAGACGTCTCTGATGATCTGCAACCGTTTGGAACGGTCGCAGGTCATCAGAGACGTCTTGCCACTGGTTGCCCAAAGATGCCTCTCCGAGTGACGCTGGAATGTTTTGTGTTTGAGCACCACTTCGATCCAAGCAGCGGCAAGACGTCTCTGATGATCTACAACCGTCCGGCAACACATCTCTGATGATCTGCAACCGTTTGGAACGGTCGCAGGTCATCAGAGACGTCTTGCCGCTGGTTGCCCAAAGATGCCTCTCCGAGTGACGCTGGAATGTTTTGTGTGAGTGAGTAACTTGTCTGAGGAGGGCGGTTATATATAGGGTACGTGTGCTTCTTTAGTCCCGGTTGGTAACACCAACCGGGTCATGTGGCTCACGAAGTGGTCGTGATACTGCTGATCCAACAGCTCACAATCCCTCAAAAGAAACACACCCCTGATCCAACGTCTCACAAGCGCTTGAAAGAAACACACGATCCGTGTGCTTCTTTAGTCCCGGTTGGTAACACCAACCGGGTCATGTGGCTCACGAAGTGGTCGTGATACTGCTGATCCAACAGCTCACAATCCCTCAAAAGAAACACACCCCTGATCCAACGGCTCACAAGCGATTGAAAGAAACACACGATCTGTGTGCTTCTTTAGTCCCGGTTGGTAACACCAACCGGGACTAAAGACGGGCTTTGCGGTCACGACACGTGTCCTCCCCCAGCGCTTTCCTGGGCACCTGTCCTCCCCCAGCGCTGCCCTGGAGGTCTTTATATATTGTCGCCGACGGGGTAAACCCTAATCCACCATTCCTAGCCACGAACGCATCGTCTCCACGAGATGGATCCGCCACGCCCGCCGCAGCGCCTTCTGGACGAGGTCGAGCGTGCTCGGCAGAGCGCGCTTGGGCGCAACCGCGGGAGTCTATCCCGCCGTATGCCCACGAGCCCGGCGTGGAGAGGAATGCCCAGCTACCGGCCTCCTGCTCCACCAGGTGCCGCCGCACCTCCACCTGGCGCCGCTGCACCTCCACCAGGCGCCGCCGCTCCTCCCGCGGAGGAGGAGGACGACGACTTCGACTGGAGCGACGACGGGGAAGAAGGTTGTGGGTTGCAGATACAGGAGGCCATGGAAGCCTCCTTCCAGTCTGTCCGCGACTACCCTGTCCAGCGAGCCAAGACTTCCTACCAGCTCAAGGCGAAGGAGGCTTCCGATCTGGATTGGGCGCTGAAAGACTCATCCTCCATGGATCTTGCCCTCCGCCGCAAACGTGCGCGCGAGAACCGGGCGGCCGCCCACGGGGCTGGCTCCTCCCGCCGTTCCCCCTAATCCTACGGCCTTCGAGCCAGCAAGTCCGTTTATGTAGAATAATGTTGGTGATGTTGGATCAGGGGTGTGTTTCTTTCAAGCGCTTGTGAGACGTTGTATCATGTGTAATAATGTATTAAACCTTTTATGTAATGCATTAAGATAAATGAATTAATAATTTTTATCTGCTTTCTTCTGCATTTTACAACACCAAACATTCATCTTACAAATATAGGTTTTCTGAAATTGTTCTGCATTTACTTCTGCTTGCCATGGGATTTTACAACACCAAAAATAGAATTAACTGAATTAATAATTATTATTACTTAATCATAAATCTTACTTAATCAATTTTTATCGATTTATACGTATTATTAGTCGAGTTTCGACTTACGGATTTAAAGATATGAATTTATCCATATTAAATTGAAAATGACAATAATAATGTAAAATTGATTTTGGATTATTTATACAAATTCAAACACTTTTCATGTTGAAAGTTTTGTCAATTCAAAATATGCAATAAAGTTAATGCATTTTTAATTGAAAATGGCAAAATGGTTAATAGTTTGTATAGTTAGAATAATTATTTTAGAAAACAGAAAATGGTTTTGGATTATTTATTCAAATTTAATAACTTTTCATGTTGAAAGTCTTTTCAGATTCAAAACCATTTGAAATTCATATCCAAACACCTAAATAAGAAAAAAAAAGGCGGGAACAAAATTTCAGAACTGAAAAGTTCGAAATAATTTTGAAAAATGACTCTTTGGTCCCGGTTTCTACCAAGAACCGGGACCAATGAGTCCGTGGATCCAGCGCTTGATCTGCCCACTCATTGGTCCCGGTTGGTGGAAAGAACCGGGACCAAAGAGGCATTGGTCCCGGTTCTTTCCAGCAACCGGGACCAATGAGGTCTGCTACTTAACTGCCTGCCTTCTCCTTCCCCAATTCATTGCAGAAACGCCTAAGTCCCCGGAGAAGAAGAAGGAGCCCGTGCCGCCGCGCCCGCACGCCGTCAGGCTGCCCAACCTCGCCCTCGACGCCGGTGCCCTCGACGCCCGCGCCGCCCGTGCTGCAGAGAGGAAGAGGCCCTCCGATCCCCAACTCTGGCCGCCGCGTGTCGAGCAAGCCGTCGTCGCCGTTCGGTCTTCCCCGACCTAACCGTCCATCTCATCACTCTCAGGGTGAGCTCCTGGTCCTTCCCGACCTTCCCTTTCTCTTCCTCGTGCCCCGTAGCTCGCTATCGCCGTGCTCCATCGTCCGCCGCCGCGGGAGGTGCTCGCCGGAGCCCTTCCGGCGGTGAATAGATGGCTGCACCGCCACCAAATGGTAGCGCGCGTCCGCACAAGTCGAACGCGCCAGCCCGCGCAACCCCGCTCGCTCCCGTCCGTCGAGCCCGTGCTCAACCAGAGAGCAGCAGCCATTGCTGACGTCAGCATGATGTCAGCCTCTCTTTTATTTGTGTATGAATTTGTGTATGAAATTAAATGTATGAATTAGAAATTAAATGTATGAATTTGTGTTATGAAATTAAATGTATGAATTAGAATTAGCATTGTGTATGAATTTGTGTATGAAATTAAATGTATGATTTTTTGTATAGGAAAATTTTGTTAGTGTTAGGATTTTTTGTTAGTGTATAGGAAAATTTTGTTAGTGTTAGGATTTTTTGTTAGTGTATAGGAAAATTTTGTTAGTGTATAGGAAAATTTTGTATAGGATTTTTTTGTATAGGAAAATTTTGTTTTGTATAGGAAATAGCATTTTAGGTTAGTGTTAGGATTTTTTTGGTAGAAATAGCATTTTAGGTTAGTGTTAGAATTTTATTGTATAGAAAATAGCATTTTAGGTTAGTGTTAGGATTTTTTTTGTATAGGAAATTACAAATATGTTTGAATCCAAATTTAGATTGTAATCCAAATTTGAATGTTCAAATATGTTTGCATTATATATTTTAGAGTATCTCCAATTAAGAAATAGAGCTTGTTTGCGGGTTTACGATACGAGTTTACGGGTTTACGATACGAGTTTACGGGTTTACGATACGAGTTTACGGGTTTACGATACGAGTTTACGGGTTTACGATACGAGTTTACGAGTTTACGGGTTTACGATACGAGTTTACGGGTTTACGATACGAGTTTACGGGTTTACGATACGGCAGCATATGAAGTTTCTAATTTGTTCTTGCAAATGAGATGATATTGTAGATGTATCTTGACATATGGAACAAGTTACCCAACTAAAGTTTTGTGCATTGTTCTTAATTTGCAGAAACTATGGAACGAGACGAAGATCAGGAAAATATCCTCCAGGATATAATCCGCGGGCCGGAAGATATTGTCGATGTCACCACGGAGTTTTTGAACAACTCCGGTGAGGGAGATGAGTCTCTCAACCGAAGAGACGGCTCCGGTGAGGTAGAACCCGACGGCCGGGGTGAGGGAGAAGTCAGCGAGGGAGAAGCCGACGAGGGAGAAGCCGAAGGCTCCGGTGGAACATTAAACTCCGGCGAGGTGCATATACATATATTAATGAAGCCGAAGATTGTATTAATTAAGTCTCTGATGTCTATATACATATATTAACGCTCTTTCTTCTTTTAGCCCTCCGGATCGAGCAAATCTTCTGTAAGGACAAAACGAGGCCCAGCCAAAAAGTTGGGCGACCAAGAAAGGTACACGATCGAAAGAGTCGCTGAAGACGGCACACCGACTGCTCCCCCTGGTGTTAAAAATAAAATGGTAAAGCAATGCGGAGTTCTTGTTAGGGACTTCATCCCGATCACCGTTCGAGAATGGCATCGGCCAAACGAGAAAGGACAGCTATATGTCAGCGATGAGGGCAAAGAAAGACTTTGGAGAAAGCTCATGGTTAATTTCACCCTGCCGGCGCCAGAGGTGGATTCAGATGAGGAGGATCCAGATGAGGCAGAAAAGATTGCCCGGAAAATCATGGAGCAAAAAGTCAAGGACTGGGCACTTAAGAAGATGGCCGAGCTATTCAAGAACTGGAAGAAAAGATTGAACAAACTGTTTGTCAAGAAAAATAAGACTCCAGACTTCGATAAAGGGTATGAGAAGATAAAGGACTACTGGGAAGAATTTGTGGCGTACAAGAAATCAGAGGAAGCTCTGGAAAAGTCTGCAAAAAATGCGGCAAATGCTGCTCTAAAGATGTACCACCATACTATGGGGCCTGGTGGCTACGCTGGTAGCATGCCTAAGTGGGAGAAACTTGAGGCGGACCTGCTGGCTAATGGGATCACTCCAGAGCCACTCAAGTGGATCGAACGGGCAAGAAATTGGTTTTACGGGCATGGGGGCACGTTGGACGCAGAAGGGAAGTGCATATATAACAGAAGACACAAAGATAATCCCCTACTACCCATCCAAGAAATTAGAAAAGCAGTAAAGGATGTTGAAGAGGGACGGTTCATTCCCGATAGAGAGGATGACGAGCTCACACGCGCCCTTGGGAATAAGGAACACGACGGACGGTTACGAGGCGTACCTGGCTCCAAGCCCAAGACAATTGCGATTCCCGAGCACAGGAAGAAATTTCCTGATAGAAGCCATCAGAGGAGAAAGGAAAGGGAGGCAATGGAAGCACGCGCTGCTGCAGACCGGCTGCTTAATATAGAAGAAGAATTAAAGGCAGAAGGAACAAATTGCCGTGCTTAGCCAGCAAGGTACTAGCGGCCAATCTCAACGGCACATGGTAGAAGCTGCATGCGATGGTACCGGTGGCCCATCGAATCGGAAAAGCAGCGTGGCTTCCACGGAGCTCCAGGATGGTAATGATGATGCAGTGGCTCCACTTCGTCGCTACCCAGTGGATGATATCACGGAGAGCACACCTTGTGAGATGCATGTGAAAGTTTTTAACTTAACCGTGAAGGTGGCGGTCGGCTATGTCGTACCAATTGGACCTAATCCAACTTACCATTTCTCTCCGGTTCCAAATGGCTACGCTGTTGTCGCGGTGGATGAAGTGATGAAAGATTATGAGGAGCTGAAGCTGCAACACCCTGCAGGTGAAGATGGGGAGGTGCTTGAACTTGGAGAAGCCAAGAAAGCGACCATTCTATGGCCAAAGGAATTCATCGTGCTTCCGAACTGGCAGCCAAGGCCATCGACTCCTCACCAGTCTCCAGCGCAACAGTCCTCTTCACCGCCTCAGCATTCTCCAGCGCAACAGTCCTCTTCACCGCCTCACCAGTCTCCAGCGCAGCCGTCTCCGCCGCCGCGTCAGCCGTTTCCGCCCACCGCTCGTACTATGAGGGGTAAGCGATCACCGAAACGTAAAAGGTCGCCCCTCCCAACAGTACCTCATAAGAATCTTCCCATTAGACCTTATGACAGGACTGTAGCGGAAAACGCCGCGGAGGTGGCTGCCTACAATAAGGCTTTTTTTGCACCAAAAAAGCCCGAGCAGAAGCCGGTATACGATGAAAAATCCAAAAAGTGGAGAAAGTCCTTCCTTGAGCAGCCATCCCAGATATCGATGAATCTGCCATCTGACTATGGTCGTGAACTTACTAAGCTAGCACGTGCCCAGTCTGAGCAGAACAAGGGAAGAAGTGCAAAAAGCGGGAAACAAATTGCCCAGCTCGGACAGCAGAAAAATCAATCGGTCCCCCCGCTCATAGTGTGTTCCGATGTCGACAAGGACTTCAGAGTCGCTATGGATAAAGACCTGGAATTATTGGACCCCAGAGCCATAGCTGCTGCTAAAGAACTTGGTGTCACTGTATCTCAGGCCAAGGAACAGGCTACCGCCTTGGGTATGAGCCTTGGTCAACTTTTAGGCTATGAACATGCGCCAATGTTAGAGATGGCACGGAAATATGTCCAAGGGGAGCCTATGGTCAGTAATGAGGAGATGACGGGTCTATCAACACATATGCGAAATCTGCATACCTGGTACCTGGTGCACACATCAAAGAAGGACGCGAAAGAGTGGTTTCCGCTGGACGTTAGAGTGGAGCATTTCTTCAAACGTTACACTATACAGGTTCAACTGACTGAACTGTTCCAGTTATTCCAAAAGCGCGCCCTCGACAAATCTATCCTCTCTTGCTATTGTCTGTAAGTGATTTATTTTCGTAATTAAGTCTCTAGCTCAGCTCGTTCATTGCCTGTATTATATTATCCTGCCTATATATATATCCTTTTGTACGCTATTATGCAGAATGAAGATGCTGGAATGCAAAAGATCTAAAGTTTTTGAGGTTGGGTTCGTTGACCCATATATCGTGAATTCACATACGTTAGTCAATCACCCCAAAGACGTGGAGCATGACCTGACCACCTTTTTAACCATGCAACATTTCTGTACGGAAATACTATTTCCTTACAACTTCAGGTGAGTGTTTCTGTCTTGTACATATTTTTATTTGGCTTTCTCGATGTTAAGTGTAATTGATGAGCTATGCATGTCTGCTTTATGTAAACGTCCGCAGGTTCCACTGGATTCTGCTAAGCATTCAACCTGACAAGTCCACAGTTGAAGTCCACGACTCATTAAGTTGGGACCAAGCGTTGTGGTCCGACATGAAAGAAATGCTCAACAAGTAATTTCAATCATTATCGCATTATATCGCCCTCTTTCGTTCGTTCCCTGATGTCAAGTAATTAATAACTCCTTTGTTCATTTTCTTTGCCAAAGCAGGTGTTGGACAATTTTCAAACAGAAGGTAGAAGGTCCATTCAAAGATGAGCTAACTTATAAAACGGTGGAAAGTCCGCAGCAGCCACCGGGGAGTAATTTATGTGGATTCTACGTTTGCGAGTTCATTCGCGAGTTGACCACTGAGCGGAGAACAACTGCTTTCAGCAAAATGCGGGAGAAGATCGACCCAGAACTGCGCGTAGGAGCAATTCAAGAGGAATTGGCGGGATTTCTGCTTAGGGAGGTCATCGATGAAAGGGGAGAACATTATGCTTCGGACGATGAACTACATATGCCTTGATGGCTTGATCTATCTCCATGTAATTAAATAGTTGTATTCTCGCAAGAGATCGAATATTAATTATATATGCATCAACATGTACTGTGTATATAGTAGAGCGTATAATATGCGTACGGAAACGATGGAGAGCACGTCGGCGATGCGAAGAAGGGGGAGACGACGGAGGCACCGGCGAGAGGGAGAGGGGGCACCGGCGAGAGGGAGAGGAGGCACCGGCGAGAAGGAGAGGGGGCACCGGCGAGAGGGGGCACCGCGAGAGGAGAGGGGGCACCGGCGAGAGGGGGCACCGGCGAGAGGAGAGGGGGCACCGGCGAGAGGGAGAGGGGGCACCGGCGAGAGGGAGACCCTAAACCCTAAATACCAAAAAAAAAAAGCACTCATTGGTCCCGGTTCGTAACAAGAACCGGGACCAATGAGTCTCTCCCACGCCCAGCAGGAACTGGCCACGTGGCCACACATTGGTCCCGGTTCGTGGCCCAACCGGGACTAGCATTAGTCCCGATTGGCCAGTCCCGGTTGGGCAACCGGGACTGATGGCCCAACCGAACCGGGACCATAGGCCCATTTTCTACTAGTGGAGTTAGCGCTCCGTGAGACAACGGCCGGACGGGAGAGTTTTGACTGGAGAAGAGGTACCTTGATCGGATCAGATCAGATTGGCGGTGGCCCTAGGTTTACCACGGGTTGGGGTGGGGAAGAGAAAGATAAACGTGGGTGACTCGGCAGTTGTTATTATTTATTTTCGTATTTGTAAAGCTTAAGACGATTCGCCTTGCGTCTCAACAAACATCTCTACACACGGGCCGACTACGGCTGTAAGGACGAAAATTAAAATGTCCCATGGATAGCGTCACTACGTGACTCTTTTGTTGTAGTGCCGACGTGTGTTTGCCTAATCAATTCCTCCGATGCCAAACGTATCGCTCATGTTCCAGACTGGTCACCTTCTAGTGCTGGCAAAGCAGGTTCTGTTAGATGTACCTCACGGCTGGCAGGTCAAGCCCCATGGTATTCTAGCTTGCCATGCAAACTCAGTCAGCCCCGTTGCACTACGTCGACCTCCTTGTTGTGTTCATTCTATCTCTCTTTTCTAATTCTAAGTCACCAGTCCATTTGTGTTGTTTTTGTGAGAGCTGAAGATAGGCACGAGCTAGCTACAATGCTTTTCAGTTTCACCAGTGCGATATGTGTTTAGCTACTACATTGGGATGGAGAGTGTTCCCTTCATATAAGGGTTTTCCTACGTCATGATTGCAATAACACATAAGAGAAGATTGATAAGAGATACTCCCTCCGGGTCCATTATAAATGTCGTGAACAATGAACTAGCTAGGCACAAATCATAGTGTAACTTACAACACTTATTTGGGATCAGAGGGAGTATTAGATATCAATGGGTACCAACCCAATATTCAGGATTACATTTCCAGCACCAGGCGTTACGAAGGTTCATCGCCCACCTGCTGTCAGCAAAAATGTAAAACCACAACTAACAGGATGTCCCTCAACTATCAGATCCGTCCAACCCTGTTGGAGATTCGTGCAGCTGCTTTGACCGCTCCTTCCGTGTGAACGCACTTCCGCTTTTCTCGCCGGCACACGCATGTACTTTCCCCCGTTTAGCTGTTTTGGAAGGGAGCCATAAGCGGTGGGTAGATTAGGAAATGTTTTCCTGCCCCGAGATGTCTCTCTCCCACCTCCAGTCCTCCACTCCGAGCTCTCTCTCCCCCCCACCACGCTGCCCCCGACGAGCTCCACCATCCATGCCGCGCAGCTCCGGCGAACTCCACTCCCTCCGCCAGATCCAACTCGAGCGCGACCCTCTCTCTCCGGCGAGCTCGACTCCCTCCTCCACGCCTTGATCTCCGCGCCCTGCGATCTGGCCTTGGAGAGGACGATTTCAGCAGTGGACGGCCCTATTCGAGCTCCCTAGCTCCAGATCTAGCCATGGAGGAGACGACATCATCATCCCTTGCAAATTTCTTTTTGTTCGCCAGTTTCTGTACACCTTTTCTTCTTCTTTAATCTATTTTCTGAGATTGGATCTAGTATTTTTTTTTCTCTTCTTCTCTGTCCATATGTTCAAGATTCTTTATATGGAACAAAAAGATTCTTCCAAATTCGTGTCTTTTTCCCGAATCCTACATGGTCTTGTACATCTTCATGCTTGTCTGTTCTTAAAGTGAAACAATTCTGTTTTGGATTGTATGTTTATGTTCTTACAGTGGATTTTTTATGTTCCATTAATTTGTAATACTACTATATTGATCCTGCAAAAATGGATTATTTTTGTCCAACAATTTGGAATCCTACTGTCTTGGATCTGAAAAGTTCGTGTCCTTTTTTCCAAAATAATATTATGTTGAAAAATTTGTGTCCTTTTTTCCAAATTCAACATGGTCCTGTACGTGTTCATCCATGTATGTTCTTACAGTGAAATAAATCCCTTTTGGATTGTATGTGTGTATGTGCTTAGAGTGGATTTTTTTGTTCCATCAAATTTTGTAATACAATTATATTGATCATGCAAAACTGGATTTTTTGTTCCAACAATTAGTAATGTTACTTTCTTGGATCCGAAAAGTTCCTGGATGGAGATTAGACAAAATATTATGTTGATGTATGATCCAAAAAAAGTTGTTAATGCATGAATAATTTTGTTTTTTATGCATGAATAATTTTGTTATTGTTAATGCATAAATTACATAGTCTCTAAATTTCTTGATAGTGCATAATCATAAAAATATTGTTAATGCATAAATTTCCTTGTTAGTACATAATCTCTGAAATTCTTGTTAGTACATAATCTCTGAAATTTAAGTGCTTTAACAGATGCTTTTGTATAATGCATTAACACGAAATTAATATGTCAGTAATGAAAATTTTTTAATCCATGCATCAACAGAAATATTTTTATTTCTCGGTAGTATGTACTAAGAGAATTGTTTTTTGTATCTTTTTGGATCAACAAAAAACATGTCGTGGATCACACAATACATGGAAGGGTATTTTAGGCACTTCATGTGGGTCCAGCCAGATGGGTTAAGACTAGCGAAGTGTTAGCCGGGAGATTACCTGTTTCGGGAAAGTCAAAGCACTTGGATGAAATTGGTAGGTGCAGCTAGCTGGCTCGGATCCCTAGTTAAATGAACGGCCCAGATAAGCCTTGTACATCCTTGTAGTTGTGGAATCGCCGCGTTGTGCTTTCAGTTCACGTATTCAATGGTGCAAAAGAAATAATAAATTACTTAGCCCTTTGTTGTTCATCTGTTGCTACAAATAGTCTGGATAAGCGGGGGCTTGTACATGTAAAGTACAATATCTTGTTTGGAATACAGGCCCCTCCAGGTATACGTGCCATGGTGATGGGAGTCAGGTCCTTTCCCACACATTGTACCGAGGTTTTTAGTATCGGGACATTAGGTAGCATCGTTTTCTTGTCAGTAGTATCAGATTATAGAATCATATCATAGCATCACAACAATAGGAGATTGTAGTTTTGAGAATGGAGAAATAATTATCTATCTATTATAAAAATAACAAAATAAATTTAATTATCAATCTAAATGGTGAGCACATTCTATATGTTCATCATATAGGATGACCATGTAAATGATGAGCTAGATCGAAGACAAAGCGCGGTTTAGCGCCTCCGAACCTCGGCGCTGTACCAACTCGTGTGTCACGGCGGGGTCGCTGCCCCGTTTGCGTCGTTCGTCTGGACGAGCCGTGCGCCTTCGCGCGTCAAGTTCTTCGGCTGGCTGCTCTCCCTCGGCCGGATTCAGACCAGGGACAACCTCTTGCGGAAGCACATCGTCGAGGTCGGGGAGTGTGGCTGCCCCCTGTGCCCCGCTGCTCCGGAGACTGCGAACCATCTGATCTTCGGGTGCCCTTTTGCCCAGAGTTTCTGGGCATCGGTCGGAGCCTCCGCCGCGACCACGCAGGACGTCCGTGAGCTGCACATGCTCCCGCCCCCGGCAGGCGTGCCGCCGCGATCGCTGCCGACCTTCCTTCTTCTCTGTTGTTGGCAGCTGTGGAAGCACCGCAACGGTGTAGTCTTCAACGGGGAATCCCCCTCCCTTGCCACCTTGCGCAGCCGCTGCCGCGAGGACGCGGCGCTCTGGAGACATCGCATGCCCACCTCCCACCAGGAGGATGTAGACGCCTGGCTCATTCAGCTTGCTGTGTGACGTAGCCTGGCCCCTCTCTGTATTTCACTCTTACTGATACCCGTCCCATATACTCCCTGTAAAACTTGGCTTCAGGCCTTCTGTTCGGAAAAATAAAGAAAATTCAGGTGGGGATTAACTCCCCCCGGTGACCTTCAAAAAAAAAAGCGCGGTTTAGTAGGTGGTTAGTTCTCTCACATTTAATCCATGGCATCCATCCAATGGACTAGCGGGGAAGTTTGCAAAATTTCACCGAACAACTGTTTTCACCGGATACTTCACCTTTATATTATGAATAATACATGACACGAGCTAACCAATTGCGAACCAATAAAATAAAAGATCAGGCCATGGACAAAGCTGTTTTAAGTGCACTAGGCTGCATATTATTCATAATGAATAAGTAATGTATACTTAGTTCAGAAAAACAATGGATTTCGTGAGCTGTCAAGTCGAATACTTGAACACTGTAGATGCTTGAGCATCGATCATTTAAAATTAATTCAGTTGTCCATGCAGTTCAGCCCACTACAAGGTTAGTAGTCCATCCAGTCTATAAGGTTGAGCACATTTTTCTCCTACACCATTGTGTACTACAGTAACATCGCTTTGATAAAAAAGGAATAATTTGCTGCAGCAACAGCAACAAACATGTAGCAATAGTTCAGTTCACAAGGATAATCAAGATTTATGAGCGAGCCATCCAGAAGTCATCATCTTCTCTTGGGCGACAGAAGCTCCGAAGATTGCCCTCATCATATCAATTTCCCTTGAGAGACTGAGAGAGTTTAGATGTCAGGTCAAAGTTTGGAAAGCAAACTGTAAAGTTTTGAAAACGGTTAGGATCAATTAAGCTACTGCTAGCAGATGCGTACACCATCAGCCTTACGGACAACACAAGAAAATTACCAAACTTACTTGCAGAAGTTAAAATTCTTGACAAAAATCACGCACATACAAGAAATAGTGCAACATGTACTTGTGAAAAAAACAATAAATCCGTGCATAAACAGTAAGATCAAGATATATATCCACTGATAATAAACAAATTGTCCGCATGCATAGAAAATATGAAAGAGAGACAGGCAAGTCATGTGAATCAAAGCTATTTACATGACATTGCAATCAGACAACAGAGAAGGCGATTTGTTTTGCACACGAAGGATATACAAGGTTAATTAGCTATCATGCATTTGGAATAGAACCATAGCTATTTCATATGGAGAAATGTGTGTTGATGCCTTTGAATAAAGTAAGGAGAACCCGTGAAACCAATCTGGCAAAATGATAACCAAAACACTTGCAATGATCACTATAACCTTACACTACTCTGTCACCAAACATGAGAAGATCTTCATCTCACTACATGGACAGTGCAGTCTACTATTATGTGCACTGTTGCAAAAAAAAATGCAACAAATAATGAAAAAATGCCTAACTCTAATTGACAGTATTTCTTGGTATCTGAAGCTGTACTAGTGTGTTACACGGTTTTCTCTGTTCAGTAGATGCCCAGCTACAGCCTCTTAAAAATCTGAATCAGACGATAATACACCAAGTCTTGCAGTATATGTGCAAGAGCCAGTCATCCATCACTACAAGCACTATCCCTGGAAGATTATGAGAGACCCGGAAGTTTAGGTGACAACCTTTTATCCCCTGGAAGATTATAAGAGACCTGAAAGTTTAGGTGATAGCCTCCGAGACGTGATACTGTAATTGGTTGGGATTTACGCTGAAAGATTTGATTTCGATAAATTTTATGGTCATACCTACCTTTTGTACTCCTCCACATTATGTTCTCTGATCACAATTATGGGTGAGCAGTACTCCGTGAGATACTGGTCCTGGAGTATGTACATAGACTGCTCCAAATTTGTAACTTGGATTATAATTACAGTTAGAAAGCTTAGAGCTAATCTCTTATGTGGTCCCTTGACCAATCGTAGCCATTGACTCATATATGCTTATTATGTCCCAAATTGTACATAGTGTCACTCGCTTGCTGCAGAACTATTGATAATGCGAAGTCAGAGCTCTTTTTCAAACTAGGTGTTGTATTTAAAAGGAAAATTGGCATATGTAAAAAACTTAATCAACTATACCTGGCAATAACTTGCTTTGTAAAGCCGCAATATCTACTTCCCAAACTAGAGATCATGTAAGTTATGGTTGACAATTGTAATTGTCCTGTTTCTTGTTAGGTCTATGAACACAAATTCTGTTGCCAAACTTGTTGATTACCTGACAAACATATCAGGATCTTCATCTCACTACATGCACATTCAAGTCTAGTATTATGTACACTGTAAGCCAAAAATACCCAACAAATATTAAACCGTACCTGGCTGTTCTGTGAAGCTACTGAAGCAAACAAAAGCTCTTATGGGATCTTCAGGCAGCCATGCATTGCAGATAAAAAGAAGTGCAGTTTACATATTACACTCTTAATCAACATTGTTTGCCAAAAAGAACTATCCAGCAACATAGCTTGCTACAAAGAACTGCATTAACATCAGCACTTGGCATGTAGCACTAATTAAATTCACCAAATTAATTAAGGCATATCAGCAAGCTAGCATGCAAAAACCATCTATCTTTGGTGGCAGAAACCACTAGTTCTAGACATGCCATCGTCGTCTACTCATCAGCGGTACCTCTTTCGGGAGATGAATCTAGATATTAGATCAAAGCTAAGAGAGAAAATATTTTTTTATTTTTGAAAACTAAGCTACTATCTGCAATGAACTTTCAAGAAAACTAAATAAAGAAGGACATGGTTGCTGTTGCTGCTGCTGCAAGAAAGTGGAGGTTCAATACAAGATAATTTGGACACCTACTTACAAATGGCAAGAACATGGGGAAAGCCAACAACAGTATGAGAGAACAAGCACCATTTCACCAAACCCGCTAATATATAGTGGCATAATTCATCATACGATTCATGGCACCTCCAAGTTGGTCATCTTTCTTGTTGATGAGAGTGGCCTCCTGCCCTTACGCAAATTTTAACTATGAGTTGTCAATGTGCCGCATCACAAATGGTTGCTCTCTCTGCAAAAATAGATTTTTCAGTGTGATCCCAAAAGGAGATGACATGATAATTGCCAATTAAGTAGGTAAGTATAACTAGTTGTAACATTCGAGCATTGCATAGCGTTGAAGGTTTGCACGAGCACATATATATAGAACTAATCTAATTTTCTATTTGATCACCATTAATCTGATTAGTCATCGAGCATTATGCTTGTTCAGCTAACTGATATATTATTATTTAATAGTTATTCTCAAATCACAAACGAAAGAACATATAGATACCTGCTTGTAGAAACTCATGTATGGAATCAAAGTAAGAAATGTATCTCTCTTCCATATCTTCTTCCACTCTAGTGACTTGAGATTGATCTCGAAGATGCCAAGGTCGGTGGACACGAAAATGATATCCCTGCCCTCCACAGATCCAACCAGTCCAGCACTTTTCTTGAGATTTTGAATGGGAAGAAGGTTCCCGAGATCCATGACTCTAGGCTGAGTCCATGCTGGGACTCCATCGGACCCCATCTGTCTTGACCATAGGTAGAGGGTTAACCCATCCAAGTGTGCCAACCCCAGACCACCATCCTCCATCGTCATGAGGATAGCATCGCCGGCTGGGTCAGTCTCGAGCGGCGGCGCATCAATCATTGTTAGGCAATGAGAGCCCAAGTCATACTTAAGAACAAATATTTTGTTGGCGTTGGCGTTGACATCATCATCATCAAATCCATAAGTAAGAAAGAAATAGAGTGCATCTTGGATGAAGACAGGTGGCTTGTTGACGATGTATGCATCCTTTGCCACGAGATCAAGAGCGAAGCACGGTTTCCTCCACTCACCACCGACCTCTGGCAAAGACACATGGGCGTATGCAACAGAACCATCATCGCCATTTTCCAGGCCAAGGAAGACCACCGAGCTGGGGCCCTCGTGGCACTCGCGGTGGCTGCAGCCAGCTACGTTGCAGACCACCGTGGCCACAAAGCTGTCGTAGTCTCCGGGCGCACGAAGCTCCCTCTGGCGGCGGCCCGTCATGGGGTCCCAAGCTACGAGCAGGAAGGGCGGCATGTACTTGCTGCAAAGGAGGACGCGGCCATGTCAGCAGTCCCAAACATGGTAGTCCTCGCGCCAGTCCTCGACGGAAGGAACGAATTTTGCGGTGGGGACGAAGTGCGACTGCGATACGGAGTTGGAGCAGCTGAAATGGAAGAAGCCCAGCATGGGGGGAGCGCCGTGGAAGTCGTGGTAGCGACCGCGGAAGGCGCGTCCGGTGAGGAGGCCCAGCCAGAGCTTGCTGGCGAGGGATGCGCGCACGAGCCACGCGGGCTCGCCGAGCGGGAGGCGGAGGAAGATCTCCTCGAGAAGCTCGTCCGGCAGCGTCGGCGCCGGTGCCTCCGGTGGCGGCATGGTCGGTAGAGGCGGCGAGGGTTTGGGGGTGGGGAATTTTTGGGGGTCCTCTGATGACGCTTCGGTTCGGCCAGACCAACGCCATGTAGGGTGTGGCCGACAGGTGGGGCACGACGAGAAGTTCTGAAACTTTGAGCTCTGTACTGACTACTGAACATGTTGGCACTGTTCTTGGTCAGTGAAGCTCTTTCTGATGTCTTTGTTCTTGGATGATTACAGAGCCCTTCGTTGTCTGAACCTGAAACGGTTGTTCTAAGAAACAATGTTAGTTAGGTGCATAATAATTTCCTCACCCATTGAATTTGCTTGTTGTGTCACAAATTGTCCATGGTGTCGCCCACTTGTTGCGGAATTGGTAGAAATATGCAGACCACTGGCGGACAGAAATGTGCTACCGCTGGCGAACAGGCGCCCGCCAGCGATGCATACGCCAGTGGTAGTTGCTACCGCTGGCGAACAACGCCGTTCGTCAGCGGTATCACCCTTACCGCTGGCGCGCAACCAGGTTGTGCGCCACTAGTGTTGGAGGGCTACCGATGTCCGCCAGTAGTAACTTATTAGGAATTAAAAAAAACAACATTAGTTAATACATTTGTGTTTTTGCGAAAAGGACATTGGATCTACTAGTAACAGTTGAAGTTACAAACACCCATAAAACAAAACAATTACAACCAGGTCCTTCCCGCTGCTTATCTCCTCCCTCGCGCCGCCATCGCCCAACTCACCGGCGACCGGGCTCCGCCCCTCCGGCTCCTCGCCGGAGCTCGTCGCGCTCCCCTCGCCGGATCTCGATCCAGCGATGCAGGTGAAGGAGGAGGGTGTGGAGGCGCCTGAGCTGCCGGTCGGGCGCGTGCGCCGACGCGACGGCGTTGGAGAAGCGGGCGTGTAAGGAGGTGGTCGGCGCGGCGCAGAGCAGCGGCGGGGTGCGACGACGCCAACCTTGTAGCCTGCATCGATGATGCCAGTGAGGAAGCTGCGGTCGGGGTGGGCGAACGATGCCGAGGACGGCGGCGGAGGGGTGTAGGACCGGATGGCGGCATCGGTAGAGTTCGGGCAGAGGGAGGGCGTCGGCGGCGGTGGCTGGAGGAGGCTGCGGCGGACGATGTCGGGGTTGGGCTTCTTGGCAGCGGGTTTGGGGGAGCGGACGGCGATGGGGAGGAGTTGGTGCGGGGCGGAGCGAACGGCGGGGAGAAGAAGCGAGGGACGGCGGGTGAGGCGCGGCGAGGTGGGGGCGAAGGAGCGAGGTGGAGGTGGAAGACGATGCTTTTCGACGCTGGCTGGGCCACGATGCCACGATTCTAGGGAGGCAGGGGCAATGCGCGTTGGATTTTTTGACTCAGCCAATCACTTTGATGGCACACGGATGATGTGTTTCTTTATTTCGCTGAGGGCCGTCAGATTGAATGGAGGGTGGAGCGATCAACGCTGAACAGAGAGAGGGCAGGAGCAGATGCGGGCGTGCATGTGCATGCCAGAGAGAGAGGGCTAGCTAGCTGGGCGTGCATGTGCATGTGGCAGAGAGAGGGCAGGAG
This sequence comes from Poa pratensis, assembly GCA_947311845.1. NCBI lineage: Eukaryota > Viridiplantae > Streptophyta > Magnoliopsida > Poales > Poaceae > Poa > Poa pratensis. The sequence goes on along the minus strand of CAMZMU010000061.1, from coordinate 44,550,842 downwards.
CATATGCGATTTCGACGAACATGTCTCCATGCGTGTACCGCTGGCGTACAAAATATAGTATTCGCCAATGGTAAATATGGTCCAGCGGCGCAAACTACCACTGGCGAATGATTGCGTGGATCATACGTTCGTTGGGAGACCCCAAGAGGAAGGTATGATGCAGTATAGAAACAGTTTTCCCTCAGTATGAAATCAAGGTCTAATCGAACCAGTAGGAGCAAGAAATCACTTCGGAAGGTTGTCAGTGGTGCGCTGACGTGGAATCTGCACACAACACGATCAAACTACTTTGCCCCAACGAAATAGTGAGGTTGTCAATCTCACCGGCTTGCTGAAAACAAAGGATTAAACGTATGGTGTGGAAAACAGTAGTAAATTGCAGAGAATGAAAAGTAACAGTGCTTGCATTTGGTTGTATTATCAGTGTAAAAGAATGGACCGGGGTCCACAGTTCACTTGTGGTGTCTCTCCGTAAAAGATAACCAACATGCTGGGTAAACAAATTACAGCTGGGCAATTGACAAAATATTGAGCGCATAACAATGCATATATATGACATGATGATTACTATGATATTCATGTGGGCATTACGACAAAATACATAGACCGTTATCCAACAGCGTCTATGACTAATAATCCATCGCCAGGTTGTCATACCGAGTTCCCCGTTGGTATTAAGTTGCAAGCAACGGATAATTGCATTAAGTAATGTGCGTAAAGTAAACAAATGCATTAGACCTAACGGCGTACCCTTAAGCTAAGCATCGGTTATTTTATCCCTAGTGGCAACAGCACATCCACAATCTTAAAAGTTGTTGTCACTCTCTCAGATTACCGGAGGCATGAACCCACTATCTAGCATAAATACTCACTCTTGGAGTTACAAGCATCTACTTGGTCAAAGCATCTACTAGTAACGGAAAGCATGCAAGATCATAAATAATATATAGGATAGATTGATAATCAACTTGACATAATATTCAATATTCATCGGATCCCAGCAAACACAGCATGTAGCATTATAATAAGATGATCTTAATCATGATAGGCAGCTCACAAGATCTAAACATGATAGCATAAAGTGGAGAGACAACCATCTAGCTACTGCCATGGACCCGTAGTCCAAGGATGAACTACTCACGCATCACTCCGGAGGCAGGCATGGTGATGTAGAGCCCTCCGGTGATGATTTCCCTCTCCGGCAGGGTGCCGGGAAGAGCTTCTGAACCCTCCCGAGCTAGGGTTGACGGCGGCGGTGTCTCTGAAACTTTTCGTGGATAATGGCTGGGGTATTTAGGCTTTTCGCGTCGGGAAGAATAAATAGGCGAAAGGGCGGCGGCTGCGGAGCCACGAGGGCCCCACACCACACCACGGCGCGGCAGGGGGCCCGCGCGGCCCCATGGTGTGGGTGCCACGTGGCCCTCCTCCGTCTCTCCTCTGGACTCCGTCTTCGTGTTGGAAAAATAGGCGGTTCTGTCCAAGTTTCTTCCAATTCCGAGAATATTTCCAGACTAGCTTTTCTGGAATACAAAAACAGCAGAAAACAGGAACTGGCACTGTGCCATCTTGTTAATAGATTAGTCCCAGAAAATGCATAAAAATGCTATGAAGTGTATATAAAACATGTAACAATTGGTATAATATCAACATGGAACATCAGAAATTATAGATACGTTTGAGACGTATCAAGCATCCCCAAGCTTAGTTCTATTCGTCCTCGAGTAGGTAAAACGATAAAAACAAAATAATTTCTGAGCTGACATGCTACAATCATAATCTTGATCAAATAATATTGTAAAGCACATGTTATGAATGAAGTGATCCAGGTCAATGGTCTATAGTTTGCTAGCAAGTAGATAATAAGCAAACAACTGAATCATATAAGAAAAACTTTTCATGAATAGTACTTTCGAGACAAGTGATACGTCTCCAACGTATCTATAATTTCTTATGTTCCATGCTTATATTATGTCAATTGCTACATGTTTTATTCACACTTTATAGCATTTTTATGCATTTTCTGGGACTAACCTATTAACAAGATGCCACAGTGCCAGTTCCTGTTTTCTGCTGTTTTTTATTCCAGAAAAGCTGTTCTGGAAATATTCTCGGAATTGGACGAAACAAAAAGCCAAGGTCCTATTTTTCTGTCACGTACACGGAGTCCGAAGGAGAGACGAAGGGGGGCACCGAGGAGCCCTCACCATGTGGTGGCGCGGGTCCCACCCCTGGCACGCCGCCACGTGGTGAGGAGCCCTCGGGCCTCCACCGAAATCGCCCCTTCGCCTATAAATTGTCTTTCTCGGGAAAACCCTAAACACCCGAGGCTCCATCCACGAAAAGTTCCAGAGCCGCCGCCGTCGTCAACCCTAGCTGGGGAGGGTTCTGAAGTTCTTCCCGGCACCCTGCCGGAGAGGGGAATCATCACCGGAGGGCTCTACATCGCCATGCCTTCCTCCGGAGTGATGTGTGAGTAGTCCACCCCTGGACTATGGGTCCATAACAGTAGCTAGATGGTTGTCTTCTCCTCTTGTGCCATCATTTTTAGATCTTGTGAGCTGCCTATCATGATCAAGATCATCTTATTGTAATGCTACATGTTGTGTTTGCTGGGATCCGATGAATATTGAATACTATGTCAAGTTGATTATTGATTTATCATGCCTATGTTGTTTATGATCTTGCATGCTCTCCGTTATTAGTGTAGGCTTTGGCCAAGTTTATGCGTGTAACTCCAAGAGGGAGTATTTATGCTAGATAGTGGGTTCATGCCTCCATTTAATCTGGGACAGTGACAGAAAGTTCTAAGGTTGTGGATGTGCTGTTGCTACTAGGGGTAAAACAACAATGCTTTGTCTAAGGATATTTGTATTGTTTACATTATGCACCATACTTAATGCAATTATCTGTTGCTTGCAACTTAATACAGGAAGGGGTGCAGATGCTAACCTGAAGGTGGACTATTTAGGCACAGATGCATGCTGGATAGCGGTCTGTGTACTTTGTCGTAATGCCCAAGTAAATCTCATAGTGATCATCATGACTTGTATATGCATTGTTATGCACTCTCTATTTTGTCAATTGCCCAGCTGTAATTTGTTTACCCAGCATGTTAGTATTTTATTATGGAGAGACACCACTAGTGAACTGTGGACCCCGGTCCATTCTTTTACATCTAAAATACAACCAACTGCAATCATTGTTCTCTTTAATTCTCTGCAAGCAAACATCATTTTCCACACCACACTTTTAATCCTTTGTTTTCAGCAAGCCGGTGAGATTGACAACCTCACTGTTTCGTTGGGGCAAAGTAGTTTGATTGTCTTGTGTGCAGGTTCCACGTTGCTGCTGATTCCCTGGTGTTGCGCCGTGCCACATTCAGCCACCAACAACCTTCAGAAGACCCTTGACTTCCTACTGGTTCGATTAAACCTTGGTTTCTTACCGAGGGAAAACTTGCTGCTGCACTCATCATACCTTCCTCTTGGGGTTCCCAACGGACGTGTAACTTAACACGCATCAACAAGCATCAAGGAGTTTTGCAATAGATTCTAAGTAAAAGGTTTTTAACCAACACAAAGGAAGATTTAAGTTTCAGGAATTGCTTTCAACTTTCAACATATATATCTCATGGATATTTGTCAACACAAAGCATATAATAAGTGCAATATACGAGCATATAAAAATTGTTGCACCAAAGTTGACACTAGTGTTTGCTTCTAAGATAGAAAGAAGTAGGTAAACTGACTCAACATAAAAGTAAAAGAAAGGCCCTTCGCAGAGGGAAGCAGGGATTAAATCATGTGCTAGAGCTTTTTAAGTTTTTGAAATCATATAGAGAGTAAAAATAAGTTTTGAGAGGTGTTTGTTAATTGTCAACGAATCAGAAAATGGAAAGTACAATATGACCCCTGCCAACCAGACTTTTAAGCGCGGCTGCAAGGCAGATCATCCCTCTTTCTCTTTTGTTTACACATGCAGATATTTCACTGTTTGTCATTGCTTGACTGATAAATCAGGGCAAAAATGTGAAGAGAATTAAGCGGTTAAAGTTGTAATTAATTGGGACTGGGCACCCCATTTGCCAGCTCTTTTTGCAAAATTAATGGATAAGCGATGTATATGCCGCTAGTCCGGTGGTAAAGTCTGTTTGACAGTTGACATAAAGACATCCACCCCGTCCTCATGAGCTTGGTAAACATTGACACAAAATAGGAGTAATAAAGTTTGAATAGTTTAAAGGTAGCACATGAAAAATTTACTTGGAATGGCAAGAAAATACCACATATAGGTTGCTATGGTGGACACAGATGGCATGGATTTGGCTCAAGGTTTTGGATGCACGAGAAGCATTCCCTCTCAGTACAGAGTTTAGGCTAGCAAGGTTATTTGAAGCAAACACAGGATATCAACCGACACAACAAGACTTATATGAAAACATATTGCAAGCATTATAAGACTCTACACTGTCTTCCTTGTTAACCAAACCCTTTTACTAGAAAATATCTAGACCTTAGAGATACCAATCATGCAAACCAAATTTCAACGAGCTTTACGGTAGTTCTTCATTAATAGGTTTTAACTACATGATACAAAAGCTTAATCATGAACTACTTGATAACTCAAAACAATTGACAAGTATCAAATTATCCAATACAATGATCTACAAGAATATGTAAGCTTTTTCCATTATACCATCTACCACATGCAACATTTTCTGTTCCAACCAAACACCAATCAATTTATTTCAACATAAACTCTCCAAACAATTATAAGTGAAGCAAGAGAGTACTTTCTTTAAAAGAACTAACAGCTCTGAATAAGAGATGCATGCAAAACAGGAGCTAAAAGCATAGCAATAGCTAGATAAGAATACTCAACAAGTATAAGTGAAGAATAGGAGTATTCATATGAAAAAGCGGAGCGTGTCTCTCTCCCAATCAAGAATGCTGGGGTCCAATCAAGTTGACCATAAGAAAAATAAAATACTGAAAATAAAAGCACACAGACGCTCCAAGTAAAGCACATATGATGTGAAAGAATTAAAATATAGTTTCACTAGAGATGACCTGATAAGTTGCTGATGAAGAAGGGGATGCCTTGGGCATCCCCAAGCTTAGACGCTTGAGTCTTCTTGAAATTTGCTGGGGTGATCCATGGGAGCATCCCCAAGCTTAAGCTCTTCACTCTTCTTGATCACATTATATCATCCTTCTCTCTTGACCCTTGAAAACTTCCGCCACACCAAACTCAAAGTAATTCTCATTAGAGGGTTAGTGCACAATCAAAAACTCACATGTTCTATAAGGACACAAACATGACCGTTACTTTTAACATTAGCTACTGCCACTGATGTTATGTGAAGCTCTTCACCCTAAAAAAGAATTCCACTCAACACTAGTAAAAGAGAGAATGCGAAAAATAAAAGACAGAATCTGTCTAAACAGAACAGTCCGCAAAGACGAATTTTTTCGAGGCACTTACGTTGCTCAGATCGAAAAACTTTAAACTAACGAAAGATGCGTACATATCTGAGGATCACGCACAAAAAATTCAGATTTAAATAATTTTTCTGTGATTTTACAGAATTAAAACGGTGAACAGCAAAATCTGTTCCTGCGCAGAAATCCAAATCTAGCATCATCTTCCTATTAGAGGCAATACTTGGCACAACAATGCGATAAAATAAAGATACAAAGGAATTGTTACAGAAGTAAACAACTCCTTGACTCAAAAAAGAAAAATTGCAGAAATAAAATAATGGGTTGTCTCCCATAAGCGCTTTTCTTTAACGCCTTTCAGCTAGGCGCAGAAAGTAAGAATCAAGTGTTTCCAAGTGATGAAGCATCAACAATCTTACGCTTAGCTCTCTTACCTTTACCCTTATCTTTAGGAAATACTTGGTTACACATAGGTGAAGAGGCGAAATTCATAGTGCCTTGGCCCACATCTATTATTGCTCCAAAGCGTTTCAACAGAGATCTTCCAAGCGTAATTTGTCCTACTCCTGCACATTCAATGACAAGATAATCAATAGATATTGTTATCCCCAGGAGTTTTGTAAATACTCCTTCGGCTACTCCTCTTGGTAATTTAATAGTATTATCACCCAAAATTATACAATCTTCGCATTTGGAAAGCTCCCAAAGATTTAAGGAATCAAAAATATCCTTGGGCATTAAACAGAATTCAGACATAATATCACAGCGAGCATGAAAAGTTTCACCATTGATAACAACTTTTACTGAGGGAACCCATCCCGATGGTTCAAAATTTACTGGCACATTATCATAGTGTTCACAAATTTGATTATACCCTTCTTTTAGACCAGATATGTTTGTTTCAAGAGTGTTAAGTCTATCACTTATGCTTGTCAAAGCCAAATCAATTTTACTGATTGGAGGGCTAGAAATTGTTATGCATTAAAAGCTTGATCCCCATCATAACGAAGGAAATCTCCTCCTACCACAGCATCTAAAGCATATCTGTAGCAAAGAACAAGACCAAAATAAAAGCTACTAAGAAGCAGGCTTAAAGTCATTTTAGGTTCAGTTTTAGCATAAGACTCAAAAATTCTAGACCAAGCATCTTTAAAACTCTCCTCACTCCCTTGCTTGAAAGTGAAGATTTCTTCCTCAGGCGACATGATGACAGGAACAGGGCTAGACATGATAACAAGACTGAAAAATAACAATTCGAAAATAAAAGTAACTAATTTTTTTGTGTTTTTGATAAATAAAGCAAACAAGACTAAATAAAAATAAACTAAGCAAGACAATAACAAAGTAAAGAGATTGGAAGCGTGAAACTCCCCTTGCAGAAATCCTCTTGCTCAACCTGCAACGGCGCCAGAAAATATGGCGTGTGGAAGGGGAAGCAAGGAGTTTTGAACCGAAGTGCTTCTGCTCCCCGGCAACGGCGCCAGAAAATATGCTTGATTGCGTGGATCACACGTTCGTTGGGAGACCCCAAGAGGAAGGTATGATGCAGTATAGAAGCAGTTTTCCCTCAGTATGAAACCAAGGTTTAATCGAACCAGTAGGAGCAAGAAATCACTTCGGAAGGTTGTCAGTGGCGCGCTGACGTGGAATCTGCACACAACACAATCAAACTATTTTGCCCCAACGAAACAGTGAGGTTGTCAATCTCACCGGCTTGCTGAAAACAAAGGATTAAACGTATGGTGTGGAAAACAGTAGTAAATTGCAGAGAATGAAAAGGAACAGTGTTTGCAGTTGGTTGTATTATCAGTGTAAAAGAATGGACCGGGGTCCACAGTTCACTAGTGGTGTCTCTCCGTAAAAGATAACTAACATGCTGGGTGAACAAATTACAGCTGGGCAATTGACAAAATATTGAGCGCATAGCAATGCATATATATGACATGATGATTACTATGATATTCATGTGGGCATTACGACAAAATACATAGACCGTTATCCAACAGCGTCTATGACTAATAATCCACCGCCAGGTTGTCATACCGAGTTCCCCGTTGGTATTAAGTTGCAAGCAACGGATAATTGCATTAAGTAATGTGCGTAAAGTAAACAAATGCATTAGACCTAACGGCGTACACTTAAGCTAAGCATCGGTTATTTTATCCCTAGTGGCAACAGCACATCCACAATCTTAGAAGTTGTTGTCACTCTCCCAGATTACCGGAGGCATGAACCCACTATCTAGCATAAATACTCACTCTTGGAGTTACAAGTATCTACTTGGCCAAAGCATCTACTAGTAACGGAAAGCATGCAAGATCATAAATAACATATAGGATAGATTGATAATCAACTTGACATAGTATTCAATATTCATCGGATCCCAGCAAACACAACATGTAGCATTACAATAAGATGATCTTGATCATGATAGACAGCTCACAAGATCTAAACATGATAGCATAAAGTGGAGAGACAACCATCTAGCTACTGCCATGGACCCGTAGTCCAAGGATGAACTACTCACGCATCACTCCGGAGGCAGGCATGGTGATGTAGAGCCCTCCGGTGATGATTCCCCTCTCCGGTAGGGTGCCGGAAAGAGCTTCTGAACCCTCCCGAGTTAGGGTTGACGGCGGCGGCTGATGATCCCGAAGAGCAAGTCTTGATGCCTGCACAAATAACGGGATTTAGGTTGAGACTCCAAGTGCAGAGTGTATAGTAAAGTGGAAGACAGTTTTCCCCACGAGGGGTGACTCGAGGGTTTAATATCGAACTCTCGGGGAATCTGAAGTGGTAGATTTATCTTCTTATCCTTCTTTTGGTTACCTACAAAACAAGGTTAGATGTTTTGGTCCTCAACCTCACCTGTGGTTGTCAAGCACAAGGTGTAAGAATGATATCAGGATAGTTATGCAATGCAAACAGGAAATAAATATGCAATGATGGTGGATGCAATGATAAATGATATTTTTGGGTTTTTAAATGATGTATGCAAGATGAAAAGTATTTTTGTATTTTCGGATTTAATGATGGCTGAAAATAGAAAAGTGGTATATGGTGTTGGAAAGGTGTTTCTTATGATTAAAAATGGACTGGGGTTCATGGTTTCACAAATGCACTCTCTCTTTATAAAGTGGTAGACAATGGAACACACAAAGTTAACATATGAGATTGCAACACAGGGTTTGATAAACAAGTTACTTAGATATATGGGCATCACGTCCTAACATAGAGATCTTTTGGTTATTAACCTCTCTTATACTCCACCAAGATGCGAACTAAATCATAACACCTTAGTAATTAAGATAACTCAGAGTATAGCATTAAGTATCATGACATGAAGTGAAAATAAGAACATGCTAGATCTAGTCATGGAGTAGTGGCAATGGTCACGCCCACATCCCCGGTAGCATGGTATTTTAGTTTATCCCTAGTGAGGTAACAAAGTAAGGTAAAGATACCAAAGTGGATCGCAGAACTTTCTCTCACGTTCACTGCACTAGCCACCCCCCGTTACTCCAACTAATGCACACGTTCCCCCACACACGCTCTCATAAACATGCTTGATCAAAACAAGTAGACAAGAACGGGGTACATAATATGCATCTATACTCATAACTGAAACAAACATTGCAATCTCAAACATATATTAACTCATAAAGATCCACCACAAAGGTATTACAACGATGACCGTAATCATGTTCAGCAGCTCATACGGTACTAATTAGTGAAGCTCAAGAGAGGAGAGATACATAAGTTACTTCCACAAACCCATAGTCCAGAGGTGGACTACTCCCTCTTCATCATGGAGACGGTGGAGAAGTCGATGGAGAAGGTGGAGACCACGCCGGCAGCGCCCCGCCGGAGTTTTCCCCCTCCAATCTGCAGCTCCTGATCTCTGTTTCGGTGTTTCTGTGTTTGTGCGGCGCTCCTTCCAGAGAACGACGGGGGACATTTTTTATAGTCGTTTTTAGGTAAAGACGAAGGCGGTGGAGCGAAGATCGACGGCAACGGAGCCACGAGGGCTGAACGGGTGGGTCCCACGCGGCCACAGTACCTGGCCGCGTGGGCCATGCTCGTTTGGCCCTCGGGCCTCCGTTTGCTCGCTTCCTTTTTCCGTAGTCCTTCTTCCTTCCAAATATTGACGCCCGTAAATTTTCAGGTGATTTCGTTGACGTTTGGGTCCCTGAAACATTAAAATAAGAAAACGGGGTTTTCTGCCTGCGCAGGGTTAATTCCATAAAAATAGGAAATCATTAAGATATTTCCAAAATCATGATAAAACATTGATATAACCCTTATATGATGCAAATATGATTGGAATATAAGCAATTAAAGTGCAAAGTTCATGTATGCATTTTACATGCATCAGCGGCGTCTCTGGAACTTTTCGTGGATAATGGCTCGGGTATTTAGAGTTTTCGCGTCGGGAAGAATAAATAGGCGAAAGGGCGGCGGCTGCGGAGCCACGAGGGCCCCACACCACCCCACGGCGCGGCAGGGGGGCCCGCGCGGCCCCATGGTGTGGGTGCCACGTGGCCCTCCTCCGTCTCTCCTCTGGATTCCGTCTTCGTGTTGGTAAAATAGGAAGTTCTGTCCAAATTTCGTCCAATTCCGAGAATATTTTCAGACTAGCTTTTCTGGAATACAAAAACAGCAGAAAACAGGAACTGGCACTGTGCCATCTTGTTAATAGATTAGTCCCAGAAAATGCATAAAAATGCTATGAAGTGTATATAAAACATGTAACAATTGGTATAATATCAACATGGAATATCAGAAATTATAGATACGTTTGAGACGTATCAGCGAACAGGATATTTCGTCCGCCAGCAGTAAGTAATGTACCACTGGCCGATGCTCGCCACTACCACTGACGTACAGAACTTGATGTACGCGTACGCCATTGAATGTCCGCTAGCAATAGCCATGCGGCTATAGGCATATTTCTACTAGTAACTATGCTTAATGGTAAGACAGAGATCTTTTCCGGTTAAACAGCTTATGTAAAGAAATTAATCATCTGTACCTCGCAATTACTCGTGTTATGAAGCCTGAACATCTACTTCTAAATTCGCACAAGTTTCTGGCTGACAGTTGTTGTGAGGTCTATGAACACTACACTTCTGAACTCTGAATCTGATACGTGTCCATCTTGTTCGTTACCCATGTTTGTTTCAGCATTGTTATCTGCATGCGCCGCCTCTTGGAACATTTTAATTTTTTACATGCTAGTCAGGCTTGACCAGCTCAACAACATTATGCAGATAAGCAATAAAAAACACTATCGTTCAGTCGTTTTCCGACAAAACATCAGATGAGACGTGAGCTACACCTACCAAGGCTTAAAGATTCACCAACTGATATTTACATGTGCCCCGTCAGTTTGATCATGTCTTGTTTCACTCAAGGTCATAGGCATTTTTTTTTGCTAATAATGATGAGGCCATGATGGAGTTAACTAAGTGTGCTGCACATCCTTAACGACCAAGAAATTGAGAACATGCGGCAAACCAGATCCACGTAGATTCGACCGACAAAGGGGTTTTTGCCGAGTGTAGCGCGTCAAGCGCTCGATAAAGATTTTATCGAGTGTCAAATCTAGATGCTCGACAAATAAAGTGAACAACGATGCGGAGACGGCAAAGGCATGTGCCACATAGCTTTTGCCAAGTGTGATCCTCTCAGGCACTCCGCAAAGCACACAAATGTGGGCCCGGTTGGCTCGTCTTTGCCGAGAGTCTACGGCAGGACATTGACAAAAGAATTTTGGAATTAAAAAAATTGAGCGTTCAGCACATGTGCATACATACGTAGATGAATATCTACACATGAGAACTAACAATGTAGTCAAGGTAGCTCATGACCTCACTCTAGGATCTAAAAGTACTTGAAGGAGTCAGGCAGCACTGTTCGAAGAAGGCTAAGGACGACGGCGAGACGACGTAGCTCAAGCGATGGTGATGGCTCGAGAGGGGCTGAAGACGCTAGGGTCGCTACCCGTGGTAGTTAGAATACAAGGCCGCCGCCGTCACTTCTCACAAGAGGGACAAATCGTGGCCACCAGCATCGCTGCTGATGAGAGGGAGAAGACCAAGGCACCGAAGTCTCTGCTCGTGGAGGAGATGGCCAGAGGATCCGCGGAGAGCAGGTTGGCGGCCAGCAGCGATGCGCCATCGTTTTGGTCCGCTTGTGTTCTACAACGAGGGCTAGTAGATCTGCTTGTTTTCTACGGCCTGTCTATCATGCCATTTGGGCATTTTAAGCGGTGCGGACGACACAGACATCCGCGTCCGCGTGCATCACCACAACCGATGCTCGTCCCACTACATCATATTGTACCAGTAAATTCCCTGTGTTTCCAGATGTCTCTCACTCTCATTATACGTCCAACTCCTCATGGTGTTCATCCCAAGTCCTGACTCCGTTCATGTTTCTTTTATGGGTACTAGCACGGTAAGGAAAGACTGAAGATAGGCAGGAGCTACAATGCCGGATGCAACAGTCCGATATGTATTTATCAGCGGGCTAAGTGTGGACCTTTTTTAAAAAGGCCTTTATTCAACGGCTAGCCATGGACACCAAATGGATCAATAAGACATTTAAAATAGTATCAAATGATCTCAAGGCTCAACAATGTGCTTTAAATTCATACATTCAATGTTGTTTCATCTACATAATGTTAGATCCATAGGATTACTTGTATCGGTAGATCAACGTGGAAATCATGTGTGTGTGTGTGAAAGCAGTGTGAGAGAGAGGATCGGAGAGATACCTTCACCATGCCTCGATGAACTCGAGCCGGAGGCCATCGGCGTGGGCGTCGGTGCGGTGGCGGCGCAGTGGTGCTTCCCGTGAGCACTGCGCTAACCCTAATCGGAGGGGATGTCGGTGGGGTGGCTGGCAACACAGGTGAACCTCATACCGTGTGCCCTGGCCCCCACCTCTTTATATAGCGCAGGTCACAGGGGCCCACTGCTCCATAACAGGAAACAGACGCCCCCGATCAGGGCGTAATCAAGGGGATTGATGAGCCGTTGGGCTCATCAATACGAGATCAACCTAACATTCTCCCCCTTGATCTCAACTTTTACTTTTATCCATGTACTTTGTGCTTTACTCGTTTCATCATAGATCAGTACATAGAGCATGTTTCATCGTCACAGCTCAATTGCCGATAGAATCAGACAGCTACAATATACCTCTCTATTTTGAAACAAATTCTTTTACTTTTGGGCCTCTGTAATCCAGGAATCATAGGCTTTCCATTAAACCCATGTCGACTGCGTGTTCCATGAACACGCTGGGTGGTAAGCCTTTCGTAAGCGGATCCGCAAGCATATCCTTTGTCCTTATATGCTCGAGACTTATAGTTTGATTCTGGATTTTACCTTTCACAACATAATACTTTATCTCTATTGGTTTGATAGCTTTACTCGACTTGTTGTTGTGAGTATAGAATACTGCGGGCTGGTTGTCACAGTACATCTTTAGTGGTTTGTCAATACAATCTACCACTTTCAAGTCGGGTATCAACTTCTTTGACCATATCACCTGCCTTGTGGCCTCATAAGTTGCTATAAATTCTGCATACATGATGCAACTATTGTCTGTTTGGAGCTCCAGCGAGAGTTAACACGTATCCTGAAGTGGATTTTATATCATCTCTATCTCCCGCAAAATCGACGTCTGAATACCCTCTTATCTCTAGGGAATCAGATCGTCTGTATGTTAGCATGAGGTCTTTTTGCGCCTTGCACATAACGCAATGCTTTCTTTACCATATTCCAGTGCTCTTGGCCTGGATTTTCTTGATATCTACCGAGTACCCCGGTGATAAAAGCTAAGTCAGGGCGAGTGCACACTTGTGCATACTGTAAGCTTCCAACAGCCGAAGCATAAGGTATTCCTTTCATTCGATCGATCTCATACTTGGTTCTTGGGACATTGAAATTTCCCAAAACTGTCGCCCTTGACTATAGGAGCAGGTGAGGTACTACTTTTATGCATACTATACTTCTTTAGAACCTTTTCTAAATATGCCTTTTGTGATAGTCCTAGCACTCCATTCTTTCTATCCCGGTGAATTTCTATGCCCAAAACATATGAAGCTTCACCAAGATCTTTCATATCAAAATTTGAGGACAAGAACTTCTTTGTTTCTAGTAGCAGACTGACATCATTGCTCGCAAGCAGAATATCATCCACATACAGAATTAGGAAAATATATTTCCCACTTTTAAACTTTGCATAAACCCAGTTGTCCTCAACATTCTCTTTAAAACCAAAACTTTTAATTGTATTATTGAACTTTAAATACCACTGTCTAGAGGCTTGATTTAACCCACAAATGGATTTCTTTAAGCGGCATCCCATATGTTCCTTCCCCTCCATGAAAAAACCCGTGGGTTGTTTCATGTAAACATTTTCTTCTAAATCTCCATTTAGAAATGCCGTCTTTACATCCATTTGATGCAACTCTAAATCAAAATGCGCAACTAGTGCCATGATGATTCTGAAGGAATCCTTACATGAGAGCGGAGAAAAAGTCTCATTGTAATCTACTCCCTCTCTTTGCGTAAAGCCTTTTGCCACAAATCGTGCTTTATACTTTTCAACGTTTCCGATGGAGTCATACTTAGTTTTGTAGACCCATTTGTAGCCTACTGTTTTGGCTCCTTTAGGAATTTCCTCTAAGTCCCAAACATTGTTAGAACTCATCGATTTCATCTCATCTTCCATGGCTTCTAGCCACTTCGAAGAGTGAACGCTTCTCATGGCTTCTTCATATGAAGTGGGATCTTCTTCCATATGAACTGTTTCTGTATTATAAACTTTATAATCACTAGAAATAGCAGATTTCCTAGCTCTTTTAGACCTTCTGAGAGTCTCATTCTCTGGCGCATCATGTGTCTCAACGTGCGACTCTTCTTCTAAATGTGGCTGTCGTCGCTCCCTTTCATGCTCAACAACAGGTCGAGTCGGCTCCTGACGGACAGGTTCCGAATCTTGCCTCGTTGTGGTCACGGGTGGAGTTACAACAGGTGCTTGCACCACAACCTCAGGGATTGTCGGTGCAGGTACAACAGGTAGGGCGAAAAATGGCTCATGGATCATCGGAAAAGGTGCACACACCCTCTTCTCCTCAAGATCAATTTTCCGGCCTACCATGCTCCCCCTCATCATTTCGTCCTCCAAGAAGACCGCTTGTCTCGTTTCTACAAACTTTGTGTGTATGTCTGCACAGTAGAAACGATAACCTTTTGATCTATCAGGATAGCCAATGAAATGGCAAGTTACTGTTTTGGGGTCCAACTTTGCAATGTGTGGATTAAAAACTTTTGCCTCAGCTGGGCTCCCCTAGACTTTCAAGTGGCGTAGAGAAGGAACTTTCCCTGTCCACAACTCGTACGGTGTTTTGGGCACCGACTTACTTGGTACTCTGTTGAGAATGTGAATGGCGGTTTTTAACGCCTCCATCCATAATCCCAATGGCAGTGTGGAATAACTCATCATACTGCGCACCATATCCATAAGAGTACGGTTACGCCTTTCAGCTACTCCATTTTGCTGTGGTTCGCCCGGCATAGAATACTGGGCGACTATTCCTTTTCCTGTAAAAACCTTGCAAAAGGTCCAGGTACTTGACCATATGGAGTGTGCCGACCGTAGTACTCCCCCCCACGGTCGGACCTGACTATTTTAATTCTTTTATCATGTTGATTTTCACTTCTGCTTTGAATATTTTAAATTTATCCGATGCTTCAGATCTTTATTTAATTGGATAAATATAACCATATCGGGAGTAATCATCTGTGAACGTTATGAACGAGTCATAACCATCCACACTTTTCACCGGAAATGGTCCACATATATCAGTGTGAATAATTTCTAGTGTCGATGTGCTTCAGTTAGCACCCTTTTTAATCTGCTTTACATACTTTCCTTTTATGCAATCTATGCATTGTTTGATATCTGAAAACTAACGGAGGAAGAATGTCATTTTTAACGAGGCTTTCTATTCTTCCCCTCGAAATATGGCCCAAAAAACAGTGCCATAATTTTGACGAGTCATGAGTTCTCTTTCTTTTCTTTTGTTCGTTATCCGACGGAAACATGCTTATTCACTTTGCACACTGAAATGCACTTTTCACATGAAAATAATAAATAAAGCTCATTGTGGAGTAATGCAACACCCACATGATCATTATTACACCATATGGCACACTTGCCACATCCAAAATAACAGTGTACTTTTCTGTCACCAGCTGCTGAAGCAGCTGGGTAGCATATATCTTTGAAGAACCAGTGAACTGGTCCTTTATCTTTTCAAGGAACTCATTTCAATGCACACTCTACAATTGAGCAGACAATAGCTTGCTCAATTGTTTCTTTATAAATCCATGCACTTTTATTGGCGGTTAGCCACTTTATGTTTTCGAGGGTGTAGGACATCTCCAGCGGAGCATAGTCCCTCTTCTTTCTTTTCCAAATACTATCATCATCCTTTTCGTCTCTGATTGGCTCTGTAGGCTTAACTGGCTGTGGAGTTACCACAACCCAGTCGACCTCAACATAAACAAAAAACCAAATCCACTTTCTTTCTCCATTCAGAGTAGGTATGGACATCCTCGATGCAGCTCATCAAGTAGTACCCCTTTTAACACCACAATTAAGTGAGACAACAATTGCATATAAAAATCCAACGTTGGTCGAAATTCAAATATGCAACTGTTTGCGCAATTTAAAACTACATCACCGTTGGGCAGAAAATAGCAATAAAAGCACATAAAACAATAACAAATCATGATTATGTTATTAACGACGTTGGTCATAATAATAACAAAACCATAATTGTTTCAATAATTCCTTTTAACATGCTCTTGTAATTTAATTCTTTCTTTATTTCTATTTGCACTTTAAGAGCACTTTTATATATTTGCAGCGGAAAAACATGAATAAAATTCATGAACTTTATACTTTTCATAACCATTTCTGTCACTGTTTGTGCAATTAAAACTATATCACCGTTGGGCAATAAGAGAAATAAATGCACCTTTTAACACATAATAAACAAATCATGATCATGCTATTAACAACGTTGGTCATTTAATAACATAATCATAATCATCTTTAATACCAATTTAATCAAGCTTTTAATTCTCACTTTAAATCATGATAATGCTATTAATAACGTTGGTCAATTAATAACAAAATCATAATCAGCATTAATATCATTTTAATCATGCTTTTAATTTTCACTTTATTGCTTTTATGCAATTTCTTTTAACTATTTTGCAGCGGAAACTTTAAATAAATAATATACACTTTATACTTTTCAGAGAAAAAAAAATCTGTAACTTTTCTTCTAAACAAATATTTCGTTGGATCAATTTGAATAGAACTCAAAACTATATGAAAATTGTCCAAAAAACTAGACAAAAAACATAAAAACTTTGCTCTGTTAAAAGAAAAAATTAACAGAAAAAACTCAGCCTGAAACCGGCCTTTCAGGCCGGCCCGGCCCACGGCCGCTTTTCCTATCCGTGGCGCGCGGCGACGCAGCCGTGGCCCACGGCCGTTTCCTATCCGTCGCGCGGAGCGGAAAGAAAAAACACGGCCCACGGCCCAAAATCGGCCCGTGGCCATCTGCTGGCTAGGGTTCGCAGGCGGGGCGATCCTGGCCGTCCGTTTCATCGGACGGTCCAGCTCCTCCGTCGCGGGGTCAACCCCAGCAACGCCGCCCCGAGCCGCAAAAACCTCCCCTCCCTTTTCCCTCTCTGTTCTTCTCTCGCGCGATTCCGGCCGCCCGGCCGCCGGCCGCCGGCGACCACGCCGCGCCGTGCGCCACGCCGGCTGCGCCATGCGCGCCACGCGCCACGCTGGCTGCGCCATGCGCGCCGTGCGCCTCGCGCCCTTTGCGCCTTGCGGCGCCTCGCGCCCTTCCCCGCGCGCTGGCCGGAGACCACGCCGGAGGTGGCCAAGTCCGTGCCATGGCGGCGACCAGGGCGTGCGCCCCGCGCCCCGCCTTCTTCTTTTCTTCCTCGTTCCCGCACATCCACGCATGCGCGCAAACGGCGGCGAGAAGACGCGGCGCCTCCGTGGCCCTCTTGCCGGAGCTGCGTGCAACCCACGGGTGGGCGCAACTCCGTCAAGCGGCCCAGCGGTGGTGCCCTTTGCCGGCGACGTCGTGGACGCCGGTGAGTGCTTTTCTTTTCCCCTCTTTTAATTTCTAGGGTTAGGGTTCTTTTGCGGGTTTCTTTCGGCAGTGGAGAGGCTGAGCCCCCACCTCTGCCCATTCTCTTCGTCCGTCCCTCGGCTTTCCGATGCGGATTGGATCGAGAGGAATGGCGCGGCCAGAACGGCGGCGCTGTTGCCGGTGAGCCCGAGGGCATCGCCGGTGAACTTTTTCTTTTCTTTTTCTATTTGTACCGAAACAAAAACTTAGGATCTAGTCGCTCTGATACCATTGTTAGATCCATAGGATTACTTGTATCGGTAGATCAACGTGGAAATCATGTGTGTGTGTGAAAGCAGTGTGAGAGAGAGGATCGGAGAGATACCTTCACCATGCCTCGATGAACTCGAGCCGGAGGCCATCGGCGTGGGCGTCGGTGCGGTGGCGGCGCAGTGGTGCTTCCCGTGAGCACTGCGCTAACCCTAATCGGAGGGGATGTCGGTGGGGTGGCTGGCAACACAGGTGAACCTCATACCGTGTGCCCTGGCCCCCCACCTCTTTATATAGCGCAGGTCACAGGGGCCCACTGCTCCATAACAGGAAACAGACGCCCCCGATCAGGGCGTAATCAAGGGGATTGATGAGCCGTTGGGCTCATCAATACGAGATCAACCTAACACATAAATCATGTTAGCATGTAGTAATCAGATGTATTTAATGAATCATATAAAAAACAAAGAAACGATGGAATAGGTTACTTAGTTGTGGATTATTAATCGGATACTACATATTCCCTCCGTTCTAATTAGATGACTTTCGTTTGTTTACATGACATATATCTATATATGTAACATGTCTACATATATCCACGTCTAGACAAATGTCAATCTTATAATTTGGAACGGAGGGAGTACTGTATTCTAGACGAACTGTGGCTTTACATGCCAGTTACAACAACTAGCTTCTAGAATAATTAAACTCCTAGCTAGGTACTCCTTCGGTCCGGGTTTAGGTTTTTGCTCAAGTCAAAAAAAAAATTTAAGTTTAACCAACTTCATAATTTTTTTGGCAATATTGTAACACGAAATTGATATCACTATACATGTTTTCAAATGTAGCTTCATAATATTGTAATTTCATGTTATAGATATTACTACTCTTTTCTAAAAAATTGGTCAAACTTAGAATAACTTGACTTAGCAATTCACAGACGGAGGTAGTTCACGCGTGACTGTGACATAGTGGTGCGAGCGAGGGCATTTATTCAAGCACGTACAATGCGTACACTAAGCATGATAATATGCCAAGCTATAATATCTTATCATATATGCAGTGAACATAAACATGGGTGTGTCATATAATGGTACAACCAGGTTGCATAAACGATGTCGGTCACCATGTAGAACATACTCACACAACCTTGTACACACCAAGACAAACACGAGGAGCCTAATGACTTGTGATCTAAACCAATCCCTAATACCTTTAATGCAGTGTGATTTTCGGGAAGAATTTTCATCGATGTCTTTTACTTTTGGAAGGAATACATTTGCTTGGAGGGCCATGAACAAATTTGATATAATACTTGCATCTTCATTTGTATTTCGAAACTGCAAAAGCACTAAAAACATATATGTGAACTCTTTCACACTACTCTCACTATCACACATCTTGGAATACAATTTTTGCCTAAAAATAAACTTCCCAACTCGCATTCTTGACTCTTGACCCGTTAACCAGGGTGATCTCAGATGTAAATGAAAATTGTTCTTTGTTCCTTTGTGTTTCCAACAGACCATGTTTTCAAAAATATGAAATAATTAGGAATTTCTAACTTGGGTTCCCATGAAAGTAGATAAATGTATAAGTTGCTCATTCCACAAAAATTACAAAAGATTATATCGAAGACGATTGTAAGCCGCATAAATTTCATGTCTATAGACTATCCCCCACATGTATGCTCGGGACTCAAACTTAAATCTCTCTACCAATGAGATGGCAGCTCACCGTAAATTTTCTCTAGGAAATTGTTGACGTGTTCTTGATGCCTCTAATTTGAAAAGGCATTGTAAGATATAACATATTCTATAGTTTTCATTCTCCCCCTCTCTTAGTTTCAAGTCAGAATATGGGTGCAACTAGTGTGATGAGAGTTATGACAATTAGAAGGTTTTGGTAAGAAGATTGTTGGCATATTTTTTGACTATGCAAAGTTAGAGCAAGATGTAGTGCATCCTTTTATGCATGGTCGTTCTAAAACTAGGAAGGCTGGTGGGTGCATTAGCTTTCCATTAATCTCGAAGTAGTATCATATCGTCTAGCTAAAAAGAAAAGAAAGATAGTAACTCAAGGCTCAACCATATGCTTCATTTGAATAATGTATACATCTAATAGAAACATAAGTTTTATTTCTTGAATGATATGAGTTAGTCAAGACAAATGAGGAATAGACTACTGAGTGTTTGGATTTCAGAGAGTGAACGGGATTTTCTAGATCTAATCTCAACCTCATGTAGCTTAATTATGCCACACGTTGATGAATTTTAGACTAGACCATAATACTAAGTATCTAGTAGAATATATTGAAGTAATTTGGAACAGGTATGTGAGTGCATCTCAATCCGACAAGAATCCTCCTACGTGTGCTCATTTGTGGCACTAGAATACACATTGTTTTCATACTATTTTCCTTTTCACCAGTCTACATGAAATCGTGTTGATTTCGCCCCAACCCCATTAACCTCACCATGTCATTACATGCTCTTCGTGTAGTGCTTGCTCCGTGGGGAGCTTCACCTTTCTCATTATAGGATTTTGGGTTACGTGGTTGGGCCTTCAAGCGGCGATGCTAGTGGTAGGAACGAGGGATGCGCTTCCTGAGGCCTCCCATTCCAAACATCTTGCACACATGAAGCTACTTCTAATCTCTATTTGTTCTCTTTCAATTTCGAAATTAGTGTTGGGAAGGAGGGCTAATATAAATATATGCCTAAGGTAAGGTAGTAGACTACGGAGACAACCGAGTACCTCCTATATAAAGGATAACATGCTTAGAAATAATTAAGGGTTGGTGGGCTCATGAGCTATCCACGAACCCTAAATTAAAGCAAAATCATTAATAAGGTTGGTGAGAATGTAGACGAGCTCTAGTTAATGCTCTCATCACCTTGTCTAAGCGGATAACAGAGAACCCCCGAATATTGGCATATGTGAGGCAAGAGAAATGTGGCACTACTTTATGTTTGGTGAATGCACACACCCTCGGGCGATAAATTTCTGACCAAATATATTGTTGAAACATGTCACTTCCTTTCACCCCTTTCCCCAAATCCTTTTTCCTTGATGGCCACGAGCAGGGACGGAGGGAAGGGGGGACGAGCAGGGCTAAGCCCCCCCTAACAATGGTTATTTACTTAAGCTTCTCTTCATCCATATGTTCATGGCAAGCACATCTTAGAGCATTTCGCCACCCCCATGGCTCTCCGCCCCCTCTATTCAGGATTTCTGGCTCCGTCCCTGGCCACGAGAGAGAAGGAGTGATGATCACTAGAGTGCTCTACCAGACTACCACGAGAGTATAAAGTGAAAGGGACCGGATAAAGTGAAATGAAGAGACGGGAAGAAAATAATACGAGTATAAAGGGTAGAAAGAAACAAATTTGGGTGAAAATGCACCTGGGATGAGGCGAAGTCGCGAAGAACGATTGGGTGCCGACAGGAGTTTCAGCCTCCCCCGCCATCTTACAACGCCTTCACGCTCTGATATCATTCCTAACACTAACAGGCAGGCACACAAGCACGTGGATGGTCCATCTAGCTCCTTAAGACACACGGGCTTTTCTTCCAACTACACGACCAATGCACGCGAATCTTCTCGTGACGATGATAAACGCATACAGTATATGCTTCGCCCGTAGGACATACCTAGCTAGCTCTAATTTATTCAGCATCAGACTGCTAAAGTTGATCTTGTAAACTACTGCAACGAATGAAGGATGACGCACCACATGTCAATAACCTTTTTTTACTCATGCATGGTGGATATGGATATGGGCAGTGGTCAGTTAACTTTCTCCCCAGATTAGGGGCGACTTCTTTTGCAGTTTCCAGGCAGCTTCGGGGTCCCAAACCTCAGAAACGCAAAAGAAGTCTCCAGCTTGTACCTAGCTTATTTCCACCGCGAAACTCCTCTCCCGTGTATTACCAGAAACTGGTCGCGAGCAGCTTCCACACAGTTTCCCGAGCTTCTCCGCAAAGAGGCGAGACGTTTTCGGTAAAGAGACATGTCGTTGAGCGAAATTACGATCAATTGCCACCGCGAGAGGCCCGAGTCCGTAGTCAAAACGTCTCGCGAAAAAGAAAGAAAACACCGCCCCCGCACCTCGCGTCCTTCCCGTCGCACGCATGCGTACCACCACCGCCGCCGCTGCCTTCCACCACCGCCGCCGCCTTCCACCGCCGCCGCCGCCGGATCCCGGTAGCCCACCGGCGGATCTACCCATTCCCCTGCCGATCTACTCCTTCCCGGCTCGCCCTGCCCGATTCTGCGTCGACCGCCCGAGCTTCGCGTCTCCTCTAGCTCCTCCGACCGCCGCCGCCCCCCCCCCCCCCCAGCTCTTCTATCTCCTCCGACCGCCGCCCCGCACCCGAGCTCATCCGACCGCCGCCGCCGTTACAGCTCCTCTGACCGCCGCCCAATCGGCCCCGTCCCCAACCGGCGCCCAACGTCCAAGAGCTTCGCCGGCGACCAGGAACTCGCCCAGGAGGTCGCCATCGACCACTTGCTCGTGCTGAAGTCCGTGCTGCTACTTGATGCTAGCTGCTGCTTTGCTTTAGATCAGCTGATGTTAGTATTCTGAATTTTTTTATGTTTCAGTTCTGAATTTTTGTCTATTCAGTTCAGAGATTGGGCATGTCATTGTCAGCTAGTATTACAACCAATAGCATCTGCATTGTGAACAATGTTTGTGCATGTATTATATGTGAATGTCGTCTAACAACTAATTGCAATGTGTGATGTGAATTGGTGCTCTGAATTGATCTCTTGCTAGTAAATGTTTTTAATTTCCTGTTTATCATCTACCATTTCATATTATTTTTATTTTATTTATAGCTCGTTTTCTACTAAACTAGCCTATATAAGATAACATCCCTTTATAAAGTGCACATATCAAATTCAGGGTCATTGTAGACATATCATAACTGAACACAACAAATAAGCTAAAACTGCACAAGCCCAAAAGAAGTGTCCTAGCCAGTTTTTAACAGTTTCTCCCCACCGAAATCCAGAAACCGGTTTCTGCATAAGCAGAAACCCAAAAGAAGTGGCCCTAGATGGCACATAAATGAATTAACACACGGTAGAATTGACGGAGATTGAAGATAAACCCACGAACACCACTATATTTTAGTGTTCCTTCTCGCGTGTGTGTGTGTAAATTCGAAAACCTGAATGGATTTAAAATCTAATCGGACTTGATTACATTGACACTACGTTTAACTACCAAGTTCAACCGCAGGGGAGGTGAGAAGCTGCAGATCAGTGCAAAACTGCAAATGGAGCGTTGCACGTGAAGTGCAAAACTATAGGTTTGTAGCAAGGCACATGCGTGGTAAGACCCACGTATCCCATCTTGATCATGATCGAACCTGGCTGGTGTCTTTTTCCCATCATTAGATTCCAAGTGCAAGCGAGCGGCCATGGCTGCTAACTAACACCTGAACTTACCGGCTGTCAGTGTAGTAAAACGGTACTGTACAAAACATGCGCAAAGCAGATCAGTAATAATAATTTAGCCGCTCAACAGCATAGTGAAGAAGAGATTCGTCAGTCCATTTCTTGAGACAACAGTCAATGCTGTTGGTAGATCGACGCATTTTTCTTCAGAGGACACGTGAGTTCCTACTACCAATAATGTTAAACATCTCGTGTATAAAATCGGACGAGATTAGCTTAATTACCGACTTAACTGGAGGGGAGGTGCAGATCAGTGCAAATGATCGTGTACAATCATGAGGAGATGATGATGCTAAACTGCGCTGGCTGCACATTCTAAAGGACCAAGAAAGTGAGAGTCGAAAATTCTGTTGTGGATTTGCAGTTGCATGTAGTAAAGCTTTTAGGTGAACTATATAGGGTGTTCCCTTTTGGGTTGTTCAGAACTTTTTATTTTCAGAAAGCCACCGATGGGGAGAAGATTGGGTTATTTTATTGTGATCCAAATTCATATGAAGATAAGAGGCTAACTTCTGCCGAAACAAGGGAGAAGCGGGAGGTGAAGTCCCACACGGTACACGGATCGTTGCCGAGTCACACTGTTGCTGACTTAGGATTCCACCATTATATATACCTCTTATAAGCCGCCGGTTTGGAAAAAAGTCGCACGTTGTAATATCTATGTGGTTTGTAACCTCTCCAGGCATAGTGCAGTATTGTTGTGTGGTACCCGTGTTTTTTTCTCTTCCTTCTTGAAAGGGTTTTCGACGTTAAAATCTCGTGTCCCCATGTGTTGATTTTATTTTCGCTCATCGTTTATTTGCCTGTCGTTTATAACAAATTGGTATGCCTTTTCAGATTATGAGTCTATGACAAGAGGCTGAAAGTCTGAAACTGACCTAGTATCTTGTAGTCCTACTACCAATAATGTTGCGAGGAACTCGTCGCGGCTAAACTAACTATGAAAATGGATTGTCAATCGGATTAGTGTTTCGAGAGATAAAAGTTTTAAAAATTAAGCATTGAGGGGAATCTGAATGATGTCATTGCTTATGAGTGCATATGCCACGGACAAATTTGCAGCGTCGCTGGATAGCAAGTTCCTTCAAATCAATTACCTTAATTTTTCCACACAAGCATTTAACCACAAGAATTTATATTCATTTCTTCACATGCCATGAATCGTACCATAATTTACCTGCCTTCTTATATTTTATTCTCATCCCAACAAAACCCAACGTAAAAAGGCACCCTGCAGAGATCGCAAGCATGCGGGCACGACGGGTGGGTCAGCGGAGACACGGGTGCGACCAGCCGGGGAAGAATAAATTATCGCCCGTAGCAAACACACATGCAATTTTCTAGTAACAACTAGCATGGTGGCCCACTCAAATGCGCGGGCATCTAGTATATGTTTTATATATTATGTTTGCTTCTTTTTTCTGTTTTGACTTAATTTTATATTAATGTAACAAATTTGTGAGTTTTTGGCATATTTTTTTTTATCTTCTAACGGTTATGGAAAATTAACTTGATCTTTTTTCTAAATACCTTAATTCATATAAAGGAAACTCACATAACAATTTTTTTGTTAAATCATTGATTTGTGCCATACAATTATAATAAAAGGTCTTGACCGACTGGTTTTACTATACCTAGTGTCTTTTCATATAATTCTCATTTTCTGGTTTAAATTATTTTTAGAAATTGGAATCGTTTCTCATTATAGCCACATTTTTCCACATGTATAATTGGCATGCTGACTTAAGCACGTTATAAATCTTTCGTCCAACAGTGTGTCCACTTTTAATTTTTTAGCACATTTTGCATTAAAATAAAGAATGTTACTTCATCTCACTCTCCTTCCCCGCGAGCGTTTACTTTCTCAGTTTCTCTCACTCCCCTTCCGTAGCTCCGACGTTATCCATACCCAAAACTCACTACAGTAAATCTGGTTGCTATCGCCGATTATTGTAGTTTAATCACATCATTATTATGTAATTTTCCACAGTCGGCTTGTTGCTGTGGGTCAAAATGAACATTAAAACTGATAGCAAATTAGATGTTTTGTGATATGATTGCTCTCGGAGAATAAGGTAGCGACGGTGAAAAACTGACTAACCACATAGGCATGCATGAAAGAAGAATGCTATACTACAGAAAGAGATAAGCTACACCTAATATTATTTTTTGTCTTTAAAATTTATTTAATGGAAAAGGGTATAAAAACAGTTGTTCCTCGTTTGTTTTCAATGAGCCATGGAGAACACAACTGAAAGATTTGACAGCCTCAGTAAAACAAATTATGATAGCAAGTAAATTTAATATTTATTTACTCTCACATGTAATGCCTGAAGTCTCACTAACATATATGTTTCAATAGAGTGAACTGCCGAAAAAAATCTAAATGAAGTCTCATCGTATTGGCACTCAACCAAAAATATGTACTGAAATTTACAGCATACAACTAACCTCTAGAACACCTATGGGCCTAAAATCCAAGTCAAGTATCATAAATTTACATATTAATATCTTGTTGTTGTAATTAGAGGAACGTACACTATTATCGCTAATTATTTCATCATTCCCGTTTTAAGATTTAAATCGGCGCTAATTTTTCTAGAGGCTGATATTACATCGAGGCATCAGTGCAGCTATTGTTAACACATAGGGGCCTAATCTTCAAGTAAGCTCACAAGAGTATATGACTCTTTTGGTCATGAAACATTTCATAGGCCGTGACATGAAATTTGTATAGTGAAAAAAATACTACTATCTCTAATGCATAATAAGTGTCGAAGTTTTGAACCAACCCCAATTCCGATTCAAAACTGTGACACTTATCTTATATCAGAGTGAGTAATATTTTTTTTGTTTACCCTAAATTAAAGCATATGTTTGGTACATCCAAAATATGACCAATTTATGTGGATTAGTGTGATTGGCAAACTTTATATCGACCATTAATTTTACATGCTTAAATATCGCATAAGGGATTTTTCTTTTTTGGAAACTCTTGGTCCGACCTGGTTTTTATTCTTTTTGGCAACTTTTGTTCTGATGCGCATGCATGCTCTTTTGGTATAACACACACGAAAAAGAGCTTAATTGAAGTTAGCTATATTTAATTAATCCCACTCAGTGAAGTCACATGATCAAGAGCTGCAAAAAAGAATGTACGTAACATGTACTCCCTCCGTTCCTAAATATAAGATGTTTTAGGTGTTACACATGTTGTCCACATACACACTAAATTGAGTGAACATACACATGAAATGTGTCTAGATACACTTGTATACATGTGAATGTGGACAAAACCTAAAACATCTTATACTCCCTCCGTCCCAAAATAACTGTCTTAGATTTGTCAAAAAGTGGATGTATCTAGACATGAAATAAGTATAGATATATTCACTTTTGGACAATTTTGAGACACTTATTTTGGGACGGAGGAAGTATTTGGGAACGGAGGGAGTACGTATGTTGGTTGCATACTAATCAACCTTGGTGCCCGCAAAAAAAATCAGCACTATTGGACGTACATGCATGATGTCATCATGTATAACACGGCCGGACTGTTTTGTGAAAAATTAATGCTGATGTCATCCATGATGTTATCATGTATAACACAATGGACTGTTTCGGTTAGAAAAAAGGTGGACTTTCCTACGGTGTCGGATATGTACGTAATCTAGTTATATAATTAAATCTCAACCGCCAATTTTAGATATAACTGTCAAATTAATTTAAATGATGTGGCTTAACGTGGTGTCTCTATTAAACATACTCATTTTGCTTTTAGTATATAATAGATTTTGGCAGGTAATTCATATTCATGCCCAGAAAAATCGCGCGGCCTAGAAATGAAATTCAGTAAATGGACAGTAAAATAGACTTGTCCGTGTCTTGAATTCCAATGAAGTCAAGTTTATGTTTGTAAACTGAATTAGCAAAAGCTTGTTCGCGGCCATGCTTGCGTGTGCACCGAATGTTCAACATAGCTCCTATCATAAGTGAGATGTTTCTTTTCCTATTCTTAACAAGGGTGCAGGGAGCCAGGAGTATCACGAATGCCAGATTCAGGATCATCTATACTGAACCGACTTTGGGCAAAAAGTGTTCAAACCACTCCTAATTTTCGTTATGAGACTACTATCTCTAACTATATCAAAGACGAACCCTTTCTCGGCCTCTCAGCGATCGGCGA
The DNA here is from genome assembly GCA_947311845.1 of Poa pratensis. Classification (NCBI taxonomy): domain Eukaryota; kingdom Viridiplantae; phylum Streptophyta; class Magnoliopsida; order Poales; family Poaceae; genus Poa; species Poa pratensis. The sequence continues at coordinate 44,523,297 of CAMZMU010000061.1, read as the reverse complement.
CTGTAGCTATCTACAGTGTTACTGTGGATTGCTACAGTCTACAGTGCCGTGATCCCCGTCGTCGGCCGGCGATCCGACGGCTAACAGAACGCACCGTGACGGTTTTGCAAAAACACCCCTCCCAAAACCATAAATCAACCCGCAGTCCACGAAATCGCGAGGCGACGGACCAACTCGAAAATTGCTAAAAATACATGGACGTTTTTGCAAAACGGTCCGCAGAATCTTCCCCTCCCTCTCTCTCCCCCGCGACGGCGGAAATCCTCTTTCTCCCGCGATTCAGAATCGCCGTCTCCGTCGCCCCCCGATTCCGGCGAGGCCCGGCGACTTCCGCCGCCGTGCTGTGGCGCGGTCGACGCGCCGGTCGACGCTGCACCTCCTCCTCTGCTCGATTCGCCCTTCCCCGCCTGTCGCGGCCGTGTGCGACCCATCCCTAGGCTAGGTTTACGGGCGCCGCGCACGGGCTGCTCGCCTCCCTGGCCTGTACCTCGACGCCGTCGCTGCCTCTAGCTGTCCTTCCCTTCAACTCCAAGGTAGGCTTCCTCGCCGGGAGCCACGCGGGATGGCGTCCTAGCCAGGAGGCGCGTGGGGATGGTGGCCGCTGCAGCCGCCTGTGCCCCGCATCCGGCCGGCGCGCGTGCTCGCCGCCGACCCGCCGTCTCGGCCACCCCGGATGAATTTGAGGACACCAGCGGCGCCGCCACGAGGTCCTGTACCTCCTCCGCCGCGAGCTCCGGCCGAGACGCACCCACCTACCGGGATCGATGCCGCCTTTTCCACATCCGGTCGTCGCTCACTGACTTTGCTCCGGTCGCCCACGACCTCCTCGGGTCTCTCGGGCCATGGATTCGTGCTCTCACTGACCTGCTGCTCCTCCTGACTCTCTTCTCTCGCTTCCCTCGCTCTGATTCGAGCTTCTCGTGTACGCAGGTGTCCGCCGCCGCGGAGCTGTGTCGCTGACCAGACTCCCGTATCCAAAAAGGGGCGGCGGCGCCATGGGACGGTTTCTCGCGGCCGTGGGCGTCCAGGGCACTCGCGCGTGCCCCCTTCTCCCTTTCAATCGACGGGGGTGTCCTCCATAGCAGCGGCCACCATTGCTGATGTCCGATCAAGGTCAGCGTTTTTTGATTCCCTGGAAACGTTTCCTACAGATATTAAAATTCATCCATGCTAGCTAGCTTTACCTACCACGATAGATTCTGATTGAGTGAACTGTTCTGTACATTATGCCTTGCATTTAGCAAAAGTTTAAGTCAGATGATCTGGGTGGAGAGAAAATCATGGTAGATTATGCCTTATCATAGTTGCATATGAACTGAATATAACACTGCATATAATGATGAAAATATTGTTTTATAAACTAGATGTATTCTTCAGTTTATGTTGATCTGAATATTTTGAATGGTAGAAACCAGTTAAACCTGCCATTTATGTAAATATTCATGTACTTGTGCTATCCGCTTATCTAAGTGTCATTAGGCCGAGTGTTCTCTGATGTTGACATATACTTTTCTAAAGCAATTATGTTTTAACTGAATGTTTTCTAATGTCTGCACTCATTTATTCCAGCCTTGCTGATCTGGTTGTTCATGCTGTTGTAGCTCCTCTGTTGTACCGATGTATATCTTCCCTGGAAGAAAAAGTCAGTCCTGTGACCACGCAGATAAATCGAGCTCTTCACCTTCTTTGTGTTTTCTGATTTTTCCGTACTGTTCTTTCAAGATGTCCATATGTGCTCCACTGTTAAAAAGCATTCAGTTAAGCAAAGCATGTTATTCTTTAGTCTGAAGTGTCCACATTTATTAATTCATTAGTTGTAGAATTGATTAAGGTGATTGGATTTTAATTGCTTTGTAGTGAATCCAGATGCTACTTGAGAAAACCAGCTCACATGATGGAGGACAAGCTGGTTGTGCAAGCAAGCTGAGTTCTTAGCTGAACATGATTTTGTAAATATTTATTATTCAATATTCGCTTTAGTTACTCAGTTATCTACTAAGTACTCTATGTGATGAATCTAAACAAGTTCAGGGATTGAGAGTTTCTAATTCGATTCCATGAGCAGCAACGCGGGGATAAGGTTATTGCATTTGCCAATAATTCATATGCAGTGAAGCTCCGTTAACCAATAATTTATGGTGCCACAAGGTAACCTCTCAGCTTATGCGACTACTCACGTGCCATTGGTTCTGTACTTATATATGTTTGCATCTTTCGGCCATGCTGAGAGAACACGACTCTCATATCAATTCAAGAATAGCCTGGTTCCCACCGTCAAAAAGCTGAACGGTTGGGACGTATTCATATCAATTCAAGAATATGTACATTAAATGCATTTTGAAATATCAGAAATTTTGGCGCACAAATTTTTGTCGAGATGCATGCGCCAAATTTTGTTCAGAAATTTTTGACATTCCACAATGTTTTTTCCGATTGCAGGAGCATATGAATTTCCCATTACATTGTCACAAATAGCAAGTCCACTAACGTTGGAACCTTTTCCTTTACCTAATCATTCCTTCACTATATCATATTGTTCCAAATCACCATGGATTTTCACAAGGTATTATTATTCCTTTACCTATTCATCGTTGTTGATAATACTAATATGTATAGAAGAAAAATACAGAATTTAACGACGAGTTAGTATTTGCAATACTCCTCTCGGAATCATTTTCATTTACATTGTGAAAGAGGAACATACATAGATCTAACTGTACATTCGTCAAGAAAATAACGAACTGAATCATTTAATTTCTCTATCATGACTACTAATGCAAAACAATATTTAGTTAAGTAGATGAAAATATATCATTACATTTGGGCATTAATGTCTTCGATCCATTTTTTGCAGGTGGGCTGATCGGCTAATGCACTATGCTTCATATGGTTGATCGGTTAATGCACTGTTGTTTTTTGCGGGTAAAAGCAGGAGGCTAGCTACGAAGAAATATTCTGGTACTGCAGAATATAATATGGGCACATATAATAGGATAGAGGATTAGTTATTGTTCTTTTTACAGTTTACACACTAATCAACTAGATATGCATTACAAGGAAGGAAAGGACACAAGGCCATATTATATTTTTACAGCTACTTCTATTGAAATAACCACATCATAATGCAGAATGGTATATCTTGCTTTCACTTCTCTTCAGTTCTATAATAATTTACATGGCACCAGAAGTCAGTCAAGATTTATACTTAAGATTACTTTAAGTAGCATTCGCCATGGTCTAGAGCAACCCATTGCAAATCTGTTCTAGAAGCTAATATATGCTTCTACACGAGTTATACTTTGGAGTTAAAATTGGGATTAATCATTTTAAATTATCAAGAGGGGAGTATTTACTTTCGAAGTGTCATGTTACATCATTACAAAGGCACTAGCATTCGCCATGGTCTAGAGCAACCCATTGCAAATCTGTTCTAGAAGCTAATATATGCTTCTACACGAGTTATACTTTGGAGTTAAAATTGGGATTAATCATTTTAAATTATCAAGAGGGGAGTATTTACTTTCGAAGTGTCATGTTACATCATTACAAAGGCACTATGCTTCATATGGTTGGATGGTTTGATTAGCTCATGTGACAGCAGAACATACTCATTAATTCAAAGTCTACCTCAAGGTAAATTACATCAGATGCAGCCGCACATGAAGCGCAGAGTTAGACGAATTTGTTTAGGAAAGCGTAGTAGATCCCCTTCCTTAGATCTTGCTCTGCTGCCTTTGGTGTTTTCTGTCCGGTTTCGATTTTTCTGTTTCCCATAACTTGAGAACTTCAGCAGTTTTTGTTTTGTTTAACTATAGATGTTGTTGCTCTTCCACGAATGTTATATAAAAACTGGTTGCCTCATTGGAAAGTTCCAGTGAGCTGTTGGACATATGTAGTCTTACCATGATATTCAATACTTCTCTTATATGTTGACCATAAAATAACCGGGAAATGCATAACTAGGTTGATGTGGTTGCAATGGTTAAAGGAGATGTGTCTCTGCTTCACTTTCTCGGCCTCTCCGCGATCGGCCACTGACGTCAACAACATTTAAATCTTACTAACTTCCCAAATTGAAATAGGCAGCAAAATTAGCTAGACTATATATTGAGTAAATTGTATTGAATCTCGAACATATCAATATGTATCAAACATTCGTGTATACTTCCCCTAAGCAACATAATCATGTTTTCCTTCATTTATTTTTAACAATATGTTTTATCTGCATCGTGCAGTCCTGATATTTAAATCTCATATACGATATAGTATTCTTAACTATAAATATGAGTACCATTTTAGTTGTTTTAAGCCAACATCAAACAAAATAGTAACTGCAATTTATTCGCTACAAGTTTTAAAAATTTCTCTACCACATAGGCACTTCCAACACAATTTTTTAAACATAATTTCTCAACAGTAATTTTAAAAGTCACTTATCTATCGAAAACAAATTTCCAATTATAATTTGCAAATTTTGCACCACAGGCGCGGCGTGACGACGCGCCAAAATTCAACTAGTATGGCTCAATGATGCGTCTCATATGTTTCCAGATGCCTCTCACTCCCATGGTGTGTCCACTGTCCAACTGCTCGTCGTGTTCATTGTATCTCTCCTCTCTCCCAAGTCTTGATTATTCTCGTGTTGCTTTGGTGGGTGCTACTCTGGTAAAAAGAGCCGGAAGATACAACAATCCGATCAATATGTATTTGGCTACACTCGGAGAGCGCATGGGTCCTTTATATAAGTAAGGGGATCTATACAAAGGCCATCCATAGTTACAGTTACACACAAAGGAATGGTGAGAAGATAAAGCGAGATATGGTCCACTAAATTCTATTAAATGTTCTCGCGTACGTGTGTTTAAATCCAAGCACCGCGCTGAATTGATTTGAAAATCTCACGGATAAAATCGGACGTGATTAGCCTGACTCTACGTTTAATTACCAAGTTAAACTGCAGGGGAGGTGTAGATCAGTGCATATGAACGCTGCACGTGAAGAGCTAGGTTGGTAGCAAGGCACATGCAGGGCAAGACCCACGGATCCATCTTGAATTCTTGATCATGTATTTTTCCCGTCATTATATTCCAAATGCAAGCTACTCCCTCCGTTTATAAATATAAGATGTTTTACCTTTCGTCCATATTAATTCACATGTGTCAACATGTATGTAGACATGTTTTAATGTGTATGTACACTTATTTGAGTGTGCACCTAACCAAAATGTGAGATAGCTAAAACATCTTATATTAATAAACGGAGGGAGTAGCTGCGTACTACTCACTCGGTATCAAAATATAAGACTTTCTATTTTTTTAGATTTGTCCTGATTCGTTTTAAAATGAGTGAATTAACAAATTAAAACATTTCTACATACGTACGAAGTAGGACAATGCCAACAAACCTAGAAAGTTTTACATTTTGTTACAGATGGAGTAACATATGAACTTACTGGCTCTCAGTGTAGTAAAACCACTACAAAACATGCGCAAAGCAGAGCAGTAATAATAATTTAGAGGATGCGTAACCAGCTCAACAGCATAGTGAAGAAGAGGTTCGTCCTTCAGACAACGGTCAATGCTGTTGGTAGATGATGCATTATGTCTTCAGAGGACACGTGAGATTCTGTTGCCATGGCTTAAACTACGAGAGCCTGCACTTTGAAAATGCCTTGAAAGTTAATTCCTTTGCAAAGCGGCAAGGCCAGACTAAACTGTGCTGGCTGTACTGCACATTCTGAAGTAGAAAACTCTGTTGTGGAGTCGCAGTTGCACGTATTGTAGCTTTCTTGTGAATTAGGGTGTTCCCTTTTGGGTCGTTCAGATTTTTTATTTATTCGCATAGCTATCCACTGGTGGAGAGGAAATGGATATGCCTTTTCAGGTCATGGGTTTACAAGAACATCAGGAATTAAGCAACCTAGTGACATGTACTCATGCTATCAATATTTTTTTGAGATTGAATGGCCTGCCAGTGATCAAATCAGAGACAGATAATAGCTAGGGGCAAGCAAAGCTTATCACAAATAGCGTGATTACCCTGCAGCTGAATGGCCTGCCAATGATCTAATCAGAGACAAATAATAGCTAGGGGCAACCAAAGCTTATCACAAATAGCATGATTACCCTGCAGCTGCAAGCACTGAACTGCATTTGTAATTAATCTTTTAGCTGAAGAATCAGCAGTAAACTAAGCTAGACTAAGAAATAATGATACACTTCTTTCTTTCTTATGTTTTGAATTTTAAGACCAAGAAATGGTAGTGTTTTTATTAACTAATAAATAATGCAATCATATTACAAGACTATCCCAAATAATCCCCACGCTGCAAAAACACAAAACAAAAAGCTATCGGACATTGCACATCTATACATCATGTCCGTATACAGCGCCGATGGGACGGTGGGGCGGCCGCCGTGGCGTGGCCTAGGTAGCCCGTGAGACAAAGGTGAGGGCTAGAGTCAATTATTTTAATTTAATTATTACGAGAAATCTTAATAATGTCTTTGATTTATGCTAGTGCATGCTACATGGGGTGGATAAATTTGCAACGTCACCGAGTAGCGGCGTCCACAATCAATTATCTTAATTTTTATTTATTTTTCCACACAATCATCAAATCACCAAAATTTACATTATTTTCTTCGCCCTAAGGAAAATCTTAATAATGTCTTTGATTTATGCTAGTGCATGGTACATGGGGTGGATAAATTTGCAGCGTCGCCAAGTAGCGGCGTCCTTCAATCAATTATCTTAATTTTTATTTATTTTTCCACACAATCATCAAATCACCAAAATTTACATTATTTTATTCCCCATGATACAGGTTGGGCCACCCAGGAAACCGCATGTATGCGGGTTGGGCCAGCATAGTCGCGGGTGCCATGGGGCGACTCAAAGGTGACGAATACGTTAGAGCATCTCCAACCATGGTTGCCAAACCCTCCCCAAACGTCCGGGCTGTCCGCCCGGACGCGGTTTGGGCTGAAATGTGCCACCCAAGGGCGGCCCCCAAAGCCTCCTCAAACGTCCGGGCGGTCCGGCTCCCCCCAAACCCAGCCCATATGTGGGGAGGGTTTGGGGCCGCCCGGACGCGCCCGGACGCGTCCGCCACGTCGGATCTGTCAACGTGGCTCCACCAAATTTGAACCCAAATTTCGGCGCCGGCCACTTTCACTTATCCCCTTCTCCACCTCCAATTCCCGCCGGTAATTTTCATTCCGCCCGCGCTGACCACTCCGGTGCCCGTGGTCCGGCGCCCGACGCAGGCGCCGGTTTCGGCTGCTGTGGGCATGGCGGCGAGAAGGTCGACATCCTCAACGACGAACCGGGAGGAGACGTGCCTCATCGCGGATGAGTACCCGTCGCAGGTTCCGCCGACGCAGGACGAGGAGGCGGTGGGGGAGTCTCCGCCGCTCCAGCGGACGCGAGCTTCTTCCGGCGTCACCGCCACCGACATCGTCCACAACCTGTTCGACGAAAGTCAAATTGACTTTGCGGTATGAATCTCTATCCGAATTACATAGTTCCCAGTCAATTTTAGGTCCATAGTGTAATTCTTAGCATGATAAGCATGAATGTATGATGGAATTGATCCGAAATGGGGACGATCCGCCATCACAGGATCCGTCGGCACCCACATTTCCTCCCTTTTACACAATGGGTGAGGACGAGCCGACGGCGGAGGTTGTGGCAAGGAACAAGGCGAAGGCCAAGAAGGTGTACACGGCAAGAGGCTCTTCGTACACTTCTTTTGAATATGTTTTGGTTTGCCGAGCTTGGTTAGCCACAAGCATGGGTGCTATATGTGGAACCGAGCAAAAGGGCACAAGGTTGTGGGAGAAGATACATGCCCACTTCCATCATCAAAAGGAATACGTGCAACCCCACCCAATTGTGTCCGATCGCAATGCCGGCTCTCTCCAACATAGGTGGGCTTCGATCCAAGAAAGTGTCAACAAATATTGCGGTTTTCATGCACAAGTGTTGAACCGGAATCAAAGTGGTGTCAACGTGACTTCCCATGTAAGCTATTGCTTCTACTTGGTTCATTGTCATCTATTCATTTCATCACATTTCATTGATGTCATATTGCTCTACTTTTGTACTTGCTAGGCTAGTTTGGCCGCCACTTTGTACCATCAAACGGAGAAGAAACCCTTCACCCTCGCACATTGTTGGCTAGAGTTGACCGGGAAGCCCAAGTGGGTCTCCCAATATGATGATCACAAGAATCCGGCCAAGAAATGGAAGACAAATGATGGATCATGTTCTTCCATCCCAATTGGACTTGATGAAGAAGATGGGCCGTCCGAAACCGGAAGTGGCCGGAAGAGGATGATGATGGGGAGGAGGTGGGAGAAGGATCGAGCGGCTCGAGACGGCGCCGCCACGAAGATGTCCACCACATGGAAGGACATCTTCTCAAAGAAGGATGAATCCATGCAAAAGTTGGAGAAACAAAGAGAGGACAAGAAGGCCGAGAGGTATGACGCCTTCTTGGCTTTGCAAAGGGAAAGAATGGAGTTTGATCGCCTCCGACTCAAGGAGAGGATGGACATTGAGAGGGTGAGGTTGGAATTGGTGAAGGAGGAGGCTTGGATGAAGCTCCAATTGGAGCAAAAGAAGATGGCGGATGCCTATGCGATGGAACAAGAGAAAGTCAATGTTGCAAGAATTACCGAGGAACAAAGGATCATGTTCCAAGACGCTTCTCTCTTGGATGAGCCTAGCGCAAAGTGGATCCTCATGATGAAGAAGAAGATCTCCGACCGTGACCTCGGCCTAGATGGCTCCGGTGGAACCGCCCCTTGAAGAAGAAGAAGAAGAGAACACTTCTCATTCTTGTATCGGACAACTTGTTAAACTTGTTAATTTCATTTGATTTTGAACCACTATGTTTTGTAATGCGGATCCGGTATGTATCGGATCGACGTTGCATGGTTTACATGAGTTTGGGGACAACATTTTAGGGGATGTGGTTGTAGGAGCCCAACTATGGGGGCTGTCCGGTCGGTGTCCGCGGACGCGTCCGGACGCGTCCGCGGACACTTTGAGGGCCGGATTTGGGGGCTCCGCTTGGAGATGCTCTTACCACCCGTAACAACACTGACACTTTTATAGCCGAATCTTTGGCAGGTAATTCATTCCCACAAAAATCAAATGGCCCAAAAATGAAATTCAGGAAATGGGACGAAAAATTAAGACTCTTAATTAAGTTCGAATACCAATAAGCTCAAATTTATATTTGGAAACAAGATCATGTTTGCGGCCATGTTTACCTGTGGCCATGATACTCCATATAGCTCATATCACAAGATAGATGTTTGTTTCATATTCTTAACAAGTTTTCAGGCACTATCATGAATGGCAGATTCAGGATCAGGTATACGGATCAGACTTCGGGCACGAAGTGCTAGAACCCTCCCTACTCTTCGGTGTCCCGCTACTACAGGATGCACCATTGTGCCCTCTATGTTTCCAGATGCTTCTCACTCCCATCTTGTGTCCAACTGCTCGTCGTGTTCATAGTATCTCTCTTCTCTCCAGTCTCCACTATACTTGTGGCCGGGTGCTACTCTGATAAAAAGAGCCGGAAGATACATCAATCCAATGGACATGTATTTAGTTACACTCGGAGAGCGGGTGTGTCCTTTATTTAAGGGCATCTATTGTAAGGCCATCCATACTTACAGTTGCACACAAGGAAAGGTGAGAAGCTTTTATACAAAGCAAGATAAAGAGATAAAGTCCACTAAATTCTACTCCCTCCGTTTCAATTTAATTGACTTGCTATACACCAAATGTAAATGTATCTAGACATGTTATATGTATAGATACATCCACATGTGGTGGATAGCAAGTCAATTAATTTGGAACGGAGTGAGTATTAAATGTTACATGTGTGTAAATTCGAGCACCTGAAAATTGATTTAAAATTCTCGCGGATAAAATCGAACGTGATTATCTTAATTCCAGGGGAGGTGCAGATAAGTGCAAATGGACGCTGCACGTGAAGAGGTAGGTTGGTAGCAAGGCCCACGGATCCCATGCATCTTAATCATGTTCGAACTTGGCGCGCGCGCGAGTGTCTTTTCCCCATCATTAGATTCCAAATGCAAGCTAGAGGCCATTGTTGCTAACTAACACGTGAATTTACTGGCTGTCAGTGCAGTAAAACGGTACAAAACATGCGCAAAGCAGATTGTGAAAACAATTGTCAGTTGATTCCTCTCTGAGACAACGGTCAATGCTGTTGGTAGATCGATGCATTTTGTCTTCAGAGAACACGTTAGATTCTGTTGCCATGTGGCTTAAACTACGAGAGCTTGCAGTCTGAACATGACTTGAAAGTTAATTTCTTTGCAAAGTGGCAAGGCCAGAGGCTTTACAGTAACAATCATGAGGAGATGATGAAGCTAAACTGCGCTGGTTGCACATAAAGGACCAAGAAAGTGAGAATGGAAAATTCTGTTGTGGAGTTGCAGTTGCATGTAGTGCAGCTTTCTTGTGAATTATGGTATTCTCTTTTGGGTCTTTCCGAACTTTTTATATTTACAAAGCGACTGGTGAGGAGGAAGTTGGTATGCCTTTTCAGGTTATGAGAAGAGACTGAAATTCTGAAAGCAACCTAGTATCATGTAGTCCTACTACCAATAATGTTGATAAGTTGGAATGGCCCGCCAATGATTTGAGAGAAATGGTAGCCAGGGGTACCCAAAGCTTATCAGAAACAGAACGATTACCCTGCAGCTGCAAGCACTGAACTACACTCGTGGTCTTCTAGCTGAACAAGAATCAACAGTAAATTATGCTCGAGTAGGAAACACTCATACACTGCATTCTTTCTTTTGATTTGAGTTCTAGGATGTCCAAACAAGATGAGGGCAATCATCAGCTAATAATCCATATAGTCTTATTACAAGAATGGCCCAAATAATCCCCACACAGCAAATACACAAAACAAAAAAAAGCTATAGAATGTAGCACATCTGAACATGAATCAACAGAATGACTAAATTTACAAGAGATGACTAAGAACCTGTTGCCCAGAAAAATAAGTAAAAATTCTCTTCTTCATGAGGACAAGCAGCCCCACCGACCGACCAGCCCAGTGGCCAACTCTCCTGCACGCCCAAAGCCTGACGGATTGCTGCTGTCCGTGAGTCACATTCACTGCGCCAACCACATGGCGGCCACGAGCCCCACGGTCGAGACCGCCGCCCACGCCGCGCGCGTGGGCGCCGGCAGGGGCGCAGCGGGGACTGGGCCGCAACGGTGGCCGGCGCGGCGGAGCCGAATGGCGCGAAGGCGGAGTCGGGCTCGAGCGCGTCGGGGTTGGGCGGGCTCGGGCTGGACGGGATGGTGGCCGCCGCGTCGGACGGCGCCAGCGCGTCGTCGCCGGGGCCGGGGGAAGGGAGCAGCGGCATTATGTCCGGCGACAGCGCCGGCGGGATGCTCGGGTGGCTGCCGTGGCGCGGGCGCGGCAGAGGGTGTGACGAAGACGGGGAGGGCGACGGCGCCGCGGAGATGGCAGACGCCCGGAGCGCGCCCGCGGCCGCGGCGGAGGGCGCGCACGCGCACGCCGCGCAGAGGAGGAGGGCGGCCAGGAGGAGGTGCCGACGTCCGCGCGCGCCGGTTCTTGCCGCCATTGTTAGCGCACGCTGTGCCTGAGTGGCGCCGAGAGCGAGAAGATTGCTCGATGTGTGTGCGAGACTGATGGGGTGGGATTTGTTTGGTTTGGTCGGTTTTTGGAGTTTGGTCTGGGTGGGGAAGCAGGTGGGCGCAGAGAACATGTTATTCGTCGGCACGCCACGACGGCGATGCCCTCCGATCGATAAACCTCCGACAATTTTTTTTTATTAACCTCAAGGTGAAAACCAAGATTACGGCACCAGACACACAACGCTGAAAACATCGGACGAAGCTGCGCAGTGAGATTAGCAAGAGAAAATTGTAAACGTTTGCACCGATTAAAAGGCCCGCCAAACCATGTACGTATATCACCGCAATCAAAAGAGAGGATTTTGCAGTGAACCCGATAGTGATACGCCGCCGAGTAGCGTAGGACGAGAGAAGGTGGGTGTGCAGTGTGCACACACGTAGAAGTCGAGTAGGGCTTCGTTCTTGAGGGAATATAGCGTCCCTCCATCCCTCACATGGATGCATCACCCCCAACCCTTAGCTTCTCGAGTGCTAGCAACAACGAAGCAGCTCATTGATCCCTGATTCCTCACAGTCCTACCATCATTGCACATACCCAACTTCTCACGATTGAGATTTCTGAGTGCTTCAACGAATAGGAGATAGAATAAGCTAAGCAGACTACAACCATGCGGAGCAAATATATCAAGCGAAAGCAAGATGGAGTCTTCTTAAACCTGGGAAGACTGGTGGTTGCATTGCATTACCTATCCATTCACCACACATTAAGATCATATCTTTTTGATGTTTTGAAAAAAAGAATGGAAGGATTCATGTGCTTCAGTTAAACAATCTAGCTTAAACAATCTTGCTCTCTACGTATGGTGGAAGCAAAAAGATCTATATTTTAAATGACACGTGATATATGTTCTAGTCAAATGACTGAGTGTCCCGTGTCCGACTGTGAATAGTAGTGTCGCCATCTCCCCGTCTCCGACTGTGAATATACGGGTCCTCGTCTCCTCTGCTTGCCACTGCGGCAACGGAAGCGCGCCAGCGGCCGATGCTAGAGCGCACGCGCACGCCGCGCAGAGGAGGAAGGTGGCCAGGAGGAGGTGCTGGCGGCCGCGCGCGCCGGTTCTTGCCGCCATTGTCAGCGCGCGGTGTGCCTGCGTGCGCTGGGTGGCGCCGAGAGCGAGTCAGAGCGTTGCTTGACGAGTTTGGGTGATGGATGAGTGGGAAGGAAGAGGGATTGGTTTGGTCTGTTTTGGATTTGGAAAGAAATGAGATTAAAAAGTCACCACTTGTAGTTTGTTGGAAATTTCAGTTATATAATTTGGTGTTATGAAGATATTCATTTCTCATGTTTATTTTGTGAATGGTTATATTGCAAATAAAGGAGATTAAAGATTTATGAAATGTTTTGTAATTAAATCTAATCACATTTACACTTTTATTCATATCACAACCAAACGAATTTGTGCATGCTCGCTAGATCAATTTGGCCTTTGTTTGAAGCTTAACCAGCTCATACTAACAACATGATCTTTGAATTTTTATTCTCGATGAAAAATAGTTTCAATATTTTTGAAACGAAAGAAATTATGTTGGTAACATGTTGCACGTATTATGGTCCTAATATTAAAGTAAAAACAAAAAACAAAGTTTGTGAACACACGTAAATTTTGTACTCATAATATGCATTGGTATTTATTTCCAAATTATCAATGGGTTCGAATATCAAATCAAGTGAACGAATCAATGTTATTACCCATGATTTTTTAATGAAATTAATACCAGTGTACTTCTCTTTTTATCATCTAGTCTATTTAATTTAAGTCTCTTTTATGTCCTATTCCTCTATTTTCTTGAGGATGTCTTACTAATAGGCTATGCTTGGGTATGACTTGCCAAGCCATGTTTGCATGGCACACGTCAACCCTATCTTTACCCATTCTGGCAGGTGAGACTTGCAAAATATGGAGAAGACAATCAAATCCCATAAAACATAAAGTGTGCTAAAAGGGCCTTAATTTGGAGACAAATGGCATCCATTTTTGTCTATACACTATTTTTTATTGTTTATTTCTCCCTAAAAAAATTGTCCGCACACGTGCTCGTTTAAATTATTTCTCACTGATTTACTGAAACCCCCAAACCGAGATTGTTGTTGACCCAATAATGTGATTTTTTTTCTCAAACCAACCAAATTGTTGGCGGAGATCCACATAGTTAGATTGTTTCTTGTAAGAACATGGATGTCACAGTCGTCGGTCCCTGTTAAAGACAGAGAAGTCAAATCCATTTTTAGATGTTTGATCATGTTATTAGATGGAGGGTCAACCAATTTAAAACATCACATAAGATAGTATAGCGGTTTTTTTGGAGAAATATGGCTAAGAGCTTAAATTATAACAAAACTGGAGGTGTGTGACCACATGAAAATACAAACCTTATGATGTTAGCCTCCTAAAATAAATCTTACCCCCGTCACAAACTTACGGAAAAATTGCTAAAGAAAATACATCATATGTACCAAAATATATAACATTTAGATGTTGAAGTTTCAAGTATATGCATAAAAAACATCTGGGATATTTTTGTAGAGTATTTTTCATGATGGATCTAATGCATCTTTTAATCGAACAAATGGTAATTATAAATAATTTATTATGCATTAACAATCACAAATAAAGATGCTAGACATCAGAATTTCTAGTAAGTGATGTATGTTGGAACTAAGTGTAGATGAGTCAAGATCTATATCCAGCATTCAATCAAAGTATTTCTTACGCATGACCAGACAAATCCATGTCTTTGTATATGTGCGTAACATGCTGAGAAGTTCTGGTTGAATTCTTATTGCTTAATGACGCTAATTCATGCCCGACACTTATCTTCTCAACATTAGCTATGTCAAACAGGCTAAGTGAATATTTTTTCTGTCAAATATTAACCATAAATTTTTGGTCCAACTATCACGATAATTTAGATTACGTGGCTCAACGTGGTGGCTCTTTTAGGAACCCCGTATATTGAGGCCTCAAACATATTTAAAACTTCGCACATCCTCTTGGATTTTAATATCTCGAAGTGTCACTTTTCCTTCCCTACACGACCCATTGTAAACTTATTTGCTCATATCTAACATCTTAATTTTCTTGACTTATAAATACTTTTGCAAAATACAAAACAATCTCAGAAAATCATTTTGTTACATGAAATTAATAAGCTTAATACGATATTTTCTAAACTTTGGATTTACTTTTAATTAAATATTTGGTTTTAGATTTAGGGGAGAAGTACCCGCTCAAAATGTTCCTTTATATTTTCCCCACAGACAAAATCATTTCCCAAAAGTCAATCCTATGTTTTTCTAAACAGAAAAATATTTTGTTTACTTCCTGGCCGAATGTGCCAAATTATTCAAGGCCATCTTCTTTTTCTTTTTTCCGTTTCTTTATTTCTGGGCCGAATTAATCGGCCCATGGTTCTCCTCCTCTCTTCCCTCCACCAGCATGGGCCAGCCCACCAAGAGAACAACGACCCAGCGCTCCCTTGGATTGATCGATGGAATTGTTTGCAGAAACGTGCTGTTTCATGGACTCGACGTGACGGCCGTGATTGTTGTACCCGATTAATGTTGTACTTAACTTTTTCATCTTTTTATCTCAACCGTAAAAACCAAAACCAACGGATTATATATTTCTAACCTATGTGGATAAACGTGGTGTCTTCGTTAAACTTCCGTATTTTACTTTTAGTATATACTAGGAAAAATGCCCGTGCGTTGCAACGGGATAATAAAAAAAATCTTTTGGATTCGAAACTTTGATACACATTTAGCACAAGACTCATGATCGCTACGGCGGAAATGTACAGATATACATGTACTTCCTCTTTTGTAAAATATACATGTACTTTTGCAATACTCATTCTTGTATAGTATGTACATGTACTTCTACACTATTGTAGGTGTATCTCCTTCTAATTTGTGTAGCTGTTCAAATTGGCTTTTTCTCTGCCATCGGATGCTAAAAAGGAAGGGAGTGCGGCAGAGACTATTAGCATGTAATGTAGAGCGTCAATAACAATTCCAAATCGGGTCATTTGTTTTCCACGAGCATTGACTGGAGAAGATACAAGAGATTGCAGTTCGTGGGATAAAACACAACTTGATACGTAAATAAATATTATGGGATAATCAATTTAAAAGAAACATTAAGTATAAAGATGTCTTCCTATCACACTAACACACTGCATTAAAATGCATAAGCAAGAAAGTTTCCATTGCTCATATGTGTCTGTGAAACAATCTATAAAATATATCTATCGAACACATGTATTAGTTCCGATGATAATAGATCATAGCACCAGCTATCCATTACCAGCGATCCAACGGAAGCAACGATTGTGAAATTACATTTATGAAAATCTGTTTTAATAGTCTAAAGTTCAACCTGCTGATTTTGATTTCGTTGTCACATCCTACTCTGTTTAATGAAGAAACCTCCGTTGCAAATATGTTGCAGATGAATTGGGCCGTTTCAGCACATCATAGTGCGTGTAGCACAAACTGAGTACCTAAAAAATTCGCAAACCATCAACTACAGTCTACAGACCAATCTTCTGAATTAGCAAACCACCACATGTATACGCCCTACTCCGAACGGCCGGCCACTTTTTCTTGCTAGCTCTGACGCTAATGCAACTCCTCTCAGATGGAAGCAAAGAATTGCCGAGGAGTGTGCTTATAACTGGCTAGGATGACCCGAACGAGTAGCGTTGGCAGAGGTACTTGTCAATCTAGACGAACGCTCACTACTGCAACATGCATGGAAGGGATCGATCAAGTACTCACACACGTACTGCGGCCGCCGGCCGGTCGGCCGGCAACGCACATGGGCGTGGGTGTGATGCGGCTCACGCAGTCCAGGCAGCTCATCCTCGCTTCCTCCATCACCCCGATCCCATGAACCTGCAATCAATCAAAGAGAGAGCAGCCAAAACATTACCAGAAAACCTGGGGAAAAACTGCAGTGAAGATTGGCTTGAGGGCGGCCCATGGGACCAGATCCGGAGAGCCCTCCAAAGATGGAGCATTTACTGCCCGACCTCGCATCTGCACAAACTGAGAGAAACAGAAATCAACGGTCAAAGAACAAATCCCCGACCCAGCAGACCATCAGGGAAGAAAGAAAATCACAGCAGCAAATGAGACCGAAGAACGTACACGCGAATGCGCCGCCGCCCACGAAGAGCGCACCGTATGCGGCGGATACGGCGGGCGCGAGCTCGGACACCGCGGCACAGCGCAGGACCGCGCGGCGGCGTGGGGCGCCGACAGGGCGGGCAACAGGGGGCGGCGAGGGGAGGGAACGGAGCCCGGCGGGATGGTGGAGAGCGAGCAAGGTGGCGGTGACCAGCGTCGACGTCATTTTTCGTCGGCGATGGCAAGCGAGGTGGCGGTGACCAGAGTCGCTATCGATGAACTACGGTGAACTCAGGTGACGTGTGAGGGCATGGGGATTCTATCGCTTGCCGCTATCCGGAAAAAAGGTGGAGCGACAGGGAAAATAAAAAAAACAAACCGGTATGACTTATGGGTGGCAGTGGTGGGTAATATTTCTGAGAACACAGGGGTAAAATCGGAAATAAAAATGACGTACCACAAGAAACCTAATACTTTTATTATTAGGTATAGATATAGAATAGATAGATATACTAGTTGAATGCCCGTGCGTTGCTACGGGTTTAAAATAATCAAAATGTGCTTATTAATATCAAAAACAAAATTTTGAAACAGAAAATATTGACCTTACTATACTCACATATGGTAACCTTCTCAAATTAGAGTAAAGTTCCAACCTCAACCAATAGACAACGTGGCCAAAATAATTATTTTGGCCCAACAATACCTGTTTGGCCCAGCCGAAGGCCCAGGTCCACCACCAACGCTCCCCAACCCAATCATTGCCTTACCCTCTCCCCTCGCTCAGCGGTGATTCCCATTCGACGCCTATTGTGCCTGTTACGGACGCAACACGTACCCTTCCACTGCTAGGTTCTCATAAATGGCCCGGCCCAATACGCTCTCTGCTAGGTTCTTTCGTCTCAGCGGTTTTCATGTTTTCTGTCTGGTTTTCTTTTTTCTGTCTGGTTTTCTTTTTATGTTTCATGTTTGTTTTTTCTGTTTTTTTCGTTTTCCTTTTTAGTCACATTTTACAATTTTGAAAAATGTTCAGATTTTAAAATGCTCAAATTTGAAAATTGTTGAGTTTTGACAATTGTTCATATTTAAGGAAAAAAAGATTCAAAAATAGTTCAGATTCAAAAATTGATCATTTTCGAAAATTGTCCAGTTTCGAAAATTGTTCAAAATTGAAATTGTTCAAAGTTAGAAATTGTGCAGTTTCAAAAATGTTCAAATTTAAAATTGTTCAATTTCGAAAATTGTTCAAATTTAAAAATGGTCAACATCTGGGTACATTTTTTTCCTCTTGGTCATACTCTAGTTTTTTTTTGAATTTTTCCACATATATTAAACCAGCAAAGAGTACACGATTACATCGATTACAAAAATAAAACTAAAAGAGACTAGCAAATCTATGAGATCTTCAAGCCCTTTCTTCATCCATGACACAATCTTGTACTTTTCTGAAGGTAGCCGTAGAACAACGCCGAAACCAACAAACCACAGACCTGTGAATACCACCGAAGGTTCTCCCTTTTTAATTTTGAGCCGCAATGCCAAGGCTTTGTGCACGCACGCAGCCATTAAATTAATCAAGCAACATCGGCAAGAGCACCACCACTGATATTCCAGGGACAAATAACCGAACCACTTTGTCGACGTCGTTGGGAGCCGAGAGAACGAATCACCAATGCCGAAGACGTAGCAGCCGGGATAGATATTGCGAGGACAAATCTCCTCGCGACAACCATGAGAAACAACCCAAGATTGATCTGGCGAAGCAAGATCTGAAGAACCATACCTAGACAGATTTAATCTTCCAAAGACACCATTGACGTCGGAAGGGTATCTCGCCGTCGAACGAAGCGTGGAAGATCACTTATTACAGACGAGACCATCTCCATTAACGAAGAAGATGACGACCAAAACGAAGCTCTAACATTAAGGACCTTCAAAAAGCGCCGTGCGCAGGTCCGAGGTCCCCACCCCCCCTAATGCCAGAACGGCACCTAGAAGAGGCGAGGACCCGTCGAATCTTTGCCGGCGACGACGATGAAACTGCAGATGTCACCTGCGGCGGCGGCTAGGGTTGAAACCCTAGGCCGCCGCCACGATCGCCTCGCTTTCGCCCTTCCTTCCTAACGTACCGGTTCGCTCCAAACTGGGGCCTGGTCATACTCTAGTTTAGTTGATCGTTCAAGCTAACTTGATGAGGTCAATTGATCGAACAGTAGGCTGCACTTCTTTTCTTTTAATCGTTTCCACAGAATCAGCGGACAAGGTAAATGGGCCAAGCCCAGTATAATAGAAGCTCCCTCGCTCAGCACACACGCACGCACGCAAACCCCCGCCACACGCGCCCGCACGCGCTTCCCTGCCGCCGCCGCCGCTGCTAACTCCGCCTCCGGCCAACGACACCAGTCGAAGCTCTGCCGTCCGTCGACTTCCCGGACGCCTCTCGCGCCGCGTCGCGTCCTGCTCCACCCAGCAGCGCGCGACCGCCGCCACCATGCTCCACCGGCCACGATGCCGCTGCTCTACCGGCTGACGCCGACCACCGACGGTTCCTCTATTCCCCGGCGCCGCTCTGCCTTCCTCCTCTAGGTCTCTATCCCCCGCAAATGCGCCCTCTGCTCAAGCTCCATAGGAACCCTAGCTCATTTTCCTACCGCAGTTTCGGTATGCGTGGATCACCACCTCCACATGGCGAGGCGGGGCAGGATCAGCGCACGGGAGCAGAGGGTTCGTCCGCTCGCGATGCGGATGGGTGCCGCGCGCGTGCAGCAGGCACGCCGGCAGCAAGGCCATCGGCCTCGGCGGCGCTGGGCGAACGTAGTGGAGGACGGGAGGGGAATTTTTCGATTGTTCGACTTAGCGGTGCCGGTTCCGGTAAATAAGTGAAACGATGGCATCAATGCGTAATATGTGACTTGGTCAGAGGGTAGAACCGGAAAGTAAAATGACGTACCATCACCTCAAGCTATATTATATAGTAGAGATTAAATAGGGTAAGCACTGTCCTCTGACCCCACAAGTTTTGTACTTTGGCTCCGCCACTGGTCGTGGCGTGCCGACGAATAACATGTTCTCTGCGCCCACCTGCTACCCAGTTGAGTGGGTGCGAAGGCTTAGATGTGCAGCCACAATTGTTGGGTCAGCTGATTTCCCTACAAGAATTACTAAGTATATGAAAGCCGGCCGATTTCGCGAGCTCTCAGCCTCCCACGCACTGTAGCAGTGAGCACTGTTCACTGCTACAGTATTGAACATTGTCGTGGTGGGGCCCACTTGTCAGCCTAGCTACAGTGAGCACTGTTCGCTGCTACAGTGAACAGTGCCGTGGTGGGCCCCACCTGTCAGCCTCACGGCGGGACGACATTTCCAAAAACCGACAAACAAGCCCACAAATTGCACCGCAAAACCTCCAATTTTACGAAGCGAGGGACCTAAACGTAATTTCTCAGAAACCCAGGGACTCCGCTGCAAAAAAATCCGCAGAGCCCCCTCTCTCCCTTCTCTCTCCCCGCGCCGCACCGAGCTCGCCGCCGGTCGCCGCGCCCGCTGCCGCCACTACGCGCCTCCCCGGCCAGATCCGCTCACATGGCGGGATGCGCCGCCGCGCCTTCTCTCCCCTCACCGAGAACCGCGTGCTGGGACACAGCGTCGTGGTCGGAATCGCTGCCGCCGTCGCACCGGCCCGCCGCCCCGTCCGCGCGTCGCACCAGCCGCTCCGGCGACCAAAGCGCGGCGGCGCCGCCAAATGCGGGTAGCGTGCGTCGAGGCGCGTCCGACGCACGCCCGCGCGCATCCCAGCTCGCGCTGGTTCGTCGCCGGCGTCGACGGCGCCGCCGCGGGCAGCTCCGGCCAGATCTGCCCACTGTGACGTCATCACGACGTCACAGTGGGCCTTCCCTGCAAGATTTTTTTTTTCTTCTTTTTTTTTTTAAAAAAAAAGCCCAACTTATTTAAATAATTTCAAAAAAAATTGGTAAATGTTGTAAACCAATAATTTTAAATATAACCACCAAAAAATTATAATAAATATGTCAAAGTGGTCACATAAAAATAAATTATGACACACGATCAAAATTCAAGTTTTAAATTTTCATGTGCCTTCCAAATTTGTTCATTTCGTAGACGTAAAAAAGAATTCAAATACGTTAAAAAAATATTCAAAACTTGATGACTTTCCAATTTGAACGATTTTCGAAATGTGGACAATCTTAAAAGGTAAGCCCTCTTTGCATTTCAATAATTTCCGAATCTGCGCAATTTTTAAATGCGAACAGTTCCAAGATTAAATTTGTGGGCGGGCAAAATATGACAAATATGTCAACATGAACACAAAAAAGCCGCCTACTTACATCATATGATCAAATTCCACGTTTGAATAATTCAAACATTAAATGCTTTTCAAATCTGCATTTAATAAACGCAAAAAGATTTCAAATACGATAAACGTGCCAGCACAACCACAAACAAAAAAAAATCCTAAAATAAAAAACCAACTACTTATGTCGAAGAAAACAAACATGTTTCAGAAATTCAAATTTGCTAACATTTGTAAAAAATTAGGAAGAAAAAATAACCAATTTCGAAATCTGAACAACTTACCGATGCTAACTTTCAAAGTTTTGTTGAAAATGTGTGGGACCCACCTGCCAGAAATTTCACAAATGTAGACAAACACTAAAATCCATAAAACTCATATCTTCTAATGCACGGTTCAAAATATTGCATATAAAATCCAAACATATTTCAAATTCAACAAATTTTCAAAATTCCCACAAAAAAAAGAATGCACCAAAAATACTTTGAAAAAAAAAGTGGACAATACATCGAAAATCTTCAAAAATAACAAGTTTTAAGATTTTCCACACAAAAGTTGCACCAAAAATCCATTGTACAGATCTACAAATTTACTAAATTTAAAGTTTAAGAAATTTTCAAACTTCCACACGAACTAATAAATGTCCATTTTGTTCAAAATTTATTTCATTAGTTTTCCATATATTTTCCTACTTTGCCACTTAAAAAAAGGATTTCAAAATTTCCAATCACAACGGGAACGTTGTGTGACAGCATACTTTCAACACAAAAAACTGCACCAAAAATACGTTGGGTACAAAAAAAAGGGCAAACAACATACAAAACTTCACCAAACTTACCAAATTTCCAGCCTTACTACACAAAAAAAACAAACAAACAAAATTGATAACTTCATTGTTGTAAATAACGACGTTTGTAACCTCTCTTGATTTAGTGAAGTTTGGATGGCTGGCGTCCGTGATTATTCCTTTCTCTTTAAAGAAATTTTCCACGTTAAATTTATGTGTCACATACGTTGACTTCGTTCTTCTTTGTTGGTAATTTATAATAAATATGTCAAAGTGGTCACATAAAAATAAATGATGACTAATTATGACATACGATCAAAATTCAAGTTTTAAATTTTCATGTGTGACAAGGGTATAACTCTCGGGTACCCTACCGTGAGGGTACCTGGTGCACGTGACGACTAAGGCCCAATAGCGAAGAGCCTACTCGAAGCCCAAGACAAGAGGCCCAAGAAGATGGAGTACCCTCCAAGATTAGACATAGGCATAGTCGGTTTAGACTTTCCTTACGTGTAAACTAGGTCGGTTACAAACTCCCGAGACCCAGCCTATTTAAAGGCTGGGAGGGGTGCCGATCTAGGACAAGCCATACTCAAACCACCAAAGCTCTAGCGAGATCGTCATCTCGCCGGAGCCACCTTGTAACCTCATAATCTCCCGATCAATAACAGACAAGCAGGAAGTAGGGTCTTTACCTCCACCCGAGGGGCCTGAACCTGGGTAAATCTTTGCCTCTGCTTGTCAGCCGACGAAACTACCAGTACTACCACGTTCTCTCCCCATAATCTCAACCCTAGGTCCTTAACCATGGGATTTGATGAGGGTACACCTCGTCAATTGGCGCCGTCTGTGGGAAAGAATAGTGCTGGACTCGCGTTTTCTTCGGTTCCATCGGAAAACGGCGACTCGCCGATCGGATCTACAAACGGCAACTCGCCGGCTGCATCGACAAACCAGAACTCGCCGACTCAGGCGGCACACGGCAACTCGCCGGCTCACTCGACAAACGGCAACACGCCAGCTTCACCCGCAAAAAGCGCATCGGATCCTCTGATGGATTTCGAGCCACACTCGCCAGGATTCCAGGAGGCCTTCTCCGATCTCGAGTCAGGTTTGGGTTTAACCGTTGGTTCGTTCAATTTTTTCGTCAACAAGCTTGGTGTGCAGGACTTGACGGATCCACGCCAACTCGCGACTTCCGCACCCGAGGCTCCATCGGTTGCGGTTCCTTCGACTGCGGATCCCTCAACTGCGTCCATACCATCGTCGATCCTCCAAGCTTGCTCGTCTGCAACAACCATGTCCACACGAGAGATGCACGAGCTCATTGAAGAACTCAGGGCGAGGAGGCCGAATCAGCATACCGCACAAACGATCCCGAGCTCGATCTCTCACTCGAGGATAGTTTCGACTGCGGGATCTCCTTCAGCGACTTCGACGAACTCGAAACTCATATCGACAACCACGTCGAGATCTGCACCAACAACAACAACCTCGACTCGAGATTCATAACAACTTCGTCGACGCCGAGATGAGCATAGGCGATGAAGGCATCAACAGCGAGATCCGTCCAGACGGACCACTCGACGGGCATATCGACTCCGACATGAGCCTTGATGACGATGTCGAGTCCATGACGGACTCGAAGACACACATACATACCCTCGGGTGATACCCCAGCAGGTCTACGTCGCCATCGCCGCAGAATCATCAGATGCTGCGGCCAGCCGCAGGCCTACAGAATTCCCGTGCACAGTTACTATGCCGGACGGAGTCACAACTCTCACAATCACTGCTGAGATGGCAGCAAAAGCAGATAAAGTCATCAAGGAGTGCACAATGATGCCAGCAGACGCAACACAAGAGGAGATGTTGACCTTCCAGTACTTCAACTGGCAGGAATCACTTCGACTGCGGCAGGTCAGAGCAACACTCGAAGAACGCAAAAAGCAAGCTAGCTTGTCGAGTGCGCGAAGAAGACAGCTCTCCCTGAGCTCCACCGGGCGAGCAGACACAAGACCCAGATCAAGGTTGTCACACCTCTCGCCAGACGAAAGGGCGGCACTCACCCGCAACTTAGGCAACTCTTTCATGACATACGACGAAGAGGGAGTGCCAGTACCCAAAACAGCTGCGGGTGCCCTCTTCACCGCTGCAGCATACCTAGAGGCAATCAAGCCTCCAGCTGATGACCCCAATGCAAAACTGCATCGCCAGCAGATCAAATCACTCGCCTTAGCGGCGAAGGCCATACGCCAAATTCCAAGAACTCCAGGTGGGAGTCGAGACCGTGCCCTAGTCGACGCACGTCGGAAGAGCATAATCACAGTGGTCACCGCCACCACTCGAAGGAAAGAAGCGGCTCGCGTAGGCGCAGGTCCAGGAGCAGATCACGCAGATCTTACAGTAGCGACTCATACTCTGATCGAGAGCCTGAGCCACATGGAGCTCTGTGCTTCACTCGACGCGTCCGCGAGACACGGATGCCCAAAGGGTTCAAACTCACATCTGA
The DNA here is from genome assembly GCA_947311845.1 of Poa pratensis. Lineage (NCBI taxonomy): Eukaryota > Viridiplantae > Streptophyta > Magnoliopsida > Poales > Poaceae > Poa > Poa pratensis. The sequence goes on along the minus strand of CAMZMU010000061.1, from coordinate 44,498,831 downwards.
ACAGCCCAAGTACACGGGTCGACAGGAACCTTCTGGGTGGCTGGAAGACTACAGGCTGGCTGTCGCGTGCCAGCGAGGCACAAACACCACGCCATGCAATACATACGACTCATGCTCGAAGGCACAGCCCGCGACTGGCTCAAGGCCCTACCTCCATCAAATACGACTCGTGGGATCACTTCCGCGATGACTTCATCAAAAACTTCGAGCCTCTATGTGAGCGCCCAAAAACGTTCGAGGAGCTGCGGCCTGCGTTCAACGTTCAGACGAAACGTGAGGTCATACATCAGACGATGGACTGAGATACGCAACTCAGTCGGAGTAATTTCAGAAGATATGGCCATGGATGCTTTCATAATGGGACTCGCCAGGCGGACCTCAAAGAAGCACTTGGTCGCAAAAAGCCAACCTCTGTGGCTAACCTCTTGATGACCGCGACTGAGTGGGCAGACGGAGAAGACATGGCGCGCACCACACGCGGGTCCTCACCCCGTGACAATCATGAAAGCGGCAGTCGAAGCCGCAGAGACTCGTACAGAGACGACCGAAGGCGCAAACGTTCAAAACGTCACTACGACGATGACAGACCCGAATTCATGGCGGCTGGGTTCTCCACACCCCGCAATGACCAGGACAGAAGCGACCGACGGTCGAAGATCGGCGAGACAGTCGAGATGATCGCGGACAGTCGAGATGATCGTCGGGACAGTCGAGACCGCGGCCAACGCAGTGATAGCTACAAGAGGAAGGACTGGCGCAAGTCACGGGCACAATCTGAGCGATCATTCGAAGAAAAGATGGATGCTGATTGCAGATTCCACCTGTACAAGGGGGACGACGGAAAACTGCGCTCCAATCACTCGATGAGAAACTGCAGGGAGTTCGACCAAATGGCGACTGATTACGTAAATCTCAGAAAGGCAGCAGCCACACAAGCACCTGCACCCGTGCCTCAGCCAAACAATGTGCCTGTTCTGATGGCACCACCTCCACCACCACAGCCTGCTGCAGGCGGAAATCTCGCGGGTGCCATACAGCACATACCTCGGGTGGACGAACCACAGTACCCTCCGCCCCAAGGGCAGATGTACATGATACAGAAAGGTCGACCTTCCAACAGGGAGCAAAAACTTCGCACTCGACAAGTAAACATGGCGGTCATGTCACCTCCCGTAACTGAATTCTTGAAGGGTTCTGAAACCACAATAAGCTTCAGCAGAGAGGACCACCCTCCATCGGTTGTTCGTCCAGGGCACTCTGCTCTGGTACTCGACGCGCAAATTGGAGGCTACGCCATGTCCAAGGTCTTCATGGATGGTGGCAGCGGCATAAACATCATCTTCGCAGATACGCTCCGCAAAATGAACAGGTCAGTCGAAAACCTGCCAAGGTCTTCAAATACCTTTCACGGTATCGTCCCAGGCAAAGCAATAAGCCCAGAAGGCACCATACAACTCGACGTAACGTTCGGGGACAAGAACCACTTCAGGACAGAATCGATTGAGTTCGAAGTTGTCGACTGGAAGTCACAATACCATGCTATACTTGGACGCCCGACGTTCGCTCGATTCATGGCGGTGCCACATACGCATACCTCCAGCTGAAATGCCTGGACCAAAAGGAGTAATCACAGTCAAGGGAACTTCCAAAAGTCTGACTCTTGTGACCGAGAATTCAGCAAAATCTCTGAGATGTTTGGCATGGAAGCAACACTCGCTGATCTAGCGGTCTCCAACGATCGAACACTTATGCCAGAACACAAAAAGGTGGCAGTCGACAGAGCATTCAATGCCACCAATGACACAAGATCGCATCAGGTGCACCCGACTGACCCGACCAAGACAGTCAATGTCTCGTCGAGTCTGCCTATCGCATAGGAAAGCGCGCTCGTCGAATTCCTCCGTGAGAACTGGGATATATTTGCATGGTGTCCAGCCGACATGCCAGGTATTCCCAGGGAATTCGCCGAGCACTCTCTCCAGTTATTTCCAGATGCTAAACCAGTCAAGCAAACAATGCGCCGCATATCCGGCCCAAAAAGAACTGCAGTCGAAGCCGAAGTCGACAGGCTACTCGCAGCAGGATTCATCAGAGAGATCAAGAAATCACAATGGGTGGCCAACCCCGTACTCGTAGAGAAGAAGCACACAGATATCCTTCGGATGTGCGTAGATTTTACAGCACTCAATAAATGTGTCCAAAGGATCACTTTCCACTACCTCGAATCGACCAGATCGTCGACTCCACCGCCGGGTGCGCTCGCTTGTCCTTCCTGGATGCTTACTCGGGTTACCACCAGATAAGGATGAAGGAAGAGGATGAAGAGAAAACGGCGTTCATAACCCCACTCGGGGTCTACTGCTACACCACAATGCCTTTCGGGCTCAAGAACGCAGGCGCAACCTACCAGCGCATGATGCAAGATTGCCTCAAGAAGCAAATTGGGCGAAACGTCCAGGTCTATGTAGATGACATCGTCATCACCACAAGAGAGGAAAACACACTACTCGATGACTTGCGAGAGACATTCGCAAACCTCAAACGCTTCCACATCAAGCTCAACCCGAAGAAGTGCACGTTCGGCGTGCCAGCCGGGCAACTCCTCGGGTATCTAGTCTCAGCTCGAGGAATCGAGGCAGACCCGGAGAAAATACAGGCCATCTTGACGATGCAAAGGCCTTCAAAGCTCCATGACGTGCAAAAGTTAGCGGGTCGAGTGGCAGCGCTCAGTCGATTCATCAGCAAGCTAGGCGAAAAAGCACTCCCGTTCTATCGACTGATGAAGAAAGCAGATAAATTCGAGTGGACGCCAGAAGCCGAAGCAGCCTTCACGGATCTCAAGCGAGTCCTCACAAGCCCTCCAATCCTCGTCGCACCAAGGGAACGCGAGCCATTGTACCTATATGTCTCTGCAACTAACAGGGTGGTAAGCACCGTACTGGTAGTCGAACGAAGGGAGGAGGGACACGCCCAAAGCATACAACGTCCAGTCTATTACTTGAGTGAAGTGCTCTCCACATCAAAGCAGCGGTACCCGCACTATCAGAAGCTGGCCTACGCCGTGTTCATGTCCTCAAGGAAGCTGACGCATTACTTCTCCGAGCACCCGATCACTGTAATCAGCACCTCAGGGATCGGGGACATCCTCACAAACCCCAACGCAACTGGGCGAGTAGCAAAATGGCTCATCGAGCTAGCACCAAGAGACATCAAGTATGATTACCCGAAGGCCATCAAAGCACAAGTTTTACCTGACTTCCACACCGAGTGGATTGAAGCTCAGCTCCCAGGAGCACCAGATGTGTCCAACTCATGGACTATGTACTTCGACGGCTCAAAGAAAAACGAAGGCGCAGGCGCAGGTGTTATCCTCATATCACCAAAAGGCGACAAGCTCCGCTACATCCTACAAATGGGGTTCGAGTTCCCGTCCAATAACGAAGCAGAATATGAGGCTCTGATCCATGGCATGAGGATGGCCAAAGCCCTCGGGTGCACTCGACTGATGATCTACGGTGACTCGAATCTTGTGGTACAGCAAACAATGAAGGCCTGCGATGCAATCGCAGATAACATGATCGCCTACCGTGACCTGTACAACATCATGGAGGGCAGCTTCGAAGGCTGCGAGTTGCGGCACATAGGGCGTGAGAGCAATGAAGAAGCAGATAAGTTAGCCAACATTGGTGCGACCAAAGCACCAGTGCCACCTGGTGTCTTCTTCGAGCGCATCGAGCACAGATCCATCAAAAAGAAGCGAGCACTCCTACATCAGCCGCACCAGCCAAGAGCAAAGCACCTAGCACAGAGGACCCACCAGTCGAGGTACTCCTCATCGAGCCAACTTGGACTCAACCTTTCCTCGCATACATACTCCGCGGCGAGGTACCCGAAGACATACAGAGTCAAGACGCGTCACTCGACGATCTAAAGCATACACTGTCATCAACGGTGAACTTTACAAACGCAGCATATCAGGTATGTTCCAACGTTGCATAGCATTTGAAGATGGCCAAGCCATCCTTCGTGATATTCATGCAGGTACCTGCGGGCATCACGCCAGCAGTCGATCACTCGTAGCCAAAGCCTTTCGCGCAGGCTTCTACTGGCCCACAGCACTCAAAGACGCGGAGGACATAGTCAAAAGGTGCATCGGCTGTCAAAAATTCGCCACAAAGCCGCACGCACCCGCATCGGCGTTGAAGACAATACCATTGGCCTGGCCCTTCGCCCAGTGGGGGCTCGATATGGTTGGGCCACTCAAAAAATCCTCCCATGGAGGGCATACTCACCTTCTGGTGGCGGTCGACAAGTTCACCAAGTGGATTGAAGCAGTACCTATCACAAGTTCGACTGCCACTACAGCAGTCAATTTCATAAAATCCATCATATACCGCTTTGGTGTGCCAAGTAGCATCATCACTGACAACGGTACAAACTTCACGGCTGAGGAATTCAAATCCTTCTGCAAAGAGCAAGATATCACGCTCAATTATGCATCTGTGGCACACCCGCAATCTAATGGCCAAGTCGAAAAGGCCAATGGACTTGTGACAAGCGGAATCAAGAAACGCCTCCTGGTGCCACTCAAAAGGGCCGCGGGTGCTTGGGTAGAAGAGCTCCCGTCTGTGCTATGGAGCCTACGCACAACACCCAACGCCTCAACGCAATTCACTCCATTCTTCATGGTCTACGGCGCAGAGGCAATCCTGCCATCAGACGTAAGGTTCAACGCACCAAGGGTCGAAGCATACAATGAAGACGATGCAGATGAAGCACTCGAAGATGCAGTCGACTTGCTCGAAGAAGCACGCAACACGGCGCTAGCACGCACAGCTGTCTACCAGCAAGATCTACGCAACTATCACAGCCGTCGACTGCGTACCAGGTCCTTCGAGGTTGGCGACTTGGTACTTCGACTGAAGCAAAAGAAGGTGCATAAACTTGCTTCTCCATGGGAAGGACCCTTCATCATCACCGAGGTCATTGGTGGTGGAGCATACAGACTGAAGCACGCGAAGACAGGCGAACTCTCCACAATCCTTGGAACGTTGCGCAGCTGCGCCGTTTCTATGCTTAGATTGCTCAGTCGCATAATGTAATAGGCACATATGTCGGATGGCTGCAGGTTTCAGACGCGCTCTTTTCCTTACCAGGGTACCTAAGGGGACTGGAAGGTTTTTAATGAGGCGGCCTGCAGCTAACATTCAAAATGGAATATAGTCAATGATTCCTCATATTTCTCCCTGTTTACTACTCGCACAACTACTCGCGCAACCTTAGCCTCACCCGAGCACTCGGGGGCTGCGCTACTTCAAAACGTGAGCTATCGCTCCTTCAAACATAATACCCTAGCCGCACTCGAATACTCGGGGGCTGGGTCGTAACAAATCATACGTAAAGCAAAAAGCTGCTCAATAACATGAGTTGAAGCTTCAAACATCGCAAAAATTCACAGCCTCACTCGAGCACTCGGGGGCTGTATAATTCATGATCTATGTAAAGTGTTTTTCATAAACCCCACTCGATACACTCGGGGGCTGCATACATACAAGTGAACAAATATGTACCAAGTGGCAAAATTTACACTCGGGGGCTGTTCCCTATACATAAATACCCTAATCTTCTGGTTCGTCCTTGACTGGGAGAACGGGGCCCATAAGTTGAGCGTTATAACACTCAACCAACACCCTCGCATGTTCGACTGTATCGTCCAGATGCGATTGGGACAAGGACGATCCAGGCACGGGTGTACGTAGCTGCAAATTCGGGCGCTGACTTCGGATGTATGCCATCGTTGCGTTGGCCCCATCCACAAGCTTCTGGGCGATAAAATCTCGAATGGGACCTGCACTCCGGAAAAGCCCGAGCAAAGCGTGGATTCCTTGAGGTTGCGGCCCAGTCGGGAAAAGCGTCTGGTTGATTCGACTGAAGGCCGACCTGCATAACTCAAGCAGCATAGTGCTCCGCCACACCCGATCCTGCAGAGTCGCGAGTATGCGTGCTCGGTGCTTATCCAAGCGAAAGTGCTGACGGCCAGTCGTGGGTTCGTCAGTCGCATGGTTCAACTGCTCCTCTACACGAGCCTGCTCCGCCTGGAAATCTGGAACAAAACCTGCAACAACACACGTTGGATCAACAAAAAGGACAGACTATGAACTCTCCAAAAAATCAAGGCAGTCATGCTTACACTCGAGCTGTCTGTTCACGATCTCCATTTCGCCAAGCACATACTCCTCCCGTTGAGTGGGTAGGGCAGGCCTCGCCCTCATCCTATCCAGCTCACTTCGGGCACTCCCCAGCTCTTGCTCCAGTTTCGCGAGTCGGGCCTTCATATAACGTATTACTGCGGCATCGTTTGCCACCTGAGCTCGAGATCGAGTAGGGGCACGATGCCGCGACGAGCTGGATACAGTGGCGGCTGGCTGTTTCTGTTCCAAACATCATAAAAGTTTCATAAGAAACTCATCACAAAGCTTAGGCGAGTAACAACACACAGCCTTACAAGCAGATCATAACGAGGAAAATAAATTCATACAAAGGTAGCAAAAGCACATGCATACTCGCATGGTCATAAGTTTAATTACAAGGCATAAAAAGGCGCGGCTGCCCTACTTCTCAGACATCGACTCCGACCTAGCCCTACTCGCACGGGCGGCGACCTCTGCTGCCCGGCGCTCCATGGTAGCCATAAATATTTCAGCCAACTTCGCGGCTGGCTCGTTCACATGCTTTAGGGACACCAGCTTCCCGCCCGGCTTGCGAGGAAGTCAGACAGAGCGGCTTTGAAGTCACCCTCTATCCCATGACCTAAAAGGAGTTTGAGGGTGGTCTCTGAGCCGCGTACCGTCAAAGCGCGAGCAAAGTTCGTCATAGTCGAAGTTCCCGGGCCCAGGACGTCGGCGAAGCCATCCACAGTCGAAGGAGGTTGGCTAGACGGGAACACGTCCTTGTACACGGCGCCGAGCGTGCTCGTAGACTTGGCGAGTGCATCCTTGGCTTGGGTGGAGACGACATCCAGGTCGCCGATCGCGCGGTCAAGGGACAAATCGCCACTCGACTGGTCTACAGGTGCCGGTGCGCCAACAGCTCCTTCAAAAAAGCAGAAAGAACAGAAAATTTTACACAACATTCAGTGGCAAAAAGAAGTAGACAAAAAGTGAAATTCAACTCACCGCCTACGTCTCGGGTGAGGCTCGCCAAGCGCTCAGCATAATTTTTCTCGCGCAAGCAGCGGAGTTCTTGGCATCATCCAAGGCCTTCTTCGACTCAGCGCGCTGTTTGGCGAGTGCGTCTTCTAGCTCTTTAACCCGGGACTCAGCGTTGCCTTGTCACCTGAGATAGATGGACAGATGTCATTCACAATCGACAAAGCAAAGACATACAGAAGTCAAACACACTTACGGCTGAGTTGCTCCATGATAGCGCGCAGATTGTCCCTCTCCTGTTCAACCTGGACAAACGCCTTGCCTGATTCCACCAGGTTGAGGTAGAAGGGCTGCATGCACATGGAACCAGCATAAGCTATACACAAATAGTCCCAGAATGAGGACTCGACAAACGACACTTACGTGTTCAACCCAAGGCGCAGGCTTGGCAGCAGAAGTCCCAATTTGCGGAGTCGACGCACTCGCGATCTTGGCGGCCTCAAGGGTAGTAGCCGTGGCTACTGTTCTCACAACCTCAGCCGCAACAGGGGAAGCTTCTGGCTGATCTGGAGTCGAAGCTCTCTCGGTTGGAGGAGTTGGAGGTCGCACAGTCTCAGCACTGCGAGCGACAGAGGAAATACAGCATAAGCAAGACTATCAACAAGCAGAAATTTAAGTACAAAACGTTCAGACGCAAACCTGTGCTCTTCTTCCTCCTCGCTGTCGGGTCGTCAAACATTGGGCCTCCAAACTGCAGCTCCTCACCCGACTTGGGAGGAGGAGCTGAGCACAATGGACTCACATCCAGAGGAGCGGCCTTGGCAGAATGTGAGGAGGTCGAATCTTCATCATCCCTCAGCTCATCCTCTTTTGCGGGTGAGCTCATAGAGGAAGACACAACTTGTGCCGCCCGACGGCGCTTGCGAGTAGGGACCTCGCTCACATCATCAGTCGTCACAAGCTCCTTGTCCTGTGCCTCTTCAACCCCTTCCTCTTCAACCTCTTCTGTGGGAGAAGTAGTAGCCGAAGGAAGAGGCGATTCATCTCCTCCCTTCGCTTCTACCGTCACCTCTGTTTCATGAGTTGGGCCATCTTCGGGAAGAGGAGGAAGGGTTGAGGCGGTCGAGTGGCCCTGCATACAAAATACAGCAGTCGAAGTCACAAAGATGCATAGCAGAATAACAAAAACAGGAGATCATAAACTTGATAGATTCACTAACCTCTGGCAAAGGCTTTTCAGCCGTATAAGGAGCGACGGGGCAGTCGACGTTGCAGGGCTCGCTGGATTTTGTGCTGGTGATGGACCGCACATGTGCCACCAGCTCGCTCCTAGACAGCTCCTCCTTGTTCATCCGAGTGGAGTCGAGAGGGCCTTCATACTGCCACATAGGGTGAGCTCGCGCGCGGAGCGGCCACACCCGCATCTTCACAAAGGTGGCAATTAGATGCACACCAGTGACGCTGTTAAGCAGTCCTCCAATCGTCTCCAGCAGAGGCGCCGCTTCCGCCACTTCTTCAGTCGAAAGCTCATGGTCCCAGGCCTTCGTCCTAGCGGCTATACCAGCAGTCGAAAATGCTGGGGCCCCTTCCTGGTCGACTAGCACATAGAACCACCTTTTCCTCCACCCTTGCGCCGAGTCGACTGGCTTCAGGGCAAAGTATCGGGTGTCGCTGCGTACTTGGATCTGAAGGCCTCCAACTGGGTAGGTTCGGCCGCCTCGGTTGTTGGGCCTGACCATGAAGATGGATTTCCAAAGAGCCCAGCTGGGAGCAACTCCCAGGAAACACTCGCACAATACCATGAAGCAGGCAATGTGCATAATGCCGTTCGGGGTGAGATCATGGATCTGCACCCCATAGGCGTACAACAAACCACGAACGAAATCGTGGAGGGGAAAAGATAGACCCCTAGGCAAGAACTCCGCAAAACATACGCGCTCGTTTGCGCGAGGCTCGGGGAGTACCTCTTTCGATGGCGCGCGGACGGTAAGCTGGTCCGCCGGCGGCAGCAATCCGTCCTCGCGGAACTTCTCGAGATGGGCTGCCTTGATTGTGGACTTCATCCAGTCACCGTCGCTCTTCTTGAGGTCGACGGCGGCCGCAGATGCGCCAGCCGCAGCTTTCTTCCCCTTCAGAGCGGCCGCGTCAGTCGCGGGCGCGTCGGTGGCAGAGGCTTTCCTCTTTGGCGCCATGGCGGTGGTGGCTAGGGAGAGCAGCAAGAGCTTGGGCGCAAGAAACAATGGAGCAGGAGCGCGAGGAAGAAGATGGAACAGGGGCGGCGCGCAGAGCAAATGGCTAGTAAAAAACAATGCCAGCGCCGTTTCCCCTATTTACCTCAAATCAAAGGCAATCACAGCCATTCAGATCCTAAACCGTGCGCTACGCACGCAATCTCACCGTACACGTGGCAAACGCGGAGGGCAACCGTCGCCGGCCACTCCGCCCACTACGCACGCAAAAAGAGGAGCCATAATCACCTCTCCGGAAAAAGTGGGCCCGAGTGGTCAAATCAAGTCCAAACTGCACCGTCGTTCGGTCAGCTCTGCACAAATGGGCCCACCTATGTGTCACGTCCCATCCATCGCAGCATAACGCACGCCACGCGTGTCAGACGGCGCAGTCGCCACAAAACGTCATCCATGACGTCGTCACAAGAACTTTGATCAGAAATACATTCGAGTCCGCTCAACGCGTATTGGTCACTCGATTGCCTTGTTTGGTTCGGGTGTGAAAAAGCAATGATAAGGCAAAATTGGTCACTCGACCGTTCCTTCGGCTGATTCCATATTACTCCCATCGGGAGCGTATCAAAAATTTCTTCGACTAAAGATGCTCAAGACAATGATTTTGAGATTATCCTCCATTACAAGTAATAAAGCACAATCTCGGGGGCTACTCCCATCGGGAGCGCTGTCGCGCACCCGATAGAATAAACGTCAAAAGGTCAGTCGACAAATATATCGACTCCGTTCATATACGAAATCATACTCGAAACATTCCCGAGTTGCGTCCGTCGCAAATACCTCGGATGCTGCACGCATAGTGCAAAGGTAAGACCCGCCGAACTTTCGAGCTGGGCTAAGGACCGTTCCAGCAACGTCAATCCTTATACTTTCCGTGTCAGCAGACATGATGAAAAATCCCGACGGACGCGTTGGGTAAAATTCAAAGTTATACTGCAGATCGACTCAGTAAGACCTCAGCGGCCTAGTCGAATCTGACCAGTTTGTTCCAGATTCGAGTCCGGGGACTCGAGTTTGATTGAAAGCTAGTAAGGTTTTACCCGAATGTGTAGTTAACCAGTCCCGATCCGTCGAGTGTACTGGGCCTGCTAAGCTATTATCCCTTGATCATCATAAGCAAAAACCACAGTCGATGAAATACTCGACATAGCCAACATGTGCTATTCATACAGGAATTCCAATTATAATATACAGAATACAAAGCATATGACGTGCACTTACGAACGAGTCCATGCCCGATTCTTCGAGTCAGACAAGTACTCGGGGGCTACTGACAAGGGTATACATCTCGGGTACCCTACCGTGAGGGTACCTGGTGCACGTGACGACTAAGGCCCAATAGCGAAGAGCCTACTCGAAGCCCAAGACAGAGGCCCAAGAAGATGGAGTACCCTCCAAGATTAGACATAGTCGGTTTAGACTTTCCTTACGTGTAAACTAGGTCGGTTACAAACTCCCGAGACCCAGCCTATTTAAAGGCTGGGAGGGGTGCCGATCTAGGGACAAGCCATACTCTAACCACCAAAGCTCTAGCGAGATTGTCATCTCGCCGGAGCCACCTTGTAACCTCATAATCTCCCGCGATCAATAACAGACAAGCAGGAAGTAGGGTCTTTACCTCCACCCGAGGGGCCTGAACCTGGGTAAATCTTTGCCTCTGCTTGTCAGCCGACGAAACTACCAGTACTACCACGTTCTCTCCCCATAATCTCAACCCTAGGTCCTTAACCATGGGATTTGATGAGGGTACACCTCGTCAATGTGCCTTCCAAATTTGTTCATTTTGTAGACGTCAAAAAGAATTCAAATACGTTAAAAAAATATTCAAAACTTGATGACTTCCCAATTTGAACGATTTCGAAATGTGGACAATCTTAAAACGTAAGCCCTCTTTGCATTTCAATAATTTCCGAATCTGCGCAATTTTTAAATGCAAACAATTCCAAGATAAAATTTAGTGGGCGGGCAAAATATGACAAATATGTCAACATGAACACAAAAAAAGCCGCCTACTTACATCATATGATCAAATTCCACGTTTGAATAATTCAAACATTTAAATGCTTTTCAAATCTGCATTTAATAAACGCAAAAAGATTTCAAATACGATAAACGTGCCAGCACAACCACAAACAAAAAAAAATTCCTAAAATATAAAACCAACTACTTATGTCGAAGAAAACAAACATGTTCCAGAAATTCAAATTTGCTAACATTTGTAAAAAATTAGGAAGAAAAAATAACCAATTTCGAAATCTGAACAACTTACCGATGCTAACTTTCAAAGTCTTGTTGAAAATGTGTGGGACCCACCTGCCAGAAATTTCACAAATGTAGACAAACACTAGAATCCATAAAACTCATATCTTCTAATGCACGGTTCAAAATATTACATATAAAATCCAAACATATTTCAAATTCAACAAATTTTCAAAATTCCCACAAAAAAAGAATGCACCAAAAATACTTTGAAAAAAAAAGTGGACAATACATCGAAAATCTTCAAAAATAACAAGTTTTTAGATTTTCCACACAAAAGTTGCACCGAAAAAATCCATTGTACTGATTTACAAATTTACTAAATTTTAAAGTTTAAGAAATTTTCAAACTTCCACACGAACTAATAAATGTCCATTTTGTTCAAAATTTATTTCATTAGTTTTCCATATATTTTCCTACTTTACCACTTAAAAAAAAAGGATTTCAAAACTTCCAATCACAACGGGAACGTCCTGTGACAGCATACTTTCAACACAAAAAACTGCACCAAAAATACGTTGGGTACAAAAAAAACCGGCAAACAACATACAAAACTTCACCAAATTTACCAAATTTCCAGCCTTTCTACACAAAAAAAACAAACAAACAAAATTGATAACTTCATTGTTGTAAATAACGACGTTTGTAACCTCTCTTGATTTAGTGAAGTTTGGATGGCTGGCATCCGTGATTATTTCCTTTCTCTTTAAAGAAATTTTCCACGTTAAATTCATGTGTCACATACGTTGACTTCGTTCTTCTTTGTTGGTAATTTGCCTATCGTCTATAACAAGTGTAGTATCAGACCCCTATTTCAGATTAGTGTTTCGACGACATGGCATTGATGAAGATTGATCAACACCATTGTGCTGAGGCCTAAGCTCTGACATGTGGGCCTAGTTCACATAAACAATTTCTAGAAAATAAATAATACTGCAAAATTTGATCATTTTACAAACATAAAAACAATTCAATTCGTAATTATTTTTTAACTTCACCAATTTTACCTAAACATTTTTAAAACATGTTTACAAAATCCAAAATTTGTCAACATTTGGGAAAAATAAGAAAAAAAAACACATTAGAGCATTTCAATCCAACTTTCAAATTTAAGCCCTCTAAAAAAAATTAAAATTCTTTTAAATCCAATCATTTTACGAAATTGCTGAAACCCTGACATGTGAGCCCAGTTCACCTAAACAATTTGCAAAAAAAAAAATACTGCAAAATTAATAGTTTAAAATCAATCTACTAGAAAAATATGAAAAACATATCAAAATAATCAGGAAAATAAATTCTAACTATTTATAGCATAATACAAACATTTTTTAAACATTTTAAATCGGTTAATATTTAAAGAAAATCCGAATGCATTCCCTCTGATTGAATATAATTGACTTCAATTCGTAATAATTTTTTAATAACACAAAAACATATTAGAGCATTTCAATCCAAATTTCAAATTTAAGCCCTCTAAAAAAATGTAATATTTTATTCGTAATAATTTTTTAACTTCACCAATTTTACCTAAACATTTTTCCATATGACCAAATTTCCAAATTGAAAAATTCAAAATTTTCAATGTCTTCTAAATCTGAGCATTTGAAAAACCAAAAAAAAAAAAAAACGAATAGCTTCCCACTTCCACCAATTTTAGAAATTCAAACAAATTGTAAATCAATATCTCCCACTAGAAAAATACAGGTAATATATCAAAACAATCATAAAAAATACATACAAACTACTTATGCTAAAAAAATCAGAATATTCAAATCTTGTCGCCATTTGGAAGTAATTCATATGCATTCTTTCCTAATTTCAATTAAATATTGACAACGAAATCAAAACATGTTCGAACATTTCAAACTACTAAATATGTGAATATTCTACAAAATATGTAAAATATGCTCAACAAGATTACTACCTATTCATAACAAAATAAAAAACATGTTTGCACATTGCAATTTGGCCAACATTTGAACGAATATTCTGATATTCCATAAAATATACGAAAATGCTCACAAAAAAAACCGCGATATACTTATAGCAAATTAAAAATATATTTCAACATTTTAAATTCGCCAACATTTCGACACCCTACGAACAAACTTCCCCAAATGTAGAATCAAATTCAAATGGATTTTCCTGATTTCAGTTAAATATTGACGTCGAAATACAAACATGTTTGAACATTTCAAACCACTAAATATATGAAAATTCTACACAATATATCAGAAATTCACACAAAAAATGCTAACTATTCATAACAAAATAAAAACATGTTACAACATTCCAATTTAGCCAACATTTTGGTGAACAAAAAATATATATATTGCACAAAAAAAATCACCAAGGGCGTGGCGTGAAGCCACGCCAAATTCAACTAGTTGAACATCATGGATTGCCCCAACCTGAGTTATTTGCCCGAAAGCATGATGAACCTTACTGCTCTCAGAGAACTACAGTTAGTTCGGTGCATAGGCCTAGATGTACTGCCAAAAGAATTGGGACAGCTCACTTCCCTACAAGATTTACGCATCATCGATTGCCCCAATCTGACTTCTTTGCCTGAAAGCATGAGGAACCTCACCGCTCTCAGACTACTTTCGCTAACGGATTGTAATGGCCTAAATGTATTGCCAGAGTGGCTGGGACAACTAATTTCCCTAGAAGAATTTAACATCGTTGATTCTCCCAACCTGACATCTTTGCCTCAGAGCATACGGAACCTTACCGCCTTGAAGGAACTCTACATCTGGGGCTGTCCTAGTCTGGTTGAGAGGTGCCGAGGGGAGGATGCCAACATGATTTCTCACATCCCGAAAGTAGTATTAGGTACAGAACTCCTGCATGCCAGTAATTTCCGTTGTTCTTAGTTACTTCTGGCTTCATTTGCACATGGTTCTGCTTTGTTCACTTTTCTTCCTGCTTTTTTGTTAAGTAGATTAGTTATGAAGCCGATCCTCTGTACAATGTGGATCAATGTACTCTTCGTGCACATGTTTGAAACTATTCGTTTTAAAATATAGTTTTCTGCACAAAGTCAGTGATTTATTGATTGCATGGTTGCTGTGCCAAGTTTGCCACAAAACTCTGGCAGTTATGAATTATTAACCTGAAAGGTAACAAGAAAACAATTCTTGTGTTTCTACAGAACTGGATTCGACTTCCAGAGATAGTGGATCATCGACTTTCGGGCAAGCTGAAGAATCAACTTCCAGATATGGTGGATCGTTGACTTCTGAGGAAGCTGAAGAATCAATTCCCGGAGAAGCTGAAGAATCAATTTCTTGAGACCCAATGAGAGGAAATCAGCTGGAAGCCTGGAAGTGATCCCTACCACACAGAGAGATAAAGCAAATTAAGCTGAAATGCAAAAGGTTAGAATAGAAACATGCAATGTTTTTTTTATCGTAATTGATTGCGGTCTATCAGTGATTTCACTTTGTTCATTTTTCGGATGCTGGCGTACTCCGGAAATCTAGAACTCTGTACCTTAGGCCCCGCTTGGAAAGGCCGTGTGCTCTTAGAGCATCTCCAACAGCAGCGCTAAATACGCCGCGCGCCCAAGAAACCGCCGATATGGCGCGCGCGCACCCGTTTCGGCGTCTCCAGCAGCCGCGGTAAAACTCCGCGCGCGGTAAAAAGGGGCCAACGTGCTGGCCCGAGCGGTACTCCCTGCGCTGAATTTGGGGCGGCCGAGCCAGCGCGCGGTGCGAAAGGGAAATTGCGCGCGAGAGAGCAACCGCCGCCCGGAAAATTCCCCACCGCTCCCGCCGTCGCCCTCGCTTTGCGTAGCGCGCGGTGCCGCCGGCGGAATTCCGGCGATGGAAGGCAACTCGAGCGTTCCTCCGACCCCGCCCTACGTGCGCGACCCCTCTCCCGTCGGCGCCGCCGCAAACCCTAGCGCGAGCGTGACCAACCCCGCCGACGGCGCCACACCAAATCCCGGCGTGGGGCTCGCGCGCGGCCTTTTCACGGCGCCACGGCCGAACTCCGTCGGAGCCGTCGCGCAGGCGCCCGGTGCGCAGCGGCGGAACATCCTCACCAAGCGCCCGATTGCGGCGGCGACGGCGGCGGCAGCCAAGAAGATGAAGAAGGTGGGCGGCGCCGCTGCGGCGCCAGCGAACAAGAGGAAGGCGACGCCAGCGCCATTGATGACCCCGCCTCCGCCACCGCCACCCGTAGCGCCGGCACCCGCACTGGAGCCGGAGGATGCAAATAGGTGCTTGACGAAATGCCCATGAGGTACTTTTCTCCATCTTGCTTGATAATTCGCTTGATTCGTCCCTTAACTTGACTAGGTTCAACTTATTTGTAGTTTGAATGATGATGCATATTTTTCAACCATGATGTCTCCTATGCCTTCGGATGGTGCATGTGGAAATAGTGCAAGCACCGTCCCCGTCAATGATGAAGATGGGGTTGGACAAGGTGAAGAGAAGGAGGAGGAAGAAGAGGAGGACGAAGAGGAGGAGGAAGAAATTGGAGAGAAATAAGCACTTTGGATTTGCTATGTTGCTATTTTGCTATGTTGCTATGAAATTTGCTATGTTGCTATTTTTGTAAAGTATGCACTTTGGTGAATTTGTGCTATAAATTATGCACTTTGGTGAATTTGTGCTATGAATTTGCTATTTTGCTACTTTGCTATCTTGCTATGGCGCTGCTCGCGCGCGCTGCATTTTAGCGCGACTGCTGAACCGCGACAGCGCCGCGCTACATTATAGCGCGGCTGCTAAAGCAAAACTGGCGACGCGCGCGACAAATCGCAATTCTGGCGCCGCAAAAAAAATATAGCGCGCCGACGCGTAGCGCTGCTGTTGGAGATGCTCTTACACCCAGTATTTTTCCACCCCTCCGTACCTGTAAATTACACAGACCTGATGACCTCCGTATTCCTTCCCGAGAGATTCCGGCCCAAAAACAGCCATCCAAGCGAGCGCAGTCTACCTATTGGGTCGATCTTCTAACCAAAGCAAACTACGAAGTACTGTTTAGTCGGAGGCGGCCGCAGTGCTATACTGGCTGAGTCGGAAAACTATAAGGCCGCTGCCTTATGATCTCCAGCGACAGAGATGGTGGTGCCGAGATCCATTTCACTTGTAAGAACCTGCTTCGCGCGCCCACCTCTAGTTCACCTGATGGAGGCATGCAGAGGCCTATGACTTTGTGAAAATCCTACCGCATTTGCTTAACTAATGTAAGTCTGCATAAAGGTTTTGAATAAGTAAATTAGAAACGTTTTAGGATTATTATTGTAAAAATACGCAATAGAAATATAGGACGGAAGGTTTGTTAGCAATTGATTACTTGAAGTAACCCTAGGAATCTTTCTTCCAAGTCAAGTTAGCTTTGTGCAGTGGCACATCCAAATTGCCTTGCAGAAAACAAAAGCAGATAACCTAAGCATCCACATTAACAGTACTAAAAAGTGTAAGTGTCAATCAAACTTGGGCAATTAGATACTTAGGTTCTGTTCTGTTTTGTATGATTAAGTGGCGTTCGTTTTTGCTGTGGATCATGCACCAAATCATGCATATGGAACAGTTTATTTTTGTGTATGAGAATAGGTTTCTTATTTTCCTTAGTTAAAGCAAGAACAGAGTTTCATAAAAAAGTCTTACAGTCACGCATGTGAAGAATAGAATACCATGTGCAAGTAAGTAAAACACTGGCATTCCAAAAAGTTGTGCAAGCAAGTCATGCTTCTTCTTCAAGCAGTATTTATAAAGCGGTGCGAAAGCCTGTTTCGAGAATCATGCTTCTTCTTCAAGCAGTGCATGCACCATCAGTTTATTAACTAGATGAATTGTTTGGTTTGCTCTGGCTAATTTTCAACCTTTTTTTTTACATCTCCTCAACAGTCTCAAAACTAACATGGATACTGAATAATTCCTCTCACAGGACGCTCTACTGCTTGGCAACACCGGAAACACGGAACGATTGCGCGTCCTTTGACACTACACCGCGATTCGGCGACCAGTTCTCCACTCCAATTGGAGAAGCAACCAGGAACATGAAGCTTTGATTCACGGAGTTAGAGAATGACCAGGCGTCCGCTCTCTTCGCTGTCGACGGAGAGAAGTGGACAACTCTGGCGGTGTCAGGACCTGAACTGTCGAAGCCATCGGCCATGAAGCGAAGATGCCGTTTCAGGCCATCCAACGACTATGCTTGTAATAGGACAGCTAAACTCTGCTTATCGCACTAAACGTGCTTAATTTGTACTGTGCTAGTAAGAACTTGTTACTCGTGGCTCTACTGGGTACTCTATATAACCAGAGAGAGAGGGAGGTGGTTGGCACGAGAGAAAAAAATTAAAAATACCTTCTTCCTTTCATGTTTCCTGCTTTTTTTAATGCAAGAATTCACTTTTCTTGCCTCTAGGGTTCTTCATATTAAAATCTGGTACTGTAGATCTTAACCTATATCAGGCAGCCTGACGTCGCTGGTCACGGGATGCATCCTTCGTAGATGCCGCCGGAACTAGTAGTGTGGCAGCGGCCTGCCTCCACGGTCTGCAGCTTATCCCGGCCGTGTTTCTGGTTTGATGCCAGTCGGGAATTCCCTAGAGGAACACGAGTCGGAGCTTTATTTGTTGCTCCGTTTTGATGTCAATTCCCTCATGCATGTATGTCGATCCCTGTAGCGGTTGTGTGCATTCTTATGCAGAGGCCGGGTGTAATGCTTAAATCTTTTAATTAATAAAACTCTTTATCAAAAAAAAATGTCGATCCCTTTTATTGGCCACTCGACCCGTCTTCACCTCTCTCAGTCTGACACGTGACTATGCAGGAGTTTTGAAATGGACCGAGCGAATCAAGCGTGACAGAAGGTTTGGACTTTCGGTGATGTTGTAAAAAAAAGACTTCCGGCGATGTTGTGCGTTCATCGCTAGATGGTGTTCCGGATGAACTTCTGAATTCCGGTGCAATCTTTCGCTGGGATGCTTGGTTCATGGTTGCAGTAATTGTCCTTTTGTGTGAACTAAGCCTCTCAGCTTGGCGAAATTCTATTGGATTTTAGATGTATATAATTTCTTAATTATATGAGACCAAAGAGAAGAAATGACAGGAGGGTTCTATATAGATAGAGAAATAAGAAGAAAATCACGACGCGGAAAAGAGGACATGAATTATGTACAATGGCATTGCACAACAATTTGGAACAGGTATATATTACTCAAACATCATTGAGACATGTAGGTGTTTGTATTACTGGCCTGCGATGATCTTTTGGGTATGGTAAATGTTGGGTTGGTCAGCGGCGCCCGAATCCGACCCACGTCGTGACATCTAGGTAGAAAATCACGTCGAACGGATTAAAACCAGCTGGCTCAATTTCAACTAGCTGAGCAGTTTAGCGGGCCTTTGCGGGGCCGCTAGCGCAACCCTAGTAAATGTGAATCAATTACTGGCTGAGATCCAGACGTCAGGTAGACTTGCGTTGATTCCGAATATATGTCAAGGCTTCAAATAATCGTGGTTGTTCCTAGCAAGGTTCCAGAAGGAGTGTCAGTGGGCAGTGGCCATATACCCATGATGAGCAATTAAGGTCGACTAGAAACCTCCGCTGATGGCCTAGAGATGGTAAACCGATTGGGATATAAGGTAAAACTTCTATTTTCCTTGTTGTAAACAGAATAAACCGTCTGTGTTTGCATCCAAGCACCAAGGCTAGCACACAATTATTCAACTGTAATAAGTACTCGATGTTTACAACTGTTCAGTACGTAATACTGAACTGTAATAAGCCTAACACTTGGGTGATGCACTCTCTTGTTCAGTTTCTAGAGAAAGTTGCGCTTCCGCAACTAGTCAAGGCGAAGTCGAGCAGTCCGCTGAAGCCGAGCCGCTGCTTCTCCAGGTCGAACACCAGCAGGTTGTTCTCCAGCTGCTTCCCGCCGATCACCACCGCCGGCTCGCCGCCCACCGGCGCCACGCCGCCCATCGGCACGATCCCCACGCAGAACGCCCCGTTCACCTCCACCAAGTAGTTGTTGTTGCGCAGCGTCCAGTTCCGCGTGGCGCCCTCGCCCATCTCCAGGACGATCTGCGGCACGTCGTAGCTCGACGGCCGCTTCAGCCTCGGGAACCCGCCCCTGTAGCACAGCTCGAACGGCTCCGGCGCTGGCAGCACCCGCTCCACGGTGGTCATCGGGATCTTTCCCCTCGTAATGACGTCGTCGAAGGCCTTCTCGAAGGCGCGGAACACGCCGGGATGCATGGTCGCGTACGGCGTCACCGTGCTGAGCAGGACGCCGCCGCGGCCGGTGCGGGCGTCGAGGTCGAGCGCGCCGGCGGGGAGCTGCGCCGCCGCGTGCGCCTCGTGCCACGACACGGAGATGCCTTTCACGGGGAGGTAGTATCCGCCGGGGTTCTCCGCGCTGGTATGGAGCGGGGTGTGCGCGACGCCGGAGGTGGTGAAGTCGATGGCGCCCCGCGAGTCCGGAACCGGCAGGTACACCGGCGTGTCGCCAAATGTCGCGAAGACGGGGAGGCACAGCGCGAACCTGTTGCCGAAGCCGCGCTGCGCCGCGAGCTGCGACGGCAATGAGAGCGGCTGTTGGGAGAGCCCCGCGACGCCCGTGGCGTCCGCGGGGAGCGAACTCAGCAGGCGGCCCGGCGCGCACGCGCCGACGACGGCGAACGACTCCTCCGGACCTAGCTCCATGGTGGTGTTTGCCGACATGACGAGGCTCGTGAGGTCGCCGGTGGAGCACTCGCCGGTGACCGGGTTGAGAGGGTGGGCGGTGCACGCGCACCACGTCGACCCCGGCTCGCGGTTTTCCCAGAACCGGCCGCCGTCCACGTACCGGCAGCCAGTCGGGCCCTGCTGTTTGGCCGTGGCGCAGGTGGCGGACTCGCACGGGACGGTGCTGTGCTTCGACGACGATGGGCACGTCGACCAGACAAGCGAGCCGGCGAGGTCGACGACGAGCGGCGACTTGTCGGCCTTGACGGTGATGGTGTAGAGGGAGGTGTTGGGGTCCTTGGCAAGCAGGGAGATCAGTGGCGGTTGCCGGTCACTGGTCGCCACCGTGCATGACAGGAGCAACACGAGCGACGAGACGATGACACGACGGTACAGACGGTTCGTAGAAGTGGACATTTTTGCAGTCGATCTAATGGCTTGGGATCTGCAAAGAAGATGGCTACTCGATCTGAATGCATTTATACTACAGTATGAACTTTATTTTACTCCTGGTTGATCGTCAATTTTGTAAGGCTTGTTCTTGTTTTCTGATACCGAGGAGTTGACAATATGCAATTAAACCATGGCTGGCTCTTTGTGTGTTTTGACACGACACACGGAGATGCTGTGTGCTCAGATCTGTTTCAGTTTTTCATCACTAATATGTTTTGTAAATACTCCCATATAAGGTTTAATCAGAGAACTTCGTCAAAGGGCAAATAATAAAGAATCTGAGAAAAAGTGTGGCAAATAGTAAATTATCCCGGCAAGATGGTTAGGAGGGTGGTTGTAGCTCCAGAGTTGAAACCCCAGGTTTGACGCTGGTGTTTCTCATTTAAGGCGGAATATTCTTTAGTTGGAGGCCACGTTCCCGTCGACAGCGAGACACCCGTGGTGACTTCGTCAATCTCAAGACTCGACCCGCCGACTCGGTCTTTCAAAGGTGCTCATAGGGATAGGGTGTGCGTGTGTGCGTTCATAGGGGGTGAGTGTGCGTGTGTATATGAGCGCTTGCGTTGTACCGTGTTTAAAAAAAAGTTTAATCATGGTTTATGAATCTTTTGGGGTCCAATATTTGAAGCTAAGGTACTACATACCAGCAGTCACTCCACTAATACAGTGTACTAGAATAGTAATTTATGTGTTGCCTTGTACTTACGTCCTTATCCAGTGGCATGATCGAGTTGATACAGTGCGCTAAATCAAGACAAGCAAAGGTCAAAAGTCAAAACAGGGAGCGGAATCAAAAAAGAAGTCAAAACAGGTTACGTAGTTCACACTTCACAGGCATTCAGATCAGAATAGTTAACTGAATCTAGCTGCAGCATGAATGGAAGAAAACCAGGAGCTACGTTGCGGACGTTTTGCCAACGTGATGTGCACATACCCTAGGACAAGTTGAATTAACCGTACCCCTAATCTTTCAAGATTTGAACCAAGTTACTCAAATCGTTTATTTATGCAAATATATATCTTTTTTATACCCAAGTGAACGAGTACTGTGGCTGGTTCTACCATCGTTCTACTAGGCATTTTGACGCTTTTGTGTCTCGGAATAATGTGGATTATTCATCCTTTAGGAGCGGAGATGATGGTTAACATAAACCAAATCACGATTACGCTTGTCGAGAGGAGCAGAAAACCCTAGCCGTCGCCTCCGGGTCGCTCCCAGGCGACCCCGAGGCGCCCGCGCCGCCGCCGCTAGAAACCACCACCCCGCATCCTCTGCCCCCGTTGCCGCCGGAGGAGGCCGTCCCACGGCGGACGGAGGCGGCGGGAGGTCTCAGCCGGCAGTCTCCCCCCACAAAATCCAAATCCCCACCCAAATCGACCATTCGGTGAAGCTCCAGATCCTGCCGCTCCTCTGCTCCGACTCGGCGTTCCGTGGGCTCCCAGTCTGGCCTCCTCGCCGGCGGCACTCCCCCTCGCCCCCATCCGCTGCTCCGCCTGCGATGTGCCGCCTGTGATACCGCTGCTCCGACAAGGCTCACGGAACTCGGGTCCCTTGGAGGCGTGCTTCCGCCGATGCCTCCGCGCCGACGACGCGCAGCCGTGGCCGCCACGGAAACAGCCGCACCTCCTCCGGTGCCTGCTCGGCCCATCCCGTGGATGCCCGTCCCGTCTCTGCCTGTTCATGCGCGAGCAACGACAACGAGCAGAAGTGGCCGGCTCCGATCCGGGCCTACGTCTGGTGGCGGTCACGGAGGCCCATCTGGGCTCGATCTGGGTCTGCGGGCCGTGGCAGTGGCGCACGGCTGCAACCTGGCGCTGGTTCCCCGGAGGTGCGCAGGCCGCCGAGACCTGCTCATCGCTTGGCTGCCGTTTGTGCTCTCCATCCCGGCAGAGACCGTCGCCGACAAGGTACCTTATCCCATCTCCTAGCACAGATCTTTGGTGTGCGGCTTTGGAAGTGCGGGAGAAATCCCTGCCGGTATGTCCGGCACTGGCGCGGTGGCGCCTGAGGGCGTCGTCATCCTCCCTGGAGGGCGTCATGGCAGCCCATGTTTCCGCACACTCTGAACGCCAGGGGAAACCCTAGGACCAGCTCGCTGGTCCGGGTAGCAGCGGCGCCTTGCGTCGTAGTCCTTCCTAGAGGTGCTACCTAGATGTTCAGTGATCTGGTGCTGTCGATGTGCGATGTGGGACGATGTCAGACTCCGCCTGGGACATGCACTCTCTCCCGTTCTTGTTCTGCTGTGAAAGCTCCCGTGCCAGCGACTAACTTCTGCTACTGGCTGGCAAGTTTGGATCTGAAGACGATGGACGCTGCCCTTGTGCTGCTTCTCTTGCTGTGCTTGCTCAAGATCCTCCATGGTCGGTACTGTGTTGAGGAAGCTTCGGGCTTTTGGTGTCGTCTCGGCTCATCTTTGCTCAATGACAACGCAATGAGGCCTCCCCAACCTGTTAATCGTCTCGACCTCCCGTGGCGGAGCTCCCAGTCAAGGTTCGTGCTCAGTGCTAGGCTTGGCACTCGTTGATCGGGTATGCTCCTCAGTTGTGCCTGGGACTCGATACGCACGCAGGTGCGGCGCGCTAGGCTGTTTGCTGAGTCTTGGTATTGTGATCCTCGACAGCACCCCTCATCTACTTGTGCCTCTCATGGCGATGGACCTTCTGCGTGCTAGCTTTCTTAGATAATGGGCTCATGTTTTTCTTTCTGCAGTAGTGTATGAACATCAGATGGCCGCCTCTCGTAGGCGAGACCCATCTTTCCCTCTGTAATTTCTTATGTATCCTGACCGATGTCAACCCCAGGGGCGGACAGGAGCCTGGTCTTGTTACCGTTTTTTGATGCAATACCATTCAGGTGGGGATGCACTCCCCCCGGTGACCGCTTCAAAAAAAAAAAATCACGATTACTTTCCACGAGTTGTGATGTACCTTAATATCACAATCTGTGTGTAGGACTGCCAGTGGCGGCTTCATCAATCTTGGTGCTCCCCTCGTGCTAGACCCGGCTCACCGTCGCTGCACGCGGTATTGTTTTGCCCCTGGCCCCTGGGCATGAAATCATCACCGGGATCGTGGATCAAGTTCTACAGATTATGTGCTAGCTACACGAACTATGTGGGGAACCATCTTTGATGCTCCCGAAGGAGATGAACTCACCAGTGGCCTTGGCGGTGCCCATGATGGCCTCACCCCAACCGTTCGAACTCTGACGGTCGTCTTCCTTATGGGTTCTCGAGGTTTAGATGATACTATCACTTGCTTGCAGGTGGCCAGACATTTAGGACCTATTTGTTTGGGCTTTTGCTTCTGCTTTTGGGGTCTAAACCCCAAACAAACAACCTCAAATGGGAAAGCGCTGTCTAGAAGCGCGGTGCGAAAATGCACTGGAGGAGCCAAGGAAAGCGGAAGCAGCGCCGGAGGTGCTTCCCGCAGCTTCGTACTTAAGTTCCGAATCGTTTTTCCTTCTTGCCCATGCCGTTGCTGATAATTACAAGCCCACTACCATCCGTAGCCTAAACCGGTGCCTTTCCACTTTCGCTTCGCATGCGCATCTTCCAGGCGTACGTGTTCGCAACTACGTGTTCGCGGGGACAACTTGCATAGGGTTTACATTAGGAAGGATCTATGAGATCAATTTTTCTAAGACACAAAACATGTTCAAATATCTATATTTCTTATAAAGCAAAACCCCACTAACTTATAATTAATGATTCTATCTCAACATGCAAGCTATCCACATCACTTACTATTTTAGCCAACCAATTCTCCACATCATCCCACGTGCCCTGCTGTTTGTCCGTGGCGCAGGTGGCGGACTCGCACGGGACGGTGCTGTGCTTCGATGACGATGGGCACGTCGACCAGACAAGCGAGCCGGCGAGGTCGACGACGAGCGGCGACTTGTCGGCCTTGACGGTGATGGTGTAGAGGGAGGTGTTGGGGTCCTTGGCAAGCAGGGAGATCAGTGGCGGTTGACGGTCACTGGTCGCCACCGTGCATGACAGGACCAACACGAGCGATGAGACGATGACACGACGGTACACACGGTCCGTAGAAGTGGACATTTTTTTGCAGTCGATCTGAATGAATTGGGATTTGGGGGAAGATGACCAGCTACTCGATCTGAATCCATTTATACTACTACTGGTTGATGGTAAATTTTGGGAAAAAGCTATTGAACAGCCGGCTGATCCATCAGCCGGTCTGGCTCTCGCGAGACGCGCGTGTCGTTCCGTCAAACGTACACGCCCTGACGTGTTTTCCAATTGCTGCTTTTCCTGCATCTCACATGCGACCTATGTGAGAGCTTCATCTCCGGCTGCGCTGTGACTTGGGCCGCTCGCTAGCTGCGGCCTGCCGCCGCCTACCCTCGCAGGTCGCCCGCCGCCCGAGCTTCACATCAGGCAGTGCCGCACCTACCGTCGGCCTCCTCTCCGGTGCCGCGACCTTGGCCTACTGGCTATTGCGCTCTAGGCGCCGCCAAGGCCACCGGTCGCCGCATCCATGTGCTCCAGCGGCGCCATGGACGGACAGATCAGAGAAGCTCGGAGACTCTCCATGGATGGTGGGGCGCCCAATCTTCGCCGTACTTGGAGAAGACGATGCCCCGCGACTGGATTGGGCAGGGGTTCACTCGATTTACCTTCTACACACCTCTAGAGTGGCGGATTCATGGGCGCAGAGCTCGAATCGGCCATGGGCGAGCTTCCATTGGTGATGACAAAGAGAGGTTAGTTTTTGGGTTTTATTGATGTTACATGCGATTTGTGATTTTGCTACATGTGAGACTAATTTTTGGTGTATAAGCATGAGCAAATTGCTACACTGATTTCAGTGCACATGCTAGCTATATTGAGATTTGTTGGATTTTGTCATTGGTTTTTGCTACATACGAGTGTTGTTTTTGTTGGATAAGGACGGACAAAGTGCTACATTGATTTTCTTCAAAGATCACATTTCACAGGCATTTTGGTACTACCAAATTGGGTTTGCTACATGGCTGGTTGATTTTTGCTACATGACTGTGTTTAAAGTGCTACATTCGTTTTGCTACACGTCGCCAAGCTTTATGGATCTGATTTTGTTTTGCTACATACGGTGCTACATGCGACAAAAAAATGTTGTGTTTGACTTTTGTTTGCTACATAGATCGGACGTAGCATTTCTGAAATTTTCTTTTGCTACATGCGATATTGCATACACAGATACAAAGTGCTACACGCGAAACGTTTTTGCTACATAGATCGAACGCACCAGATCGTTTCACTTGAATGATCGGACGGTTGCGGAGGCGGCTGTAGCAATGCCTCGCTACAGCCGACTGACGCGTAGCGTTCGCCTAAATTTTGTAGGGCTTGTTCTTGTTTTCTGAGGAGTTGACAATACGCAATTAAAGTCAGTAAACCTTGGCTACTCTGTGTCTTAAATTTAGACAGCGACACATGGAGATGCTGTGTGCTCATACGTGTTTCAGTTTTCAATTTTTCATCACTATATATGTTTTCTAAATAAGTAAATATGTAGGGTTTAATTATGGTTTACGATATCTTTTAGTGTCCAATTATTATTTTTTGTTTTAACGAATAGTGACCAATCTTTGAAGCTAAGGTCCATACAAGCAGTCACTCCACTAATACTGTGTACTACTCGTAGAATAGTTCTTTATAAATTGGCCTTTCAATTTTATGGTTTTCAAAAAAATTATGGTTTACAATTTTTGAAGCTTCAAATTTGAACTTCTAAAATAAAGGCGTGATCGAGTTGATACCAGTGCGCTAAATCAAGGCAAGCCAAGGTCAAAAGTCAAAATAGTAGGATGGTTAGGAGGGTGGTTGTACTCTCAGCTCACCAGAATTCAAACCTCAGGTTTGACGCTGGTGTTTCTCATTTAGGCGGAATATTCTCCAGTGGGAGGCGGAGTTCCCGTCGATAGCGAGACGTCCGTGGTGACTTCGTCAATCTCAAGACCTGATCCGCCGGTTCAGTCTGTCGAAAGTGCTCATAGGGGTAGGGTGGACGTGTGTGCGTTCATAGAGGGTGAGTGTATGTGGGTGTATGTGAGCTTCTGCGTTGTACTGTGTTTCGGAAAAAAAAAAATCAAAAGTCAAAACAGGTTACGTAGTTCACAGGCATTCAGATCTTCCAGAATAGTCAACTGAATCTAGCTGCAGCCTGCATGGAAGAAAACCCGGAGCTACGTTGCCGACGTTTTGCCAACGTGTTGTGCACAACCCCTACCCTAGGACGTGTTGAATCAACCGTACCCTTATCTGTCAAGATTTGAACCAAATTACTCGCATCGTTTATTTATGGTTTACATCTATCAACTTATATTACACAATTCAATGAGCAAACGAAGAATTGCATATATATAAACAAGATTCAACAAGTCCCAACACATTTCTCCACGCCAAAACACTCATCTAGCAAGTAGCATCGTTTCATCACTCCATTCACCAAGCAAGATGGCTCTGAATCTCCAAACTTTTCTTCACCTCTTCCTCCTCTCCATTCTCCTACGCACATCATCTTCAGATCATAGTCTCGTGGAAGCCATTGCTCCTGCGATCAATGCCTTGGTGGCTCCAATCACCAAAGACGCCAAGACCTCGCTCTACACGATCTCGCTCTCGCGCAAGGAGTACCTGCTCGACCTCTCCGGCCCGCTTCTCTGGTCGCCCTGCTCCGCCGCGCACCCCACCGTCGCGTGTTCCTGCGCCGAGTGCGCCGGCGCGTCGGGGGCGCAAAGGTACTTCGATCACGGCCGATGCGCGTGCACCGCCCGCCCGACGAACCCCGTGACTCGCGAGCGGGCCGTCGGGGACCTCACGCCCGTCGACGTCGTCACGAACGCAACCGACGGCAGCACGCCGACGTCCGAGGTCACTGTCGCCGGCGTCCTCTCTGCGTGCGCGCCGGCCGGCCTCCTCGGGGCGTTGCCGGCCACGGCATCCGGCAACGCGGGCCTCGGCCGGGGCGGCGTGAGCCTGCCGAGCCAACTCTACACGAAGCTCTCGCTCAAGCAGCAGTTCGCCGTCTGCCTGCCGAGCACGACCGCCGCGGCCGGCGTAGCGTTTTCGGGGCCGGTCCGTACGGTCTCATGCCGCCGACGCAATTCGACGCGAGCACCGTCCTCTCCTACACGCCCCTCGTGAGCAACCCGAGGAACCCGTCCGCGTACACCATCCAGCTCGCCGGCATCGCCATCAACCAAGAGGCCGTCCAGCTCCCGCCCGGCGCGCTCGACCTCGTCACGCTCGACACGGCGTTGCCGTACACCGTGCTGCGGCGCGACGTGTACCGCGCGTTCGTGTCGGCGTTCGAGCGTGCGACGGCTCAGATGCCGCGCGTCCCGGCCGTGGCGCCGTTCGAGGTATGCTTCAACAGCAGCGCACTCGGGTTCACGAGGGTCGGGTACGCGGTGGCGCCGGTGGACCTGGTGATGGCGCGCGGCGGCGGGAACTGGACGGTGTTCGGGTCGAACTCGCTGGCGCAGGTGGCGGAGGAGACGGCGTGCCTGGCGTTCGTCGACGGCGGGTGGGCGGCGCCCAGCGCGGTGGCCGTCGGCGGGTTTCAGATGGAGGACAACCTGTTGCTGTTCGACGAGGCGGCGTCCAGGCTCGGGTTCAGCGGCACGCTGCTCTTCATCAGGACCACCTGTGGCAACTTCAACTTCGCGAGGAACTGAGGACCGCGCTTTCTTTGTGACATGAATTGGTACGGCCGCGAGACGAACCTTCACTTTGTAGTGCTTTGGAATTTCGAATAGGCGCTGAACTTTGTAATAAATAGTTTGCTAATTATCATTTGTCTCAATCTCAATGTCTGAAATTGCAGATTACTTTATTAGATCTAAATGAAACTTTCCATTTCTAAACGTTATTAGATCTAAACGAACCTTCACTTTGAGAATGTAGATTTCACTCGGCATTATGATAATTGTTCTACGTCATATTATCATTTGAAAAATAACTCTGATCACTACTTGTGAGGTTAATGTGAGACATTTTAGGATAATATTAGCTTTCATTTTTGTCACATAAGAAATCAGTGAAGAGGACGTGAAAATCAGATACATCGAAGATGACAAAAGGAATATAGAGAATCCTTGAATTGTGTAATCTTGAATAGTCCCGCTGTAACTCGTCCTTTTATACAATTTGTCAAACCAACAAATGCCAACTCAATAGATAAAATTTGCTTATACATTTGGAAATAATCAAAAATTTGCTTATGTTTGATGAGCTTGGGTTATGACCCTTGCCATTGTCTAGATTTTGAGCACAGTTAAAATAAATGAGATTTTTTTTTTGAAGCCGATAAATGAGAATATAATAATCAAGAACTACACATATCATCATGTTATCGTCGCATCAGAGGATGAATATCACATTGGAAATTTGAATTTCCAAATTATAAGGAATAATCATTTAATAATATATTTATATGACAGATAAATTGTGCAAAATGAGATTTGAATAATACAGGTCTTTATTGTTCAATTCAGTAATTTTCTTACAACATGACAAGTGCAAAAAAAATTACTTATTTATTTATCATTTATTATTACATGTAGTACTAGGCGCTGCAAGTGAAATATAAAAATTACAGGTGGTAGTCAAGTAAAACACCGTAGTTGAACATGAAGTAAAAGGTCTAGGGCAGCCTAGTGAAATTGAAGTGGCCGCAATGCGCGTAGTAGGGCAGCCTGAGGAACCCGAGCCGCTTCTTTTCCAGGTCGAACTGCAGCACGAAGTTCTCCATCTGGAACCCTCCGACGATCACCGCCGGTGCCTTGCTGTCCCCGGCCTTCACACCCTTCATCTCCACGAAAGCCAAACACACCTTCCCCCCCTTCACGTCCACCATCGAGTTCACCCCCGTCATCGTCCAGTTCTTCCCGCCGCCGACCGCCAGTGTCAGGCTCGGCACCATGTACCCGAGCCGCGTGTTGGCCAGCGTCCGCGCGTCGTAGCACAGCTCGAACGGTGCCACTGGCTTCACCGCACGCGCGTACTGCCACTGCGCCGCCACCGCCTTGCCGAACGCGGCCACGAACGGGCGGTACACGTCGGCGCGGAGCACGGTGTAGGGAACCGTCGTGCCGAGCACCACGCCGCCGGTGGCGAGCGCGCGCGGTGGGAGGGGCACGCGGGAGTTCTCGAGCGCGATATACTTGACCCCGACGTAGTACGCGGGGTTGCCCTTCCTGGCCAGGAGCGGCGTGTACTCCAGCGACTCGGTGTACTCTAGGGACCCCGTGTACTGCAGGTACAGCGGGCTGCCGCCGAAGATTGCCACACCGTCGCCGTTGGCGCCGCCGGTTGGCAGGCAGAGGAGGAACTTCTTGGCGACCTTCTGCGACGACGCCACCTGCGCGGGCAGCGCCAGGCCGGAGCGCGAGCCCGGCCACGCCCGAGGCACCCCGCGGCAGCGACTCCAGAAGCTTCTTCGTCGTTCCGCACGCGGACATAGCCCTGACGGACACCTGACTCACGGCGTTCCTCCCGTCGGTTGTGTTGGCTACGAACCGCGTGTGGACAAGTCTCCCGGCGGCGCACGCGCCGGTGACCGGGTTGTACGGGTACGCCGTGCACGTCCTGTCCTTGCGCGCGTCACGGCCGCAGCCGGCCGCGCGGCAGCCCGGGACGGGGTAGGCGTTGGCGAGCCTGCAGGTGTCGCTCTTGCACGGGAACGCCGCCGGCAGGTGGCCGCGCTGGCAGGTCGACCAGACGAGCGGGCCGGAGATGTCGACGACGAGGTTGGCGCCGTCGTAGAGGGGTATTGTGTAGAGGGAGGTGGCGAGGTCCTTGGTCACCGGAACGACCACCGGAAGATGCTGGCACGACGCCAGCGCAACGAGGGAGACGGCAAGGACGAGGAGGACGGGGAGTCGTGATCGTGACATCTTTCTTCTACCTTGGAACTGTACTATAGGTTGGTGGGTGTGTATAATCGATCGGTGCGTGTGTGCCTGTTTATATAGTACTCGTGGTGATCAGAATTCAGGGATATCGATTCTCGACACCGGAATTAATGGTCAAATCCCGTCGACGGCGAGAGCCGGCTGTAGCAGTTACACTGTTTTAGACGGCCACCGTGTGGGATCTTGCTGCGGCGTAGTACACAGGAAGGTATAGTGTGGATGGGTGTGATCAGTGATCCATGCAGTGTCCGCCTAGAAAAACCATGTTCATCTATCCGTCCATTCCAGTGGGACGAACAGTCTTCTTGCACGCTGTCTATCTCGCGTTATCCACGATTTGGAAACGGAGGGACTACATATCCGGGCTCAAATGCTGCTGACAGAATGAAAAAAATCGAAAATTAGTAAAACATTTGAATTTTTCTGTAAACAATTAGTAACGAACATATACAAGTGTTTTAAATACGTGCCAAGAATTTTGGAAATGTTTTACTATTTTTTTTGGCACAAAGCACAACAAATGTCATTTCACCATAAAACTTGGCACATCTATGGAACATTTTTGTATGTTCAGTATTTTTCGGAACCCATTGTGAATTTCCGATACTTGGGAAACAAAAAGACAACAAAGCGAAACAATCAAACGTGAGAGGTTTAAACTTTAAAACATCTACTCCCTTCGTGCATGAAAGGATGTCTCAACTTTCTTTAAATTTGCATGTATCTACAAACTAAAACATGTTTACATACATGCATATTTAGACAAAGTTGAGACATCTTTTTATGAACGTCATCCATTCCATTACAAGTCTCACTTGGTGTTATTGCATTGGACGCATCATATGTCGTATACCAATTGAGTACAAAACTTGTCCCCATAAATCAAAACCAGTTGGATAAAAAATGGTTACAACCAAGAACCACCGTCACAATGGGCGGTCACTCACGAGCGTATAATTTAGTACAGTAGCTCTCAAGTGTTGATAAGGTTTGAGGATCTATTGTCGATATTTTTCAATTTAGGTTTGATTTAAAAGGTTTAGTTTTTTTTAGTGTCGCATGAGTATTGTACTCTCTCCGTCCCAATGCATGTGGCATCTTCGTTTTACGTGCACATTCACAACTGATTTAACCACTAATATATGAGAATTATGCCAAAAATTGTGTATTAGGGACGGAGGGAGTATCACTTATGCGTTTCTTTTTAAAAAACAGGAATAGACCTCTAGCCCGCGTCGATTAATGATGCACATTTTCAACGCGGCAATTCCTCACTTAATTGGAGATCCACCCAACTATCTTGGTCGTTCAATTTGTATTCAACGGAGGATATGACTCCTAGTAATTGATGCATTGATAGTAAAAAATCCGTTAATACGTGGTTTTAATTTTTTTGTTTTTGGTAATGCATGTCCGAAAATTTCTTCTTAGTATATGCACCAAGATAAAATTACAAACAACTAGAAGTACCAATAATGCAACTCCACAACTAGTTGGACGTCTTCTTTAGCTATGCAAGCCATGTTTTATTTCAAGATGCGTGCGGGCTTTTTACTGAGTGACCCGTTAGTTTGAGGGATTCCCCATTATGCAGCCCTATCCATTTTGTAGATAACATCTTTTAATTTGTATCAAAACTGATGCCAATCATTTTTATATGTTTCAGAATTCAGATCAGTGCATGACTATCATGAAAAACATATAAAAAAATGCAAAACAAACATATCCATCGTTGGACCTAGCTAGGATGCGCACGATAGGTCGGGGACATCCAATTGATTGTGAAATAGTTGCGTTACCGGAGGCACACGAGCTCTAACAAACTATTAAAATAGGATTACATGCGTTTATTTATTATTTATTTATTTAAAAAACCGTAGATAAAAATCTTTCTTTCTTTCTTTCTTTCTACAGGCAATAAAAGTTTAAAACCCTCCTAGTCAAATTGAAAAATTACAGGCAATAGTCCGATTAAACACCGTAGTCTGTAGCTAAACATGATTATTATTATTAGGGCATGTACAATGGGGAGTGTTTAGGGAGATGCTTAAGGAAATAAGCCGGTTCTTATCTAAGCATTGGTGCTTATTTATAGAAGAAAGGTGCTTAACTATGCACCTCTCCAATACAAATAAGCACTAGTGCTTAACAAAAAATCTGGTTTCTTTTTTTAAGCACCTCTCTAATCACTTCCCATTGTACATGACCTTAGGCGCTCCGGCTGAAATTGAACGTGCTGCACGGCGAGTAGAAGGGCAGCCTGAGGAACCCGAGCCGCTTCTTCTCCAGGTCGAACTGCAGCACGAAGTTCTCCATCTGGAACCCTCCCACGACCACCGCCGGCGCATTTACGTCCCCGGCCTTCACCCCCTTCATCTCCACGAAGGCCAGGCACGCCGTCCCCTGCTTCACGTTCACCATCGAGTTCACACCGGTCATCGTCCAGTTCTTCCCTCCGTCCAGCGCCAGGGTGACGCTCGGCACCATGTACCCGATGTGCGTGTCGACCAGCGTCCGGGCGTCGTAGCATAGCCCGAACGGCGCCACGGGCTTCACCGCGCGCGCGTACTGCCACTGCGCCGCCATAGCCTTGCCGAACGCGGCCACGAACGGGCGATACACGTCGGCGCGGAGCACGGTGAAGGGCACCGTCGTGCGGAGCACCACGCCGCCGGTCGTGAGCGCGCGTGCCGGAACGGGTACGCGGGAGCTCTCGAGCGCGATATACTTGACGGTGATGAAATAAGCGGGGTTGTCTTTTTTGGTGAGGACCGGCGTGTACTCGAGCGACTGCGTGAACTCCGGCTGCCCCTCCAGGAGGTACAGAGGACCGCCGCCGAAAATGGCCACGCCGTTACCGTAAGAGCCGCTGCCGGGGAGGCAGAGGAGGAACTTTTTGGCGACCTTCTGCGACGACGCCACCTGCGCGGGCAGCGCCAGGCCGGAGCCCGCGAGCCCGGCCACGCCCGATGCGCCCCGTGGCAGCGACGCCAGGAACTTCTTCGTCGTTCCGCACGCGGACATGGCCCTGACAGACACCTGTCTCACCGGGTTCCTCCCGTCGGTGGTGTTGGCCACGAACCGCGTGTGTACAATGCTCCCGGCGGCGCATTCGCCCGTGACCGGGTTGTACGGGTACGCCGTGCACGTCTTATCCTTGCGCGCGTCATGGCCGCAGCCGGCCGCGCGGCAGCCCGGGACGGGGTAGGCGTTGGCGAGCCTGCAGGTGTCGCTCTTGCACGGGAACGCCGCCGGCAGGTGTCCGCGCTGGCAGGTCGACCAGACGAGCGGGCCGGAGATGTCGAGGACGAGGTTGGCGCCGTCGTAGAGGGGTATTGTGTAGAGCGAGGTGGCGAGGTCCTTGGTCACCGGAACGACCACCGGAAGATGCTGGCACGACGCCAGCGCAACGAGGGAGACGGCGGCAAGCACGAGGAGGACGGGGAGTCGTGATCGTGGCATCTTTCTTCTACCTT
Organism: Poa pratensis; assembly: GCA_947311845.1. Classification (NCBI taxonomy): domain Eukaryota; kingdom Viridiplantae; phylum Streptophyta; class Magnoliopsida; order Poales; family Poaceae; genus Poa; species Poa pratensis. The sequence goes on along the minus strand of CAMZMU010000061.1, from coordinate 44,464,630 downwards.
GGAACTGTACTAGGTCGGTGGGTGTGTATACTCGATCGGTGCGTGTGTGCCTGTTTATATAGTACTCGTGGTGATCAGAATTCAGGGATATCGATTCTCGACACCGGAATTAATGGTCAAATCCCGTCGACGGCGAGAGCCGGCTGTAGCAGTTACACTGTTTTAGACGGCCACCGTGTGGGATCTCGCTGCGGCGTAGTACACAGGAAGGTATAGTGTGGATGGGTGTGATCAGTGATCCATGCAGTGTCCGCCTAGAAAAACCATGTTCATCTATCCGTCCATTCCAGTGGGACGAACAGTCTTCTTGCACGCTGTCTATCTCGCGTTATCCACGATTTGGAAACGGAGGGACTACATATCCGGGCTCAAATGCTGCTGACAGAATGAAAAAAATCGAAAATTAGTAAAACATTTGAATTTTTCTGTAAACAATTAGTAACGAACATATACAAGTGTTTTAAATACGTGCCAAGAATTTTGGAAATGTTTTACTATTTTTTTTGGCACAAAGCACAACAAATGTCATTTCACCATAAAACTTGGCACATCTATGGAACATTTTTGTATGTTCAGTATTTTTCGGAAGCCATTGTGAATTTCCGATACTTGGGAAACAAAAAGACAACAAAGCGAAACAATCAAACGTGAGAGGTTTAAACTTTAAAACATCTACTCCCTTCGTGCATGAAAGGATGTCTCAACTTTCTTTAAATTTGCATGTATCTATGTTTACATACATGCATATTTAGACAAAGTTGAGACATCTTTTTATGAACGTCATCCATTCCATTACAAGTCTCACTTGGTGTTATTAAATTGGACGCATCATATGTCGTATACCAATTGAGTACAAAACTTGTCCCCATAAATCAAAACCAGTTGGATAAAAAATGGTTACAACCAAGAACCACCGTCACAATGGGCGGTCACTCACGAGCGTATAATTTAGTACAGTAGCTCTCAAGTGTTGATAAGGTTTGAGGATCTATTGTCGATATTTTTCAATTTAGGTTTGATTTAAAAGGTTTAGTTTTTTTTAGTGTCGCATGAGTATTGTACTCTCTCCGTCCCAATGCATGTGGCATCTTCGTTTTACGTGCACATTCACAACTGATTTAACCACTAATATATGAGAATTATGCCAAAAAATTGTGTATTAGGGACGGAGGGAGTATCACTTATGCGTTTCTTTTAAAAAAACAGGAATAGACCTCTAGCCCGCGTCGATTAATGATGCACATTTTCAACGTGGCAATTCCACACTTAATTGGAGATCCACCCAACTATCTTGGTCGTTCAATTTGTATTCAACGGAGGATATGACTCCTAGTAATTGATGCATTGATAGAAAAAAATCCGTTAATACGTGGTTTTAATTTTTTTGTTTTTGGTAATGCATGTCCGAAAATTTCTTCTTAGTATATGCACCAAGATAAAATTACAAACAACTAGAAGTACCAATAATGCAACTCCACAACTAGTTGGACGTCTTCTTTAGCTATGCAAGCCATGTTTTATTTCAAGATGCGTGCGGGCTTTTTACTGAGTGACCCGTTAGTTTGAGGGATTCCCCATTATGCAGCCCTATCCATTTTGTAGATAACATCTTTTAATTTGTATCAAAACTGATGCCAATCATTTTTATATGTTTCAGAATTCAGATCAGTGCATGACTATCATGAAAAACATATAAAAAATGCAAAACAAACATATCCATCGTTGGACCTAGCTAGGATGCGCACGATAGGTCGGGGACATCCAATTGATTGTGAAATAGTTGCGTTACCGGAGGCACACGAGCTCTAACAAACTATTAAAATAGGATTACATACGTTTATTTATTATTTATTTATTTAAAAAACCGTAGATAAAAATCTTTCTTTCTTTCTTTCTTTCTACAGGCAATAAAAGTTTAAAACCCTCCTAGTCAAATTGAAAAATTACAGGCAATAGTCCGATTAAACACCGTAGTCCGTAGCTAAACATGATTATTATTATTAGGGCATGTACAATGGGGAGTGTTTAGGGAGATGCTTAAGGAAATAAACCGGTTCTTATCTAAGCATTGGTGCTTATTTATAGAAGAAAGGTGCTTAACTATGCACCTCTCCAATACAAATAAGCACTAGTGCTTAACAAAAAATCTGGTTTCTTTTTTTAAGCACCTCTCTAATCACTTCCCATTGTACATGACCTTAGGCGCTCCGGCTGAAATTGAACGTGCTGCACGGCGAGTAGAAGGGCAGCCTGAGGAACCCGAGCCGCTTCTTCTCCAGGTCGAACTGCAGCACGAAGTTCTCCATCTGGAACCCTCCCACGACCACCGCCGGCGCATTTACGTCCCCGGCCTTCACCCCCTTCATCTCCACGAAGGCCAGGCACGCCGTCCCCTGCTTCACGTTCACCATCGAGTTCACACCGGTCATCGTCCAGTTCTTCCCTCCGTCCAGCGCCAGGGTGACGCTCGGCACCATGTACCCGATGTGCGTGTCGACCAGCGTCCGGGCGTCGTAGCATAGCCCGAACGGCGCCACGGGCTTCACCGCGCGCGCGTACTGCCACTGCGCCGCCATAGCCTTGCCGAACGCGGCCACGAACGGGCGATACACGTCGGCGCGGAGCACGGTGAAGGGCACCGTCGTGCGGAGCACCACGCCGCCGGTCGTGAGCGCGCGTGCCGGAACGGGTACGCGGGAGCTCTCGAGCGCGATATACTTGACGGTGATGAAATAAGCGGGGTTGTCTTTTTTGGTGAGGACCGGCGTGTACTCGAGCGACTGCGTGAACTCCGGCTGCCCCTCCAGGAGGTACAGAGGACCGCCGCCGAAAATGGCCACGCCGTTACCGTAAGAGCCGCTGCCGGGGAGGCAGAGGAGGAACTTTTTGGCGACCTTCTGCGACGACGCCACCTGCGCGGGCAGCGCCAGGCCGGAGCCCGCGAGCCCGGCCACGCCCGATGCGCCCCGTGGCAGCGACGCCAGGAGCTTCTTCGTCGTTCCGCACGCGGACATGGCCCTGACAGACACCTGTCTCACCGGGTTCCTCCCGTCGGTGGTGTTGGCGACGAACCGCGTGTGTACAATGCTCCCGGCGGCGCATGCGCCCGTGACCGGGTTGTACGGGTACGCCGTGCACGTCTTATCCTTGCGCGCGTCATGGCCGCAGCCGGCCGCGCGGCAGCCCGGGACGGGGTAGGCGTTGGCGAGCCTGCAGGTGTCGCTCTTGCACGGGAACGCCGCCGGCAGGTGTCCGCGCTGGCAGGTCGACCAGACGAGCGGGCCGGAGATGTCGAGGACGAGGTTGGCGCCGTCGTAGAGGGGTATTGTGTAGAGCGAGGTGGCGAGGTCCTTGGTCACCGGAACGACCACCGGAAGATGCTGGCACGACGCCAGCGCAACGAGGGAGACGGCGGCAAGCACGAGGAGGACGGGGAGTCGTGATCGTGGCATCTTTCTTCTACCTTGAACTGTACTAGGTCGGTGGGTGTGTATACTCGATCGGTGCGTGTGTGCCTGTTTATATAGTAAGTACTCGTGGTGATCAGAATTCAGGGATATCGATTCTCGACACCGGAATTAATGGTCAAATCCCGTCGACGGCGAGAGCCGAATGTAGCAGTTACACTGTTTTGGACGGCCACCGTGTGGGATCTTGCTGCGGCGTAGTACACAGGAAGGTATAGTGTGGATGGGTCTGATCAATGATCCTTGCAGTGTTGGACTAGAAAAACCATGTTCATCTATCCGTCCATTCCGGTGGGACGAACAGTTTTCTTGCACGCTGTTTATCCAGCATCTCGCGTTATGCACGACTTGGAAACGGAGGTACTACATATCCGGGCTCACATGTTGCTGGCAAAATGAAAAATTGAAAACTATTTGATTTTTTTTAAACAATTAGTAACGAACATACTCCCTCCGTTCGGAATTAATCTACATTCTACTCCAAAATTTGTTCGGAATTAGTCTACATCCTTTCGAAATTAATCTACATTCTACTCCAAAATTTGTTCGGAATTAGTCTACATCCTGAGTGGGTCCCACCTCGGTTTGCTTTTCCAATGCAAGGATTGCATTAATTAAGATGGATTTAACCAATGAGATGGTTTGTTTCTTGTGAGACCATAATTATGATGTATGGTAGGGTGTGCAAAAGTAGTACTCCCTCCTTCTCAGTTTACACTGCGCGCATGTGGATTCTCTTGGACCAAGGTTGTAGGTGATTGGCTGTAAAATAGTTTGCTAATGCACCTAATTGTAAACAATTAACTTCCTAGTTACTCCCGTTAGCCATTATTCTCATGCATGCATTGGTGGACTTCACTTTGGCAGCTGCATGCAGGAATCCTAAACCGCATACTACTATATATAAAGGACGCTGGAATCAGCGCGCTGATAGCGCTCCGGGTACTGTAGCATCGCGCGAAGCTACAGTACCCGGCGGGTGAACAGTGTTTTTTTTTTCTCTTTTTTTATAATTTTTTTGTTCTCCCTAAAATTATATATATACACGAAATATATACGTATCAACGAGTAAGTTCCATCCCCGTGAACGGTTTCGAGTTTTGTCAACTCTAACTCCTCAATTTTGGAAATAATTTTGTCAAAAAATTTGCAGACAAGTCCCCGCGCTTCCCACAAATTATTACCTATACCTACCTAAATACATTAAAGACACTGAGAAAATTTGCAGACAAGTCCCCGCGCTTCGCACAAATTATTACCTATACCTACCTAAATACATTAAAGACACTGAGAATAGCGAGCTGAGAACGCTCGGGCACTGCAGCGTCGTGCAAAGCTACAGTGCCCGGTTGCCTCCGCGCCGTCGATCATTGATCCGACGGTCCACGTCCGACATACTATATAAAGGACGCTGGAATCAGCGCGCTGATAGCGCTCCGGGTACTGTAGCATCGCGCGAAGCTACAGTACCCGGCGGGTGAACAGTGTTTTTTTTTTCTCTTTTTTTATAATTTTTTTGTTCTCCCTAAAATTATATATATACACGAAATATATACGTATCAACGAGTAAGTTCCATCCCCGTGAACGGTTTCGAGTTTTGTCAACTCTAACTCCTCAATTTTGGAAATAATTTTGTCAAAAAATTTGCAGACAAGTCCCCGCGCTTCCCACAAATTATTACCTATACCTACCTAAATACATTAAAGACACTGAGAAAATTTGCAGACAAGTCCCCGCGCTTCGCACAAATTATTACCTATACCTACCTAAATACATTAAAGACACTGAGAATAGCGAGCTGAGAACGCTCGGGCACTGCAGCGTCGTGCAAAGCTACAGTGCCCGGTTGCCTCCGCGCCGTCGATCATTGATCCGACGGTCCACGTCCGACATACGCGCCGCTTGCTTGCATTAAGGTCCTCGCACTTTCCAAAAAATACGACTCGGTCCTCCGGTCGCCGCATTCTTGCAACAAAGCCCTCGCACTTTCCAAAAAATGTAACTCGGTCCTCCGGCCACCGCTTTCTTGCAACAAAGTCCTCGCACTTTCCAGAAAATGTGCCTCGGTCCTACGGACGCCGCTTTCTTGCAGTAAGGTCCTCGCACTTTCCAAAAAATGTAACTCGGTCCTCCAGAATAAAACATTTTTGTATAAGAGTCTTTTGTTTAAACAATTTCCATAAAATGATTAATGTTGTAAAATCAACAACTTTAAGTCTGTCCATCAGAAAAATATGAATAATATATCAAAATGCTCAGAACGACAAATACTAACTATTTATGACAAAATACAAAAATAATTGAACATTTCAATTTGGTAAATACTTGGAGATAATCTAAATGCATTTTCTCTAATTATAAAATTAAATTAAATAAATGCATCGTTCGCAATTAGACTCTTGGACGGAGCCGCCGCCGGCGCCGATGCGGACCGCCGCCGTTGCAGGCCTCCCCCCACGAATAGAAGGCGGCCACTTATTCCAATCGATCCCACAAATTTCATAAAAATGTCCAACTTATGCACGATCACAAAATGCAAAAATATTTTAAACGGGAAGGTTCATCTCAGTGGTCCTGCTCCAAACAAAATGTTTGGACTTTCCAACATTCTCCCACTCAAAACATACATTTCGTACCTAATGACAAAATTAATATTTCGAGCTGCCGTCTTTTTATTCACCTCTACACGCACGCTGAAATCAGCCAAAATTCCATAAAGTCCGCATCTTAATCAACAAAAACAGCGATACAGTACATACTTACATGACTTGATTTTAATTCTAAAATTTCTCTTAAAGGGCGCGGCGTGCCGTCGCGCCGAATTCCACTAGTACACACCAACGAAAGGGAAAAATAGGAGACGAAACTGCCGGCTTTAGCTCTGTTTACTGCCCCTAATTAACGCGCAGTTAATGCAAAGGCGCCTAAAACAGCTCCGGATGTGGAAATGCATGATATTTGAAATGCGCAGTGTAAACCGAGAAGGAGGGAGTACTAATAAATACAGCCTAATTTGTCTGAATTTTTCTAGAATGTAGACTAAAAGCGAACGGAGGGAGTATACAAGTGTTTTAAATACATGCCAAGTATTTTTTTTTGAAATGTTTTACTATTTTTTTTCGGTACACAGCACAACAAATTAATGTCATTTCACCACAAAACTTGGCACATTTATGGGACATTTGTATATGTTCAGTATTTTTCGGGCACTATTAGCATGTGAGACCGGAAGCCATTGTGAGTTTCCAATACTTGGGAACGAAAAGAAAACAAAGCGAAACAATCAAACGTCAGAGAGAACATACAGTGGTTTAAACTTTAAAACATCTATGTGATTTCATCCATTCCATTACAAGTCTCTCTTGGTGTTATTGCATTGCACGCATCCTACGTCGTGTACCAATTGAGTAAAAAACTTTTCCCCATAAATCAAAACCACTTGAATAAAAAATGGTTACAACCGATAACCGCCATCACAATGGGGCGGTCAAGTCACGGGCGTATAATTTAGTACAGTAGCTTTCAAATGTTGATAGTGTTTATACTGAGTGAGGTTTGAGGATTTATTGTCGATATTTTTAATTTAGGTTTGATTTAAAACGTTTAGTTTTTTTAGTGTAGCATGAGTATTGTACTCTCTCCGTCCCAATGCATGTGGCGTCTTAGTTTTACATGCACATTCACAATTGATTTAACCACTAATATATGAGAATTATGCCAAAAACTTGTGTATTAGGGACAGAGGGAGTATCACTTATGCGTTTCTTTTCAAAAACAAGAACAAACCTCTAGCCTCTGCGTCGATTAATGATGCACATTTTCAAAGCGGTAATTCCACACTTAATTGGAGGTCCACGCAACTGTCGTGACCGTCCAATTTGTATTCAACAGATTCTTGACTCCTAGTAATTGATGTATTGATAGATAAAAAATTCTGTTAATGCGTGGTTTTAATTGTTTTTAGTAACTAGCACAATGGCCCTCGCAAATGCGAGGGCGTCATCTGTACTTGGCTGGAAGTGTTACAGAAACAACAATAATGTTTCTTTGATATCAAATTATTTCCCACTATACTATAAACATTTTTTTTCTACAACTATTACAAATGTGCAGGTAAGGAAAATATCACGTATGTGAGTAACATCTTTGGCAATCTAAATTTTGTGGGATGTGTTGAAGCACCCGTGTTATTGATATTGAATCTGTAAATTTAACTATATTTCTTACTTGATGTTAGAACAATACATGAGGTTAGTTATCTTTGATAATAAAAATCGTTGAATTAAGATAAAACGGTCTATATTGCTTAATAGGTATGTCAAATTTAAATTGTGTGAGTCATCTTGTTCTGATGTTTTTTCCTCTCACACACTTCATGTTACAATGTTTAACGCTTTAGAAGCATAAACGTCGCAAAATTTTGGCCACTATTTTTGTATGAATATAATGCTAAATATACATTATTATCTTCTAGGCATATTAGTTAACACGTTTGTACATATATAGTCAAAATTACAGAAGTATAATTCAAAGTTTTCCACTCTTAACTTATCCTGATCTTCGTTCAATGATTCTACACACACGGTCATATGTATTTTCTGCATTACGCAAAATGACTACTCAAATTTGATATCATAGTTCAAGACTCTTAATTAGTAATCAATTTTAGGGAATGAAATTTGCTCTTATGTTGATTTTGTTACGTGAGAGAAAGACACATACAATAGCCCAAATATATGAACCGTACAAACCAAGCAATATCGGCCAATAATTCATAAAATTAAGTGATAAAACAATATATCCTCCTTAATAGGTAGGTAACATTAACTGGTGTGTGAATTATCATGGTCCAATGTTTCTCCCTCTCATTTACACACTTCATGTCACAATGGGCAATATTTTAGAAACATGATGTGCTAAACTTTGGCCATTATTTTTGTACGAATATACTACTAAAAGATAAATTATTTTCCTCTGGGTGTATCCTTAATATGTTTATACATTAATAAGAAAAGTTAGAGAAGTATAAGACTCCAAATTTTCCATACTCTTAACTTATCATGATCATCGTTCAATGGTTCTACACACCAGGTCGTTGTATTTTCTGTGTTATGCAAATGACTACGCGGCTTAAATAGCATAGTTCATTACTCTTAATCAACTGTACGATTGGAATGCCATCTGGTTTTTACGTCTGAGTTTGTTACATGAGATAAAGACACATACAATAGTCCAAATATGTCTACTATACAAACCAAGCAATATCGGACAAACTGTTCATGAGAACTAACGGTGTACTTTTTCAGATCCTCGGATTAAAAAAATATTGAAACATCGCGTGGATACTAAATGAAACATATAAAGCAAATTTGTGGTGACTTAGCCCTTTTGCATCATTTAGCCAAAATATTTTATAGTGTAAGGGGCGATCCGTCTAAAGTGTGTCGACTAATGTTGTATCTTCATCAATTTTGAAGGTTGTTATGCTTTGTGACTCATAAATAAAAATATTCCTTTAGTAGAAAGACATTCTCATCCTCGCAAAAATATGTGTTGACTCATCTATGTGTGTATCATTAAACAGCCAAGTTTCTTGGTGTGAGGGACATCAGTTGATAATGCAACTAATGTTGTGACTTTTTTAATTAAAATTTCATGACTCTGGATTTTCTTATGCCTTTTGTGAGTCCCTCTATGCGTACTCAATTATAGTAGCAATGTGCATAGTGCGACTAATGTCGTAACTTCATTATTTCAAAAATTTCACGACTTGGGAATTATACAAGCTTTTTGAGAGTGTGTTGGTATGATGGTAGTCAAATTGTTTTAGAAATTATGTGTACTCAATCATAGAACATTTCCTCCATTCACAATTACCCCGCATTCGGGGTTTAGCAAATCAATCTTATAAAATTTGACCAATAAAATCTTTATATTAGAATCAACATAAAATATATTTTCATGTTATAAAATTTACTATTATGAATGTGGATATTTTTTGCTCCATCTTTGATCAAAATTTACGAAATTTGATTTTGACTAAATTTATAACGTGGGCGAAATAAAGCGGAGAGGAAGTACATATTGATCAGTTTATTTTTCTTTCTAAAATGTCCATATTCTAGCAGATCTAATTTTATTGCTACTTTTATTTATCAAACTTTACAAAATTTGATTCTGACTAAATTCGTACCGCAGCCTAAATATAGAGTACGTACTGATGAGTTTGTTTTTTTCTAAACGGTCCATATCCGAGTAAGCTCTAATCCTTTGGCACCACGTTTTTATTTTTGTTGCTGGCTCCTATCACGTTCCCTCGTAGCTACTTAGTCTCGTACACTTTCCACCACGTTCAAGCAACTTTTTTTTCCTTTGCTTTCAGCCACGTTCCAGCCAAGCTGTAGTATCGCAAGTTTTTTTTTCGCTTCCAGCCAACACGTTCCAGCCAGGTGTTCGTACCGTACACGGTTGAGTTTTTAAATAGATACACATCTAGGTCGTGTGATATACGTGTTAACACAACATAAAACGTGTCAAACTTGTTACGTAGGTACTAACTTTTCGTAAAATCTCATCCACATATTTTAGATCTAACTGCTATAATTAATTTAGATGATGTGCATTAACGTGGTGGCTTTATTAGACACCCTTATTTTACTTTTAGTATATAATAGATGCATATCCAAAAAATTCTTCTTAGTATATGAATCATCAAAAAAATTACATAAATCAGAAAATTGTTGATAATACATTGATATTTGAACTTTGTGTACGAATCCTAAAACAGATGGACGACCATGATAAGTCGGGGAAGTAAGTGTGGGTTTGCATTTTTGTGCACATTTTATCTAACCCTGCCAGCCCCTAGCTTCCAAAACGAACTCCCCACAGATATGTGATTTCTGGTCACCGCGGCATTTGATGGATTTGGTACTTGTTTGAGTATTATAAGGAGAAAAACTAGCTACTGCTAGCTCATCACACCGCAAGAAAATTAATGGTAGTCTCGATTCTCACGATGCCCGGATTCATGGCGTGCCGCCCGTTCCCGGCAAGACTCCTCGTCGGTGCAACCTGTCTGTAGGTCAATGCACCGGAGCACATTTCGAGAGAGCACAGGACAGATAGATCGTGAGACTAGTCACAATGGGAAGTAGCATACTCCCTCCGTCCTCGAATAAGTGGACGTTTAACATTTAAAATTTTCCACAAAAGAGTGTACTTCTACCTTCCCAATGTACTTAAAAGTAGATAATAATGCTTCTCTCTCATCGCAAGGGAATCAAGCCCAATAACATTCAACACATGGTCTCCTTTTTTTCTACATGCACTTATCTTATTGAAGGTGGGATAATTAAAGAGGAGAGAGATGGTGGCTTACATTTTCCCAATGCATTTCTACTACTCTCCATAATTTGTGTTAAAATTTATAGATGTCCACTTATTTGAGGACGGAGGGAGTATACTAGTATCATGCATATGATACTACTCTATGTTATCGCCTTCACAATGGGTAGTAACATATGTGTGGTACTCCCTCCTTCTCAGTTTATAAGGCTTACGCGTATCCCTAGGTTGGCAAATTGATGAACTTTGCATGGAGTATATATGATACAAAATATATCATTAGAAACTTCAAATGTTGTATTTTCTAATGGTATAATTTTTGTATTATTTAATTCATATAATATAGCTCATGCGGGCGACCTAGGTATACGCGTAAGCCTTATAAACTGAGAAGGAGGGAGTATCATATAATACTACATTTATTAGGTTATAGACTCATCTTGCATTGAAATTCGTTATGTTACGGTATCTACCTATGATACCACTACCACCTCTCTCTTCATTAACTGCAGTGACACGTCAGCTTTTTGCCAACATGGCATGCATGATACCACCTATGATACTCCCATTGTGGCTAGTCTGAGCATTGTTTCTCTACATTCAGACTGCATGGCTCACGAGGATGCATCTTCCAGTGCACGCCACGCAGCAAGATCTGACACGGTGGCAGTCCAGAAACAATTTAACTAGTGCACTTCTGCCGCCGATGGAGATCGCCATTAATTCCGGTGTCGAGCGATCACGAGTATATAAAGAGGCTAACACACGCCGAGCCAACTCCACAGTCCATACACTTGATAGGATCCTCTCTGGAGGAGAAAGATGGCACCACCATTCCACCACCTCGTCCTGGCCGTCTCGCTCGTCGCCCTAGCGTGGCCGGCCTCGTGCCAGCGACTTCCGGTGCTCGTTCCGGTGACCAAGGACCTCACCACCTCCCTGTACACCATCCCGTTCTACTACGGCAACAACCTCGTCGTCGACATCGCCGGCCCGCTCGTCTGGTCGGTGTGCCAGACCGGCCACCTGCCGGCGGAGTTCCCTTGTAAGAGCAAAACCTGCCGGCTCGCTCACACCTACCCCATGCCGAACTGCCAAGGGAGCGGCTGCGACCTCAACCGGCGCAAGCACAGGACGTGCACGGCGTACCCGTACAACCCGGTCACCGGCTCGTGCGCCGCCGGGAGCCTAGTGCACACGCGGTTCGTCGCCAACACCACCGACGGGAGCAACCCGGTGAGCCAAGTGTCCGTGAATGCCGTGTCGGCGTGCGCGACGGTTAAGCTCCTCGTGACGCTGCCACGGGGTGCCACGGGCGTGGCCGGGCTGGCCGGCTCCGACCTGGCGCTGCCGGCGCAGGTGGCCTCGTCGCACAAGGTCGCCAAGAAATTCCTCCTCTGCCTCTCCCGCGGCGGAATCTACGGCGACGGCGTGGCCATCTTCGGCGCAGGCCCGCTCCACCTCACCGCGCAGCCGGAGACGGACTACACGCAGTCTCTGGAGTACACGCCGCTCCTCACCAAAAAGGACAACCCCGCGTACTACGTCTCGGTCAAGTACATCGTGCTGGAGAGCTCCATCGTGCCCCTCCCGCCGCGCGCGCTCTCCACCACACCGTGCTCCGAGCCGACGTGTACCGCCCGTTCGTGGCCGCGTTCGGCAAGGCCATGGCAGCGCTGTGGCCGAGCGGGCGCGCGGTGAAGCCCGTGGCGCCGTTCGGGCTGTGCTACAATGCGAGCACGCTGGCCAACAAGCGGGTCGGGTACTTCGTGCCGAGCGTGACGCTGGCGCTCGACGGCGGGAGGAACTGGACGATGACCGGCGTCCACTCGATGGTGGACGTGAAGGGCGGAAAGGCGTGCCTAGCGTTCGAGCAGATGAAGGCGGTGAAGGCCGGGTACGGCAAGTCGCCGGCGGTGATCGTCGGAGGGTTCCAGATGGAGAACTTCGTGCTGCAGTTCGACATGAAGAAGAAGCGGCTCGGGTTCCTCAGGCTGCCCTTCTTCACGAACTGCGGCCACTTCAATTTCACTCGGAACGGCTAGGAGCCTAGGAGTTTCCTTTTACCGCGCCAGCGTAGTTGTAATAAGCATGTTTTTCATTTCGTCGAGACTGTCATGTGGAGTATCATTGTTTGGCTTTTCTTTAATTTTCGTCGGCTGTATTGTAGGGTGTCAACCCTTTTCGGCCTTAAATCACTAGTAGAAAACAGGCCTTTCGTTCGGAGCTGCCCGAAGCTACAGTCCCGGTTTCGGCACGAACCGGGACTAATGGTGGCATTTGTCCCGGTTCGAGGCGCCCAGGGCGTCCGCGGGCATTTGTCCCGGTTCGTGGCTGGAACCGGGACTAAAGGGGCGAGCGCCTTTAGTCCCGGTTCATGGCTCCAACCGGGACTAAAGGGTCTATCTTTAGTCCCAGTTTGAATCACCAACCGGAACTAAAGACAATTTCCGAAAAAAACGTTATGAAAACTTCAAATGGCCGCTATTTTTGCATACGATGTTGGAAAAAAACGTATAATATATCAAAATGATCGTCAAAAAATTAGCATTCCGAATTCAACCGCCTTCAGCCGTTTTGAGTTTTTTTAGATTTTTGAAATTCGAAAAGAGTCAAAATTTAGATTTTTAATTTTAAAAAAATTCAAAAAATAAAAATGATGTCATATTTGGATTCCTCACATTTTTCTGATAATAATGGACATATTATTTGTTCAATTTCGATTTACACATTTAAAGATATGAAGAATTAATGCCAAAAAAATAAAACTCATTTTATTTTTATATTTATTCAATATTATTGTTACTTAGTCATTTTTATATATTTAAATAATTATTTGGAATTAAAATTATAAGGATGCGTGACCCACATGATCCATGGACTAATATGATTAATAGCGTAATATAGACATAAGGTTACAAGTAGATTATAGGAAGGGGGATGGGAAGGAACCAAGATGTTAAGCGTGCTAGGGGTGGAGTAGTGTGCGGATGGGTGACCAATCGGAAAGTTTTACCAAGATTGGAATTTGACAAAAGATTAAGTGTAATTAGGTGTGGAGTAGTGTGAGGATGGGAGTCCAACAATTAAAAAATTGAAAAAAAATATCGAAAAAAAATTGTTTTTTGAAAAAACGAAATAGAAAAGACCTTTAGTCCCGATTCGAGACTAAAGCTCCTCCTGCCTGATCTCACGAGAGCGGCCCACGTGGAGAGCAGAACCGGGACTAAAGGGAGGGTGCCTTTAGTCCTGATTGCATAGTCCCGATTCAAAAACCGGGACTAAAGACCCTTATGAACCGGGACTATAGGTCCTTTTTCTACTAGTGACTATTTTCTTACGCATCTTTTGTGACGAACCTGTCACTGATTTACGTTGTGAGCAATTTTTTAATAAAGAGCATTATTATTTAACGAGTTTATGCATTACACCCGGTCTCTGCATAATAATGCACACAACCACAATTCAACTGAATGAAGAAAAAAAGTAGCACTAGACGAATTACAATCATGTGTAGGTAAAACGCCAATGCCTATGACAGACGCCAATGCCTATATCCGGCGATCAACCGGATAAAAATATTCCTCGCCACCTCTTCCAAACATGCACATGCCTCCGTAAAGAGGTCTCGATGTCCCGCCCGTTGTCATATGGACCACGAACGTACCATACTTGTGCACCTGTAGAGAAACCTTCAAACGAGAAAAATCTTTATCATTAAAATTCTTGTCATTTCTATACAGTCAAAGTAACCATATAACGGCTATCGCCCCCACCCTAATAACAGTTCTAAACTTTTTATCTATCTCATGTAGCTAGTTGCCAAAAACATTTGCAACAGACTTGGGTCGATATAAGTTAGAAACTATCTGGATAGATGACCAAATAGAACGTGCTAAATTACAGTCGAAGAATAAGTGTTTTATTGTCTCCTGTTGTGGACAAAACACACACTTTGTACTTCCATGCCAATTCCGCTTAACAAGGTTATCCTCTGTTGAAATGACACCCCCTACGAAGATACCAAATAAACACTTTTAGTTTAAGCGGAATCATCATTTGCCATATTTTATTATTATTATTGACTGGAATATCGGAATGGACTAACGCCCTATACACATGGAACGGCTAGGAGCCTAGGAGTTTCCTTTTACCGCGCCAGCGTAGTTGTAATAAGCATGTTTTTCATTTCGTCGAGACTGTCATGTGGAGTATCATTGTTTGGCTTTTCTTTAATTTTCGTCGGCTTTATTGTAGGGTGTCAACCCTTTTCGGCCTTAACTATTTTCTTACGCATCTTTTGTGACGAACCTGTCACTGATTTACATTGTGAGCAATTTTTTAATAAAGAGCATTATTATTTAACGAGTTTATACATTACACCCGGTCTCTGCATAATAATGCACACAGCCGCAATTCAACTGAATGAAAAAAGTAGCACTAGACGAATTACAATCATGTGTAGGTAAAACGCCAATGCCTATGACAGACGCCAATGCCTATATCCGGCGATCAAGCGACCATGGATAAAAATATCCCTCGCCACCTCTTCCAAACATGCACATGTCTCCGTAAAGAGATTTCGATGTCCCGCCCGTTGTCATATGGACCACGAACGTACCATACTTGTGCACCTGTAGAGAAACCTGCAAACGAGAAAAATCTTTATCATTAAAATTCTTGTCATTTCTATACAGTCAAAGTAACCATATAATGGCTATCGCTCCCACACTAATAATAGTTCTAAACTTTTTATCTATCCCATGTAGCCAGTTGCCAAAAACATTTGCAACAGACTTGGGTCGATATAAGTTAGAAACTATCTGGATAGATGACCAAATAGAACGTGCTAAACTACAGTCGAAGAATAAGTGTTTTATTGTCTCCTGTTGTGGACAAAACACACACTTTGTACTTCCATGCCAATTCCGCTTAACAAGGTTATCCTCTGTTGAAATGACATCCCCCTACGAAGATACCAAATAATCACTTTTAGTTTAAGCGGAATCTTCATTTGCCATATTTTATTATTATTATCGACTGGAATATCGGAATGGACTAACGCCCTATACACATGGAATCTACCGAGGATTTTCCATTCCCAGGTAAATTCCAACGAAACTCATCGGGGCCTTCTATAAGTTGAACTGAAATCAACCGTGCTAATGAGTACTAATGAGTAAATTAATTAGACTATCTTCTGTACTCTTTGTGCCAATAGCATTTATCCGGTTAATTAGATATCTCTTGCTACGAGTGCTATCTACTACACTTATTTTGTCATGCTATGCAAGCAATAACATAGAAAACTAAAGGATAAATTATGCCGAATTTTGCCGGTACTTTTGTTACTGTTCGCTTAAGTGAAACATGTAGACGACACCAACTTCGTGTGAAGCCATGCACCAAATCCGCTGGCGTGGCGTTGACCGAGCTGAAGGGAATCGTGAGCAGAAAACAAAAAAATTTCTAACAAAGATAACCGAAATATCCAGGATCTATTACTATGCAGATATAAAGTAACGGAGGGAACGGTATACATACCCTTATAGACCGTAAACGTCGACGATCAAAAGATCTGTTTCGATGACGATGGGTGATGAAGACGGGCAGCGAAGACGATGGCGGCGCTGACCTCAAGGTCGTGTAGAGGAAGAAGACGTACTTCCAGTGCCACACGTGTAGCACCTCGTAGCTCTACACACATACAGTGTAGACGACGACCTCCGTACTCCAGATCCAGCGAAGTAGCGGAAGCGGAAGACTTGGACCCAGCAGCACGGCAGTGTGCGTATGGTGGAGAGAACTCTCTCAACCGTGCGTAGCTCCATTTGCGGAACCACGTCTAAACGGATGAGAGAAAGAGAGAGGATGGTGTATTTTTCCAAGGCAAGGGGACATCACTATATAAAGGGGATGGGAGGGGTGTCACCCTTGGTGGCTAGGCCATGTGGGACTAAACCCCACATGCCCAGCCGCACCAAGGGGTAGCCCCTCCCGAATTCGAACCTTGAGGGGAAGTTCCCCCCCCCCCCCCCCCCCATGGGTCTTCTAAGGTGGGCTGCCTTTATAATTCCGAAAATAACTAAATAAAAATGTATTTAACTATTAGCTACACTAATTAATATTAAACACATATTATCTAATTTATTCTGGCTCCGAAAACCATTTTGTCGGCCCCTGAACTTCGTCGGATATGTCTCGGAACCATTTCGGAACTGTCCCGGAACCATTCCGGAACCCTTCTCTATTTTCTCTTCAATATCCAATCTTATATAACCGTCGCCTACCCTTAAGTGTGTCACCCTACGGTTCGGGATCACTCCAGATATGATCGAGACACGTTCTCCGATCAATGACTATCAGCGGGTGGCTGGACTGCCGTGATGGCCCCTGTGCGTACACGAATGTCTTTTTATCGTTTGAACCTTAGACGTCCAGTTTCAACCTTTTGACTAGCGATACATAGATTGTCTGAGACTCGTTCTCCGCTATCACGATTACCGAGCTTGATCTCGTCACTTGACAATTCTATCTTTACTCGTCTGTGATATTACATCACCGTGACCTAGTCATGCAAGCTTATTGATGTAATGTCATCGAGTGGGCCTAGAGTATCTATCCTGCTATGTGGATTGGAAAATCCCGCTCTTGATCATTCGCCTCGACTACTTCCTTCGGATACCCTAAACGGACACCTTTATTGTCACGCTAGATAAGACATGATGTTTGATGCAATCAAAGAACCTTCCAGAAGCAGCAATTAAATACGATCTCAAGGTCAAAGGTATGAACACTACGTTTATATATATATTGGGTGTATCCATCACATCATTCACCTAATGACATGACTCCATTGTCAATTGACATAAATGTCCATGATCAGAAACATTGATCATCGGTTGCCCAATGGACTAGTTAAGAGGCTACTAGGGACCTGATTGTTTACATATCACACGTGTATTAATGTTTTCGCTTAATACAGTTATAGAATGGTATAAAACATATTATAAACAATCGAGATATGACAAATAAAATATCTTTATTAATTGCCTTAGGGCATATCTCCTTCACGAGCGCCATAGCTCGGTAAGAAACAACGGCTCGTCGACGGTCACATGGGAGTCGTGGTGGCTGCTCAATGCTCATCTGCGTCGGTGTTGCGGCGCGGCGTCACGATATTCACACGGTCCCAGGGGTTGCGGCGGACGTCCCAATCATCGGAATGAGCGCTGAGGTCATGGCAGGGCTAGGCAGCCTACAGGGTCGTGGCAGCGAGAAACAACAGGAATCGGCGTGGGGCGGTGACAGCTAGAGGCGGGTAAGTTTCACCATGGCGGTTGGCTCTTCCCGCTACAATTCGGATTTTGGGCATATGATAGTTGGATAGGGCAACCATCTAGGTGCCCCAAATATACATTTCCTACACCAAATGTTCAGTGTGTGTCACTATAGGGATTAGAATTAGATATCCGCTGAAGCAGTGGCTTTTTTATTAAAAAATAAATAGTTTTTGGAGCAGCCACTCTATTTTAAGTCATCTGTTGGGATGCTCTTAGTATATCCATGAGGGGCGTGTGATATCGTAAAAAACATCCTTAGGCCCTATTTACGGTATTAGAAGTGTATTTGAGGGGGGTGGAGAGGATTATTACAGATCCCGAAAAATCCTGAATATTTTGTTTACTAAGACGGTTTTCGAAAGGATGATCCCCAAATATCCCCATGAACCGGCTAATTTTAGTGTAAATTAAAAATTCTAATGATACTAATATATTTCGGGGGTTGGGGGGGGGGGGGGGGGGCAGAATATTTGTGCGGATTTAAATGGACTGGGTGAAGGGAAAGATTTCACCAAATCCTCTCACATCCCTAATCTAATTTTGTAGGATGAAAATACAACCCAATTAAACAAGGCTTAAGGGCCTGTTTGATTCGCATGATAGGAAAAACGTAGGAATAGGAAAACTGCAGGATTGTAATGTCATGTCCAATTCAATCCTACAGGATTTCACATGCATCAATCTTTGTTTGATTCCATCACAGGAAAAATAAAGGATTTTGAAAAAGAGTTGTGAGTGGATGTTAGAATTCCTATAGGAACTAGTGCAAATGATTTCATATATAGGAAAAATTTCTATGGGATTCAATCCTATGAATCATACAATTACCATAGAAAAAATCATAAGGATTTAAATCTTACAAGATGGCTCAAATCCTTTAAATCAAAGAGGCCCTTACTCTATTTCAACATACTCTGCCTCAGGCCCCGCCGCTAGCCCTAAGCCGGGCTCAGTATCAGGGTGGGGAACTGTGGATGGTGAGAAGAATACATGTAGTTCAGATTGTATCATAGTAAAAAGAATGGCGACTATTCTGTGGGGCCGAATCATCTTCAACCAATGGAACGTCGGGTTGGCATGGATAAGGTTCAGAATAGGATTTTCCCAGATGGAACATGGTTTGTCTATTCCTAGTCACTGCATGAGTCACTCTCGATAAGGTTCAGAATAGGATTTTCCCAGATGGAACATGGTTTGTCTATTCCTAGTCACTGCATGAGTCACTCTCGCGCTCGCCTTGTATGTGTGTGGCAATTGGCAAGACACCCAAATCCAATAGTAGTACAAAAGAGAGAAAGAAACGCCGATGGAATGCCAATCATGCAATTCAGCCCACCAATCTTGACCGGTGATTAGCGCGCGGAAGCAAGAAACATGGCGCGAATCATCCGCCTCCTCGTCCTTGCCGCGTCACTCGTCGCGCTGGCGTCGTGCGAGCCTCTTCCGGTAGTCGTTCCGGTGACCAAGGACGTCGCCACCTCCCTTTACACCATCCCCTTCTACGCCGGAGCGAACCTCGTCGTCGACATCGACAGCCCGCTCGTCTGGTCGACGTGCAACCTGCCGTCGGAGTTCCCGTGCGCGAGCGACACGTGCAGGCTCGCCAACGCGTACCCTGTCCCGGGCTGCCCGGCGGCGGGCTGTGGCCAGGACGCGGCGTGCACGGCGTACCCATACAACCCGGTCACCGGCGCGTGCGCGTCCGGGAGCTTGGTCCGCACGAGGTTCGTCGCCAACTCCACCGACGGGAGCAACCCTGTGAGCCAGGTGTCCGTGTCGGCCGTGTCCGCGTGCGGGACGAGGAAGCTACTCGGGTCCCTGCCGCGGGGCGCCACGGGCGTGGCCGGGCTCGCGGACTCCGGCCTGGCGCTGACGGCGCAGGTAGCGTCCGCGCGGAAGGTCGCCAACAAGTTCCTCCTCTGCCTCTCCCACGGCGGGATCTACGGCAACGGCGTGGCCATCTTCGGCGGCGGCCCGCTCGACCTCCCCGCGGTGCCGGGGTCGGACTACACGCAGATGCTGGACTACACGCCGCTGGTCACCAAACACGACAACCCCGCGTACCACGTGTCGGTCAAGTACATCGTGCTGGAGAGCTCCATCGTGCCCGTCCCGCCGCGCGCGCTCGCCACTGGCGGCGTGGTGCTCTCCACAAGGGTGGCCTACACCTTGCTCCGCCCCGACGTGTACCAACCGTTCGTGGCCGTGTACCGCGAGGCCATGGCAGCGGTGTGGCCGAACGCGCGCACGGTGAAGCCCGTGGCGCCGTTCGGGCTGTGCTACGACTCGCTGACGATCCCCATGGTGCGGACCGGGTTCCTGGTCCCGAGCGTGACGCTGGCGCTGGACGGCGGGAAGAACTGGACGATGCTTGGGGAGAACTCAATGGTGAACCTGATCGGGCCGGGGACGGCGTGCCTAGCGTTCGTGCAGATGAAGGCGGTGAAGGCTGGGGACGGCAAGGCGCCGGCGGTGATCGTGGGAGGGTTCCAGATGGAGAACTTTGTGCTACAGTTCGACCTGGAGAAGAAGCGGCTCGGGTTCTTGAAGCTGCCGTTCTACACGAACTGCGGCACTTTCAACTTCACTCGGAGCGCCTAATAAACTTCTTACTGCCTGTAATAATAGTAGTAAATAAATATGTATGTTCATCTACTGGATGCTCGATGTATGTTGTAGATGATGTACTGCTGGCCTGAGACATTTGTCAGTGTTATAATCCTACTAAGATGGCCTGTTGTCTGCTGATGTTTTTGCCGCAGTTTCATGTAGTGTGCGTTTGACATTCAGGCAATTTGATGATCAGCAAAACAATTTCATCTGAAGGACTTGGTCCCTGTTTCAGCTCTTTGTTCCAAGATCCAGACGTGCTTACTATAAAACATGTACGCAATTTGATAATTAGCAAAAACAAATTCATCCGAAGAGTGGAAGAAGATATAGTGTATAGTAGTATGGAAATGAGCAGCAACGGCATAGTCACGGGCAGACAAAAGCATTGTAGATCGAGGTGGACCTTCATATCATGCATGGATAAGGACATGGATACAAGCTCACTGATGGAGTCGGGTCTCCTACTCTCCTCTGACCCCAAAGGGTTGGCCGCATGACCCTAACATGTGGGACCCATATGTCAGGTTAGACTTGTCAACGAAAACTGCCACGTTGGCATGTTTGACTTCTCCCCCTTGTCTCTCATAACAACTTTCTAATGCCTATTTTGTTGAGTCTTTGCGTCCTTTAGCTGCAGCCCTCCCTCTCTAGTTGTAGTGACCGCGAGCAGGCTAATGGTCGCGACCCCCCCAGTGTGCCAGCCTTCCTCGTCGACCCCCCCCCCCCCTTCCTTACCGCGACACGGCCCTCGCTCGTAAGGAGTGATAGCGACGGGGCTGAGAGCACCGCGTACGCTGAGCTCGCTTTCGCGAGCAGAACGTCTACCACCTGTGGTCAAACTGGTCAAGCAGGAAAAGGGAACCGCCAACCGCGCGGTAGGCTTTCTCCTACTAGTGGTCTGGGCCTGCTGTACAGAAAATGGAGGACTGACAGCTGGGCCTCACATCCAGCTCATCTCCTTTTCCACATGTACTGTCAAGTCAGCTCTTACAAATGGGCCCCACTTATATAGATTTCTGTAACTCAAATACGGTATAACATATGCATGGTATGTCAATAGCATTAATATGAATTATCCGAAAATCAATTAGGATTATCCGATGTTTTTATACCGAATAATCCAATTTTCTACGGAAATGTCTGACCTAATAGGACACAAATAGTAATTAGTTAGGTACCGAATTCATCCATTAAATAACAACTCACTTACATACTGATTGTACAAACTATGGAGTACAACTTTCTTTAACTATCAAACTCATTTTGTTTCTACCCCAAATCCGAATCACTTTCGTCCCGAATCCATGCATCCGCATCCAAATCCAGAATTGTTGTTATCTGTTCCGTTCCGAATTCGAGAAAAGAATGTGGTAGAGGATACGACAACGGTAAACTCCGATTCTATCCGATCAATTTACATCCCTTCCCCGCGTTATAGAATATATACCAGGATCGGAAAGCTCAACTGAAACCACGAGAGTTTTCTTTGGTTAGAGCACGATGTTAGCTGCCAGGACAGATCTCGATCGAAGCAGAGTCGTCTCTTTTATCGCCCCTTCGACTAATCATGATGCATTAAGGGGGCGCATCCATATGCTAGATCTGGTATGTATGCAGCTCCCGGGATCGATAAAATAGTGCACTCGTCTTCTAGGCATAGCCGGTCCCAAACCTGGGTAAATGAGGAGGGCTGTGATAGTCTTGGCGAGACAACGTAAAAACTAGCCAGTCCAATGGTATGTAACCCATTTTTAACGAGAGTAGTACTATGATGGATGACCGTCTGAGAAATTGTCATGAAAGAGTTTCATATCTAGCCTATCCAATTTATTTAGCCTATTCAATTTGTTTGGGACAAAAGAACTTAGAAGAAGAAGCCTAACGAAACCGCCTCTAAGGCATGTACAAGCACAATGAACTACTCACTCTGTTTCAAATTAATTGACTTTCATTTATCCAAATGTGGACGTATCTATACTTGTAACATGTCTAGATACATTCACATGTGGATAAACTCAATTAATTTGGAACGGAGGGAGTACGTGGCAGAAATGTGAAACCACCAATGGCTTTTTGGTCGACAAAATGGATTTTTTTTTTTTTGAGGGGAGACAAAATGGACAATGAGTCTGCACTCTGCAGGCCATAGCAGGCCCAGATCGCCCAGATGTCCCCGAAGCAGACTAGCGCAGGGCTGCGCAGCCCACAGTATCCGAAGAGGCCGACATCCCCATCAGACGCCTGCCCAAACAGCCAGAGGTTCCCTTCGCGCGAGCGCCATGATCGGAAAGCTCAGCCGGAAGTCTTCACTACACTAGTATTTTCAAAATCTACCAGCTCGAAACCACGAGAGCTTTCTTGGTTACAGCACGGCCACGGCGCCTGCTGCCAAGACAGATCTCGATCCAAGCAAAGTCGTCTCTTTTAATTATCAACCGATGGAGCCTTTGACTAATCATGATCATGATGGCATTATGAGGCCGCATCCATCGGCTAGATCCGGTATGTGTGCATGCTCCCGGCCGGGATCGATAAAATAGTGCGCTCGTCGATTGACTCGCCGCTCATCACCGTCTCTGAATCTCTGATTGAGTTTCTAGTAGTGCTTCCAGGGAAGCTTCTTATCACTGTTCACCGACACTGGCGTCATGTTACCTACCTCATGGGCTCATGGCGTCATGTTACCTCATGGCTTGAACGAGAGAATCCCGGCACGCTCATCGGGTCTCCTCTGCCAGTGAAAACTTCGAAAAACAGCAAGCCATCATCCATCGCCGTCATGCGTATATAACCAAGCTAACGATGGTACCTCCAACCGTACATACGCTATCTAGCTAATCGATCGCAGGACTGGCCGGTCGATCGGTCGAGAATGTGGAAACCAAATCCCCTCCTCCTCGTCGCCGTCTCGCTCTGCGTCATGGCGTGCACGGCGGTGGCCGGGGAGCCGCTGGTGACGGCGATCACCAAGGACGCGGCCACCTCCCTCTACACCGTCCCCATCAAGTCCGGCCGCCCGCTCGTGCTCGACCTCTCCGGACCCATCGTCTGGTCCACCTGCTCACCCGACCACAACACGCTCGAGTGCAACAGCGTCGCCTGCATGCGCGCGCACCGCTTCCACCCGCCCAACTGCCCGCACACCGGCTACGGCAAGCCCGACGACGACAACCCCTACCGCTGCAAGTGCACCGCGCACCCGCACAACCCCGTCTCCGGCCACACCGAGCGGTCGGGGGACATGACGCGCGTCGCGCTCTCCGCCAACGCGACCGATGGCAGGAACCCGCTGCGGCCGGTGTCGTTCACCGCCGTGACGTCCTGCGCGCCGGAATCCCTGTTATCGACGCTTCCCGCGGGCGCCGTCGGCGTCGCGGGGCTCGCGCGCTCCGGCCTGTCGTTCCCGGCGCAGGTGGCCGGAAAGCTTAAGGTGGCCAACACATTCGCGCTCTGCCTCCCCAGCGCCGGCACCGGTGTGGCCATCTTCGGCGGGGGCCCGCTCTTCCTTATCCCGCCGGAGCGGCCGGCCATCACGTCGATGCTGGCTGGCGACACGCCGTTGCGCAAGTACAGGCAGTCCCCCGGCTACTTCGTCTCGGCCAACAGGGGCATCGCCGTGAACCAGGCGCCGGTGGTGCCGCCGGACCCGTACGCGCCGCTCACCATCGAGCTCTCCTCCACGATCCGGTACACGGAGCTCCGCACCGACGTCTACCGTCCGTTCATCAAGGCGTTCGACCAGGCCATGGGCCAGCGCTTGAGGGTCGCCTCCCCTCCGGCAGCTGCACCATTCGAGCTCTGCTACGACTCGTCGAAGCTGTCGTCGACGCGGCTCGGATACTTCGTGCCGCAGGTCGACCTGATGCTGGACGGCGGGAAGAACTGGACGGTGTTCGGCGGCAACTCCATGGTGCAGGTGGACCGCAACACGGCGTGCTTCGCGTTCGTGGAAATGGAGGAGGGCAAGAAGGGGTACGGCGGCGGCGCGGCGCCAGCGGTGGTGATCGGAGGATTCCAGATGGAGGACAACCTAGTGGTGTTCGACGAGGAGAAGCTGCGGCTCGGCTTCAGCGGACTGCTCACCGGCAGGGGGTTCTCGTGCAGTAACTTCAATTTTACCATGCGTGCCTAGTGCATACTGTAGTTACTCCATTACTTCTCGGGGACGGAGAAGCTACGGTATAAATTGATTGAAGGATTTTGTTTTGTTCAAAATACTCATTAATTAGTTCATTCATGAGTTCCTTTTCAATGTTGATGCATGATACCCTGCGTTTTAGGTGCATCATGGATACCAAGAAGAGCTTTGGAGAGTCTAATTTTTGTACAAGATGGACTAAGACTACTCCTAGTGGGTAGTAACATTGAGTGGTAACATACTTATGTTATTATGGTTAGTAACTTTTTTGTAGTGTCATGCATGTTACCATTTATTAGGTTGTAGACTCATTTTGTCTTGGGGTGTGATGTTACGGTAACTTTACTCTATTTGTCTCTCTCTACATTACTTAGCTGCCACATCATCTTTTTTACTTAGGTGGCATGCATGTTACTATCTATGTTACTTCCATTATGGGTAGTCTAAAACAGCCCTGGTGTGCCATGCATGCGTTTAACACCCGCCGTGCAAAATCTATGCATGCACTGGTTAATCACGTTGCCAGCTCCATTGGTTAATCACGTTGCCAGCTCCATCGCCTCCGCCAATCAATGCATTGCTCAGGGAGAGCTCTCTCATCTCACCGGTTTGTGGGAAAACGAGGTGCATGCGCATTAATTAACTTGAAGCGGGCCGGTTGTTGGGGGCAAATTTGGAATGCAACGGTAGAACGCAGGGTAAATCCGAAAATCTCTGAAAAGCTAGAACGCAGGGTATAAACGGACAGAGGGAGTACAGTAAGTTTTTCCAATTACTATGCTTCGGTGATAATGTCAGGTGGGTGGTTGTACCTCCAACTCACCAGAGTTTAAACCCCAGATTTGACGCTGGTGTTTCTCATTTAGGCGGAATATTCTTCAGTGGGAGGCGACGTTCCCATCGACAGCGAGGCGCCCGTGGTGACTTCGTCAATCTCAAGACCTGATCCGTCGGCTCAGTCTCTCGGAGGTGCTCATAGGTGTACGTGTGCGTGCGTGCGTTCATAGGGGTGAGTGTATGCGCGTGTATGTGAGCGTCTGCGTTGTACTGTGTTTCGCAAAAAAAAAAATGGAGACTAAGTATTTGTCCCATCTATTATATTTTTGCGAAAAGGCAAACCAATTTATTTATTATCAACAACGGTAGCAATAATACTAAAGGTACTAAAAAGGTTTTCGGACCACCTAGCAACACTACAAACACTAAAGCGAGCTGAAAGCACGTCGCCGTCCTCACCCCTCCCTCACCAGAGCCGGATAAAACTTGTCGTAGTAGAGCTTGTTATAGTGGACAGATGGGACTTCGTCGTTCTAAGGTCTCGAGGGACTAGTGCACCTGAGCAGTAACCTTCGACAATGATAACAACCATAGACTGGAAGAGCCCACCTGGAACCACACGGGCGAACACAAAAACGGACTGGGTCCCAGTAGATCCACTGGACACACTCCTCCACATGTGATCCGTTGGCGCTAGACGCACCATCCGAGCGAGGGTAGGATGGTGAGGATCTTATTCTGACTTCAAGATGTGTTGTCGTCGCCTCAACATCTCGAAAAAGATACTGGAAAAATCTAAACAAAGGACTAGAATCCTGCCACCAAGGAGAGGCCGTGATCAACCACTCCTCCAAGGCCTTAAGGCCACGAGATGGAGTGGACCGGCAACGTCGCCAGCGAGAGGGACAGAACCCTAGGTTTTTACGATAGCACGATCGCTTCTCTCCTTGTCTCACGTTGTCTCGTCTAATTAGTTAAGAACAACAAAATTATTCAGGTAATGAATAGAAAACGGAACCGAAAAGGATTTCTTTTTTTTTTTAAGAAAAGACACCCAAAGTTATTTTATATCTGATATTTACAAAGGAAAACATCAGGTACAAAGGAGATACAATTTGATGCAACATGGCTTGTACAAAATAAAATACACTGAAACTCATACTAGTCGTCTTCTTCTTCCGATAGTTTGACTGCAGCCGAAGCTTGAAACATGCACTGAACAAGTAGCAAAAGACTGGGTCACCTGCAAACACCCTCGCTAACCAAGGCTTTGAGCAATAGCAACTCGCCGCGAACAACGGAATCAAATAAACGCTGATGGAACACCGGCTTGGGACACACCCCAAGCAACAACACAGACTTGCAATCCTCCGCCGGCAATACAGAGGGTTGGAGAAACCATACCTTACCATAAACCCACAAGAACGAAAAGATTGAAGATGTCCCATCATAAACTGGTGAACAGTTCCCCTTGAATGATACACCAATTGTCAAGATCCAATGGACACCAACAGATCTGATAGCAGCTACCCCTCACCGGTCCATCGTCAATGCCAGAAACATTGACGAGGTAGGGAGAGACCAGTGATACCTTATTCCAATGCGCCATCGTCGCCACCACCTTGTCGATGCCGCTAGGCTGACCAAAACCGAAACCAAATTCTAACATTAGGGATCTTACAAGAGCGTCAAACGCAGGTCCGAGGTCCCCAGCCCCTCCTGCCGCTAGAGCGGTGAGCATAGGATGCGGGGACTGTTCAACCCCCCGGGACGAAGAAGGCGGAGACGACAGTCGACGGCGGCTAGGGCTAAACCCTAGAACGCCGCCACTAATCTTTTCTTTTCTTTGAGTTGGTCACAACCAAAAATTAGTTCAACCGAACGAAAAAAGAGTTCAAACGCCCACTGACTGCCGTTATGAAACATGGCCGCACAGGGCAAGCCTTTTTTTTTGCATGGAAACTTTTGGTGCATATAGGCTGTACCAGTTGAGGTACTACAAGAGGCGGGGGCTTTTCACAACCTCCTTTTGAAAAAAATGAAGATACTACATTACGCCTGAGGGAGATACGTGTGTATGTTCCCTGTTTATAATATTTTTTTTGTGAGATTTGGTAGCTGATAATGAAGTGTTGGTATTCTTTTGTAAGGAAAAAATAACAGGTATAATTTTATAAATATTTTCAATTGATGTTGTTTGAGAGTGATATGTTAAAGAAAGGCTTCTTGTGCTGAGGTGAAATGAGGTGTTTGAACACAATTTTGTCAAATGATGTGTGTAAAAGCAGCGGCGGAACATGAGTTTGGTAAAACTCTATAATGTACTCCTTCTTGTTGTGTGCATGCGGACAATTAGACCCAAATAAAAATGGCCCTCCTCCTCTCCAAGCGTCGAGTCCCAGATCGATTTCGCCAATGAGGCGGTGTTCAAGTCCGTCCACCGGGCCGCAATAGCCCTCTCTTTCCTCCCTATCGAGGGCAAGTGGCTAGAGGCGGTGGCATCACGAAAGGAGCCGGCGCTAGCTCTGTCGTCGGCGATGCTAAGCGAGCCCGCCAAACCTAAGGTGATAAATTTTGCTAATCATGGTCTGCCAATTCTAGTTATAAGTTTACAGTAAAAGTTTGCTCTTTTTAGAACATAAATTTTCCTAAACATTTTCTGCCAATTCTAGTTATAAGTATTTAGAGTAAGTTTGCATTGTTTAGAATATAAATTTTGCTAAACATTGTCTGCCAGTTCTAGTTATAAATATTTACCTTAAGTTTGCTATGTTTAGAACATAAATTTTGCTAAGCATTGTCCGCCAGTTCTAATTATAAGTATTTACAGTAAGTTTGTTCTATTTAGAACATAAATTTTGCTAAGCATTATCTGTCAGTTCTAGTTATAAGTATTGGCAGTAAGTACGTTATGTTTAGGACATAAAAGTTGCTAAGCATTGCCTGCCAGTTATAGGTTTTAAAGTTACTTCACTTAGTTCAGATTTCTAATTTTGCAACATAAACATTGTCTGTTTGTTCTTAGTTGTAAAGTAAGATAAATTATCTTGTGAATTTTTCATATTCTTTGGGGCAAGGAGAAAGGCCGGAGAATATACAACGGCCGTGCAAATATAAGAGCGAGGCTCCATCGACGGTTCAGCCAACCTCACCGTGCATTTTTTTATTTCCTCTAGCCCTCGTCAGAAATGGTGGTAAGCTAATCTCCGTATCTAATGTAACACACTTAATGAACAGTTACATATTATGACCTATATTTTAAACGCATTTCAAAAATTCCAACCAAAAAATCCGGGCCGTAGATACCTCGTGATGCATTAAGGTCCTGTTTATTTTCCAGGTGAACAGCGGGAATAGCCCAGTAGTTTCATACGGCTGTGTAGAAATACTGGGTATGCAAGCGGGGTTAACTCTTTGTTAATACCAACGCATGTTCACAAGGAAGTCTTGGATTTTTTGCACCACATGTTCAGTGTGTACAGCAGGATGTTGGATAAAAGGTAACCAGAAGAAATCGGAATGCCAAGATCGAGAATTTCTGTGTCAAGATCCATAACGTGGAAACTCCAATTTATTGTTCTTGTCAGATGCCAAGATCGAGAATTTCATAGAACGCAATCGCTAGAAACACAGTGCTCATACAACAACGCAGCACAAGATGTAATGATCCACTAGCTAGGCACGGCAGCCATGGTAAAATTGAAGTTGCTGCAGGTCGTCTGCCTGGCAAAGAGCAGCGAGCTGAACCCAAGCTGCTGATTCACCTCGTCGAACTCCAGCAGGTTGTTCTCCATCTGGAACCCTCCGATCACCACCGCCGGCGCCTCTGTAGCTCCGCCGCCGTAGCCGGCCTGCTTCTGCTTGCCATCCCCCTTCATCTCAACGAACGCGAGGCACGCCGTGTGGTCGTTCACGTCCACCATGGAGTTTGCGCCGAACAACGTCCAGTTCTTGCCGCCCTCCAGCAGCAGGTCGATCTGCGGCACGGCGTAGCCCACGCGCGTCGACCCTAGCTGCGCCGAGTCGTAGCACAGCTCGAACGGCGCCACCGCCAGCGTAAGATTCGCCCTCCCCCCCGTTGCCGCGTCGAATGCCTTGATGAACGCGCGGTACACGTCGTGCCGGAGCGTCGTGTACGGGATCGTCGTGGAGAGCCCGACGAGGAGCGGCGTCGCACCGTAACCGTCGCCGTCGAGCGGCACCTGCACGTGGTTCACGGCGATGCCCTTTTTGGCCGAGATGTAGTACCCGGGGGACTCACCGTGCTTGACCAGCGGCGTGAATCCGACCAGCGACGCCGCGATGTCTGGGCCTCCCGGCGGGAGGAGGAAGAGAGGGCTGCCACCGAAGATGGCCACGCCGGCGGCACCATTGCCTCCCGGGAGGCAGAGCGCAAACTTGTTGGTCACGTTCTGCGTGTCCGCGACCTGCGCCGGTAACGCAAGGGCCGAGCGCGCGAGCCCCACGACGCCGACGGCGCCCTCCGGCAATTTGTCCAACAAAGAGTCCGGCGCGCAGGAGGTCGTCAGCTCCACCGGCACCACGTAGAGCGGGTTCTTCCCGTCGGTGGCGTTGGCGTAGGTCGTGACTTCCGTCAGGTCATCCGACGCGGTCTCGCCGGAGACGGGGTTGTGCGGGTGGGCGGTGCACTTGCAGCGGTAGGGGTTGCCGGCGTCGGGCTTGCCGTAGCCGGTGTCCGGGCAGTTGGACGGCTGGAACCGGTGCGCTTGCATGCAGGCGACGCTGTTGCACCCCAGCGTGTCGTGGTCAGGTGGGCAGTTGGTCCAGATGAGGGGGCCGGAGAGGTCCAGCACGATCTGGTTGGTGGGTCCACCGTTCCTGATGACGGGGGCGCCGATGCCGTAGAGCAAGGTGGACGGGTCTTTGCTGATGGCCGTGACCAGCGGCTTCCCGCCGTCGACGGCCACCGTGTACGCCATGATGCATGCCGTGACGGCGACGAGCAAGAGAAGGTGTTTGGGTTGCCACATTTCGGCCATTGGTCCGCAGAGCAGCTAACTAGGGTATGAGGCTGTGCGATTGATAGCTAGCTAGTTCCTAGTTTATATATAGGGTGGAGAGCCGGTTATGAGCTTCTCCAACTTGTATCTCTACCATCAATTCCCGCGACTGAACGGCCTTGATTTGTTATTAAACGAGTTGAACATTCAACACGTTCAATGACAAATCTCAGCCGTTTAATCACCGGACGGTCCGAGATACGGGTCGTCTCTCATATGAGTTTTTTTTTTAGATAAAGAGTGTTTATTGATATCGAGAAGATACAACATGCACCCAGCCTCTGCAACAACGCAATAACCGAAGCCATTACGGATGCACACAGCCAAAAGACAATAAGAAGAAGAAATAAAAAGAAAAGTCCCGCTAAAGAGTTACAGTCCTTGCAACAGCCGCACAACCACCCCAAAACAACACCTGATGTCCAATTCTTCAAAAGCAACGCCTTCAAGAAGAACAGTGCCAGGCACAACCAATTAAGGCCAGACCTTGGGTTTTCACCCTGAAGATAGTCCTCGCTCTCAAAACAATGTCTTCAGCAAGACCACTGTCAGGCACAACCAATTAAGGCCAGACCTTGGATTTTCACCCTGAAAGGTAGGACTTTGGACTTCACGTATGTTGTCGCCCCCACTTACATGCCGCTGCTCCAAGTCATGAAACACCAAGCCAATTCCTCATCGCCAGAAAGATTCGAACCCCATTGCTAGCCTCAGATCTCGACTTACATGACATTCTCCGCCAGCACCATGGAACGAGACATGTCCCATGATATTAACAGTCAGCAGAGCTTCGAAGCTCTCCCTCTGAAACCAAACGGCCAGAGTAAAACATGGGTGCGCACGACCGAATCCCACCCGATCCAGCAATCTCCAGGCATGAATCGCCCAGTGGAGTTCGCCGGCGGAGCCTTCCGGAACTCGTCAATCCGGCCAGATCGAGAAGGATAGGCGACAGGCAGATTTTCAACTTGTAGCGAGAGGAACCCAGGACTGCCGCCATTATTCTTGCTCCAAGCCTGCAGCCCCCACGCCGCCGGCCGGCTCCCGGCGATCGGCACGAGTGGGCCAACACCAGCCCAGATCGGGCGTCGGTTGACTCCAGATCGAGCGGCAGTAGAAGGCAGCAGACGCACCCGGCCGGGCCGAAGCTCCGCCGCCTCCAAGCCACTCCCATCTGATCCCGCGCCGCTTCCCTGCCGCGTGCCGGCGAGCACCGCCGCCTTACGCCGGCGAGCGCCGCCGCCCCGCCGCCTGATCTCCCACCCGCGCCGCCATGAGATCGGTCCCCCGCGCGAAGGGGATCCACCGGGCCACGCCTCCCCGGCCCGCCGCCATGCGTCGGCCAGGCCTGGCCGCCACCGCCGGCGGCGGCGGCAGCGGCCGGAGGGAGAGGATCGGTAGGAGCTTTCTAGGTTTTCTTGGTCGCCTCCGGAGCCGCCCTCGCGCGAGCAGCCCGGGAGGATGTAATTGCTCTCTCATATGAGTTAAGAAAATCCATTCTCGTAGAGAGCGGGAGATTTTATGGGTTTGCAATGCATACGTGAGAGATGATGCATGCATGTTTGCTTGAGAATTCTGACTTTATTTTTCCAATACATACGACCCTGGGAAGGGGCCGAGTAGACGGAACAACTTACTCAAAGTATCAAAGTATAGTATTTATCAGCATGATGTCGAGGCGCCATTGAATCCTTCAAAGCTTTGCGTTGAGTTGGGGTCATAAGTTAAATCTCTCATTAATTCTTCATCAGATCTCGCACCGAGAGAGTAAGATTAACTAATTAAGCATGCCCAGTTGGTGTCGGTGATGCGCACTGGATGCATGATCAATCGATCGATGAGAGTGTATATTTGCATGCTCACCACGATTTTTGTGCATGAGTCAACTCGCAAGTTATTTAGTCGATCAGAGTTACTTATGATATTCTCCAGTAGTAGTCCAGTAGCACTACCCACCCAGATATGGCGTCCGTGGTGTAGCTCGAAGGAAAGCACCTCACTGAGGTCTTGTTTGACTATCGGGGTTGTAAACTCGCAAAAAGTATAAAAACATACTATATTGGATTCGATGGCATGCATGTGTCCATTTGAATCCTAGATACATCATCTTGATTTTGGTTTGTCCGATTGCATCTTAAGAAAAACAAAAGATTTCAGCAGCTGCAAAATTTTCTATATATGAAACACACACTAGTACAGATCGGACAAACGCACACGGTCGATTTTGGCAATCGCAAACGATTATAGCGCCCGTCGCTATCCATGGGTGGGCGATGTCGCTACAGATCGCAGATGGAAATAAAAACCGTGTGCGTTGGTTCACCCAAGGCAGACGCTTTTATTCCGCTAAACGTGTGTGATAGCAAAGAAGATCGCACACGGGTTCTGATTCTCAGTCGTCTGTATTTACTTATAATCGCATACGTCTTGGTAGGGATATTCGTGTGTGTTAAAGAAATTATCATACACGTTTATCGTACTGTTACTCGTTTTTGTTAAGGAGCCATCACAAACGCTTTGAATATCCGAACCATGCAAGTAGGCATTGTACCAGCTGTAACACATGCAAAAATCAAAAACAAGAATCATCCAGTAGCAAAATATCCTTGTTTCATTCATTTCATATTCATACATTGCGACAAAAGTATGAATTCCTAGCTATACAAATGGGAAAGCTACACAAAAGAAAGAACTTTTCTTGGTTAATTTGTCTCCGTGACGAAAGCTAGGTTCAGAGGGTTCGGAAACTCTCACTAATCCCAAATTTTCGCAACCTTTCCATCTCTGTAGTCATTTTTTCCACAGAATATGAAAGTTAGGTTCAGAGTATTTTGGGGTACACATACGCCGCTGACCTAAATCTTTTTGGATTTTGTGGAGCCGGACTTTGCCTTCGACAGGTAAGCGATCACTGAAACAGAAAAAGAGAAAATGAATTATGTTAGCTCGGTGTACATATAATATGAATGACATGTGACATAAGGGACGAATAACACAGAAATACAAACTTACAAATCCATTGCACCATTGTTCTGACAATCGTATGCAAGACACCCTTTACCGTGAATAACAAGAGTCAAAAGGTCATCTACAAACACATCAATGCAAGATGAACACAAAAAGCAAAAACAAGTTTAAATGATTGTTCACTTACCACCATCAAGGCAAAGATATTCGATGAAATCGGCCATCAGTTGTTGCATATATGTTGTGTGTGAAATAATCCTTGCTGCATGATGTGTTCAAAATCTCCATCAATGGAAGGAGGTGAAAACATAAAAATGACATTAAAACTGAAATGGTTAGTGTCACTTACCAGCCACTGCAGATTGGCCAAGAGAGGGAAATAAACCCTCTCTTCATTTTCTTGTACAGTGCCACCAAAATAAGATCCCTATTAAACAAGTATAAAATGAAATGTGTTTTATGAAATCCCTTCGGTAAAAACATTCATAGTGACAAGATAAAACATAAAAGAGGTTGATATTCTAACATATCCCTACTCTAATACTACTCTAACACATCTAACAAACTAGCTATTCTAACAGATCCGGCCTTTCTAGTGCATTTCATTTTATTCAAACAGATCCAGCATATTAAACATGAGGATGACCTTGCTAAACGAGTGCTAACCTTCGGGATGTGGACGAGAAGACGGCCCCCTCACCATAGGGGGTCAGCGGCCTAGGACAGGCCTCCCGTGAGGTCATCGGCCGGTCGGCCGGCGAAGTAGGGTCGCGGTGGAGGCCAAAGGTGGCGGGGTAGGGCCGCTGACAGGGATATACCTATCGGGTACCCTACCATGACGGTACCTGGTGCACGTATCGACTAGGCCCAACTATCAAGAGCCTACGAAAAGCCCATGAAGGAAGGCCTAAGAAGATGGAGTACCCTCCAAGTTAGGTGAACCATAGTCGGTTTAGACTTTCCTTATATGTAATCTGTGTCGGTTACGAACTCCCGAGACCCAGCCTATTATATAAAGGCTGGGAGGGCCATCGAACCAGACACGCACTTTCAGAACCACCAAAACCCTAGCGAGATCAGCATCTCGCCGGGATCCCCTTGTAACCAGCATATACTCTCGAATCAATAACAGACAGGCATGACGTAGGGGTGTTACCTCCACACGAGGGCCCTGAACCTAGGTAAAATCCTTGCCCGCTTGTCAGCCGACGATACTTCCAGCTCTACCACGTTCTCTTCCCCATATTCATAACCCAGGGACCTTAACCATGAGTCTTGATGAGTTTACCCCTCGTCAAGTGGCGCCGTCTGTGGGAAAGAATAGCGCTGGACTCGAAGTTTCGCCGGTCTCATCAGAAAACGGCAACTCGCCGATCGCATCTGCAAACGGCAACACGCCGGCTATATCAGCAAACCACAACTCGCCGATTCGGGCGACGCACGGCAATTCGCCGACCCACTCAAAAAGCAGGAGCCCATCGGCCTCACCAGCAAAAGGCACATCCGCTCCTCTGATGAACTTTGATCCGCACTCGCCAGAGCTTCAGGAGACGTTTTCTGGTCTCGAGTCAGTTTGGATTTAACTGTTGGAGCATTCAGTTTTTTCGTAAACAATCTTGGTACGCAGGACTTGACAGATCCACGACAACTCGCGACACGCAGCACACGATCGTAGTGGTCGCAGTCACCACTCGGAAGAAGCAAGAAGAAGCACACGCCGACACAGGTCCAGCAGAAGCAGATCTCGCAGGTCTTACAGCAGCGACTCATATTCCGACAGGGAACCCGAGGCATGCGGAGCCTTGTGTTTCACTCGACGCATCCGCGAGACACGGATGCCCAAAGGGTTCAAGTTGACATCTGAACAACCCAAGTACAACGGTAGGCAGGAACCGTCTGGATGGCTAGAGGACTACAGACTCGCCGTCTCGTGCCAGCGAGGCACGAACATCACAGCGATGCAGTACATACGACTCATGCTCGAAGGAACAGCCCGCGACTGGCTCAAAGCGCTACCACCGTCGTCATACGACTCATGGAATCACTTCCACAGCGACTTCATCAAAAACTTCGAGCCTCTCTGCGAGCGCCCGAAGACATTCAAAGAACTGAGAGCTTGCACTCAATGATCAGATGAGTCGTTGAGATCATACATACGGCGTTGGACCGAAATACGCAATTCAGTAGGCCCAATATCAGAAGATAGGGCCATGGATGCCTTCACACAAGGTCTAGCCAGAAAAGATTTCAAAGAAGCACTTGGTCGTGAAAAGCCAACCTCCCTGGCTAACCTCATAAAAATCGCGACTGAGTGGGCAGACGGAGAAGACTCTGTGTGTAGATCCCGCGCTTCTCCACCACGCGATAGTCATGACAGCGGCAGTCGAAGCCGTAGAGACTCATACAGAGATGATCACATGCGCAAACGTTCGAAACGTCATTACGACGACAGACCCGAGTTCATGGCGGCTGGATACACACAACCCCGTGACGATCAGGACAGAAGCAACCGGCGGTCAGATGATCGACGGGACAGTCGTGACCGTGAGCTACGAAGCGACAGCTATAAAAGGCAAGAATGGCGCAAATGCACTGACACAAAATCTGAGCGTTCATTCGAAGAAATGATGGACGACTGGTGCAGATTCCATCTCTTCAAGGGGAACGACGGAAAATTACGCTCCAACCACACGCTCAGGAATTGCAGGGAATTCGACCAACTGGCGTCTGATTACATGATACGACTCAAAAGCTACGGCCCTGCACCCGCTCAGCCTACCCCTGCACCCGTACCCCAGCCAAACGCTATGCCTGCTCTCATGGCACCACAGCCGCCACCGCAACCACCACCACAGCCTGCCGTAGGCGCAAATATTGCAGGTGCCGTACAACCTGTACCTCGGATGGAAGATGATCAATACCCACAGCCTCACGGGCAGATGTACATGATACAGAAGGGTCGTCCCTCCAACAGGCAGCAAAAATTACTCACTCGACAGGTGAACCTAGCTGTCATGGCACCTCCTGCTGTGCCTGAATTCCTGAAGGGATCTGAGACTATCATAAGCTTCAGTCGGGCAGATCACCCCCCGGCTGTAGTTCGACCAGGGCATGCTGCTCTGGTACTCGACACGCAAATAGGAGGCTACGCCATGTCCAAGGTCTTCATGGATGGAGGAAGCGGCATAAACATCATCTTCGCGGACACGCTCCGCAAAATGAACAGGTCAGTCGAAAATCTGCCAAAATCCTCAAATACCTTCCACGGTATCGTTCATGGTAAAGCAATCAGTCCAGAAGGCACAATACAACTCGACATCACGTTTGGAGACAAGAGCCACTTCAAGACAGAGTCGATTGAGTTCAAGGTTGTCGACTGGAAGTCACAATATCATGCTATTCTCGGGCGCCCAACGTTCGCTCGATTCATGGCAGTGCCACATTACGCGTACCTCATGCTAAAGATGCCAGGACCAAACGGAGTGATAACTGTCCACGGAAACTTTCAAAGGTCTGACGCTTGCGACCGCGAGTTCAGCAAAATCTCCGAGACGTTCGGCATGGAACAAACACTCGCTGATCTTGCGATCTCCAACGACCGAACACTCATGCCGGAGCATAAAAAGTTGGCAGTCGACAGATCGTTCAACGCAACAAATGACACAAGGTTGCATCAGGTGCACCCGACCGACCCTTCAAAGACAGTCAACGTATCTTCGAGTCTGCCTATCGCATAGGAAGCGCGCTCGTCGAATTCCTCCGTGAGAACTGGGAAATATTTGCGTGGTGTCCAGCCGACATGCCAGGTATTCCCAGGGAATTCGCCGATCACTCTCTCCAATTGTTTCCAGATGCCAAACCAGTCAAGCAAACAATGCGCAGAATCTCCGGCACAAAGAACCGCAGTCGAGTCCGAGGTCGACCAGCTACTCGCGGCAGGGTTCATCACAGAAATCAAGAAATCACAATGGGTGCCAACCCCGTACTCGTAGAGAAGAAGCATACAGATATCCTTCTGATGTGCGTGGACTTCACAGCACTGAACAAGTGATGTCCAAAGGATCACTTCCTGCTACCTCGAATCGACCAGATCGTCGACTCCACCGCCGGATGCGCACGACTATCCTTTCTGGATGCTTACTCAGGTTACACCAGATAAGGATGAAGAAGAAGATGAAGAAAAAACGGCGTTCATAACCCCACTCGGGGTCTACTGTTACACAACCATGCCCTTTGGGCTCAAAAACGCAGGTGCAACATACCAGCGCATGATGCAAGACTGCCTCAAAAAGCAAATCGGACGAAACGTCCAGTCTACGTGGACGACATTGTCATTACAACAAGGGAAGAACACACACTACTCGACGATTTGAGGGAGACGTTCGCAACCTCAAACGCTTCATATCAAGCTCAATCCTAAGAAGTGCACGTTCGGCGTTCCAGCCGGGCAGCTCTTGGGTACCTAGTCTCCGCTCGTGGAATCGAAGCGGACCCGGAGAAAATACAGGCCATCCTCACAATGCAAAGGCCTTCAAAGCTTCATGACGTACAGAAACTAGCAGGTCGCGTGGTAGCGCTCAGTCGATTCATCAGCAAATTGGGCGAAAAAGCATTACCGTTCTATCGACTGATGAAGAAGGCAGATAAGCTCGAGTGGACGCCAGAAGCCGAAACAGCCTTCACGGATCTCAAACGAATCCTCACAAGCCCTCCGATCCTCGTCGCACCCAAGGAACGAGAACCGCTATACCTGTATATCTCGGCTACAAACAGGGTGGTGAGTACCGTGTTAGTAGTCGAACGCATGGAGGAGGGGCACGCCCAAAGCATACAACGCCCAGTCTATTACTTGAGCGAGGTCCTCTCCATATCAAAGCAGCGGTACCCGCATTATCAAAAGCTGGCCTACTCCGTATTCATGTCCTCAAGGAAATTGACGCACTACTTCACAGAGCACCCGATCACCGTGGTGAGTAACTCAGCGATCGGTGATATCCTCAAAACCCCAATGCAACTGGGCGAGTCGCAAAATGGCTCATCGAGCTCGCACCAAGAGACATCAAGTACGAGCACCCGAAGGCTATCAAAGCACAAGTCCTTCCTGACTTCACAACTGAGTGGATAGAAGCCCAATTGCCTGGAGCACCAGATGTGTCCAACTCATGGACCATGTACTTTGATGGGTCAAAGAAAAACGAAGGTGCAGGAGCAGGTGCCATCCTCATATCACCAAAAGGAGACAAGCTACGCTATGTCCTGCAAATGGGATTCAAACTACCCTCCAACAACGAGGCCGAGTACGAAGCTTTGATCCATGGCATGCGGATGGCCAAAGCACTTGGGTGCACTCGATTGATGATCTACGGCGACTCAAATCTGGTGGTGCAGCAAACTATGAAGGCCTGCGATGCCATAGCAGACACCATGATTGCCTACCGCGACCTGTACAACACACTGGAGGGCAGCTTCGATGGCTGCGAGTTGCGGCACATAGGACGGGAAAGCAATGAAGAGGCACATAGACGCAGTGGAGGCCAAAGGCGGCGATGTAAGGGCCGGGAGGGCGTGTGTGCGACTGTAGAGGAGAGGAGGCGGTTGAGAGAGGGGAGAGTGGAGTCTGTGTACGAGTCAAGCGCATATGGTCCTTATTTATATGGAAGGGTTCCACTTGCTGAGCCCTAAAGGCTCAGCAGGTATCGTACACGATTTCATCCGCAGAAAACCGTGGGCGCATGCAGCCGCCTAGCAATTATTATCGCACACGGTTCTGCACATGAAAAATCGTGTGCGATAAGTTTGTGGTCAAAACTCAAAAGTAATCTTCGCACACGTTTCTTATGGGAATAAACCGTGTGCGATTATGTTGTGGTTTAACAACATTGAAGATAACTTGGAGAAATGCCAAATTTTGCCGCTGCAAAGGAGTACTAGACAAAATGGAACCTGATTAATAATATTTGGATAATATTAGTTGCTAACGGAAGGGATCCATTAATTCAAACGCATGGTTTGCCCTTCCGGCCTGCTACAAAAAGATTGGACATCCCAATCGCACATTACATATATATAACACATAAGAACCACCTAATACCTATCTAAACATATTCATCGTCGTTGTCAAAGAGGAGGACGACATCTTCGTCGCCGGCGGGGCCCTTGCCGTTGCTTGAGGCCTCTGCATCGTCGCCGGTGGGGGCCTTGGCGTTGCTTGAGGCGTCTGCATCATCTCCGAGCGAGTTGCCGGAGCCTGATGCCCCGGCAACGTCGGCTAGCGGGTTGCCGGACTGACCGGCTTTCCAGTTGGCCAAACGCCTTCCCGCGGCGCCCATCCAAAGCCGCGTGTGCTTCTTGACCTCTTGCCTGGCGCGCAGCAGCGCATGCAGCCGGAACTTTCGAAGAGAGGCGAAAGACTCCTCGACCACGCAATGCACCAATGCTTCCTCATGCCTCGCCGACGCGATGGACAACTCCACCAACTTATGCTCCTCAAGTTCTTCTGGGGTGGCCGGAGGCTCATCCGACGAGGAACCCGAGTAGGTGTCTTCGGGCTCCTCCACCGCCGTGAGGTCAATGAAGTTACCCCCAGCTCCGTGCGCTGGGGACAGCTCCTCCTGCGCCTCAGTCGGCGTGTGATCGATTGAGGCCGCTGTGGACAACATCTCTTCCGATTCCCACGACACGAGATTGGTTGAGCTACCCCCAGCCACGGCTGCTGAGGGCAGTACCTCCTCTGACTCCGACGGCGCGAGGTCCACGAAGGTACCCCTTCCCCGATCTCCCATGGCTTCCGTGTTGTGTGGCATTGTACAAATCTTAAATAAACAAATGGCCATGGCCGTCGAAGCAATTTATACTCAAGCAAAAGGCGGGAACATGATGGTATTTCATACTTAGCGAGATTTCAGAAAAATGCAGGAAGACGAAATATTAGACAAACGATAACATCAAACCAATCGTATGCAATAGAACAATGTATCGCATACGATTTACTTCGCAAAATCCTGTGCGATAGTTCAGCAGAATTTCGTACGGACAAACGTCGGAAAATCGTGTGCGATCTTCAACAGAGTGCACACGCGTCGCTTCGCAAAGTCCGTGTGTGATAGCGCGCACACGCTTTATAAATTGTAATCGTATGCGAATCTTTTCGCCGGGGACGCCCTTCGGGCCGTCGCTAACGGCTTAAAACGCGAAGGGTAAGCGATAGGTGATAACGCACACGGACGCCTGCATCCGCCTACGATCACGGGGTTTTAAATTGCCCGATCTGTACTAGTGACAATGCAAAATAATCCTTAGGAAGATTGCTACAGGATGCAATCCTACAAATTAAACTGACGTGAGAAAAATCCTAAAAATTATAATCCTCTAAATTAGCTGTTAAAATCCTCTGAATCAAGAAGAGGCCACTAGATCGAGCTATAATGCACTGCATGATGCTGCGAGCATAGCTTGTTTCGCCTTCTCCTTCATTCAAATCCAATGTCTGCTAGCACGGCATGGTTTTGCTTGCAGCTGGGGTGGTTTTGCTTGCACGACATGGTTCTGCAGAAACCGGAATAGGTAGCCGATGTTGATGAAGTTTCACTACATCCTTTTTTCTATATGCTCAGCCAAATCACCGAACTCGCAATTGTACAGATAAGTTGTAATGGAGCACGGGCTCCAAGGAACCTGTTTTGACTTTTTTCAAAACGTCCCAGAAACCTTAAAGAAAATACCTGGATGTAGACAACTTTATACACTTTAAGCATGCAAATTTCAATGTCACACCTTTTATTTTGGGCTCAGTAAAGAAGACAAATCCAACAATTTCTGAGAAAAAACAAAGGTG
Organism: Poa pratensis; assembly: GCA_947311845.1. Classification (NCBI taxonomy): domain Eukaryota; kingdom Viridiplantae; phylum Streptophyta; class Magnoliopsida; order Poales; family Poaceae; genus Poa; species Poa pratensis. The sequence goes on along the minus strand of CAMZMU010000061.1, from coordinate 44,423,122 downwards.
CACTGTTCACGTCCATGATATGCATATTTGTTTGCAGAACTTAGAATACAAGGTATTTTGTATAAAAAACTACACACTTATAGTGCATAGTATTGACTACATCATGCTATATTTTTTTGATTTTTAAGCTTCAAAATTAAAATTTTCAATTTTTTTAGATAAAAGGGGCTACCGGGAGCCAAATCACTGCACTTGCAATTTCGCAATTGTACCGATAGTTGTAATGGAGCTCGGGCTCCATGAAGCCTGTTTTTACTTTCTTGAAAACGTTTAAAAAATTATAAGGCTAGTGTGCTTTAGTATTTTTAATCTTAGCACCACCCAGTGGGAAGGTACTAACAGTCTGTCACTAGCAGGGCAAGTTCTTTTAGAGTAGCAATGTTTATCTACTCCCTCCGTTCCGGTTTACCAGACGCTTAAACAAAACCAGATAATTCCGGTGATAGGGCGCAATTAGCAGCAAATATGGCTATTAATTCCCATATTTCGGTTTACTAGGCGTCTAACAACATATACTACATCACAATCTTGTAGCTGATTTCGTCGGCAAACCACATTCCGGTGAAATAACCAGTGCAACTATGAAATAACCAGTGCAACTATGAAAGAATCATGGGCGCACGAAAACATGTACTTTTATTACATATATTTGACATACATTGTTCCCTGAAAATGCAATGATTCAAAGTTAACAAATTCAAAGTCCCTTCGTAAGCAACATGACATGTTCCTGAGAATCATGCCTTCTTGGTGAGGGACACTACGACCTTAGCCAGCGGGTATCTGGCAACCTCGTCATGTAAGCTACCCTCTAGGCTCCAGCACCTCTCGGCGATCCTCACAAGTATCGAAGGACATACCGCCATAGATTGACGAATTAATCAAGATAGGAGAGTCGATATACCTGGGTGCTGGAGTTGCGAACATAGCTTGTTTCCCCCTGTCCTCGATTCATATACAACATGTGCTTGGAAGGCATGGATTTTTTTTTTTGCATGCTCCAAGCGGGGTAAACTCTAGATCTTTAAATACGATACTAGCAAGGCATTGAGGTGAAATCCAATTTGGCTCTACCTGGTATTTAAAAATATATTTTAAAATACCAAAAAAATCGGGAAAATCGTGTATACATCATCACACTTTATGTGTTCATAAAGTTGTTTTGTGAAAAACCGACATTTTTTGTGTCTTGTGAAAAAAGACAAACTTTGGTCACCAAGCCACAAAAAAGTATCGGTTTTTCACGAATTGAGTTAGTGAACACATAGAATGTGAAGATCTATGAGCGTTTTTTGACATTTTAAATGTGTTTAAAAACATTTTAAATAAAGGATGCATGCATCCGGGAAGCAAAACGCCTCTCCCAGCAATGAATTCAAATAAGAACTTTGCGGCTATAGTGGGAAAGGCTGAAAGGTGGCGGCCCATGGAAAAGTTGGTTGTTTTCCCGTGGGCAGCATGTGGGCTTGATGGCTTTTTACGCCAGTGCTGCTTCCGTGCATGGCCCTTGATTAATAAATGATTTGGCTAAAATTCGCGCGCGCGAAAGTGTGGGGCACACTTCTTAATTTTGTTTTGAAGAGTACAAACTAAGGTCAAATTAAACATACGTCACTAAAACCACATGGCATATGTGATGAGCAACGTAAACAAAACAATATAATCATGATAGTCTGTCACACAGATACACGTCACTAAACCTTGGAAAATGAAATAGATATTCGAAAGCTAATTATAAAGGAGGTTATAACCCGGCTTCTCCATCGATCGATGTACACAACCACTTTATTATAATTATTACTCCCATTCAATTCATATTAATTGTGGGCAGCAGCATTTTGCTAAATGCATGGATACAAATGACAGATCATTCAAAAGTGCTTGTGCATATCTGAGAACATCCACAACACACTCAAGGATGTAGTTTACATAATGAAGTCACATGCATTGATTCTCCCCTTTTAAAATGTCCCATTCTTAGATACAAACTACAAAGGTCAACGGAAATAAATTGTTCCAATCAAATATGGTACCTTTGCAAACAAGTAGAAACACAACAGTTACCTGACCATGCCTTTGCAAGTGATACAACCAGCATCATAACTTGTGGGTTTCCGGCAAGCTCTTCTTGCAAGGTTCCCGTCCGGTTCCACCGTCGCTCCGCAGTCCTCACAAATTCATCCATGACATCTCCAAAATGCTGGACTATTGTTGGCTCAAATACGGCTCTCATCAGAATCGCTAACCTGCTCTGGACGATGAGCGCACTGTCCATGCCACTTGCAGGGTCATGCACCTGCATCTCACTGATCGAAAATGATCCTTCTTCTTGGATGATCTCCCTCAGCTCTTCATCGGAAGGTCCATACATAGGCACGTAGAAAGAATCAAACTTCGCCTTGTCGATCACACCCTATCAATTACACCCAAAAGACCAGGATGGTCAAATACTCATGTGTTTCTTATCAAATCATAGAATGCTATGCTACAAAGGTATTGCAATGAACCTCTAAGGCCATGACGCGTAGAATCTGAGCTAAGATGTCCCAGAGGTGAGCGAATTTGGAGGTGAGTTCACCAGAACGCCTCCCTGGAAGAGAAACAACCATCCGACCTCCTTGGACCAACTCTTTGGCTCTTAGCTCCAGGAAAAGTGTGAAATCTTTCCTGAACTGTTGTGCATAAGCCTCACGGACTATAGGGAGCCTTTCACACCTGGAATGCTCATCAATGCCATATGCCGAGATCTGGTTACTAGTTAGAGCTTCAGGAGCCTGTAAAGATAAGGTTTTGCTTACCGAATTGACAAGTAACGGAACGGATCAACGATGAAGCAGTGTCAAACTTACACCTTCGAGAGCCAATGCAGGCTGTTGGACGAGCAGACAAGATGCAAGGAGCCACTAGTGAAAAGCCTCTCGTAAAACGACCCTGGTGAGACACCAGTCACGACAAGAGGGTCATTGCTTTGGAGCGTGACCAGGATCTTCAACACAGTGTTGAAGTCATTGTCATGTAGGTCGTTGAGAAGCACACACACCTCCGGAGATGGCTGCTGGAATTGGATGCAGTGACTGTGGATAGCCTGGATGGCAATTGACACCAGTGCTAGTGCGTTTGGACCAGAGGAACATCCCAGGTCGGCAATCACCATCTTTGTTGGCAACAGGTTACCAGTGCTGCTGCTTAAGTCAAGGATGGCTGCTTCTATCAGGGGTTTCATCTTGTTCTGTTCAACATTCTGCAGTTGAAGAGTTGTAGTTCTTTAGCAAAATCTAGTCTATGTCTTATCTAGATGGTGTCCTTCTTAATGTTCTCAATTCTTCATTAAAACTCAGTAATTACAAGCTAAAGTATGATGAAGTTCTTGATGAAGCAGTTTTGATAAGACAGAAGTCAAAGAACATTAGAAAATCAACCGAGAGAGAAGAAGGTACCTGAACAATGGAGTTGCGAGCATAGCTTGTTTCTCCTTGTCCTTGATTCATATGCACCGTCTGTTTGGAGGCCATGGCTTTGATTGGAGAAGGGCTAAACTCCAGATCTTTGAATCTGCAACAACCCGAAGGCAATGTTGACAAGGTAGTGGAAGTTCAATACATCATTTTTCTATGCTCAACTGGGATGTATTTTATGGTCTTGTGGCTACTTATTGGGGCAATAATAAAGTCAGATGCTTTATTATTTTAATCTTAGGACCAGCCAACGAAAAGAGTAAACAGGTTGGTAAAATCCAGATCAGAATATAATACTAATAACCTGTCATTTTGTTTTAGAGAACCAAACTTGTTATTTTGAATTGATTAAATTTTTCCACATGGAATCCAGCGGAAAATGCAAGTCATTGTAGAGCAGCACATACACACCTTTTATTTTATTGGAATGGCATTTTTTATTTACATACAATGACTGTACACTCAGTTTTTTTAGTGCTTATGCAGCTATAAAATTCTTGAGATCGCCTAGATGCAAGAAAGTGTACAACCAACGGATGTCAAATTAGAAGCCTAATGATGAATTATTACACGACCGTCAGATAATAATACACAAACTAAAATGATAAAATGTCATGACACAACCTGGAAAATCGTGATACTTGCAAACCTATCACTGCAAAGTTCCAGTATCGAACACAAAGTCCCAACTTGGCATCGCCATGGATGTCATGTCAGGGACAGTGAGATGTTGTAAAGAAAAGGCAATAAACTTTTGGGTGGTGAGAATTGTCACGCAATGAACAACTAACTTCCACAGGGGCCAAAGGCCAGGTACATATACATGTATACATGTGTGTGAACAGTAACCTATACACATCTAACACCCCCCTCAAACTTATGGTGGGTCAACAACACTGAGTTTGGAGAGGAAGAACCCATGCTGCGCTCGAGTCTGTGCCTTCGTGAAGAAATCCGCCAACTGTAACTCAGAGGGCACATAGTGAAGAGCAAGAATCTGATCCTGCACAGCAGCACGCACAAAGGAGGCATCCACGCCGATGTGCTTGGTGAGCTCATGCTTCACCGGGTCACGCGCAATGCTGATGGCACCTGTACTGTCTGACAATAGAGAAGTCGGTGCAGCAGCAGAAACACCAAAGTCTGCTAGCAACCATCGCAACCAGGTCACCTCAGCCGTCAACATAGCCATCGCTCGCAACTCAGCCTCTGCACTGGAGCGGGAAACTGCCTTCTGTTTCTTCGTCTTCCAGGCAATGAGAGATCCTCCAAGAAAAACACAATAGGCAGACAGGGAGCGGCGATCAGAAGGATCACTGGCCCACGTAGCATCAGAGTAGGCCTGAAGCTGGAGAGAGCTGGAGCGAGGAAAGAAAAGGCGGCGAGAGATCGTGCCACGAAGATATCGTAGAACACGGAGAAGGTGACTATAGTGGACAAAACTGGGAGCAGATACGAACTGACTCAGAATGTGGACAGGATATGATATGTCTGGACGAGTGACAGCCAGATAGACAAGACTTCCAACAAGATGGCGATAGCGTGTCGGGTCTGTGAGGGGATCACCATCGGTAGCACGAAGCTGAACATTGAGCTCCATAGGAGTCTCAGCAGTGCACTCGTCACCAAGAGCGGCGCGAGCAAGAAGATCCTGAATATATTTTTCTTGGGAGATGTAGAAGCCATCAGAAGTCGAAGAAACCTCAATCCCAAGAAAATAGCGAAGAGGGCCAAGATCTGACATCAGGAACTGCTCACGGAGGCGGGCCTTAACAAAGGCAATATACTCAGAGTCATCGCCAGTAATGATCATGTCATCAACATATAAGAGGAGGAGCGTCCGACCACGAGGTGAGGTGTGGACAAACAGCGCAGGGTCATGGTCGCTAGGCACAAAACCAGCGGCAGTCACCACAGAAGCGAAACGCTCAAACTAGGCGCGAGGGGCTTGCTTAAGGCCATAGAGGGAGCGCCGAAGACGGCAGACCATACCATCAGGAACAGAGTACCCCGGTGGTGGCTGCATATAAACCTCCTCACGCAACTCTCCATTGAGAAAGGCGTTCTGGACATCAAGCTGAGACACAGACCAATTACGAACAGAAGCCACAGCGAGAAGAGTGCGGACAGTGGTCATGTGGGCTACGGGAGCGAATGTCTCATCATAATCGCGTCCCTGCTCCTGCTGAAAGCCACGAGCCACAAGACGAGCTTTGAAACGCTCAAGAGAACCATCGGAGCGAGTCTTGATCTTATAGACCCACTTGCATGTGATGGGACGAACACCAGGTGGAGGGGAAACCAGATCCCACGTGCCAGTGCGCTCAAGGGCAGCAATCTCCTCAGACATCGCAAGCTGCCATTCAGGCTGAGCCATGGCATCACGGTAGGAAGTGGGCTCAGCAACAGCAGAAAGGCTGTACTGGGAAGGAGAATAGCGATCAGGAGACCGTAATGAGGTCCGAGAACGAAGGTTATGAACCGGTGTACACGGGGAAGGTGGCGCGCCGGAAGTAGAAGGCATGTCAGAGGGATCATCGTCAACACGCGGCCGACGAGTGTAGTGGAGAGGAAAGGGAGAGAGGGTAGTACGCACTGGAGAGGGAGGTGGTGAGGGAGGAGAAGAGGATGGTGTCGATGGTGCATCGGGAACAGTGGGACTTGGCGGAGGTGGAGGTGGAGGAGGAATATGAGGCACGGAGGGAGATATGGCGGGAAGTATAAGGAAGGAGATATCCTCAACCGAAAAGGTCGAGGCAGTAGGACGCGGATAGTACGAACGAGACTCATCAAAAGTCACATCACGGGAAATACGTAGCCGACGACTAACAGGATCCCAACATCGATAGCCCTTGTGCTCATCACTGTAGCCAAGAAAAACACACTCCACCGACTGAGCGGTCAATTTGGTGCGTTCGCGGGGAGCAAGGAGAACATAGCACACGCACCCAAACATGCGAAGAGCGGAGTAGTCAGGAGAACGACCAGAGAGACGCTCCATAGGAATACCACCCTGCAAAGCAGCCGAAGGCTGGATATTGATGAGATAGGTGGATGCGGAAACAGCCTCAGCCCAAAAGTGGGGTGGAAGAGAGGCGGCGATCATCATCGCACGAGCCGTCTCAAGAAGGTGACGATGCTTGCGCTCAGCAACGCCATTCTGAGCGTGAGCACCAGGACAAGAGAACTGGGCGAGAGTACCCTGTTCGGCAAGAAAACCACGCAACATCTGGGAGATATACTCACCAGCCGAGTCAGCACGAAAGACACGAATGGGCGTGGAAAACTGGGTGTGTACCATGGCAGCAAATCGCTTATATATAGGGAGAACCTCGCTGCGAGATTTCATAAAATAGAGCCAAGTGTAGCGAGAGAAGTCATCAATAAATAGAACATAGTAGCGATGACCACCTTTCGAATCGAAGGGAGCAGGGCCCCATACATCAGAATGAACTAAGTCGAAAGGACGCTGAGAGACCGACTCACTCGTAGGATAAGGTAATTGAGTCTGTTTGCCAAGTCTACAACCATTACATTGTAAAGATACATCGCCAGAGACAGACCCTAAGACACCTTGATGCACTAGCGAGGACAAGCGAGAGCCACATATATGACCAAGTCGATGATGCCACTGTTGGAAGGACGCAGAGGAGGAGGCAGCGAGAGCATGCGAGCTGGCGGGTGTGGTGGCAGCGGAAGGAACACAAAGCCAGTCAACCTCCCAAAGGCCCTGAGCCTCACGGCGCCGAGGGCCAGCTCCAACTAGAACCTGGGTGCGACGATCCTGAACAGAACAACACTACACCATGGACCAAATTTGGGGGCAAAGAACAGCCGGCAAAAGTCCAGTTAAGAAGGCAGTTTGACTGCCAGGAAAAATAAACTGCCGGTAAAGACTGGTGAAGGCAGACTAACTGCCGGCAAAAATAATGATGTCCCGGCAATGAACAGCCGGCAATGATCAAAAGATACAAAGGCAGGTGAACTGCCGGCAGAAGTTTCTCCCGGCAGATAAAACTGCCGGCACATGTTTTTGGAGAGGTGGCGAAATGTTTGGCGCGGGTCCAGACTTTACGCGCGCGGAGCGAAAATTTTTAGACTAAACGCGCGTGGCGCAGGTCAAAACTGACCACCGCATCCAAGCCCTAACCTATCCGTCTATCCCCAGTCTTCTCCTTGCCCGTCTCCCTCAACACTAGCGCCGCCGCACTCCATTGAAGCTGCCTCACCGCGCCGCTGCACTCTGCCTCCGTGCCGCCGTCGGAAACGTCGCCGCGAACACCTCTTTGACGGCCACCGCCACCTGGTCTTCCTCTACGCCACATCTCATAGCCGTCGGGTCCTTCATCACCTCGATCCACTTCCTCGGTGAGCATCGTCTCCTCCGCACAGGCCACCTTCTCCCTCACAGCCGACACCTGCCCGTCTCCTCTATTTCTGTTTCCGGGCGCACGCGCCCTGCGCCATCGTCGCATCTCGTCGCCTCCACCTCTACTCCCGGGTGACCGCGCCGCTGGATTTGGTCCTCATGGTCGCTAGATCCGGTCGCCTCGGCCTTCAACGCTGCTCGACTGGGCTACTGGTCTGGCCGGCCCGGTCCTCTACGCCGCCGCCACCCCAGATCTGCTCTGGTGATGGTCCTGTGGAACAGGTGTCCAGAGGTGAAGTAGCTCGCGTTGAAGGCACCGCGGGAACCAGATGGGGATCGTCTCAGCCGAATCTTCTCAACGACGGCCGTCGACGAGCAGCACCTCGCGCGTTTTCTGCATCTTTCTTCTCCCCTCAAGTCAATCACATGGCATCGAAGGTCAGTAAGCTAGATCCTCTCTTACTTAGCGTCGAACAAAAACCTGTGGCTATTCTTTGTGTTCTGAATGGTGGTCTGCTCATTGTGTTGTTGTTCTTTGTTGTAGATGGCCGTTGATGCTAATTCCAAAACCTGAGGTGAAACTGGGTGCTCGGAACGGATGGTGAACTGCTGGTACTATCATTGAGTTCTTTGTGTCAAATTACAGGCCAAGGGACATATTCGCTATCTTCTGAGGTCAGTTCCACATTAGATTTAGAAGTTTCAATGGCGTTTTGCAGTGTTATCAAAATTGACTTAAGAAAACGTTAAAAAATAACTTAAGAAAGGAATTGTAGCAACGATTTATGTGACATAACTGTATAAACATTCAGTAATACATTTGCATTTACAATGATTGTTCTCTGGCATGTATGACTACTCCAATGATGAACTAAAAATAGCTATTCTCTGACATTTAGGCTTATGTGTCTTTAGTTCCTTTTTGATGCAATGATTAAGTCAAGTTTCTTACCAATGTATACTTTATATGCAGCTGGAGGTGCACAAATCCTTGGCAAAGCAAGCCTCGCCTCCACAAGAAGAATGAGAGAGGTAACAAATCTTCTATTTATATGATGATATAAATCTGTAGACAATTACCTGAATGAACAAACATTATAATATATCTCTGCGTTTTTGTCTGGTGGTGAATGTCTAGTTTCTAAAAAATGCAGAAAAGAGTACATATAGTCTGTTTTGTCATATTTGTTCCTTCATAGTTCCTTGGTGTTTTGATGTTGCTCCTTGCAGTAGCAAAATAAAAAGATGAGTTTTTCCTGTCGTTGTTCTTATACTGAATTCTCATCAGGTTAACAACAGATGTTAGACTGACAATAGCTCTTTACAGACTGATGCAATATAGCCTAATATATGTATAAATTGATGCCCAAAATTAATAAACAAATCCAGGTTACAGTAATAAAGAGATGATCCTCTAACAAAACTAAAGGAAAGAGAGCGTGAGGGAGGTACATATATATCTTGATTGACGAGGCTGGTACATTTTAGAAGTGCAGTCCGGTACTCAATTATGTGCAGATGTTTCTTCTTACATTCTGCACTGCTGCATTTCTCGCTGTAGCAGTTAAGAGAGTTTTATTGTTTTCGGCACTGATCCAAACTTGTGTAACTGTTTTTTTTTCTATTGAATGATTTCACTGGCAATGGTATATGGAATGCAGGGCAATCCTCTTCCCAACATATCTGGGCATTAAATCTTTTGTTTCAGCTTATGATAGCTGAACTTCTGATACCCTGAACATTTCTAAGGCCATGTTCATTGAGTAAGTATAGTGGGGGAGAAGTAGTCTTAGAAATTAAAAGAACATTTTGCAATCCTGTGATATTTAATATTTTTGTGTCATCCTATCTTTGCTCATATGTAAAGGATTATTACAGGAAGCTTTAGTTCTTGCTTTGAGAAGGATTATTACATCAGTGTGCTGTGTAGTGGGGAACATCTAAAATAGTTGGGAAGGATTACTACGTCTTCTGTATTCAGTGTAACCTTGCTAGCTGATTACTTGCTGCGTTCAGTAAAACTTGTTTATTCAGTCGAACCAATACTTATCTGTATCAACATTGTGCATGATTACTTACTTTGTTCCTCTTCCAGTTTATTAAAAACATAGCACCAGCAATATGTGTGGGTCATAAAAAACTGAACTTATGCTTGTTGTGTTAACAAGATCTTGCTAGCAGAAGCTGCAATCTGATTAGCTTAGATGGAAACCACAATTTATGTCAACGGTATGTGGCTTATAGTTTGTCTCCTGCCATGTTTAGAACCAGTAGGCTCGTACTTAATTATATTCTAAGGAACCAAAGTACTATGTTTTGTAAATCTGAGAGCTAGCTAGTGTTGTACAAACATTATAATATCTATGTGTGATTTTAGAATGTCAGCATGTTTAGTTTCTGAACGATGCAGAAAGAGTGAAAATAGCTCTGTTTTGTCATATCTGCAATTCCTTCATCGTAACACCTGGGTCTTTTGATGTTCTGATGCTCCTTGCACTAGCGAAATAAAAATTGTGAGTTTTTCTTTGTTGGTTTAGACTGAATTTAAGCTTTTGTTTTAGCTTATGATAGCTGAACTTATGATACCCTGAACATTTCTAAGGCCATGTTCAGTTGAACCTATGCTTATGTATATCGATATTGTGCATGATTACTTACTTTGTTCCTCCTCCATTTTAGTCAAAACAACTAATTCCAGCACCGCCAATATGCATGGGTCATAAAATACTGAACTGATGCTTGTTGTGTTAACACGAGCTTGCTAGCTGAAGCTGCAATCTTATTAGCTTAGATGCAAACCACAATGCACGTATATGGTATGTGGCTTATAGTTTGTCTGCTGCCTTGTCAGAGGACCAGTAGGCCTATGTACTGCTGTTTTTAGTTGTAATATTCAGGCGAGGAGTCCAAATTTGTTTCGTCCCTTCTTTTCTCGAAATCACAGCCAGTGTAATTAAGATGCGCAAGTGTCTATTGTTAGTTAACTGAGCAAATTGTGCTGTTTGTGAAGTATTGGTAATGGACATGTTTCCTAACTCAAAAGAACCAACAAAATCCATGTGTCTTGGCATAATTGTCTTGTAGGACTTGGTTCTAAGCATTTTGTTACATCTCAGTAATCTTATTCCTTGGTCATTAATTTTGTTCTCTCAACCTAGGGACCTTACTACATGGTGAGGATGCAAATAAATCTATGCTCGAGGAACTTGAGGGATGATGGAGGTTATGGACCCTCAACCATCAGGGAAACAGAGGTTCTTTAACCGCTAGAATGAGTACTTGCTAAATATATACTCTTTTGTTCACTTTGTGCACTATTGTGGATGAAGTGCATTTATTTGGAATTTTACAAGATATTTGTATCGTGGATATGAACCATGTATTGTGTCAAAGATCAATTGTTGATGAAGTGTATTTATTTTGAATTTGGCTCAATCATTGTGGATATGAACCATGTATCATGTCAATGCACACTTGTGAAAGAACTGTCTTTTGTGGAAGAAGCCGCATTGTGTTGCTACAGACTGTCTATAATGTATTTGATTGAACAGTAAATGTGCATGCAGTGAAATGCTGAAAATCGTCAGCTCAATTTCAGGGCAATTCAACTGCCGGTAATTGTAAGGAAACTGCCGGCAAAAATAGTTACCAATGAGGGCAATTCAACTGCCGGAAAAAGTCTAAACAGCCGGGAAAACAGTGAACAGCCGGCACAGCTCTTTGCCGGCAGGCCAAGCTATCTGCCGGGAAAGAAACAAGACTGCCGGCAAAAGTGGAGCTGGGAGGGCAGGAAAACTGCCGGCAACAGAAAAACTGCCGGCAAAGAGCTTTGCCGGCAGGGTTATAGCGGGCAGGCAGATCTGCCGGGAAAAAAGCTTTGCCGGCAGTTTAACTGCCCCGAAATGTGACCTTTCCCGGCAGATTGGGTGCCCCCAAATTTGGTCCGTGGTGTAGTGCAAGAGTCGGTATCAAGAATGACACGACAGCCAGAATCAGCAAGTTGAGCAGCGGAAAAAAGATTCATGGTAAGACGGGGAACATGAGAAACACTAGGAACAGAGAAGGACGGAGTAGAGAGAGTGCCACGACTAGCAACAGGAAGAGGTGTGCCATCGGCAGTGAGAACATTGAGAGGAGAATCAAGAGGTCGAAGAGAGGACAGAGTGGAAGAATCAGAAGACATGTGAAAGGAAGCTCCAGAATCCAGAACCCACGGAGACGTACCTGACTGTGTAGGCGGTGGTGGCGGAGCAGCAGTAGTGGAAACAGTCAGCGAGGCAACGGTGCCCGTCGAGGAAGAGCCTGAGGAAGCCAGCATACGCTTGAGCCGCACAATGTCCAGATCAGTGAGTGACGAGCTCGGTGAAGGCATACGACCCACTGTAGAGGAGCGACCCAAGTCACGCTCCTTCTTGAAACAGGTGGACACGAGGTGACCTGGCTTCTTGCAGTAGTCACAGAACATGCGAGGCCGGCCTGTTCCTGCAGGGCGCCCGCCCATCCCCCGTGAAGGAGTGGGTAGGAGCGGTGGAGCAGACGACATCGGAGCACGGGCAGCAAGCACAGTGGGAACCATAAGCAGACCAGCAGACCGGAGGCGAGTCTCCTCAGCACGAAGCTCTGCAAGTACCTCTGAGATGGGAACACGTCGACCACGGGCAAGCAAGTGAGCACGCCGAGCCTCAAACTCAGGACGGAGGCGAGACAGGAACTCATGGACACGCTGAAACTCCAAATCTGACCTGACTGTCTGACAGCAGCGACAAGTACCACAAACAACGGTCCTCAGAGAGTCAAGCTGACGCCAGATGACAGAGCACTGTGAGTAGAACTCATCAACAGTCGAGTCTCCTTGCTGAAGATCATGCTCCTGACGGACCACAGATAGGTAGAGAGCATCACCAGAGGGCTGATAGCGCTGACAAAGATAAGTCCACATAGCAGGAGCAGTGCCTAATCCCATGAACTCAGAAGCAAACTGAGGCAGAACACTAGCAGTGAGAACAGCAGCAGCACGGGCATCATCATTGCACCACTGAGTGTAAACAGATAGATCATCCCGGTAAATAGAAAGGGACTCAGAATAATCCGATACCTGCTGGTCGTAGGCTTCAACTGCATGATCATCAGCATCCTTGGCAGCATCCCGATCAGCCTGAGAAGCATCAGCAGCAAGAACAGGAGGCACCGATGGAGTAGGAGCCACAGGAGCAACGGGGCATGGCGGACAAGAGACCTCGCCAGAGAGAACGCCCCATAACAGGAGGCCGCGCATGTGGATACGCATGAAGCCCACAAACTCGGCGTAGTTGGTGCCATCGAAAATCACAGAGCACCGAGGAACAGCAACATAGCCCGACGGAGACATCGCGGGCTCTCTGCTGATTTTTTTTTTTTTTTTACAAAGTCAACACTGGAAAAGATCTTTTGGAGAGAGAAACCAGATCGAAAAAATACCAGATCGCGGGCTCACGCACGAGCAGGCCGGCGAACTCGTTGCCACAGGCCGGAGATGGCCGGGACGGGGCGGCCAGAGCAGCGGCGGCCCGCCACAGGCCGGCGATGGAGATGGCCGGGACGGGGCGGCCGGAGCAGCGGCGGCCCGCCACAGGAGCTGCCTCGAGCAGGTCGCAGTAGCAGGACGGCGACCTCGAGCAGCGACGGCCGGGAGCAGCGACGGACGGAGCAGGTCGACGGCGACCTCGAGCAGGGCGGGGAGGAGCGGCGACGCCGGAGTAGGGCAGCGGCGGCAGGCCGCGACGGGGAGGAGCAGCCGCGACGGGGAGGCCGCGACGGGGAGGAGCAGCAGGCCGCAGGCCGCAGGAGGCGGCGACGGGACGGCGACGGCCGAAGCTCGGGCGCGGCAGCAGGCCGTTTGGAGCAGCAGCGAGGTCGGCGACCGGAAGATGAAGCTCGGCCACGGGCTCGAGCAAGAGGAAGAAGAAGACTGTAACGGCAGCGACGGCGACGGTGCTGCAGGCCGGAGACGGCGGCAGTGGAGTTGCTACGCGCGGGTGCGGGGAGGAGGAGAGCAACCGTGCTCTGATACCATGTCACGCAATGAACAACTAACTTCCACAGGGGCCAAAGGCCAGATACATATACATGTATACATGTGTGTGAACAGTAACCTATACACATCTAACAAGAATTAACTATGGAACTTCTGTTTTCGGTCCTTATTTAGAACAAGCTTTTAGCGTGTAAAGGACAGTATTTGTGGGCCCAAACTGCATAATAAGTGCACAAGTAATGTAATTTGTTTGAAGAAAATATGAATGGGGTGATTCGGAAAAATAAAGAATCACATAGCTTAAGAGTGGTGTCGAAAATGTGATAAACTCACTACTCTACAGAAGGCACAGCCCAAAGTCTTCTACCCAAAAGTATAGTTAACATGAATACCATGAGTCTCTTAAATATTGAGAGATAATTTCACATCGAAAAGGACGAAGTCATCGCACATACAAAATCAGTAGACGTCAGCCTCAGAATCCCAGTGTACACATGCAAACTGAGAGAAAAACATTTGACTGTACTGCTAAACTGGACAAACACAAGTCATAGCCTCCTAGTGGCAGGATTACAGAAATATCATCTAGTACCACCTGCAAGGCTGCAACTATTATGGTTGATATGAAAATATTACTACCAAACACTGCTAGATGGAAATACTAACTCAGAGGATGTACCTTTCATCTCACACATCCAGGGTATGGAAAGCATGCACTGATGCACACTTGCTCACTTGTCAAGTACAGAGTGAAACACAAACAACGAAAGAGTGAACCACTACATCCATATGTCTAGCTTCTGATTCCATCACCATATCAATGGTTTCTTGTGCATTTTCGTATTCTATCAAACAAGGAAACAATACTAACACTTTTTGACTGTATAGGCAATCCAAGTCCAGAGGAAATTCAGTTCAGTATTTGCAAACACAAAAGGAGAACCAAACTGTTGTGCACTCAATTAGTCTCATACACCGACCACCACAAGTTATTCCAAATCCAAGGAAGCTATCCAAGAATTTCAGCTCTTATAAGTCTGCAATGCAACGAGCATGTCAGTACACACTGGAATGTCAACACTGTATGCGGTATTAGTGGGGTAGCTCAATTTACATAAACATAGCAAGGAGGTGTATTATGATATTTCTATTACAAGTACTAGAGAATGAAACTGAAAGTGAACCACATATAATTCCTTTGAGTATGGACAGCGGCCCAGACCAAATCCATCTAGACTTGCATCATCTTGCCTTGCAATCTGGTAAGAGCTTTCGCTAAATAAGTACAATAAGTTGGAGTTTCATATAATTCTCTCATTCCAAACCGAGCCAAGAGATCACCATGAGAGAGAATTATATGAAACTCCAACTTATTGTACATATAATTCTCACGGACCATAAAGTGAGCGGTACTAGTATTGACAATTATTACTTTGATCTTCCAGATGTTGGAATCTCATTGCAATTGTTACTAAAAACAGATACAAAACACAGTCTACCTTGAGGTACATGGTCATCATGCCTTTGTTAGGGATACGACCAGCATTGCTCGTGGGTTTCTGGCACGCTCGTCTTGCATGCTTCCCTCAAGGCTCCAGCGCCGTTCCGCGGTCCTCGCGAATTCATCCATAACCTCTCCAAAATGCTGGACTATTATCGGCTCAAAAATGGCTCTCAGATGATTCAGAAACCTGCTTGGGGTCATGAGTGTGTTGTAATAATCAGTTGTAGGGTCATGTTCTCGCATCTCTCTGATCGAAAAGGAGCCTTCTTCTTGTATGATCTCTCTCATCTCTTTGCAGGAGGGTCCATACACCGGAATATAGAAAGAATCAAATTTCGCTTTGTCAATTACACCCTGTCAATAATACCTAACATCAGAAAAATGAATACTCGGTGTGTCTATTGGCAGATGATAAAATTATATGCTAGAAAAAAAAATGAATGTACCTCTGAGGTCATGACACTTAGAATCTGAGCTACAATTTCCCATAGGTGAAAGAATTCGGAGGCAATTACATAAGAAGGCCTCCCGATAATGGAAACAACCATCCAGCCTCCCGAGTCCAATTCTTTGGCTCTCAACTTCAGAAAAAGAGTGAAATCTTTCTTGAACTGTAGCGCATAAGCCTCACGGACCACAGGAAGCCTTTCATGCCGAGCATGCTCATCGATGTCATATGCTGGAATCTGGTTCGTCGTTAGATGTTCAGGAGCCTGTAAAGATAAGGTTTTGCTTACAGAATGAACTAGTAATCCAATGGATCGATCCATCGAGCAGTGCTAAACTCATACCTTTGAGAGCCATTGCAGGCTGTTGGACGAGCAGACAAGATGCAAGGAACCACTGGTGAAGAGCCTCTTGTAAAATGACCCCGGTGTGACACCGGTCACGACAACATGCTCGTTGCTTTGACGGAGCGTGACCAGGCTCTTCACTACCGTGTTGAAGTCGTTTTCAGGTAGGTCATTGAGGAGCACACACACTTCCGGTGGTGGCTGCTGGAACTGAAGGCAGTGGCTGTAGATGGCCTCGACGGCAATCGATACCAGTGCTAGCGCGTTTGGACCAGAGGAGCAGCCCAAGTCTGCGATCAGCATCTTTCTGGGGAGCACGGTGCTAGTGTTGATGCTGCTGCATAAGTCAACGATGGCCGCTTCTATCAGGGGTTTCATCCTGTTCTGTTGAGCGTTCTGCAATCGGGTTCTAATTCTTCAGAAAATCTAATATAACCTTTTAGCTAAATGGTGTATGTGTAACTTCCCTAGTTATTATTTTAAATCTCAGTAATATAAGCCATGTTTCTTGATGAGACAATTTAGAGAAGCCAAGTGTCAAAGAACAGATCAGTAGGCCATCGAAAGTTAGAAACGGACGGCCCATGTCGCGCTCGCACCTCGCAGTAGAGCTATCCTCACCACCGCGACCGACCGGAGCGCGTCCGCCGTGTGTGTGAAGGAAAGGGTGGGGGAAGTGGTAGATGCGCACCGCGTACGGGAGTCGCCTGCGGAGCAGGAGGAGGAGGCATTTCGTCGAGGTGGTGGCGGGCGGCGGACCGGAGGGGGAGCCGACAGTCGAGTCCCGCTTTGCCGCTCCGACTTCATGGGCTTTGTTCCGGCTCAGTTCCAGCCCAAGCCCATTTCGATTTCCATTTTCCCTCAGAAGACCTAGGGCCGTCCGCCGTGACCACTCGCCGTCAGTATTGCTCCACCACTCCTCTTGCTACTCCCAGTAGGATCTCCCAGCCGGCGGCCATGGCGACGGTCGCAAGAGCACGACCGGCGCCTCTCCACCCCGGCCTGACCGATGAGATCTTCATCTGGGAGATCCTCCTCGGCCTGCCCCCCAAATCTCTCCTCCGCTGCCGCGCCGTCTGCCGGGGCTGGCGCCGCGCCACCTCCACCCCCGACTTCCTCCTTGCCCACCATGGCCGCCAGCCTTCGCTCCCCCTCCTCTACAAACGCAACAGGACTAGCAACGGCGGCGGGTACCTAGACATCATGCCGTTGGACCACCGGGCAGGGGTCGCCGCCGCCGACCAGCTCCATTCCGTCGCCCGACTTGACACCAGTGGCGCCTTCACGACTATAGATGCCTCCTGCGACGGCCTCCTCATCCTCTGCACTGCTGAAGGTGACTCGTGTTTCTCTGATGTCGCGTACTACTCCGTCTGCAACCCGGCCACTCGTCAGTACGCTCCCCTCCCGCTGCTGCTCCGTGGCTTCTGCGTCGCCGGAATGTACCGGCACCCTCCTACCGGCGAGTAACGGCTACTGATGTACCTTGACTCTCTGTTGATGGATGAAGAACCGGAGCCTGGCGCTAGATATGACTGCTACGTTTACGCATTGGGCTCCTGCGAGCCGCCGAGAAACATCGGCTGCCCTGAGGCGGAGGAGGCGATACAGGTGTTCCGACCTGCACTTTACCATGGTAACCTGCATTGGTTCGTGGAGAAGGATGAGGACGTAAGCTGCAAGATAATGGTATTCAACACCACAGCCGAGTTGTTCAGACAGATGCGCGCTCCAATTGTTCCCGGCGTTGCTGAACTGTTTGAGATGAATGCATTGCTCAGCATGGCCAGCTTTAATGATGCAGCGACGACCATTGATATTTGGATGATGCAGGACTATGAAAGCGAGCTATGGGCGTTCAAGTACCAGGTTGAATTGCCGATTGCAGAGCTCACCGCGCGGTTTGGATTTGACAAATTCCAGAATCTGGTGGTTTCGTCTTGGGATGATGATGTGCTGATTCTGGTCCAATCTGGCCAGTGGCTAATTCAGATCGACATTGGTGGCACATTGGTCGCCAGTTTCCATCGTAAATTACTTGGTACTACTGATTTTCGTCTTAAACAATCTCTTGTTCAGCATGCCTTCTTTCCCACAATAGAGGGTTATGTTGTGAACACTTGGCCTTTCATCTCACCGGATGATTATGTTGTGAACAATTAGTCTTCCATCTGAAGGTTGTTCACTGTGGTGGTGCTTCTTAAAGGCCTTGCTGTTTTGTATTCTCATAGCTGCAGTATGTATGAACTGCATCCATCACTAGCTTCTCTGTTGATGTTATAAAAAGTTATGATCAAGAAACTCCGACTATTACTTGGTTGCGGGTTTGTTCCTGAAAAAATTCTCCGGGCTGTAGTGTCTGCCATGTGTGTTCATGCTACAATCATTTGTTGGCTGCTTTTGAAATGTTTGCCAATTGATCTAACTCATGCCTATGTTTTCTGGAACTGAAGACTTTACTTTGCTTTAGTTCCTTTATCTAGTGATCTTCTTAGTAGTCAATATTTAGCATTCTAGCTGCCTCATGTATCCGTTTTTCGAACTAGAGAATTGACTTGGATTTCTCTCAATGGCTTCTTAGTGGTCTTCTTAATATACATGTGTTGCATGCTTCTGTATGTTGTAACGGACGATGAAGTGAGGCAGATTATCCACTTGTTGTCTGTTGACTAGCAAGTTGTGCCTGATTTTCTAAAGAACTTTGAGCAGTACTTGTTGCATTAAATGATTGAATAATAGTCACATTTTCAGAAATATTCTGCTGCGATTCATTTTCGATGGTGATTTTGACATTACTGAAACAGATCAAGAAACAAATAACAGTGCCTCTGAACATAAAGGGGTTCGGTCTTATTTATTTGCAAAATACTTCTTAGCCAGGTGATTAGTACCCTGGCATCTCAATCGCTAGATTGCATCCTGTGGAGACAGTGAACTGATAGACCTGTATAGTGAAGTTGGACCAGATGCTTGGGCGCCTGCCATCCTCTGCAACAATAGCCTTATTGTATAATTTAGTGCCAAATGAACGGAAGGGATACAAACTCAATTGCTTTGTGAGATAAACATTAGAAGACAACTTACTTGGTTGAAACAACGAAAATATTATTCAGCAGATATTTGTCTTTTTTTGTCCCGCACTAATATGATTTGAGTTTCATCTTGAATTTTACAGAGTCGTCATGAATAGGTGAGCGATACAGACTAGGTTTTACACATCGGTTGTGGTTTGTATTGTCATGTCTTGGTGAGTGATACAGCCAGCATAATTATGGGGTTTTCGGTACGCTTGACTTGCGAGCTGCGCTGCAGGCTGAAGTGCTTCTCTGCGGTCCTCACAAATTCATCCATGATATCTGCGGCCGATCCAAAATGCTGGACTATTATCGATTCGAATACAGCTCTCTGAATATTGGCGATCCTGCTTGGGGTTAGGAGCGTCTTGTCCATGCCGTTTTTAGGGTCGTGCACCCGCATCTCTGTGATAGAGAAGGAGCCTTCTTCT
Source organism: Poa pratensis (assembly GCA_947311845.1). NCBI lineage: Eukaryota > Viridiplantae > Streptophyta > Magnoliopsida > Poales > Poaceae > Poa > Poa pratensis. Next base: position 44,403,482 of record CAMZMU010000061.1, on the reverse strand, counting down.
TCGATAATCGCTCGCAGCTCTTTAGCGGAAGGTCCATATACCGGCACGTAGAACGAATCAAACTTTGCTTTGTCAATTACACCCTATGGGTTGATCAAAAGAGAAAGTCAAAATGTCAAATATTCTCATGGTCGTTAGCAAATGATAAAATGATGGAAAAGTAAAGCCCATGTATGTACCTCTGAGGCCATGACACCTAAAATCTGAGCAGCATGTCCCCACACATGACAGTTTTCATTGGCGAGCTCATCAGAACGCCTGCCCGCAAGGGAAATAACCATCCGACCTTCTGAAACTAATTCCTTGGCTCTGAGTTTAAGAAAAAGTGTGAAATCTTTCTTGAACTGGCGTGCATAAGCTCCAGCAACCATCGGGAGTCTTTCGCGCCTGACATGCTCATCGATGTCATACGCCGAGATATGGTTTATCCTTAAATCTTCAGGAGCCTATACCTCTAAACGATCAAATGATGAAGGAACATAGGTTGTTGGAATGTAGTGTCAAATTCTCACCTTTGAGAGCCAATGAAGGCTGTTGGATGAGCAGACAAGATGCAAGGAGCCACTAGGGAAGAGCCTCTCGTAGAATGACCCTGGCACAATACTTACACAAACATGCTCGTTGATTTGCTTGAGCGCAACCAGGCTCTTCACCACCATGTTGAAGTCATTGTCAGGGAGATCATTAAGGAGTACACATACTTCTGGAGGTGGCTTCTGGGACTGAAGAAAGTGGTTGCGGGTGGCCTCGATGGCTATCGACACCAGTGCTAGCGCGTTTGGGCCAGAGGAGCAGCCCAAGTCCGCGATCACCATCTTTCCGGTCGATGAGGTGTTGGTGTTGCTGCATAACTCAATGATGGCCGCTTCTATCAGGGGCTTCATCCTATTTTGCTCAGCGCTCTGCAGTCCATTTGTACTCCTTCAGAAATCTAGCTTAATTTTCGTAATTTTTGTTATTTTTTTACAGTAATATATAAGGTATATTATGAACAAATTCTTGAGGAGGAAGTCATCAGAAGCCAAGTTTCAGAAGAACGGGCCGTAGAAATAACACACGTGAATTAAACAAGAGAGGATAAGATACCTGAATACTGGAGTTGCGAGCATAGCTAGTTTCCCCTTGCCCTTGATTCATATGCACCCTCTGTTTGGAATCCATGGTTTTGGTTCTAGCAGGGCTGACTTCGGAAACCTTGAACCAGGTGAGAGAGCAAAGATCAGAAAGGTGAGGCGATGGTGACAATGCACTATAAGCTAACAGAAAGGTTGAATTGAACATTTGGTCAAAAGTCAAATATAGGGCCAGCCAGTACAAAGGCTGAATGGTCAAATTCGGATAGGAACAGCAACCTGTGACAATTATAGGGGATATTTGTTTACACTGAGATCCCAGAAGTTCTGGATACATTGTCTTGACCCTACAAGCAGGCTTGTTGCTATTCTTCTCAGAATATACTGACAATGTTTCTATAACTCTGGGATCAACTTTTTGGTTTCCTTATAAAAAAATGCAATATTTTTCTCTGTCCGGGGAAGAACATGTTACTATGAATTATGGAAACAGAGGATGAGAAAATAGACACTGAGGGGCATACAGAACTAGAAATGAAAGTGGAAAAAGGTGAGCCAAGAAAAAATTGTGTCCAGCTATAGTACAAATATGATAATAGATATAGAAATATCGAGTGCTAATAAAGAAAATGTACAAGCATACTTTCGAGTATGTCTCCTTAATTATCAACACATTTTATAAAACAACCGAGTACAAGGTGCATATTGTCTCAAGAAGTAGCAACATCAGCTTTTGATGGGAAGTCCTAAATGCTTTACATTGTCCCAGAGGAAGTTGGCAGACACATATGAGGGAGTTTAATTATTTAATGGCAGCAAAGTCTTATCATTTATATTCATATGATGGTAATGGATATGAATGACATTAACTAAAAAAATGAAGCACAGCTTCTCAATGTTTTCCGAACATGTAGATGACTCAGCATGAGTCTTCAGAACAGAGATGTCAGCAGGCAGCACATGATGGTTTTTTTTTTTTTGCAACACATTTAGTGAAAACATTTTATAATTTTAAGACGTCGCCAGCACAGAAAGTAATTACCTTCTCTTCAGAACCACTTCAGCAGTTGTTAGGCTACTGAATATCTCCTTTAGGCTTCCTCCTACGTTTCTTTTCTGTAGTGTCAAGGAAAGAGAAATGTGCTTCAGTTTGTGGTTCCCGTTCTGTACAAACAACACGACTCCAAAAGAGCAAGTTCATTGTTAGTTGGAATTCATACCTTCACATCTGCGAGAAATATGTTTCTGGTAAGTGGGCCTAATAACTCCAGCAATTTAGCAGAAGCTTCTGCCTGAAGTACAGCAAAACAAGCATCCAGCATCACTAACATTCTTTATAGTTGCTCCTGAAACGTGTAGCATTTCACAATAATTTAGCAGGTTTTCCTTTATCATGTTTTGTAACACATAATAAGACCTGAAAAATGTATTTCGACAGCTGGAAAAAAAGGTGATATGTATTACAGAGGAACATTTCTGCGGTTGAGGCGTAGAACAATAGTTGCATTGCAAGAATATTATTAAGCAAAACCGAAGCAAGTCACATGGAAAATGAAGCAATTGAAGGGCACTTTGAATTTTCTACCTACTCTTACTACTTTCCAATGGTCCCAGCTGTTTACTTGGGTTGTGAACTGATTAAACAAGCGCAGAACTTGAGCCAGAGTTTGATCATACAACACAAGCTAGAGAGGCACCAAACTTAAACTTCAGTTCAGAAAGCAGCCACAACAATAAACACATACACATTATTTCACAAAAACTTGCTAACTGTGACACATAAAAGCAAAAAATCTCGCACCAGAGAAAAGAGGAAATAATCCATGAGTTCAGAATTCTTATCCATAGTACAATTCACAAGTCTGGAATTTATAGATATAGTACTGTACTTCTTAGGACAAATAACAGGCTTATAGCTGAAGTCTTGTTATCTTAGACTGTACATTGATCAAAACATTGCAAGACTTCAGCTATAGATATTTTTTCTTAGAAGAACTTCAGCTATAGATAAAAATGGGGATGGCTCTCATCTTGACTGCGAGTCTGTGACGATGCTAGTACTCCAAATGCTGCCCACGACGAATCCGGCCCACCAGGCCCGTTTCACATAGTGCAGGCTAAATGGAGGTCCCAGTTTATTCCTACCAGACCGCACGCACCATTCGTCCATTCGTCTCTCGTGGCCGCCGTCACCACTCCACCCACCACCACTCCGGACGAATCGAGAGCCAGGATGAGCTCCCAGCCGGAGTCCATGGCGGAGGCCGCAAGAGCAGGAGGATCTACGCCTCCCCACTGCGGCCTCCCGGAGGAGATCGTCATCTGGGAGATCCTCGTCCGCCTGCCCCCCAAACCCCTCCTCCGCTGCCCCAGCTATAGTACAAATATGATGCTCAAAAGTGCTACTACTACTACGTCTTCAAAACTGTGCAGTTTCGTGGTAACCTCCATTGGTGCATAGGCCACACCTCTAAGACAATAGCATTCGACACCACATCTGAGTTATTTCGACAGATGCGTGCTCCTGTTCTTCCTGGCTATGCTTACCTGTTTGAAATGGATGACATGATGGGTATGTCCAGTTTCGTTGAGGGACAGAAAAACATTGATATTTGGGTGTTGCAGGAGCAGGACTATGAAGGCGAGACATGGACCTATAAGTGCAGGGTGGAATTGCCGCTTGCGGAGCTCGGGATGCAACTAGAATTTGTTCACAATCCTTGGTGTGTGGAGGCCACGTCTTGGTATGGTGAGGTGCTCCTGCTGGTCAAATTTCATAACTGGATAATTCACGTTGACATCAATGGCAAGTTGGTTGCTAGAATCCGTCACAGAGGCATCTTTTCTACTCAGCTACGGATCAAACAATCTCTAGTGTCGCATACCTTCTTTCCAACACGAGAGGGTTATGCTGTGAACGCTTCGCCTTTCATCTGAATGCAGTTGATGAGCTACTGCTTTTAGTGACCTACATGTCTGTATCTTCATGATCTGCAGTGTGTATGAGCTGGGTCCACTATGCGCTGGCTAGAAGTTTTTTCGAAACACTTTCAAAGCTAAAGAAACTAATGTGTTTGTCGATACTGAAATTACCAAGTCATTTTGGTGTTTGTTTGAAATGTGTGCCATGTAATCTGTCTGATGTCTCAATTTTCTTAAACTGGAGAAGTGACTTTCATTTTTATCTAGTGGTCTTGTTAGTAGTACTAGTTAGCAATCTTGTACCTGCGTCATGTCTGTATTTCTCGAACTCTATCGATGTCTTCCTTTTTTTCTTGGAGATCACCTGGTGGTCTCCTCAATGCTCAATATCTAGCAACCCACATGTGTTTTTTCTCCTAGCTGACGGTGAAATATGGCAAATTGTTATGTTTTAGCTGATTGTTAGAAGAACTTGGAGCACCAATAAATTGTTTGCACCATAGTTCATTTTTCTTCACGAATCCATTGCATCTTGTTAGCTATGGAGATTACTATTATAGCGAGACTCCATTAGCAGACATGGTTATATTTGTTCTGCAAGCACTTGATATTCTTGCTAGGAAAAAAATAGTGGCATATATGGGTAGATGAGTTATCTGAACCAAATGAGGGATTTATGGCTCGGAAAAGTTAGGGGCAGAGTTTTGTTGTACGAAATCCACACCCTATGTAAGGTTATGATTAAGACGTTCTGATTGTTTTACATAGTTGCATGAAATTTATACTTGTTTGAATATCTTTTTGGGCCGAAGAGGCTACAGGGCATGTTGAAGCTAAATTTATGAAGTCTTTTTGGTCAGTGTTTGAAATATTTGCCAATTCATGTGCATCATGTTTCTGTTTTTCTTTTAACTGAAGAATAGACTTTGCTTTTATCGAGGTTTTCTTCCCTTTTAAAGATTATCCAGTGGTCTTCTTAATACTAAGGATTTAGCAAATATACATTGGTTTCCTTTTAGCTGATGCTGAAATTAGGACATTAATTTATAGAAGAGCTTGGAGCACTGTTTGTTAAATCGAGTTATTGCACTAGTCAACTTCTCAGTGAAATGTTCTATTGTAATTCATTCTTCTTCATGAATCCATTGCATTTGGCTAGGCATTCAAATGTTCTGTTGTAATTATGTCTTTGCATTATTTGTGATTATCTATATCAATATATCATTGTAAGGATCAGATCCCAGATTTTGTTCCTCCACAGGCAGCGTAACATCAACTGTAACTGTGAGCAATGCTACTTTTTTTTTCCTCTCGATATAACAAGCGGAGTACCACTGTTGTAAATATAAGTTCAAATGTCACTCTGATCATTTTGTTACTGCACATATTATGTGCCATTGCAGGGCAATTGCTCAGCTGCTCACATCACTTGTAGGCTAGTCATCATGTATCATGCATGTCCCTTTTGGCATTTGCTGCGTGTGTGATAAATATACATACAGAATATTTGCAGTTTACGCTGTCGACTGACTTTATCACCTTGATTAAACATACCTCGGTCATCTGAAACGAGAGTTGACAACTCCTTACAATGTGACGACACGGCGGCTTTGAGAAGACAACTCCGCTTGGACAGAGATGATGCCGTATCTGACCTCACCGTCCCCGTGCCACCACTGAATATGGTGGTGAGGAGCTGCTTGAACCCCCTACAGCGCCCGTGATCCACCACCCTTCTCTCATCCCCAACACCAGCTACATCAACAAATCCGTCATGGCTCCCCCTCCTCTTGTTCATCGACAGGGATCCCATTGTGAACTGCGCTCGACCGCGAAGGTGGGCAGGGAGGGGCAGGCTCTGCACAGAGATGGACATACATGCTCTCTGAATGTCTGCAGGTCCCGAAATTCTCTACACTTAACTGAATATTTTCTTCCTGAATGTCTGCATGCTCTGATAGAAAATAGTAATCAGGTCATACTTCCTAGTTCTCTCCTCCGTATGTGTACAAGATCGGTCAGTGCTTCCATGGTAATGTGAACGAACAAGGATTGCAGCAAGTCAGCAACACCGTATGCATGCGGACGATCTTCTATATTTCTTTCACTGATTAGTGCAACCTAACAGAAACTCGTTTATTGATTGCTTTTGCACCGGTTGCACCATTGTTGTATTTTGATCGGTAATCCGAGAACCAGAGGAGAACAGGAGAATATAGTAGGCAAGTTTGCAGTCTTTCCAACATGCCGGCTGGAATTTTGCGATTGGTCATAAGAGCTATAGATTGTTGATGTGACACAATGAGCAACTGTGTATTCCAGGGGGCAAAGCCCAGTACATGTACAGGTATGTGTGAACAGTAAATATACATCTAACACCCCCCTCAAACTCATGGTGGGTCAACAACACTGAGTTTGGAGAGGAAGAACCCATGCTGCGCTCGAGTCTGTGCCTTCGTGAAGAAATCCGCCAACTGTAAGTCGGAGGGCACATAGTGAAGAGCAAGAATCTGATCCTGCACAGCAGCACGCACAAAGGAGGCATCCACACCGATGTGCTTGGTGAGCTCATGCTTCACCGGGTCACGCGCAATGCTGATGGCACCAGTACTGTCTGACAATAGAGAAGTCGGTGCAGCAGCAGAAACACCAAAGTCTGCTAGCAACCATCGCAACCAGGTCACCTCAGCCGTCAACATAGCCATCGCTCGCAACTCAGCCTCTGCACTGGAGCGGGAAACTGCCTTCTGTTTCTTCGTCTTCCAGGCAATGAGAGACCCGCCAAGAAAAACACAATAGGCAGACAGGGAGCGGCGATCAGAAGGATCACTGGCCCACGTAGCATCAGAGTAGGCCTGGAGCTGGAGAGAGCTGGAGCGAGGAAAGAAAAGGCGGCGAGAGATCGTGCCACGAAGATATCGTAGAACACGGAGAAGGTGACTATAGTGGACAGAACTGGGAGCAGATACGAACTGACTCAGAATGTGGACAGGATATGATATGTCTGGACGAGTGACAGCCAGATAGACAAGACTCCCAACAAGATGGCGATAGCGTGTCGGGTCTGTGAGGGGATCACCATCGGTAGCACGAAGCTGAACATTGAGCTCCATAGGAGTCTCAGCAGTGCACTCATCACCAAGAGCGGCGCGAGCAAGAAGATCCTGAATATATTTTTCTTGGGAGATATAGAAGCCATCAGAAGTCGAAGAAACCTCAATCCCAAGAAAATAGCGAAGAGGGCCAAGATCTGACATCAGGAACTGCTCACGGAGGCGGGCCTTAACAAAGGCAATATACTCAGAGTCATCGCCAGTAATGATCATGTCATCAACATATAAGAGGAGGAGCGTCCGACCACGAGGTGAGGTGTGGACAAACAGCGCAGGGTCATGGTCGCTAGGCACAAACCAGCAGCAGTCACCACAGAAGCAAAACGCTCAAACCAGGCGCGAGGGGCTTGTTTAAGGCCATAGAGAGAGCGCCGAAGACGGCAAACCATACCATCAGGAACAGAGTACCCCGGTGGTGGCTGCATATAAACCTCCTCACGCAACTCACCATTGAGAAAGGCATTCTGGACGTCAAGCTGAGACACAGACCAATGACGAACAGAAGCCACAGCGAGAAGAGTGCGAACAGTGGTCATGTGGGCAACAGGAGCGAATGTCTCATCATAATCGCGTCCCTGCTCCTGCTGAAAGCCACGAGCCACAAGACGAGCTTTGTAACGCTCAAGAGAACCATCGGAGCGAGTCTTGATCTTATAGACCCACTTGCAAGTGATGGGACGAACACCGGGAGGAGGGGAAACAAGATCCCATGTGCCAGTGCGCTCAAGTGCAGCAATCTCCTCAGCCATCGCAAGCTGCCACTCAGACTGAGCCATGGCATCCCGATAGGAAGTGGGCTCAACAGTAGCAGAAAGACCGTACTGGGAAGGAGAATAGCGAGCAGGAGACCGTAAGGAAGGGCGAGAACGAAGGTTATGAACCGGTGTAGACGGGGAAGGTGGCGCGCCGGAAGTAGAGGGTATGTCAGAGGAATCATCCACAGCACGAGGACGACGAGTGTAGTGGAGAGGAAAGGGAGAAAGGGGAGGACACGCCGGAGCGTAGGTGGAGAGGCAGGTGACGAGGAGAGAGGAAGGAGGAGGGGAGGGTGGTGCGGAGGTGTATCAGAAACCGTGGGACTCGGCGGAGGTGGAGGTGGAGGAGGAACAATAGGCACAGAGGGAGATGTGTCGGGGAGTATAAGGAAGGAGAGATCGTCAACTGAAAAGAGGAGGTGGTAGGACGCGGATAGTATGGACGAGACTCATCAAAAGTCACATCACGTGAAATACGCAGACGACGACCGACAGGATCCCAACACGGTAACCCTTGTGCTCATCACTGTAGCCGAGAAAGACACACTCAACCGACTGAGCAGTCAGTTTGGTGCGTTCGCGCGGAGCAAGAAGGACATAGCACACACACCCAAACATACGAAGAGCGGAGTAGTCAGGAGAATGACCAGAGAGACGCTCCATAGGAATACCACCCTGTAAGGCAGCCGAAGGCTGGATATTGATAAGATAGGTGGACGCAGAAATAGCCTCAGCCCAAAAGTGGGGAGGAAGAGAGGCAGCGATCATCATGCACGACGTCTCAAGCAGGTGGCGATGCTTACGCTCAGCAACACCATTCTGAGCATGGGCACCAGGACAAGAGAACTGGGCAAGAGTACCCTGCTCGGCAAGAAAACCACGCAACATCTGGGAGATATACTCACCAGCCGAGTCAGCACGAAAAACACGGATGGGCGTGGAAAACTGGGTGTGAACCATGGCAGCAAATCGCTTGTATATGGAGAGAACCTCACTGCGAGATTTCATCAAATAGAGCCAAGTATAGCGAGAGAAGTCATCAATAAAAAGAACATAGTAGCGATGACCACCTTTCGAATCGAAGGGAGCAGGACCCCATACATCAGAATGAACTAAGTCGAAAGGGCGCTGAGAGACTGACTCACTCGTAGGATAAGGTAATTGAGTCTGTTTGCCAAGTCTACAACCATTACAATGTAAAGATACATCGCCAGAGACAGACCCTAAGACACCTTGATGCACTAGCGAGGACAAGCGAGAGCCACATATATGACCAAGTCGATGATGCCACTGTTGGAAGGACGCAGAGGAGGAGGTAGCAAGAGCATGCGAGCTGGCGGGTGTGGTGGGAACACAAAGCCAGTCGACCTCCCAAAGGCCCTGAGCCTCACGGCGCCGAGGGCCAGCTCCAACTAGAGCCTGGGTGCGACGATCCTGAACAGAGCAAGAGTCGGTATCAAGAATGACACGACAGCCAGAATCAGTAAGTTGAGCAGCGGAAAAAAGATTCATAGTAAGACGGGGAACATGCGAAACACTAGGAACAGAGAAGGACGGAGTAGAAAGAGTGCCACGACTAGCAACAGGAAGAGGTGTGCCATCGGCAGTGAGAACATTGAGAGGAGAATCAAGAGGTCGAAGAGAAGACAGAGCAGAAGAATCAGAAGACATGTGAAAGGAAGCTCCAGAATCCAGAACCCACGGAGATGTACCTGACTGAGTAGGCGGTGGTGGCGAAGTAGAAGCAGTCAGCGAGGCAACGGTGCCCGTCGAAGAAGAACCAGAGGAAGCCAGCATACGCTTGAGCTGGGCAATATCCTGAGCAGTGAAGGACTGTGCAGACGGAGACGCACGAACCGCAGGAGAGGAGCGACCCATTCACGCTGCTTCTTGAAACAATCAGACTCTGGATGGCCCGGCTTCTTGCAGTAGTCGCAGAACATGTGAGAGCGCCGACCCCCCCCTGCAGAGGGCCGCCCGCCCACCCCCCGTGAAGGAGTGGGTAGTAGCGGTGGAACAGACGACACCGGAGCACGGGCAGCAAGCACAGTGGGAACCACAAGCAGCCCAGCAGAACGGAGCCGAGTCTCCTCAGCGCGAAGCTCTGCAAGTACCTCTGAGATGGGAACACGTCGACCACGGGCAAGCAAGTGTGCACGCCGAGGCTCAAACTCGGGACGCAGGCGAGACAAGAACTCATGGACACGCTGAAACTCCAAATCTGACCTCACTGTCTGACAGCAGCGACAAGTACCACAAACAACAGTCCGCAGAGAGTCAAGCTGACGCCAGATGGCAGAACACTGTGTGTAGAACGCATCCACAGTAGATCACCCTGCTGAAGATCATGCTCCTGACGGACCACAGATAGGTAGAGAGCATCACCCGAGGGCTGATAGCGCTGACAAAGGTAAGTCCACATAGCAGCAGAAGTGCCTAATCCCATGAACTCAGAAGCAAACTGAGGCAGAACACTAGCAGTGAGGACAGCAGCAGCACGAGCATCATCATTGCACCACTGAGTGTAAACAGACAGAGCATCCCGATAAGGAGAGAGGAGTCCGAGTAATCCGATACCTGCTGGTCATAGGCTTTAACTGCAAGATCATCAGCATCTTGGCGGCAGCACGATCAGCCTCAGAAGCATCAGCGGCAAGAGCGGGTGGCACCGGTGGAGTAGGAGCCACAGGAGCAACGGGGCACGGCGGACAGGAGACCTCGCCAGAGAGAACGCCCCACAACAGGAGGCCGCGCATGTGGATGCGCATAAAGCCCACAAACTCGGCGTAGTTGGTGCCATCAAAGATCACAGAGCACCGGGGAACAGCAACATAGCCCGAAGAGGACATCGCGGGCTCTCTGATTTTTTTTTTTTTTTTTTTTTTTTTTTTTTTTACACTAGCCGGACCAGAGGCCGGTCAAACCGGACAGGAGACCGGGGCACTGGCCGAGGCAACCGGCCCAGCAGCCGGTTAAAACCGGACAGGAGACCGGGTCACTTACAGAGGCAACCGGCCTGGAGGCCGGTCCAAGCCGGAGGAGCGACCGGATCGAGTTCCACTGCCTCCCCACGCGATGCGGCCCCGAGCCACGAGAGGAGCGGGCGGCCGGAGGAGAGCTCGGCAGGGGCGGAGCTCGGCCGGAGGAGAGGGCGGCCGGAGAAGAGCTCGGCGGCAGGGGCGGAGGAGAGGGCGGCCGGAGGTGGCCGCGACAGGGGCGGCGACGGCCGCAGGCGGAGGCGGGCCGAAGGCGGCTGGGCAGGGCACAACGGCGCGGCGGCGGCCCGATGCAGGCAAGCCGGAGGTCGGCGGCGGCGTGGGCACGGCGCGGGCGTCCCGATGCACGCAGGCCGGAGGTCGGCGGCGGCGTGGGAAGGCCGGCGGCGTGGGAGGGCACAACGGCGCGGCGGCGGCCCGATGCAGGCAAGCCGGAGGTCGGTGGCGACGTGGGCACGGCGCGGGCGTCCCGATGCACGCAGGCCGGAGGTCGGCGGCGGCGTGGGAAGGCCGGCGGCGTGGAGTTGCTCCGGTGGTGGGTGCGGGAGGAGGAGGAGGAGCAATGTGGCTCTGATACCATGTGACACAATGAGCAACTGTGTATTCCAGGGGGCAAAGCCCAGTACATGTACAGGTATGTGTGAACAGTAAATATACATCTAACAGTTGATATGGTAGTTTGGTAGTTTTCTTTGTTTCATCGAATGTGAGGTTATGAGCATTCAAAAACGATATACAAATAAGATAAATGGATTTAGTAGCTGGAGTGTAGTTGAAGCAGGCAGCTTAGTTAAGAAAACCTCACATTAACCGACAAAAAACATGAAATAGGGTAAAAAATAACGATAGAAAACCAAAAGGAGGATACCTGGGGACAAATGGTTAAGAAACTCGACGTACAATTTGGGCTAAGTGAATAGAATGCATGCTGCATGAAAAAAACAGATAGAAAATTGTGGGAAATTACAATCCTTATGGATTTAAAAATAAATAGAGAAAAGATCATGGCATCTCTAACCAAGAGCATGACATGTGCTTAGTATACGTGCACAGAATAGTTTTTTTATTTTCGAGGTAGTACAAAATATTATCTGTATCAGGTCACTAATGGTCTCGTTCTGGGCTAAAGCCCAGCCCATGTCCATTCCTATTTCCCCACGAAAGACCTACCTGGCTTCGTCCGCTCGGCTGGCGCCACCACAAGTCAACCGCTCCTCTTGCTTTGCTCGTGGGACGGATCGCTAGCACGGAGCACCCAACCGGCGACCATGGCGGAGGCCGCCAGTGCAGCAGAAAGGCCGCCTCTGCAGCGCGACCTCCCGGATGCGATCGCCATCTGGGAGATCCTCGTCCGCCTACCCCCAAAATCTCTCCTCCGCTGCCGCGCCGTCTGCCGCGCCTGGCGCGGAGTCACCTCCACCCGCAGCTTCCTCCTGGTCCACCACGATCGCCAGCCTTTCCTCCCCATCATCTCCGTCGGCCGTAATTTCCTCACCTTCGACGGTTTCGACCACCGGGCCGCCGACGACCAGCTCCATACCGTCGCCCGGCTTGACAAGGTCTTGTATCCGCAGGCCTCCTGCGACGGCCTCCTCGTCCTCGTCAGGTATGACGTTGTTGACACCCGCTTCTCCATCTGTAACCCGGCCACTCGTCAGCTTGCACCGCTCGGTATGGCGTTGAACTTGAGCATCATGGGGTTGTACTCACACCGCCCACAGGCGAGTACCGGCTGTTACTGCATCGGAGGACGTGGATGCCCACAGATCTGCTTCCTGCAGGTCGAATTGGATGCTATGTCTGCGCATTGGGCTCCGGCCTGCCACCGAGGTACATCGGCTGGCCGGAGACCGCACCGCCCTACTTGGAGTTGGTCCTACCTGCCCTGCTCCGTGATAACCTTCATTGGTACACATCGCAGTGTCAGGCTGTGATAGTATTCGACACCATAGCTGAGACGTTCCGGCAAATGCGTGCTCCAGTTGCTCCAAGCGGCTCATGCCTTTTTGAGATTGATGGCACACTCGGCATCTATAGCCGCGACGTTCGAACGGAAATTGTTGATATATGGATGTTGCAGAACTACGAAAGCGAGGTTTGGGGCTTCAAGTACCGAATTGAATTGCCTGTTGCAGAAATCAGTGGGCGTTTTGAAGGCTGTGATGGCTATTGGGCTATGAACGTCGTTTCTGGGGATGGTGACGTGCTCTTGCTGGTCAGCTTTGGTCGGTGGCTACTTCATGTTGACAGTGATGGCAAATTAGTTGACAGTTTCCATCGTGGTGGCCAAGGCCTCCGTCTGAATGGACTTTGTCTCAAACAGACTCTTGTTCCGCACACCTTCTTTACGGCAGTAGAAGGTTATGCCGTGAATGCGTCGCCTTTCATCTGATGGCTCATGGCTGAAGTGGTGCGTCTTAACGGCCTAGCTGTTGTATCCTCAAGACCTGGAATGTCTATGAACTTGATAAAGTATGAGCATCTGGTTTCTTATCTTTGTGTTCATGTACATGAAGTTAAGATCAGAAGCTCTGACTGTTATGTGGTTGCATGTAATTTGTGCTTGTCTTGGCACCCTCTTAGGCTAAAGTGCCTACTGTCCGTGTTGATGCTAAATTTCAAAGTCACCATTTATGAATCACCACTAGATACACTCTGATCATTTGCTGCAGAATATGGAAGTTGGGAGTCACTCTGATCATTTGCTTCAGAATACAAAAGTAAAGTGTAAAACTGACTTGAGCATCCAGATTAATTGATCTAGTACGTGTGACTGCTATATGAACTGGCGATCGATCAATAAGTATCTTCACCTGATATTGGATTTCTGTTCTCTTTGGTGCGGTGTGTACGCTCAAACAAGTCCCTTTTAAGGCAAGATGCATATAATTCAGAATAGTAGTTGGAACATAGACCAGCGTGTAACTGTAGAAGGTGATCCATGGAACGGCGGTTGCATGAAGAGCTACTAGCTCACTGTACATCTATAAATTCTTAACCTCCAATATCTGCATTAAATCTTGGTTTGTTCTCTGAAAAAAAATTGTGTCCTTATTGAGTTATTGTGAAGCTGTGGTTAGCATTCAGCAGCAGCTTCTGTTGGCGTAATGGATCCATATGGGCCAGGAGGACCAGTTTGGGGAGGCCCTGGAAAGTGGGGTCTGGTACCACCTGCAGCTTCTTTGGGTCCTGGGTTTGGTGGCTTCTTCGAATCCTCGTAAGTTGAATCCTTTGCTAACTAATGGTACTTTATACTTTGCATCTTGGCACTGACATCGTCAGCTCATTCAGTTAACATCTTAAAAGTAAAAAAAATCAATTCGTACAGTTAGATCATTAGCGGTTCAGCTTTCAGAGGTCAACTGAATCGAAATGCAATATATAAGTGATATACATTAGTCGTTTAGCTTTCTTTCTCTGATTCTTTGAACTCTGGTCGAATGCTTCTTTTGCAGCCTCTACCTCTGTTGTTGTTGCCTTCTCCAAGATTGTTCCAGCCCATTCGTCGGGCACACACACCTGCGCAGCCCACTGCCACCCTTCTGGCGTGCCGAGTATATCCACCGCGTCAAATAATGAAATGGGTTACAGTTCTTGGCCTTAACATTTGCTGAAGAACTCGCTTGGTTGAACATTCCGGCTTCTGGGAGTCCCTTTGGTACTGTATGTATACTAGTGAAAACCTTTGTCTTGTTCTTGGAGATCATTGTATGCAGTCTTAGCTAGTAGCTTAAATGTAGCAGATTATTCCCTCAATTTGTTCACTTGCTAATTTCACTTTGTTGAAAGAGCTTGGAGTACTATTTATTAAATTGAATGGCACTTGCTAATTTCACTTTGTTGAAAGAGCTTGGAGTACTATTTATTAAATTGAATGGTATGGTTGCATTCTGGTCCAACATTTCAGCGAAATGTTGTGTTGCAATTCATTACATTAATCCATTTCCCATCTGGTTCAGTGCCGAAACGTTCTGTTATAATTACACTTTCTTCTGGTCCATCTGTCATTTCACTTTAGCTGCTAAACATATGATGTAATTAACTAGTTCTTCATGCGATGTACAAGAATGTGAACTAGTACTGGTAAGGAGAAGAGAGGTCTCTCCTTTTTCAGGTTCTGGTCCTAGATCGTTTTCTGTCTTAAAGAAACTGTAACTGCCAGCAATGTTCATTTTCCTGAGCGGCCCAAGGCCATATCGAGTGCCACTGGTCAGCAGCAGATTGTCTCAAGCAGGATATCACCAGAGACCGTGTGGCAATACAGTTGTAAAAGTAAGTTAAAATGTTACACTGATCATTTTTTACTGTTCGCATTGTATGTGCCATTGCAGGGTAACCATGGGTAGCCTACAGGCGTAGGCGTGTTATCTGTGCGTGTGATAATTATATGTACCAGCGACTAAATATTTGCAGTTTACATTGTCGGCTGGATATGCAAGTTTAACACCCGGATTAAACTTATGCTCCAGTGTGTCTGCGATCTGAAAATGACGAAAGGTATTTAATGGCTATGTAGTTATACTTCTCACTATATTCCATTTGAGATCAGGTGAAATTAGACATATGTTGGATAGTGTGGTTGACTGCTACGTAGAAGCATGTGCCATACTTCCTAAATGTATTCCCATTTTGCAATTGGGTCCAGTCTATTTATACAAATGTATATGCTGGTTACTGGAATTCGTAATCAAATTCTTGTTGCCACGATTGTTTACTTATGCTTATTTCTGAAGCAGTAAAGCTTAAGAGGATTAAGCCGGAACTTGATATATAAAGCTGGTTTTCATCTATACTACTACTCCATTAAACAAGCGAACATTTTCTTCCTTAAATACACCCTAACACCGTACACAGGCAGACTTACACCACCGGATCAGCCCCACCTGATTAAATCCAACCGCTAATATCGATCGAATCCTTCTACCTGCGTGCACTTAGCAAATATAGAGAGCGGACGAAAACTCTGCCGGGCGGCGAAATATTCCGCCCGCGTTCTCCGCTCCCTGCAAAGAAAACAGCCGCCGTCGTTCCTACCCTCCGCACCCGCACACCAGCTCTCATCTGCCGCTGGTTGCTGGTGCCTGTGTCGCCATCCAGTGCGCAAGCTGTTGCATCCATCGTAGGTATACTCTGAAGCTTAAGGTTTTTTCTAGCTTATTCGGCAGGCTGCCAGGTTCAATAAATGATGTTTGCTCCCTTTTATACCTCTGATTATCATGGTAAAAGTGGTCAGGATTGCACAGTCCGAGCATCTTCTAAATATTAATCATTTCCTTTCGAGTCTTAGATTCAACGTATTAATGAAACAAGTTATTGCATCGATAAACTAATTTAATAATGGTAATCTGAACTTCAAAACCTAAAATTGGTTAACCACTACTCCTGATCCTTTTCCATATGCAGGATTTTAAAACTTGTATTATGAAGATCCTATATTTTTTCATGGAGCAGCCTGGTACACAATTGCCAATCATACTTAGCATACATTTATCCATATTTGTATTCCTCGAAGCTTTTCAAAATGTGCAGTTTAATATGTAAATTCTGAACAGAGCCAACAATCTCTGATGCAAGCGTGTGTGTGAATCACATCCCAACAATCACCTATTCCATCGTCATTTATGCAGCAGGATTAAAATCTCTCTATGGCTTGACAATATGTACCGAGCCAATATAGAAAATGCAGCTGGTTTCAATTACAGGTCCATGTTATCCATAGGTGCATTTAAAATGAGGATGTTACCACCTCATAGATGGATAAACTCTCGAGATTTATATTATATTAACCACCTCAGATCACTCCTATTGCAGTGGTAAGCTTTACTTATATAATCTAATTAGTTCGCAAGCACAAATCTCATATTGCTTATATATTTGAGACAATGTTATTCTGATTTTGTTAGAATAGTAATTATCAGTGAGCTTTTTCGTGTAGATTGTTTGGTGGAGAAGAGTGCTTAGTGGAGTTGATAGCAACATGAGAGGAATGTGATTGGTTAGTATGAACCATAGCTTGCTACAGACAGCGACGGTAGAGGTTGCTTATGTACAACCCCGTAGCTAGAGGCGCAACCTCGATTAATAAGTATACGAACTTGTCATGCTAATAGGAACCAAGCTGAGAGCAATACCGGTGGGTTTAAGTAGTCGGAATGGACATTTGAGTGCGATTATGTTTCTTAAGTCATTAATCTTGGACTATTATTAGAGAATTATCTGGATGAAACAAATACTCTGATGAAATCTGAAAGGTTGAATCGCTTTGGATATAATTCATCTGTGTGAGAAGTATGTCATCTTATTTTCAAAATGGAAAGTTCTTAGAATTCGAATGCGACTATTATGTTTTTTACGCAAGCTAAGTAGAGCTTGAATTGTACTACCTTCGTTCTAAAATATAAGATGTTTTGGTACGCCATTTTACTCTACCAAATCGTCTTATATTTTGAAACAGAGGTAACAATTATGACGTAACACCATTTTAGAAATCATTTTAGGAATGATTTAAATTTGGTTCAAGAAAACATTGCATACACACGTAAATTTTGTTGTATTCTGTGGAGACGTGCGTTGCACGTGCATGCTAACTAGTATTTATAGTTAATTTTTGAGCATGAAGTTGTGCTCGATAGGACTGTTGACGCGGTGGCTCTAGGCTATGAAACCACTCGTAGCAGACGTGCCGATGGTCATTCTGGAGGACAACGGAAAACATCACACTGAAAAAGAACAAAGACACCACATAGCAGAAAACATCTCAGAAGACAACGCTAAGAAAAATAGCCATGGCTTTAGATTCTACCGAAAATTGTTCCTCCGCTCCCACCTCTCTCCACCTAAAAAGTCAAAAGCACCACACTATAATCGAACAAAACCTACCAAAAATACACACCAACAGCCTTACCAAATCTTCAATAATTGCTATGAACGAGACGATCCAAGTGGAAAAGCAACTACAGACAGCACATATGGGGACGAACACACCTGTCGCAAAGCGACATTCAAATAATAAACCGCTATCGGATTAAAAAACGTTCAAAACCCGGTCGGCTCTGTTCTCTCGTCGCTGCACTCAGCGCGGATCACAGAACACATGCAGAGATTCGACTGTTGGCGAAAAGAAAACAGTCTGACAGCCCGTTAGCACAACAGTTTCGCTATTATGTTATATTTTTTACTCGAAAATCACCTTCAAAATCTTATGTATCGGACACGAGTGAGAGACTGAGAGCACATGATGGTGATTTCAAGGTTCAAAGAAGAAGAAGAATGATTTTCTTTGTCGCAGATGGTGATGTCTCATTATCTTGGAGTAGATTAATCATCTGAGCCCAACATGCACATGACTGGTTTGTCGAAAATGCACATGACTCTGATGTGTACTCTGGATTACAAAACTGGTTCTTAATTTGGCGCGCACCACGGCGACGATCCCATCCACCATCCATCCTTACAGTCCCGTTCGTTGACTACTGACTTCCCTCCAGCTCCCAGCTCGATCCGGCGGCGGCAATGGCTGCCCACCCTTACTCGCCGGCGAGTCTAGACCTCCCAGGGTACGTGCCGCAGCGCCTCACCCAGCTCGAGATCCTCGGGCCCTACCTCGGCACCTCCCTCCTCGTCTTCGCCACCGTCTGGCTCCTCTCCGGTAGTACCTTCCTCCTCTCGATCTCGCAATGGACCCGACGGCCGTCAGCTCACGTCTTGGGATTCGTTCCTTCACAGGGAGGTGCGGCAGCAGGCTGTCCCGCGCCGACCGCCTGCTCATGTGCTGGTGGGCGTTCACCGGCCTCACCCATCTGATCATGGAGGGACCCTACCTCTTCACTCCCGGCTTCATCACCAAGGACAACCCCAATTACTTCGATGAATCCAGTGAGTCTCCATTTTTCCGTTGGCACAACACTCTGTTTTCAGCTCCAGTTTCAGACCAGTGAAGCAAGAATCCTCTCATACGTGTTGTGCAGTGAAGGAATATAGCAAGGGTGACTCCAGGTACGTCGCTAGGGACACCGTCGTTGTCACCGTCGAAGTCATCACGGTCCTGCTGGAAGGCCCTGCATCTCTGCTTGCAGTGTACGTCTATTCTTCATTCTTGAGACCTTAGATAAACAGCAGCAGCTGTAGCGGAAGCTTGCTTGTTTCTTGTGTGGTAGTTGTATGTTATATGTTCACTGCATTTTAAAAATATTTTTAACAGAAACTGGGTATGCTTACTTACAAGCTCCATCAACTTAATGCTTTGTATTAATTTTACAAAATCTGACAACAATATGATTTTACAGATTGACGTTCTTCCCAGACAGTAGCTATGGTTGAATTAATCTACAGTATATGTTTGGTAATTAAATGCGCAAACAAACCAGCGGTTTTGGATTTCGATTTGTCTAGATTAAATCGCTTCAACCGCAGAACAGAGCAAGAAAAGGCAGTAACACAATTTCTACGTACAGAACTTCTTCTGAATGTCTTAATAGTCTTCTCCCAGCATTTTCAGTAAGATCTTGTTTGCAAAAATATGGCAGGCTCAGTTTCTTCTTGTCTAGTACAAGTCTAGCCAAGCTGCTATATATAAATAATGATGTAATAGCCCACTGCTGTTCCGAATTTAATGAAGAAATACCTAATATTGCGTCTTACCACAAATTTTCTGGTTGCAGCTATGCTATTGCATCCCAGAAGTCCTACAGCCATATCCTCCAGTTCACAGTGTCTCTCGGTCACCTCTACGGATGCATTGTCTACTTCGCTACCGCCTACTTGGACGGCTTCAACTTCTGGGTCAGTCCATTCTACTTCTGGGCGTATTTCATCGGCGCAAACAGTTCATGGGTTGTGATACCCTTGCTGATCGTTACAAGGAGCTGGAAGAGGATATGTGCAGCAATTCGTCAAGCTGAGAAGGTGAAGACTAAGTAGTATATACTAATGCCTGCAAGGCTGCAATAGACAGGGTTTGGCAGCAACCAGGACATACTGTGCTATTGAAAATATTGTTTGCTCGAGGCACGGAAATTCTAGTATTATGACTAGAAATTTTGCTTGTATTGTACTTTTGCAAGCTACATTGTCTTGGACCAGTTTTTATCTCAGTTACCGCCTTTGTACTGAACTCAGGAGAATCCTTGTCTTTCAGAAACAGAATTGTGAAGCCAATTCCAGTATGATAGATAGCACTTCTGATGGTCATCATTGCATTTACGATTTTGTATACGTAGCTTTATATTTTCCTATGAACCTTGTACCCGCTTTTCTTTTACTTTTTGCTAATGGGTTCTCTGATTTAGCACTTCTAGCTCACCAAAATATGTTACCGTTAACTCTCTTTTTTTGGAGATCAACCACGTTTTTTCATTAATAGAAAAGCAAGTTACACGAACAAATACACGTGGAAAGTAAAAGACATACAGAAAATGGTTGTTTTGAAAACTTTGCAGACATAAACCTTCAAGATAGAAACATACAAAACGATCCCTAAAATTTCCTGTACACCGCGAGCGCCGCCGAGGTGCACGCTCGAAGACACACCGAGACTCCACCATTAGATTCAAATAAGTTTCAGTCTTTGTGAGTCGATGAATACCGCTGCAAGCAGCGACATGTGTCACGTCGACTGGGGACGTCCCCCTGCTACAATGGATCCAGATCCTTCTATGTGCGTGCGGACTTAATGTGGAGCAGCACCATGCCAAATTGGTCATGTAAAATCTGCAATACTCCCAGATGTTTTCCGAAATTTACATGGCCATTATTTTGTCCGTACACCAAGCGTATGATTGTATATCAACGGATGAGATCGATGGTATATAGCCTAGCTTGGGATTAGGCCTCGATCCCCCACAAGTCCTACCCTGGCCGTCTTTTCCCATCGCCTCGCACGAACACGCCACACACGGAGAGGCGAGAGCGGCGGCGACAGGCGGGAGAGCTCCGCTCCCCGTTCCCCACGTGATCTCGTTTTAGTGATCGACACTACTAAGATATTTATCATCTATCGACTCGACGGACGACGGCGCCGGTGGCGAGGTCAGGCGGAACTCAACCATGAGCGGCGGCCGTCGTTTCGTGAATTTGGTGGCGTGGGACGACCTCAAGAGCATATACTCCCTCCGTCGCTTCGACCTGTCCTGCAACCAGTTCTTCTACGCCACGCCGGAGGAACTGTCCTCCCACGGCCGCGACATGCGGCTCATACGGCGAGACCATCTGCAGAAAAACCCTTTCCTCTTCGACAGCAAGAAGAGGAGCCAGGAGCAGCGGGACCTGGCGGCGTCGGAGAGGAAGAAGATGGGAGTCATCCGGCTGCCGGCGCCACTGGCGAGCATGCGGCCGACGCCGTGCCTGGCGGTGGAGCCGATCTATCAGCACAGACTGCACTGCTTCCCTCTCTCCGAGACCGATATGCTGTTCGCCGACTCCGGCGGGCAGGTCTTCTGCTACGACGCCGAGCACCGATGTTCAGTCAGCATGCCTGGCCTCGGCTCCCGCAAAGAGGACCCGCTGTCCCTCACCATCTCCCCCGATGGCGACGGCATCGGCAGCGTGTACGTCATCGAGAAGACCCTCTGGCCGGACAGGAGCTCCCAGTTCGAGGCCCTCGTCTCCAAGCGCTGTTTTGATCATTTCCAAGGCCCATGGAGGACCTGGCAGCGCCACGAGCTCCCGCTGCCGCCTTACGTCTTCGAGCCAGGCTACAAGCCTTACTCGTCGACCATCCACGCGGCCGCGGTGCTCGACAACTGGGTCATCTGCGTCTCCGCCGGCGACGTCGGCACCTACTGCTTCGATACGGCGACACGCACCTGGAGCCGGGCGGGCGACTGGTGCCTGCCCTTCGCCGACAAGGCAGAGTACGTCCCGGAGCTCGGCCTCTGGTTCGGCCCCTCTGCTCATAGGCCCAGCCTCCCCTGCGCAGCTGACCTCTCCGCCGTCGTTAAAGGGGAGCCGCCGGAGCGGAGCCTCGTGTGGGGCGACGCCCACCACATGCCGGAGGAGTGGTCCGTTCCCTACGGTTTCAGCTCACTGGATCCTCGTGCAAAGATGGTCAGCCTTGGTTCCGGCAGGTTCTGCATCGTCAGGCTCTTTGAGACCAGGGCGCCTTGCAGGTATCTGGCCTTCGAGGATGTTACTGATCGCTGGTTCGCTGTGTTCACTGGTCTCGAGGTGGTACACGGTAAGGGCGGTGGCGGTGGTAACGGGAAGAAGAAAGGCGGCACGCTCCGCATGGTTAAGCACAAGTCCAAGCTCTTTAAGATTGATATTGGCGACCTTTCAATAGTGTCAATGTTCTGAACTGCTATACTGAGTTGACAGTTGACCCTAACCAATTAATTATGCTGTGATTGGTTCTCCTTTCAACTGATGGCTGGCACTTCTTGATGTCCTTAACTATCGCTATCATTATGAGCTGTAATTTTAACTTTGAGCAAAGCTGGCTTCTTTGTCGATGCACATAGAGTTGTGATCAAGAAGGTCTCGCTGATGTGTGGTTCCATGAAATATGTGCTTGTTTTGATATGCTTTGAGGCTGATGGGAGGGACCGTGCGTGTTGACGCTAAAATAACAAGTCATTTTGGTGTGCATTTGAAAGATGTGCTAACTGGTCTGCCTCATATTTCTATTTTTTTGAACTGGGGGATTATTTTGCTTTTGTCTCGGAGTGGTCTTCGTGAAGCAGATAGTATCATAGTAGTTAGCAAATCTACCTGCCTCATGTCTCTGTTTCTTGAACTAAAGAATTGACTTTGCGTTTTTTAGCCAGGTATTAGGTTTTATACCGAGAGGGCCTGGTGTATCTCCTTTGAGCCACCCTGATCTCTCCTTTACCTCCATGTTTCCCCCTCCTACCCCCTGTATATATATCTATGTGATCAGTGCATAAAGGAAATAAAATTGTTCATGCTGGCTAGCGCCCCCGTAGTTACAGACTTACAGTAAAAAAAAAAGATTATCTTGTGCTCTTCTCAATGCTGAATAGTTATTTCTTATAGAAATCTACACGTGTTACTTGTTTGTAAGTTTTGTTCTAGCTGACGGTTATCCTCTCAATTTGTTCATTTGCTAGCTTCACCTGATTTTTAGAAGAGCTTGGAGCACTGCCTGTTACACTTAATTAGGCCTTTGTGTCATAATTAGGCCTTTGTGTTGAATTGTTTGGAACTGTTTCTGTCATTTCACTCTAGCTGCTAATCATTTTATGGAATTAATTAATGGTTCATGTGATGTTCGATCATAACATAAGCTATAGCTTTAGAACTTCTACTGTTATGGAGAAGAGAGGTTTGTCATGGTCAGGCCCCGGCCCCTCATTTAGGTCCGTCTGGTGACACTGTAACAGGCTAACAGCCACTATGTTCATTATCCTCAGTTGGCAACTCCAGCTTGATCAGTCGTAAGTTCGTAACTGCCCAGCTGCTCACCTCACTTATAAAGGCTACTCACGGTCAGTTATCCGTTGCATGCAATGTCCCTTTTGGGTTATGTGTGTGCTTAGACAAATGTAAAGATCGGTCATCAAAAGTTTGAATTGTGCTTACACTATCGACTCAATATGCAAGTTAATATTTGAATTGGCTTGGAATTTATGAGTTTGTCTTGTCTTTTCGAGTTTGTACAGTAGTTTTCTTAACACTACAAATTTAGCAAATTTACCAGTTTCTACCTTTTCTTGTTGCTGCTGACGTTTCGAAATGAGATTATCCACTCTGTTCAATAGCAAAGAACACCTGATTTTTAAAAGGGTTTGGAGCACTACTCGTTAAATGAATGATTGGATTATAGTCAACTTTTCGACGAAACAGTGTGTTACAATTCTTTCTTATTGTATTTGGTTAGGCATGGAAACATTCTGTTGACAAGGGTACTTGGTAATATCAAGAAAGAATTGTCTTTTGACAAGGGTGACGAGCAGAACAGCGTATGATCATTCAGCACATGAAGATCATTTAAGAACCAAAATGATGTTTAATGGTTTTGTAATAGGTTTTCAGTTTTCGTCACTTGTCCTAAGTGACATTTACTTCGTGTTTCCTTCTGTTTGATCTCAGTTTTGTAATACCTACCAAAGACCATGCGAATATTGATTAGTTCAGAAAGTGCGTACGATTAACTTCTTGCTTAATGTAACCTTTTTATTCTTCCACATCGGCCAGTCTTCTAAAAATATCGATCCTTGAGCTACTAAATTTTGACATGACCTATTCCTTTTTTTGACATTTTCGGATCAGACAGCAACTATAGATGATGATGATAATAACAGAACCACTAGATATACAAATCGGTCGTCACAGAGGACAGTCCCATACACAAACGCTTGATCAACAGCACAGAGGTGTCGCTACACTTGGAGACGACTCCATTCCGTGAGACAGGAAAACAACAAGATTAACAACCTTCATGATAAATATCAACAATCAAAAATACATTTGAAGAGCAACTCGATGGACTGGAGTTCTGGGCAACAGAGCTACACTCCCGTCGAGCCTTCAGTATGTCATGGCAGCGAGCATGCCAGGTGGATAAGCCAGAAGATATAGCTGTCATATATTACACCTTAACGAAACATACTTGTATCACAATATCAGAATCCCCTTTGTCTTGAATGCCACAAATCTGATGATGGAAGAAGAGCAAATCGAATCCTACTCTGCTGATCTTCCATTAAGCTGCATCAGCCACCTACTCAATGAAAAGGCATGTGAGCAGGATGTGATGAATATGGTATGAAAAATCACTTCACATGATTGAGTTATTGGCATCAGGAAACACCAGAAAGAATAGTTATTAGCATACCAACAGAAAGTATTCTCCAAAACCTGAAGGTGTATCTTCAACTGTTCTTCCTATATGAAACTACACATTCCGCCCAAAATTGCTATAAAATATAAAACTAACAGGAAAAACTGCTACCTCTTTCAACTTGGGGCATTTACGCCGGTTGTGACCCTGCTCCCTGCTATAGCCACATTTCGATTTTTGTCTTGGTTTTTTCATCTTTGCCCGCAGCCTTTTCTTGGGTGCACCTCGGCCTTGCACTCGCACGGGATCCAAAAGGTTTCCCAAATCCCCAGAATCAAGTCGCGCCGTCTGCGACACCACTGGACCAAACCTAATGCACTCCTTCTGACCACTACTTGATTCCTTGCTGTCAGCTTCTGCATTCAGAATCATCTTCAGACGCTCATACGCCTCATCAGATAGACATGCCCTGATACTAGACGCGTTACACAGTTTCCTCAGCTCACGGTACCTCATCAGGATTTTAGAGTACTCATACATGTCGCTCTTTCTGTTCGGAGGGTACGCAGACTTTGCACCCATCGTCCACCTTGTGGGAACACAACACTTGGGCAGTCGTGTTACTTGTAATATTTCCAGCACATACAATATGTGGGAACATGGTCTCCCTTCGCATTCGAGCTTACGACAAGAACAACTGATCCTGTACAAAGAACCTTGCTTCTCCTCATAGCGCACCTCCAACTTCTTCTCTCTTCTATCCTTCTTAGCCACAACATATATAGTCAAAGGGCTTGCATCTAGTACCTCGATGATAAAACAGTTCTTCACAACGTCTAAGCTCCATGTGAGCAAACGAAACACCTCGGGCGTGAAAGCTTCTGCAGCGTGTTTCACAAGACTTGAAGCATCCGTCTCTGTAAATGGTACAGACTGCAAGGCCACACAGTCTAGGAGAGCCTCGTTCAAGCGTCGTGAAGAAAGGCAACGCTCGAAGTGCTCTACCATTTTAAACATTGTCATACCACCGTCCAGATGCGTATGGAGCACGGAGTTTAGGCTCTCGCTCCGCTGATTACTGCTCAATCCTAAGAAACAGCGTCCCACCAGATATGGAGCACACCACAACTTCCTCATCTGATACATCTGATGTAGCCACGACTCCTCACTTGTTACCTGATTCCTTTCTAAGAACTGCACCCATTTTCTCTCATGCTCTTCGATGGAACATGAATCATATATGAACCTTCTGAATTCTTCCCGAACCGCGTCATCATGCAGATGACGTACAATGTTCTGCTGAATATGCCATACACACAACCTATGGTTACAGGCAGACCATACAACCCTGATTGCTCTCTGCATTGCAAGGTCCCCATCAGTGATCACGGATATTGGATGCTTCTGTGCCATGGCAGCTGAAAAAGTCCGCAACAACCACTCGTACGACTCCGTAGTTTCATGAGAAATAATACCACAACCAAATATAACGGTGCTGCGGTGGTGATTCAGCCCCACGAAAGGCACAAATGGTAGATTGTATTTATTGGTTCTGTATGTGCTATCAAAAACAACAACATCACCGAAAGCCTCGTAGTCCAGCCGTGATTGACTATCGGACCAGAACAATCCCTTCAGATGACCATCTTCATCTACCAAGTACCTGAAGAAAAAATCTGGATCTTTCTCTTGCCGCGCCATGAAGTGACGGATAACCGTCTGAGCATCACCAGCAGAGATTATTTCCTGCTTGTACACATGACAGAAATTATAAATGTCCCTGATCGTGCATCCAACATCTTTATATCCACCAGATTGCATGCACAATACGTCCATAATTTTGTGTTTGCGTATCCCAGAAATTTCCATCTCTATAATGTCGGCTTTCTGCTCGTCGCTGATCCTTCTGTGTGAACGCAACAGGCAAGCTAGGTCCCGTGGGGCCAGAGGATGGGTGTGCTCATCGTTGAAATCTTTCACAAACCACCGCCCCGTTTCCTCGACCCTAGCAATGACCAATTTGGCTTTACACCCAACACGAGTGATATTCCGTGGCCTCCTCTTCCTATCTTCTCTCTTCCTCTTCATGTGCTTCTCTTCACGGCAGCCTTCACGACTACAGACAAGTTTTCTCAAAATAATCTCTTTCCTGCCTCCATCCCACTCGACATAATCCTTCCGGACACTAAATCCTTTCTCAAGAGCATAACTGTTATAGAACCGAAAACCTTCATCCTCGCTATCAAACGTCTTCCTCACAATCTCATGGTACTCAGCCATGGACTCGGCCTTGTCTTCCTGTATATCAAGTTAACAATGTTATTAAGGTATCATCAGAAAATTAAGCATGCATGCCAATCATAAATACTTGCCATAGAAAACTAAACAAACACTGGTCTTCCCTAGTAAAATAAGTACATGGTACAAATCAATAATACATTTCTGGGCACACAAAGCAATTAAGCATATGCTATGGAAAATTATAGCCTAGCAAAATAAGCATATACAATCAGCATATTATTTACCATATGTTCAGAACGATTCCAATGGCATGGAACACAACTAATTATCCATAGAGCTAGGAGACAACATAGAGCTTTGAAAATACAGGCACCAAAATAACATAGAGCTAGGAGAGAACATAGGCGTTTGAAAATATAGGCACCAAAATAAGAAGTACTTAGGCAATTGAAAAGACAGGCACCAATCTAATCAGTACCGAAGACAGATGATTATCATGTTCAGTAAGCAACAACGAACAAATTTCCTTGTCAGTTTTACACTACCAAAGATCGATCATTGCAACAAACTTACAAACATATGCAAGTTGGTTTGTTCCAGCCTTACGGGATTTTACATATACACTAATTCTGCAGGATACTAGCCACTAGCCACTACAGGTGCAAATATGAAACCACTTAACTTAAATCTGAAAAAATGAACCATTTCGTTTTTACAAATGCTGACCATCTAATACAATTTCAGGCAATTAAAAGGATCAGTAGTACCCACACAATGATTTTCATGAACACCACAACGCCATGAACTGCACTCCCAACTACACTGAAGTACTTACAGAGTCGTAGCACGTCGGCAAATGGACTAGTGACCGGAGGGGAGGAAGCGGAAGGCGTCAAGACGGGGTGCACGATCCTCCGGCCGGCGATAGGGCACCTCACTCGCCCGAGAATGGTGGCCTCCGTTCCTGCAGGAGAGGAGAGAGGTGGCCGCCACGAAACCAGCTGTACTCGAGGGCCTGACGGAGGCTCCGATCCCGCAGTCCTCTACGGCCTGGCGGTGGCGGCGGACCTTGCGGGTGCGACGGCGATCTGGCGATAATCCCGGAGGACTGCAGACTCCACGGCTGCCGCGGATTATCGGAGCTGTGGCGGCGTGGAGGGGATGAGGTGCGACGGCGATCTGGCGACGGAGAGGCGAATCGACTGGGAGGAGAGGACGCGGCGCACGGTGGCGGCGGAGACGCGAATAGAGGGGAGGAGACGAGCGGATCGAAGGGAGAGGACGGTTCCTGGACATTTTACCCTCTTACCCCCACTAATTGAGTTGTAAAAAAAAAAGTTACGGTGCTTGGACGGCTGACATTATTTAGAGCGGATGGAGTCAAATCCAACGCCTCAAATAATTAACGTGGAGAACTACCGGAAACTACCTGTGGTAGTTTCCCAAGCACCGTAACAAAGCTCTTAATTAATTCCATTTTTCTGCTAGCATTTGGAATCATATATATCATTTCAGTTTAGCTGCTAACCATTGAAAGAATTAATGGTTGATGTGATGTTCTGTCTCAATATAAGCTCGGGAAATAAAACTTGCAGTGATAAGCACAACTGGACAAGAAAGGTTTGTCATGGTCATGCTCAGGTCCCGGACGGTGCTCGCCGACGGACACAGTAATTCTGTAATTCTTCAGTCATGCTCACTGTTTTCTCGAGAACTTGTCTCTTGCAAGACAGCAACAGGTACGTTGTCGCAATATAGTTTGAAGAGTATGCTGAAAAGCTGCTGTCTATGTTTTTTTGTGTGCTTATTAACATGTACACTAAAGATCTAGAGCCTCTCATCATTCACTTCAGTTTCTTGTTTGTACCTATCTGCTATATATTATGTTAATCAATTCGTTGCTTTGACCATTGATTTGCTTATTTATCCCAAAGCCAGACGTGGCTGCCAAGTTCCATGTCATACTGTCATTTTGCTGTTTGGAGTACCTCTGTTTCTTTCAATCATAACATTCAGTGTCTAATGTCGTCGTCAGACACATTTTGACCGAGAGGACCAAAATCCTCGTGCATAAACGTCGATGCTTGGCAGCCACGCTTAACCTATCAGCATCAGTCAAGCACTGAACAAAATCTCATGCAGCTGCTACGCTGTTTCCACAGATTATATTTTAGCTCCCCATAAATACTCTCCATCTCGCTCGCTGCTTCCTCACCATCTTGTTACTCCAATCCTCAGCTGTAGCAAGCAGCTAGAACTGACAAGAATGCAGAACCCGAGCGTAGAGGAGCCCCTGCTCGTCACCGGACCCGAGAAGGGCGATGACAATGTGGCGGCAGCGGAGGTGAAAAGCCTTGTGCGGCTGGCGGGGCCACTGGTGGCAAGCGGCATCCTCCGGTGCGCTCTGCAGCTGGTGTCCGTGATGTTCGTGGGCCATCTCGGCGAGCTTCCCCTCGCCGGCGCCTCGCTCGCCGCCTCCCTTGCCAACGTCACCGGCTACAGCTTGCTGGTGCGCATCTATCTGCACATTCATTTGATTAGACTACTACACATTTTAGTTACCATGTACAGTACTCATTAATTGATTGCTCGATCGGCAAGCTGCAGGTCGGCATGGCCAGCGCGCTGGACACGCTGTGCGGCCAGGCCTTCGGTGCGCGGCGCTACCACCTCCTCGGCATCTACGAGCAGCGGGCGGTGCTTGTTCTTGCGCTGGCCTGCATCCCCATCGCCGCTGTCTGGGCCAACACCACCAGGATCCTGCTGTTCCTCGGCCAGGACCATGCCATCGCTGCCGAGGCCGGCGCCTATGCGCGGTGGCTCATCCCGTCCCTCGTCCCGTACGTGCCTCTCGAGTGCCACATCCGGTTCTTGCAGGCACAGAGCATCGTCGTGCCGGTGATGGCCAGCTCTGCCCTCACGTCGCTCACCCACGTCCTCATGTGCTGGGCGCTGGTGCACAAGGCTGGCATGGGGAGCAAAGGCGCGGCGCTGAGCAGCGCCATCTCCTACTGCATCAACCTGGCCATACTGAGCCTGTACACGAGGCTATCAGGAGCTTGCAAGAGGACGTGGACTGGGTTCTCCATGGAGGCCTTCAAGGAGCTGCGCCAGTTCGCGGAGCTCGCATTACCTTCGGCAATGATGGTTTGGTAAGAGACACAACTCAAACTTGTTTCTAATTACTTGCTCATATGCACCTATGATTCGACCAATTAATGGGAAAATATCTCAATGCATGGCAGCTTGGAGTGGTGGTCGTTTGAACTACTTGTGCTGCTCTCTGGTCTTCTGCCTAATCCTAAGCTTGAGACCTCAGTACTGTCAATATGGTAATCAAGAGTTCAAGACAACTTTATTTGCATGTACTACAATCTACAACTCAACAATTTGTTTAATATTTCTTTCGTTCTAAGCTGTGCATTGTTGAATCCTGCAGCCTTAATACAGGCGCTCTCATGTTCATGGTGCCAGCTGGTCTCTGCACAGCCATAAGGTACCATTAGATTCACAAACACAATGTAGAATGCTTTCTCTGTCCATATGCTGATTGGTCTTTCAATTTCTGCATATACAGCACACGCGTTTCCAATGAACTTGGTGCCGGTAAACCTCAGGCAGCGAAGCTGGCAACCAGACTAGTTGTCTGTATGGCCTTGTCTGAAGGCATAGTGATCTCTGTTACAATGATTCTGCTACGCAAATTCTGGGGTCATATGTACAGCGACGAGGAGGAAGTTGTCGCATACATTGCCCGGATGATACCGGTTCTTGCGATATCGTTCTTTATAGATGGAATCCATACTTCTCTTTCAGGTACGAGCATACTTGAAATACCCTGATATTCCCACAAAGATCAGTTGGAACATGGTGACATGATCATCGTCTGTACATTTCAGGTGTGCTAACTGGATGTGGTGAGCAGAAGATCGGCGCACGTGTCAATCTTGCCGCTTTCTACTTGGCGGGCATCCCCTTGGCCGTGTTACTTGCATTTGTCCTGCATCTGAATGGAATGGTACGTACTATGTAATCATCTTGAGTATCAATCTTAGCAGTGACTTCTTATTTCACTGGCTACATGAATAAGTCTCAAAGACTGAATTTGTTGTGCCTTCAATAGGGGCTTTGGCTCGGCATCGTTTGTGGTAGCCTCACAAAGCTTTTGTTGCTCATGTGGATTGTACTTTCAATAAACTGGGAAAAGGAAGTAAGTACTTGCAATTTGTATATCACCATGCATTTTCCTTTTGACAGCAATATCTGATTCATCTTCTTATTTTTCTCTATTTAAATACAGGCAATTAAAGCAAAAGACATGGTGTTAAGATCTTCTCTCCCGGTTGCATGAGGATAATGTCACGCAGAAAAATTGCATTTGGTGATACGATTAAGCATGCAAGGGACCAGAAAATAATTCATACCTAGCTAAGGCATTCAGATTTGAAGGGCAGAGAGAAAATGTGAATATTGTAGGCTAAAATTATCAAGTCATCAGCATCCTTGATATTTTTATGTTGCAAGGAAATATTCATGTTAATTTGATTATTTTTGTGAAGATGTGTAGAAGGTTTTGTTGAAGGAATCATATATTGACTCCACCATTCCCAAAGAGAAACGGATTTTTGGCTCCGAGATCGCACAATTCAGAATTGTACAGAAGTTTCCAAAACATGAATACGAACTGTGAATCTACAAAGTTCCAAGATCCTTAAATTTATAAGCTACATAGAAAAGGCAAATGCAGTGAATTAAATTTGCAAACAGTGAATGATATATATGAATCTAAAATTATAAAATGCAAACTTGATATATTTGTATGGTTCTCGAAACTGTATTTTCTTAGTTTTTTCAATAAATATAAAATTTGAAACTCCAATGGTTTAATGGGCTTGTCGGCTCATTAGCCATCTTCTCCCTCACATTGCTCTGAAACACCACCATAGAGGGTCACCGCCTCCTCTCTTGCGGAGTTGCGCCGGCCCAAATATTTCTCGGTGTGAGTGTAAACAATCTTAGGTCCTCACTTATTAAGGCGGTCGTCTCAAAGAGCTTTTCAAATCATCGAGGTTAGTCTAGTTTTTGCAGATTCGATCTTTAGGATTTCATGTAAGTTTATAATTTTATATTGATCTTCGTCATCTATATTTCCTCGGTTTGTTGGATATAACACAAGTATTTTCCTTGATCAATAAAGTCGGGGTTGTTTTTTGTTGGGTACTTGTGATTATGTTGTGATTACTTCATGTCATTCTTGGATAATTGTTTTAATTTTGTCTGAAACTTCATGATATGTTAGTCAGAGAGACAAATGTTGATTACAGTCTCGCTTAGTAAAAGTCCGTCAGACATGGCAGAACAGAACCAAGTAACACATTAGCACTCATGAGCTACTCTGTTTTCGGACCGATTTACTTTCCAGTAAATGACATTAGTTAGTGACTGAGTGAGGCCCTTAATCTCCTTAACAGTGCAATAGATTGCCGACTTGCTTGTCCCTTTAGAGTTCAGTGCAGAAACCAGAGTAGCACAGTTGCTTTCAAAACGGCCCAGCAACCTGAGTTATAACAGACTGTACAACGTGCAGTCCAGCGACAGTTTCAGCAGCTTCGACGTGGGCACAATTCTGCAGATTTTCCCCCACGCAGATAGGCGAACAAGACCAACATCGTTCCGCGACACAACACCCCATAATCCAGTGCACGTTTCCTCGCAAAAGCCTGCATCAAAGTTAAGTTTTGCCCAGCGACTTGAAGGTTTCTTCCATGGTTCAGGTTTCTCCTTCTGATTGCAAATGTGACTGAGGTCGCCAATTGTTTGCTTAATAATACACCTAAAACTGTGTGGTACGATATACCATAAAAAACATCTTGATAAAAAAGTTGCTCCATTCCAGGTATGGCCTTGATAAAAATTCACTCTCGAGAAGACGTGGCACAGGTTTTAGAGGGATCTCAATCGAGATGGTGATTCGAACATAACTTTATGTCCAGGTTAAAAGCCTAGAACTGCTTTTCACTGGTCCGCTCCGGCAGTAACACAACTGGCTTGTCTTGTTTTGGTCGTTCTTGGAGCAGATGTTCCGACCTTGATTGGTAGGACCCTACATCCATAATGAAATGTTTCCTTGCCAAACACAAGATGGATCCGACATGTTGTGGCAAGGGCGCTTTCTCTTTTCGAAGGTGTTGTCGTGGAACAATAGCGACTTAATATTAGATGGTTTTTCTTTTGTTGTCATGGTTATTTTACTTCGAGGACTCTGTTTGCAAGTTTTTTTTCTGGGCTCCCTTAAGTTGGCCCAACCGTTCAAGGACAGTTTGGTAATTCACATTTCATTCGATAAGATAATGATGTAACATTAATAAAATGACGTACTTATCTTGAGTAGAAGCTTGAAGGTTAGCCTTTCTTTCCCAAAAAAATAGAAGTATAAATGTACGATGTGTATGTAGTTATGACATACAAATTAGTAAGTACGAGCTAGCAGCTCGATCACATGGCATAAGTGTGATGGCAATAACATTCTTAATACATTGTCCGACGGCTAAGCATGTTGTAATTTTTTTTTTGCCTACCTCATTCCCTCTCACTTTTCACAATTATCGGTGTCTTGTATAGCATACATGCTTAATTATACATGCAAGTTGTTAGTTATATAATATGTCACTTTCCACGCTCAAGTTGCCTTTGTAGTTTGAAGATCAGCTTATCCTCTGTTAGTTATACCTGTTAGTTATATAATCTATTTGTAGTCTATGTCACCTATTCGGACGGCCTTCCTTGAAGCATGCATAACCACTTCTCAATGAGAATTACTAGGCAACCACTTCGCCTTGGATCTTGTGATATAAAATCGTTGCACATAGAAGTACACCGTCTTAGTCATAGACTAGTAAAACGGAGTACTTCCTCCATCCCTTATATACAATGGCGTATTCGCTTTTGTGAGAATTATTTTAATCTTTGATTTAATAAACAATGTGTGAGAAATACTCCCTCCCTTTCATAGTAATCTACATTCTACACTAATATTTTGTTTCATATTGATCTAAATTCTATATTTTGGGCATTGATTACATTCTCGATAATCAACACCAACATTTTTGTGTCAAAAAAAGATAATGAACAACAACACATAAAATTAAACACTCTCACTAAAAGGTGTCATTAATTTTAATGTAGATTGTATTAAGCACGACTTACTTGTCTTAAAGTTTGTAAAAGGTAGATTATTGAAAAGGAGGGAGTATGTTACAAAATTGTACGGTGGAAATATTTTTTCAGTTATGATTTCAATACTATGACTTTTATAGCACATTATCCATATTTGTTGCTCATATGTAGTCAAATTTTAACCTCAAAATTCCTGTAACAGTACATAAATTGGAACATTGAGAGTATTTGCAATAGCAGAGGCGAGAGGAAGATTTGTTTACCAAATGAACAGGCCCAGTGTGAGCACCAAGTTTATTGGCCAATTTTAAGTATCACTGGTGATTACTAAAAAGATTTCTAATAAATCAATAATCCATTTCATGTCCAGGAAATAAAATAATTATTTACGTTCTATATGATACAACTTCTACGACCAGTAGTTTAATGATTAATTATATCATTTAGCATATCATCAGCATAATTTGGTTTCCGTTTGAATTTGTAGGAAACTTTGTGCTCCAATGTTTGCTTGGTGAATTAGAGCTGCCAACCTTGCGATATAATGTTGTGCATATGGCTCGATCTGTAATCCTACCCATCTTTTTATAAAGATCGTCTCGCGGAGTTGAAAATCTAGATTTCCGATGAACCCTGGTCAATCATTTGTTCAAGATAGGTGCATGTACCACACTTTTTTTCCTGGAAGCTTCGAGGTGTTTGGTCAGAATCTGAATCTTATTAGGAAAGGAAAGAGACATGTTCATTGTTATCGTAGTACATTGACATGATCAAACAATAAGGCTAATTATATCTAGCTATAGCTCCACTTGGAGGGATCAAACTAATGGCTTATTCTATTTGATATGTCTAGACTGATTACTAGCTTAAGTAAGTGCCAAGAGGTTAGTTCATCTGTCACACGCTGAGGCACGGCAGCACACAGTGCATCGGCATCCTAACGAGGTGCCGGTGCAGCCTGCCCGGCAGCCTTTTGTGCCACACCCTGCTAGCGGCTAGCTGCTCACATTATTTTCACATCGTCTCATGGTTATTCCATTTTTGTCTAGTTCACGTGCTATGCATTGCAAAGGTGATGTTTCGGCTCCGGTATCTAACTTATTTTGCATCTCATTTAATAAGATGTATCATTTACAAAATATTGGTGTATATCACGTAGAAGCTGGAAAGTTAGCCTTTCTTGTCGAAAAAATAGAAGTATAATGTGTAGTCACATATAGTACTACTATGTTTTTTTTGAGGTTTAGTACTACTATGTTAGTAGGGCATAGTACGAATTAGCAGTTATCGGGCAGCTCGGTCACATGTCATAATTGTGATGGCAACAACATTCTTAATCCATTGTCTGGCGGCTAAGCATGGTTATATTTTTTCCTACATCATCCCCCTCTCTCTTTTCACAATTATGGGTGTCTAGTATAGCACACATGCCTAATCATGCATGCAAGTTGTTGCAGTCACAATGGGGAGTAACATAGGAGTAACATCAGTGTCACATAGGCAAAAAATCTGATGTGGCGGGTAATTAATGAGGGAAGAGATGGTTGTGGTAACTAGCTATGTTACCATAACATCACACATTTCAAGGCAAGATGAGTGTATAACCTACTCCCTCCGTCCAATAATATCCGTCTCAAGTTTGATAAAAAGTGGATGTATCTATACATGTTTCATGTCTAGATACATCCACTTTTTGACAAACTTGAGACAACTATTATTGGACGGAGGGAGTATTAAATATGACACTACACACATGTTACTCCCCACTATGGAGGTAGTAACTAAGAGTAGTAACATATGCATGTTACTAGTCTAAGTTACTCCCCATTGTGACTAGTTATGTCAGTTTCCACCCTCAAGTTGCCTTGTAGTTTGCACTTCTTTTTGAAAAGGGGAGCATATCAGCTAATCATCTGTTTGTATTCTCAAGTTGCATTCACAAAACAGTTAATTAATCATATGTCACCAGTTCGGCCGGGCCTTCCTGGAAGCACGCATAACCACTTCTTAATGAGGATTGCTAGGCAACCACTTCTCCTTGTAACTTGTAATATAATACCATTTGGACACTGAAGTACAGAGTCTTCGTCGTAGAGAATAGTTACAATAGCAGAGCCGATCGAGAGGAAGATTAGTTCGCCAAATGAACAGGTCCTGCGTGTGCATCAAGTTTATTGGCCAATTTTAGAGATCACACTCGTCTACATATCTTCAAATTAACTCTTGAGAGTTTCAAATTAAAAATACTTGTAATGAATCAGGAATAAAGACTTCATGTCCACAAATAAAATAAGTACTTACATTTAATATTACGACAGTAAGTTAATGATTTATTAGATCGTGTACTATTATAGTATTAGCATAATTTGGTTTCAGTTTTCATTTGTAGGCAACCAGTGTGGTCCAAACATTTTGCTTAGTGAAATAGAGCTGCCGATATTTCCATATAATTTCGTGCACATGGCTTGATGTATAATCCTATACAAATTGTATCATGCAATTGGAAA
This sequence comes from Poa pratensis, assembly GCA_947311845.1. Classification (NCBI taxonomy): domain Eukaryota; kingdom Viridiplantae; phylum Streptophyta; class Magnoliopsida; order Poales; family Poaceae; genus Poa; species Poa pratensis. Next base: position 44,366,961 of record CAMZMU010000061.1, on the reverse strand, counting down.
TCTGGATTTCAGATGGACCATCATCGGTCATTTGTTCAAGGATAGGTGCATGCACCTCCAAACTTTTTCCTCGAAGCCTTCGAGGTGTTTGATGAGAACCAGAATCACTTGCCCTCCTATAATACTTTTTTTAGTCCCCATAAGAAATAAAAAATATGACATGTCAAAATGACTAGGCATGCATTCAGTGCAACAAGTACTGGTAGTATGGAAGTCCTTTCGTGGTCTCCAAGCATTGTTCCACATTTGACCACATACGAATTTCCTTCTTATTAGTTCCAAATTTCCAATTATAGAAAATGAAAACAACAGAAATGATTAAAGATGCGGGCTATACTAGTGAGAAATATGTACTCTTTGCTGCCTGGATATAGATAGCTTCATTTGAAGAAAAAAATCCTCTCTTTCTTTTTTGTAAAAATCTCTTGTACAATCTGTACCTTTTTTTAACAGAACTTAATAAAGAAATACACATCAGAGTCCTACTGTTTCTATAAGAAAAAGCAACAGAATTCCATTCTTCTTAAGGCAGTACCTGACCACACTTATGTACATCCCTGGTCACTAGCCAATTAAGCCTCCCCTTCTAGAGAAAAAACTGTCTGCAGTGTTGCATTGTAGTTAGTCAAACAATAAGGGATACTGGACTGCAACATCGACACCTTCGGTGGCTCACCGGTGGGCAGAGGTTCCTAGAGGATGGCTTGATCGGTATCGCAAGTTCGTTCCTAACAATAAAGCTAGTCTTACGTAGTCTACTAATAATGTACATGCTAACGACAGGCATAAAGACAACGTCCAGTAAAATTGACCGTCGCACAAGAACAGTAGTCTACGGTAAACACTTAATTAGGAAAGGAAAGAGACTTGTTCATCGGTATCGTAGATTCGTAGTACATCGACATGATCAACAACAAGGTTAATTGTATCTGGCTAGCTACACTTGCAGGGATCAAACTAATGGTTGATCGCAACTTTCCCATTTGATATGTCTAGACTTCTTACTATTATAAGTAAATGACAAGAGGTTAGTTCATCAACTACAGCACGTAGTGATGCTCCCCCGTACATGAAAGCCAATCAGCTTACGGTGACAGACATTGTACACAAACTATCTTGCCTCGAAAACGTAGTTCATATATTTCATCCGTTGAATGATAGCCAATCTGGTAATTATTCTGACCACTGAGAGCTGGTAGAGTGGTTTCCAGGAAAAACAGTAAAGCACATGCCCAAGCTAGTATAACTGGTGTATTTGGACTAAGGGTGGAAACAAATTCCCGCGGGAAACTACCTTTGCAGGCACGTACCTTGTTGTACACTCTCCGTGTGTCACTCTATCTCTCTCTCATTATTTTAGCTAGAAAATGTCAACCTATTCTTGTATATACCTACAAAACTCACGTTATATAAATAGTCATAGTTATATCTAAACACAGCACAACGATATATAACAGCTGATAGATCATCATAACTCTACCTAAATATATCACAGCAAATAGATCAACTTAATTGTCTCGAAGTGACTAGTACACATTTGTATTCACTTATGTGTGTCACAACCAATAAATCTTTATGGTTTATACCTTTAATAATCATCAGCTTACCACTAGTAAACCTGGGAGGAAGTCGCCATGCCACCCGTTGCGCCAGTAGTGAACCCAATGACCAAAGGCTCTAGTGGACAGTGGTGAGATCAATATTTCTTAGTATAAATGCATTAATTTAAGTTGCGGCAAGCATTTCCCATAGTAGGACTTAACATACCGTACCATTTGACAATAACCATGGGTGATGATAAATAGTACTAACTCTGATCCATAATAAGTGTCGTAGTTTTAGACTAACTCCAGTTTAAAACTACGACACTTCTTTTGAATCGGAGGGAGTATGTATATTCTGCTCGATCTAAAAATGCAAGTCTTGTATGACATAAGTGGACATTTAATACTGTAACAGCCCATGTTTGTAATAAAGATATTTTGCACTCAAGAGCATCATGTAAAATTCACTAAGAAATTTTCGCATTTTAAATAAGGAGGAAATTGTTAAAAATGTCATAAACTTCTCTTATATATAAATGTTGTTAAAAACTTCTCAAAAATTCAAACTAAAAATATGGGGAGCTTCTTATAATTATAGGAGTCTCCGTGATTTTTCTCCCTATTTTTGGAATACTCTAAGTGCCCCTAAAAATTCCTAGAAGGTTCTGTTTTAAAAACTCCATGGACTTATTTGTAATTTTTGGAAACCCCAGGGACCTTTTTGCAAAACCGTCCCTATCTTCTTCTTCCTCTGCCAGGCAGACAAGCAGCTCGCCGGAGACCGCCGTGCCACCTCTTCCCTGCCTTCTAGCTCGCGAGGATAAGGACCAAACGAGGCCCTGCGTTCCTCTCCCTCTCTCCCCTCACTCGCTTGCTTCCTCCTCTCCTTTTCTTCCTCTCACGCGCACGGCCGAAGTTGCGGCCGCCGTTGCCGACGTGAGCCGCTGCTACTCCGCTTCTTCCCGGACGAATCCAAGGCCGCCACAAGCTCTATCGTCCTCCCCTACCTCTCCCTGCCGACGGACGCGAGCCGGGGCGCTCGATTTCGTCCGCAACATCGTCATCTTCCCCGACTCCGGTCATCGGTCGCCGGCGCTCGATTCGCCGCTTACCGCCCGCCCCCGACCTCGCCGAGCCCTCCATCGAGTTCCTGGTGAGCTCCGGGTCTGGATGGACCTCTTCCCGACCTTCCCTGTGCTCTGTTTTGCCGGCTCGCCGTGCTCCCTTCCGCCGCCGCCGTTTTGGTCGCCACCGGCGATTCCGGTGACCAAATGGTCTGACTCCGCCGCCACTCGCCTCCCCGCGTCGCCCTCACACGTATCCGCCTGGTCCCAGCCTCGCGGGAGTTATCGTGGGTTTGTCACGTCAGATGTCATGGATGACTTCGTAGGTGTGGGATTGCGCGAGTCAATCGTCTCCGAGCTTGGGATCGTGGGAACAATGATCAACACAGATTTACCAAGTCCGGCCCCTCAATGTGAGGTAAAAACCTACTTCCTGCCTACCCTAGATTGGTATTGATATGATATATGAGGTGTTACAATGAAGGCGATCCGATCTCGGTACTTGCCGTATGAACTAGGGTTTGAGGGCTTGACCCTGTCTAAGTCCTGTGAGTCCTCTTTATATACACAGAGACTCGTCAGGTTACAAGAGTTCTACACGAAGCCGATTGTCTTCTTATCTTCCAAGGCAAGTTAACGCCGACCTTCTTGAGTCTTCCTTTGGTAGGCCGTAATCCTTGATTGGCTCATCTTTACGTGGCCCAATAATAGCGTAATCATGAAGATGAAGTCGCTGTTTTGGTTTTGAATAAGTCACGGGATAATTATTCCCCCGACATTAGCCCCCAAGTGTAGCCTGAACTTCATGGGATATCTTGATATGTTTTCTTGATCTTGAAGGGTTCCTTGAACGTTTAGGCTGCACTTTTCTCTTCCTATCGGACTTCGTGAGCTTCTTGCTTTGTCAAAGTAGCTTGATAGCTTCAACACTTGATGATGATCAATCTTCAATTTTTTTGATGATAATATGTTGCAGCCCCCAAGGATTGAGCTGATGTGACTTGATAATCATCTCATTCTTCTCAGAAGGTTTTGAAGATCGTCACCTGTAACTTGATATCATAGATAAAACAATTGTTAAGGTCGAAGCAATTGCAATTGGTGTTTCCGTACTATAAGCAGTACATCGATTGACCTCTAGTTAGGTCTGTCTGAATCCTTTAAGTGGTCACTTGCGTGACTCAGTATTTCCTAGGAACATGTGTGTTCAGGGTCGAGAGCGGCCATGATAGGCAATCAAGCTCGATTGACGCCACACCCCAGTACTTTGGCCGCATAATGCAAGTTGCAATCCAACTTAAGGTAAATTTGATAAATGCCAGTAAGTTGGCTGTTTCAGGGTAACAAAGCCCCCAAGAAACAATAATGATATATAGCTATAAGCAGCTTTGATGATAATGATACACAAGGTCGCGCCTAGGTGGCGACCAGATGTGATACATAGGGTTGGATCGCGCCTAGGTGGCGATCCCTTTTTGAGACATACGACCGCGCCTAGGTGGCGGCCGATTTTGATACTGAAGGTACGGCCGCGCCTTGGTGGCGGCCGATTTTTGATACAGGTGTTTCAGGTCGCGCCTAGGTGGCGACCAATTTTGAAGCTGGAGCCCTTAGTGGCTGTGATGATACTCAGCTATAGGCAGGTGGAAAAGATGATGCTTAGCTCTGACTAGCTTTTCTTTCTTTTTTATGTGTAGTACGGTCGCAGTTGCGCGACGTTCCAAGGGCGAGGCGCCTCTAGACGATCCTCGAAATCGTGACGATCACTGCTTTCTTCCCTCACATCCAGCAGATAGTATGACCCATTGTTTAGGTTCTTGCTGATGATATAGGGTCCTTCCCATGGAGAGGATAGTTTGTGCATTCCCTTGTGGTCTTGCTTGAGTCGCAGCACTAGGTCTCCTTCTTGAAAGGTGCGGGTTTTGATGTGTCTGGCATGATAGCGTCGCAAGTCTTGCTGATATACCGCTGACCTTGATGCTGCCAAGTCTCTGACCTCTTCTAGTGTGTCCACCTGATGCATGTAAAATGCATACATGAACTTTGCACTTTAATTGCTTATATTCCAATCATATTTGCATCATATAAGGGTTATGTCAATGTTTTATAATGATTTTGGGAATATTCATTATTTCCTATTTTTATGGAATTAACCCTGCACAGGCAGAAAACCCCGTTTTCTTATTTTAATGTTTCAGGGACCCAAACGTCAACGAAATCACCTGGAAATTTACGGGCGTCAATATTTGGAAGGAAGAAGACCTGTGGGCGAAGGAAGCGAACAAACGGAGGCCGAGGCCAAACGGGGGTGGCCCACGCGGCCAGGTACTGTGGCCGCGTGGGGCCCACCCGTTTGGCCCTCGTGGCTCCGTTGCCGTCGATCTTCGCTCCACCGACATCGTCTTGACCTAAAAACGCCTATAAAAAAGGTCCCCCGACGTTCTCTGGAAGGAGCGCCGCACAAACACAGAAACACCGAAACGGAGATCAGGAGCTGCAGATTGGAGGGGGAAAACTCCGGCGGGGCGCTGCCGGCGTGGTCTCCATCTTCTCCATCGACTTCTCCACCGTCTCCATGATGAAGAGGGAGTAGTCCACCTCTGGACTATGGGTTTGTGGAAGTAACTTATGTATCTCTCCTCTCTTGAGCTTCACTAATTAGCACCGTATGAGCTGCTGAACATGATTACGGTCACCGTTGTAATACCTTTGTGGTGGATCTTTATGAGTTAATATATGTTTGAGATTGCAATGTTTGTTTCAGTTATGAGTATAGATGCATATTATGTACCCCGTTCTTGTCTACTTGTTTTGATCAAGCATGTTTATGAGAGCGTGTGTGGGGGAACGTGTGCATTAGTTGGAGTAACGGGGGGTGGCTAGTGCAGTGAACGTGAGAGAAAGTTCTGCGATCCACTTTGGTATCTTTACCTTACTTTGTTGCCTCACTAGGGATAAACTAAAATACCATGCTACCGGGGATGTGGGCGTGACCATTGCCACTACTCCATGACTAGATCTAGCATGTTCTTATTTTCACTTCATGTCATGATACTTAATGCTATACTCTGAGTTATCTTAATTACTGAGGTGTTATGATTTAGTTCGCATCTTGGTGGAGTATAAGAGAGGTTAATAACCAAAAGATCTCTATGTTAGGACGTGATGCCCATATATCTAAGTAACTTGTTATCAAACCCTGTGTTGCAATCTCATATGTTAACTGTGTGTGTTCCATTGTCTACCACTTTATAAAGAGAGAGTGCATTTGTGAAACCATGAACCCCAGTCCATTTTTAATCATAAGAAACACCTTTCCAACACCATATACCACTTTTCTATTTTCAGCCATCATTAAATCCGAAAATACAAAAATACTTTTCATCTTGCATACATCATTCAAAAACCCAAAAATATCATTTATCATTGCATCCACCATCATTGCATATTTATTTCTTGTTTGCATTGCATAACTATCCTGATATCATTCTTACACCTTGTGCTTGACAACCACAGGTGAGGTTGAGGACCAAAACATCTAACCTTGTTTTGTAGGTAACCAAAAGAAGGATAAGAAGATAAATCTACCACTTCAGATTCCCCGAGAGTTCGATATTAAACCCTCGAGTCACCCCTCGTGGGGAAAACTGTCTTCCACTTACTATACACTCTGCACTTGGAGTCTCAACCTAATCCCGTTTATTTGTGCAGGCATCAAGACTTGCTCTTCGGGATCATCAAGACGTTTTCTGGCGCCGTTGCCGGGGAATCGTAGCTGAGAGATTTATCCAAGGGTGTGCATCATCGCATTCATCTCACAACAAAGTCAACGTCACCAACTTGTGCTAACACCTAAGCTTGGGGAGGTTGCACCTACGTGAGCACCATCTTATCCATCTTTACTTACAAAGCAATTTATTTGTTTTGTTAGTGTCATTGCATATCATATCATATTTATTTCAGTTTTGCATAAAAAATTAAAAATACCAAAAAAACTTGCTAAAATGGGAGAAAGAACTAAGCTGTGTGACTACACAAACACTCCTAATGATCAATTTATCACGAGAGCTATTGCCACACCTAAGATAAATGCTGAGAGTTATGAAGTAAGTCCTAGTTTGTTGAACTTGATAACTAGGGAACAATTTGGTGGTAGTGCTATGGAGGATGCCTCTATGCATCTTCATGACTTTGTTGAAATATGTGACATGCAAAAGTTTAAAAATGTGGAAAGTGATATCCTAAAACTGAAGTTATTTCCTTTTTCACTTAGAGGAAAAGCTAAAGAGTGGTTGCATTCCTTGCCATCTGGTAGTATTAATTCTTGGGATGATCTAAAAGAAGCTTTCATTAAGAAATATTATCCCCCTGTTAAAATTTTGCAAAATAGAAACAACATCCTTTCTTTTAGGCAAAATGAAAATGAACATGTTGCTATGGCTTGGGATAGGATAAAACTTATGCTTAGAACTTGTCCCTCACATGGAGTTAATGAATGGACCATATTACACTCTTTCTACAATGGTTTAAACTACATGTCTAGAAACATACTTGATTCTGCTGCTGGAGGTGCTTTTATGAGTAAGACTATAGTAGAAGCTAAAAATATATTGGAAAGCATTTTACAAAACTATAGTCAATGGCATACTGATAGGGCACCTAATCCTTCTAAGAAAGTGAACTCTATTGAAGAAACTAATGATTTGTCATCTAAAATGGATACTATTCTTGCTTTGCTTAATAAACCTAGTGTTGAAAATGTTCCTTTGCAAGAACTAGTTGGTAACAATTCTGAAAATATTGATGTCAACTTCATTAGGAACTATGGTAATAATGGGTATGGTAACAACAATTATAACTCTTATAATAAACCCCCATATGTGCCAAATAAATATGCTTCTAGTGGTAATGTTTCTAGTGACTTGGAAAACACCATTAGATCTTTTATATCTACCCAAAAAGAGCTTAATAAGGAATTTATCTCTAAGTTTGAAAAACAAGATGCTTTGTTTGAAAGGGTAGATCAGCTTACTAAGGAAGTCTCATCATTAAAGAGCATCATTACAGCCCAAAAACATGAGGAAACAATAAAATATTGCCAAGAGGTTATCAATAAGTCTTGGGAACACATTCATGAGCAAGAGAGAGTTGCTAAAGAATCTATTGGGGTAATGAAAGAGGTTGAAGTTGAGGAAGTTAAAATGCTTAATGAAGTCAAGGATCCTTTGCTTGACTTAGAAAATTGTAGCTTGCATGAATTAATATCTATCTTACAAAAATTTGCAAGTGATCCTTCCATCAACACTAACCAAGCAGGTTTTGGTTCTTATATTGCTAATCATGTCTTGAAAGAAAAGATTGCTAGGTACAACCAAGAGGCTATGATACCACCTAAGCTTGGGGATATGTGGATACCTAAGGTACTAGTAACTATTGGAAAAGAGACACACCATGCCATACTTGATCTAGGATCTAGTGTCTCTGTTTTATCTAAAGAACTATATGAAGTGCTTGAATTGAAAAATCTTGAAAAATGCTCTATTGAACTAGCACTTGCTGATGACTCTATTAAACATGCTTTGGGAAAAGTAAGTGATGTTATGGTAGAGTTACATATGACTTTTGTGCCTGTGGATTTTCTAATCATGGATATGGGGAATAAAACCTCTAGTCCTATTATTCTTGGAAGACCTTTTCTTCGTACCACAGGTGCTATCATTGATTCAAAGGAAGGGAATGTAAAGTTTCAGTTTCCACACAAGAAGTGCATGGAACACTTTCCAAGGAAGAGGGAACCACCAAAGTTCAAGCTCCCTCATGAGCTTCGTCCACAATAAAACAACAAGTAAGAAGCCTAGCTATATGGCTATAAAGAAAGCGCTTTGCGGGAGGCAACCCGGTTATTTTTGTGTGTGATTTTTCTTTGTGTCCTCTTGCTGTAACAAGAGATTTTGTGTCTAGTTAGGTTCTGGAGTTTTTAATAAAGTGCCAAGTTTTACCCTTTTTGGTTTGAAAAAGTTGCTTATAGCGTTCGGAGATTTTATTCCTGCACGAGTCAGTGCACGGTATGATTTTTAATTCTTATTCTGTAACTCCGAATGAGCTCATATTTGAACTGTAGTTGCAACTTTTCATCCTCTGTATGCATGAATTTTTCGGAATTTTTCGAGAAAGTTTGGTAGGGTAGAAAAATACGTTTTGCTGCTGCTGTTTTTCTGGACAGATTCTGTCCCATTTTGTTTGATGCATGCTTTGAGCTTTTAAGTTGAATCTTTTTGATCCAATTGAGTTTATGAGTAGGCATACAACATTATATACTTTCTGGACATGTCATATGAATTTTTGTTCAAGGATTATATGCAGCAAGGAACCTATTTGTTTATCACTATTAATGCACCCCACAGAAAAGAGATGGGAGAAACGGTGTTTTGAAGTTTTTTCACAGGGATTGGAGGAGATGCACCAAGAGCTATCCAAGGATGGTGAAGACCATAAGCTTGGGGATGTGAAGACAACCCCGCTGGACCTACACACTCTCGGTTTGCACACGTCCAACTTCTGTTTTTCGATCGAAACACTTTATCGCATAAACTTGGAGCGTCGTTTTTGTTTTTGTTTGAGTCTTGAGAGACCACCACACTATCAATTATATATGAGAGAGCTACTGGAAATATGGGTTGAAATATGTTGGATGCTTTTATAAGATTGGGAAAAGGGATGTTTGACTTGATTTTTAATGATACATATAGTTGCATGATTCATGAGCTTGTTTATGAGTAATAGTTTGCAAATTCTTTTTGTAGAGCTATCACTTATTCATGTTTTGGTGCTGATTGTTATTTACTTGGTTTAACATGGATTAGTTAGTTCTATGGACACTCATGCATGCATCTAGATGGTCAACTTTCTCCCTTTTGCTAGCCCAAAAACTCCAACAAGCAAAAACTTGTTTCCAACACCTTCAACCAAAGTTATTCCAGTGAGTCCACCATATCTACCTATTGGCTTTATGCTATTCCGAGTATGTTTAACATGTTGTTTGTGTTATCTTACCTCTGAATGAAAATGTTTATGTTATTGATTGCAATGGAAAAAAATTGGTTATATAGCTCTCACGAACTTGATGCACAATGTTCTTTTATTTGCATAATAAAACTTGACCCATTGTGATTAAGATTATGATGTTTGTGGCTTGATGAATGTTTTGGGTTGGAAGTTAGCCCATATGTGCTGTCACATGGCAAGCTTTCAACACGCTCTTCATCTCATTTAGTTGATATCATGTGCTTTTGTCTATGGATGCTTATCATGTTGAAATAAATGTGGAAATAGAGTGAGTTTAAATGAGTTTGTGTAAATGGTTAGAGAGACGCCTGGGCCGCTAATCTAAGCCATGCATCATTCATGGTGGAAATTTACTTACATACTATGGTGAACCTTCTGTGATACACCTTGCAATAAAAAACTATTCCAAATGGTAAATAAAAAGGGTGTTGAGATTGTTCATTTTGTTTGTTTGTCTTGTCATTTTGATATGGGCTTGTTCCATATCTTGGGACAAGAGGTACCTGATGTCTACGTGTGCTTCTATTCTTGTAGACAGTGTTGGGCCTCCAAGAGCAGAGGTTTGTAGAACAGCAGCAAGTTTCCCTTAAGTGAATCACCCAAGGTTTATCGAACTCAGGGAGGTAGAGGTCAAAGATATTCCTCTCAAGCAACCCTGCAATTAAGATACAAGAAGTCTCTTGTGTCCCCAACACACCCAATACACTTGTCAGATGTATAGGTGCACTAGTTCGGCGAAGAGATAGTGAAATACAAGTGATAGGGATGATTATAAGTAGTAACTGCAATCTGAAATAAAGATGGCAGCAAGCAAACATGTAGCAGAACTTGTTGTAAACGGTGTTTCAATGCTTAGAAACAAGGCCTAGGGATCATACTTTCACTAGTGGACACTCTCAACAATGATCTCATAACTGAATAAATAAAAGCTACTCTTAAACACTCTCTTGTTGGATAACAAACACCATTCATTGTGTAGGGCTACAAAAGCACACCTCAAGCCGGAGTAAACAAGCGCCACAACATCATAAAGGAGTCACACACGGTGCACACACTGTCACCGTTACACCGTGGAGAGTACCGGAGTTCATATTAAAGTAACCTATAGAGTGCATAATAGATAAAGAGTAACATCTACATATTCAACTAGATTAGCACAACTGAACACAAGTGAATACTACTCGGGATTATTCTCCTTCTTGATGAAGCAAGAGTACTATGCGTAGGGCTGCAAAAGCAAATCTCAAAGTCTGAGTAAACAAACACCACAATTCCCAAGAATAAGCCATGATAAATGTCTAAATTATTCATAGAGTCACACAAGTACCCACACTGTCACCTTGATACCGAGTTGTCACAATGACTCCAGAAACTAGACAAAATCACTTGAGTAGCATAAACATTATTAATGTATTCAGCGATACTTGCAATACACATGATCACATAAAGATCACATCATGGGAGAGAGAGATGAACCACATAGCTACCGGTAGAGCCCTCAGCCTCGGGGGAGAACTACTCCCTCCTCATCATGGGAGTCAGCAGCGGCGATGAAGATGGCGATGGAGTTGATGGAGATGGCTCCGGGGGCAATTCCCCGTCCCGGCAGCGTGCCTGTCGTGGTGGGATCACGGCAGATGCCATGGGTATGGCTAAGATGTGGGGCCGAACGGTCGTTGGGGGCATCCGGGGAGGTTTATGCACTCAAGAAGTGCACAAGAAAGAACACGCAAGAAACCACAAGAGCACGAACCAGCAAACAAGAACACAAAGCACACCATGATGTACCCTGCTTCGGGGCCCTCGTGAGGAGGTAACACCCCTACTGCAGCACTAGCCTACTTGGTGTATAAATCAGGGTAACAAGAACAAGCTGCTCCTCGAGCTGTATGATCTTACAAGGGTGAGAACTCGAGGTGGAAGATGATGCTACAAGAGAGGAAAAGGCACTCCGAGCCTGAACCGAGGTCTCTCCGAGGTTTCCGAGGTTCCTTCCTCTTTCTCTCTATCTCTTTCTCTTCCTCTGTTTATCGATCCGTCCCTCTCCTCCCGTCTCGTCCTCCCAGCAGGAGGGGGGTGAAGCCCACTATATAGGCCAGCCGGGTTACCATTGTGCCCCTCGCAGAACACTGTTGCCATGCCTCTGCAACGGTCACCACCGTACCACCGTACCTCGGTCGGGACAAGACGTGGCTTGCCCATCTCCTGTAGCCTAACGGCAGAGCTAGCATGTCCCCTCTGACCGAGACAGGACGTGGCCTGGCAGAGCTACCTCGTAGCCTTTACCCAGACCTCGCATGGTCAGCGGTTGGAGACGTGCAGCCCGCCGAACCCGGAGCACGCCTTGCCATGCTCCTTGACAGACGCTCCCGTGTCAGGCGCTCTAGTACCCGGCTGGAAGTGACAGGAGCATTGACTCCGGCCCGACCTACAGCCCACCACCTCGGTTAGCTCGACACGGATGTGACGGGCTCCGTACCTCGGGTCGTGCGCTTAATCTCCTTTACCAGGTCGGATCTTACTTCCTCCCCACAGCTTCTCCTGCACTCACAGCACAAACCACTGCACCGAGGTAGTTAGGTCGGCAGAACATAGCTCGGACACTGAACCTTGGCCCTGGCCAACAGTATACCTCGGACCCCTCTGGGCCAAAATAGGTCGGCCTGTATTCTCCAGGTCAAGATGAAGCTCGGACCTTCCCAGGCCCAAACAGGTCGGCCCTTTCCGTACCTCGGCACAACTTCGAACATCACCTTACGCCAAGCCTTGACCCTACCCGGGATACTCCCCCGACATTAGTCCCCGAAGCTGGTGCGGTCCTACGACCTCGGAAGGAGGGCCGTAGCAGGTTCAAAACAAGCATTACACCACCTCCTAAACCGACCTCCAACATAGTCACGCCGAGGTACCTCCCATACACCACCATCCAATCCGAGGTAGATATGCGAACTGAACTCTCCGAGCTATCTGACTCAGCACCAACTTGCCTCAAGATTTTCCGAGGTACGTGGCGAAGAATCTCTGCCCGGGCTTCGGAATCCGGACTTTTGCCAAGCAGATTCTGACAACACGCCGCCCTCGTCAGCCGGACCCACCGAACAGCGCACCTGTGCACTCAAGTACTTGACCGCCCACGACCCCTCGATTCTTGTGCTGACCAGCGCAGGAAATCCGGGGTGGGCGGTTGCCACCCTGCGGCCCACGATGTGGCTGATCGTGCGGCCACAAACCGCGTAACCGTGCGCCCACTCGCACACGATCCCGCGCCTCCCGATAACCGCGCGGTAGTGGTGCAGTTAATGCGGGCAGTTACCGCGCGCGGCTATAAGTAGGGCCCCACGGGTAACTTCGCCATCTTCTTCCTCCTTTACTCGCCCTCTCGCCTCCATCGCCACCAGTGCCGCCGCTTCCGGTTGAGAAGAAACACGTTCCCGCCGGAGTTAAAATTGTTTGGCTTGAATCTCAACTTTCAATTTTCATCCGACGTATCCAAACCATTTTACCTTACTTTAGCATGCACCTCGGGTACGAGTCCCCGAGACTCCTGTCGAGGCATACCCCGGCAACATTTTCCCAATGATTTGACTCCGAGTCCCCGAGACTCTTGTCGAGGTATAGCCTTTCTAACCGAGCTATGTTTTTCTTCCTTGCAGAATACTATGAACGTCCGCACGGACATCTTCCACACCCTCTTGTTTGACCACAAGAAACTCCACGACGAGCACAAGGCCGTCCTTGCAGAAAAGAACTCTTTGGACGAAAGCTCCAACAAGAGAAAGCCGAAGTAGCTCGTCTGGTAAAGGAACTGAAGCGCATCACTGAGCTGCGGACGTCGGAAAAAGAGCAGCTGCAGGCGGAAAAGGCCAGTGTTGTTGAAACAGAGAAGAAACTTCGGGAGGATGCCGCCAAGGAACATGAGAATGCGCTCCAGTTAGCCGAGGCCCGCGCCACCTCGGCCACCGAGGCTTATGAAGCCCTTCAAGCTTCGGTTAACCAGCTCCTCCCGACGCTGGAACGCATCAACAAAGAAATGGACGGTAAGCTTCTTGCCCCCCTTATCCTTGCTTTGTCCTCAACAGTACTGGCTCTTTGCCGAACTGTTTCTTTCATTATTAACAGGCTATCCTTCTGCAGAGCACTTCACCTACACCCAAATTCGGCTCGCAATATCACTGATCAGCACAGGAAGAGGCGTAACGAGACGAACCCCGCCTGGACCATTGAGGACCACATCGTGGCCATCAAAGCTCGGATCCATCCCTTGAAAACCATTGGGTCCGAACTCCTGATGCAGGTGTGTCTGCTTTCCGAGCCTTGTGGCCTCTTGCCGATGCTCCCAATACTACGCCTGAGCTCGCCGCCAAGCTTCGTGAAGCCGAACAAAGACTTCGAGAGTGGCGCTCATCTCGGCTCGCGCTGGAGCTGATGCCGCTCTCAAATTCATCATGACTTGGTGCGAGAAGCTCGACCTCGAAAAGATGGACACTCTTCGCCGAGGCTCGCCCTGGTCCACGGACCCAATTCTCATCCAGCGGCGCGAAAAGATGGCTGCCTTCTTCGCTGGATATGCCAACACCAAGAACTTGAGCGAGGGAGACACCTACTCCGACGCCGAAGATGACGAGCCAGAAGAGGATGAATACGAAACAGAATCCGACGTCGAAGCCGAGCAAGGTGACGATGGTGACACCCGCGAAGCAGAAACCGAGGCTTCTCCACAACTGGTGCCGAGGTTACTGCCGACGTTGCCAGCACCTCCCAGGCTACCTCGGCTCCGGACCTGCTGCATCGGCTGCTGCCGACGTAATTCCTGATGCCTCGACCTGAACTTATGCTTGGCCAAAAAACTTCATTAAATCCCCGGTATGCCGGGACGCAGATGTAATCAAACTTAAGTAGTTCCTTTTGCTACCTCTGTTACTATCATGCTTATCCGAACCATGCTTTTCTAAGCTTTACGTCGAATCCTTTTGAATGATTGCTCGAGTTTACTTTCGTGTTTACTATGTTTGGCATTCTTTGCTCTTGACTACCTTTTAGGCAGATGCCAGTCGAGTCACAAGATTGTTGTTCATAGCATACAGTACTTGGTAAATTCCGAGGTATGTTTCAAAGTCATCCGACATAAACGAAAGGTAAAGACAGGGGTTAGTAAACGACACATGCCGAACTATAATTTTGGACCGAGTCCCCGAGTTCATTTTCATGTCTCCCACGTTTTTTCCTCTTTGCTCTTGACTACCTTTTAGGCAGATGCCAGTCGAGTCACAAGATTAGTTTCATAGCACACATTACTTGAAGTTTGAGACGAGGTTCAAAATAGTTCGGCATATGAACAAACTGACAAACAGAGATAAAACATAAGCACAAGAGCGAGGCAGTCCCCGAGCTTTAACCTCGGAGTGCCGACATTTTTATTAAGGATTAACCGAGGTACATACATTGCGCCTTTCATGAGTAGAAAGGTCGGAGTAGAGCTACGTTCCATGGTCGCCTGACCTCTGACCGGGGTTGTCCAGCCCATCTTCCCTTGGTTCCTGCGCATCTATAAGATAGTAGGAATCATTGAGCAGAGCTCGGCTCACAACGAACGGTCCCTCCCATGGAGGTGACAACTTGTGCCGGCCTTTCTTGCGCTGCACCAACCTCAGCACCAAATCTCCCTCGTGAAACACACGAGGGTTGATACTCCGGCTATGATAACGTCGGAGACCTTGCTGGTAAATTGCTGACCGAGATGAGGCCAATTCTCTCGCTTCCTCAAGCAGATCTACTGCATCCTCCCGAGCCTCTTTTGCCTCGGCTTCAGTGTACATTGCCACTCTGGGCGCATCATATTCGATGTCAGTGGGTAGCATAGCTTCTGCCCCATAGACCATAAAAAATGGCGTATAGCCAGTTGATCGATTTGGCGTGGTCCTTAGACCCCACAGTACTGCTGGTATCTCATCTATCCAACACCCCGGCGTTTTCAGCAGTGGTTCAATGAGCCGAGCCTTGATGCCGGCCAACACTAGAGCATTTGATCTTTCCACTGTCCATTAGACTCCGGGTGTGCCACCGAGGCTATGTCCAGCCGGATTCCCTTGTTCATGCAAAACCGAGCGAACTCTCCAACAGCAAAGTTAGTGCCGTTGTCCGAGATAATGCTATGGGGGTAGCCATATCGCAGAATAATCTCCTTCAAGAAAGTCACTGCTGAATGACCATCCAACTTCCGGATTGGTTTCACCTCGATCCACTTGGTGAATTTGTCCACCATCACCAATATGTGTGTCATGTTACCTCGGGCTGGTTTGAACTCTCCCACCATATCCAAACACCATACCGCAAACGGCCAAGTGATAGGAATTGTTTTGAGCGCCGAAGCTGGCATATGCGTTTGCTTGGCAAACCTTTGGCATCCTTCACATCTCCGGACTATGGCCTCTGCATCAGCAAGAGCAGTGGGCCAATAGAACCCATGCCTAAACACCTTGGCCACCAGAGCTCTTGTGCTGCAATGATGACCACATCTCCTTGGTGGATCTCCAAAAGCATCTCCTTGCCTTCAGCTGGCTCAACACACCGTTGCAACACCTCGGTTACGCTTCTTTTATAGAGCTCCTTGTTGATGATGGTGTACGCCTTGGCCCTCCTTTGAATCCTCCTAGCCTCGGTTGTGTCACTTGGCGTGCTTCCCTCCGTTATGAACTTCATAATTTGCTCCGCCCACTCCGGCACCGGGTGCAAAGGAAAAAGTTCCTCATCCACCTCCATTGGCTCGGCCACCATAATCTCCTCCATTATTTCCTCCACCATCCTGCGACCAGTCCCCGAGTCTGGATGAGCAGTCCCCGAGGTTTGGTGTGCAGTCCCCGAGCTCTGCCACGCAGTCCCCGGGTCCGACCAAACGCATCCGACGTCTACCTCCATTGGAACAGGTCCGGGCTCTTGCTCCGCCGGGATGAAAATAGATTCGGATTCAGGAGAAGGTTTGATTGAAGGAGTTCTCAAGTGATTCAGGGCTACCCCTGGTGGTACTGCCTCTTTGATGAACCGAGCTTTGACAACACGTCGGCAGCATCATTTTCTGCCCGAGGTATATGCCTGTACTCACACCCTTCAAAGAACCCGGATATCTTTTGCACATGGAACCGATATAACGCCATGTTGGCATCCAGAGCATCCCAAGTTCCAGAAGATTGTTGCACCACCAGGTCGGAATCGCCGAAGCACTCTACACGCCGGATACCGATCTCCTTTGCCACCTTGAGGCCATGGATTAAGGCCTCATACTCCGCCACATTGTTTGATGCTGAGAAATGAATCTGCAGCACGTACTTCAGCTGATCTTGCTTTGGCGAGGTGAGGACTATTCCAGCCCCCAGCCCGATCTTTGTTTTGGACCCATCAAAATGCATTTTCCAATAATTATAGTCCGGCCTGGGTGGCTCATACTGCATCTCGGCCCAATCACAAAAGAAGTCCGGCAACGCCTGGGATTTAATTGCGTCTCTTCTCTCATAATGTGGTGCATATGGAGACACCTCAATCGCCCATTTGGCAACTCGGCCAGTTGCATCTTTGCACCCGATGATCTCCGAGATTGGAGCTTCGCACACCACCGTCATGGGATGCTCCTGGAAATAATGCTTCAACTTCTTGACCGCCAGGTAAACACCATACGTCATCTTCTGGTAGTGAGGATAGTTCTGCTTCGAGGTAGAGATCACCTCGCTCAAGTAATACACCGGTCTCTGCACCGACCTGCCACCTTCTTCGCGCTCCACCACCACTGCCACACTTACAACTCGGTTTGTGGCCGCAATGTAAAGTAACATCGGCTCATTGTGCAATGGTGACGCTAACACCGGGGCAGTGGACAACATCTTTTTCAGCTCACCAAACGCCACGTCGGCCTGCGGGGTCCATGTAAACCCGGTACTTTTCTTCATGAGCTGGTACAAAGGTAAGGCTTTTTCTCCTAGCCGAGCTACAAATCGGCTCAACGAGGCTAGGCACCCTGTGAACTTCTGCACATCTTTCAAACACTTCGGTAACTTCATGCTCTCAATAGCTCGGATTTTGGCCGGGTTAACCTCGATACCTCGGCTAGACACCAGGAATCCGAGCAACTTTCCAGCCGGGACACCAAAGGTGCACTTGTCCGGGTTAAGCTTCAACCGATACTTTCTCAAATTCACAAATGTCTCCTCGAGATCCTCGAGGAGAGTATTTTTCCTTAGTTTTGATGACATATCATCGACATACACTTGCACATTTTTGCCCATCTGAGAGTGCAGGCATTTCTGCATACACCTCTGATAAGTTGCCCCGGCATTTCTCAGACCAAAACACATGACACGATAGCAATACGCCCCATACGGGGTAATAAAAGCGTCTTTATTTGATCCTTTGGGTTCAGTGGTATCTGGTGAAAACCAGAGTACGCATCGATGAAAGATAACAGTTCACAACCAGCAGTGGAATCGATCACTGATCAATCCGAGGTAATGGAAATGGATCTTTTGGGCACGCCTTGTTGAGGTTAGTGAAGTCAATGCACATGCGCCACACCTTGACCACGGCTGGCTCGTCTTTCTTCTTTTCCACCAGACCGGATTGGATATCCAGTCCGGATGCAGTACCTCCATTATGAACCCGGCTGCAAGCAACTTAGCCAGCTCGTCCAGCACCACTTGTCTCCGGTCGTCTGAGAGACGACGGGTCGGTTGCCTCACCGGTTTCACCTCTGGCCTAACAAATAAAGAGTGCTCTGCCAACTCCCTCGGAACACCTGGCAGGTCCTTAGCCGACCATGCAAAGATATCCCGATTCTCACGGAGGAAGTGACAGAGCTCGCCTTCCTATTTCTCGCCTAGCCCGGTCCCAATGATGGCCACATGCTCTGGGTGCTCCGGGTCAATGGGGATCTTCTTGGTCTCCTTGGGTACCTCGAACGCCGCAGTTGAGTCCGGGCTCATCAGTCCGGACAGGCCGAGCTGTGTTGACTGCGCCATTGCCACCACTTGATGCAGCTTCTTCTTCTCGGCTGCGATCACCAAAGACTCGGCAGGTTAGATCCCGCCGAGGCACACTGAATTGCTCGCTTGTAGTCACCCGAGATGGATATGATCCCATTAGGCCCTGGCATTTTCATCTTCAGGTATGCAACATGGGTGGAAATCATGAACTTGGCCAAAGCCGGCCTTCCAAGCAGTGCATGGTATGCACTCTCCAAGTCCACCACCTCGAACTCGATACTCTCAACTCGGCAATTTTCCTTGGTTCCAAATGCTACATCCACCCATATCTTGCCCATGGGTGCACAGGAAACGCCGGGCACAATCCCATGAAAAGTACAACTGCTTGGCATCAACTGATTAGGCGAGATGCCCAATTTCACCATTGTGTCTCGGTACATGATGTTGATGGCACTGCCATTGTCCACCAGAACTCGGGTGAACCTCACATTGTTGGTAGGCCCACACAACGTTGGATCTACCACCAGGGCATACTTTCCAGGGCTCGGCATGATCCGAGGTGTGTCCTTTCTGCTCCAAGTGATCTCCTGCTCAGACCAGTTCATATAGGTCGGCACCACCGGCATTACTGCATTCACCTCCATGGCACGCCTCTGCACGCTCTTCTTGTCAGTTGGCTCGGTCACAAAGACCACATAGCTCGCATGAACCTCTCTATAGTCATTTCCGGGGTATTCATACTGCTGACTTGGTCCGGCACCATTGTTGTTGTTATTACCTCGGACATTCACACATTCACGGGTCTTGCTGCTGCAGGCCTCGGAAGAGGTGCAGTGGTTATCGGGGTAACATTTGCTCCGGACAGATTAGGGTGGGACCTCGGCTGAAATCTCTGAGGTGGTGGTCCTGTTCTGATTCCTCCGGCCCTTGCCCCCTCTTCTCTGATTCTGCGGTTCCAGCTGCACTGCCGGGTTGAATGGTTGGCTGGCTTGCGCGGGTCGTCGTATGGTAACAGCACGGACCATCTATCATTGATTCATAGGTCATGGGTGGCTCCTGGTTCGGACTAAATGCCGGACCATTGATTTTTGGCCTCTGGACACCTCCAGCTCCGGGCTGATCCGGGTTCACCGCTGCAACTTGGTTGGAGGGTATGGATAGTCCGGCTCCCTCCTCTTCTGTCCGAACTCCTGACGGTCATTACACCTTGGTCCGAGCCGGTTGTTTATTGGCTCCCTCCTTCTGTTACGTGCTCCTGCCTCTGCTGCTGGCTGCATCGGATCACCCAGGGCATAAGAATCTGCAACCCGGATTGTTTCTGCTAGGGATCTCGGCATATCTCTCTGGAGCCTCTGCCACAGCATGCTGCCATGTCGACAGCCATCTGCAAACCAGGAAATGGCCTGGCCTCTACCACTCCTTCACAGGAATTCCGAACATTGCTCCACCGAGTTAAGAATTCTCGGTCAGTTTCATGATCATCTTGCTTACATGCCGCCAGGAGCTGAGGTCGGTTTGGCCTCTTGTATGTACTAGCAAAGTTGCTGTTAAACGCCAGCTCCAAGTCTATCCAGGAGTTGATACTATACTCCGGCAAATTATTCAGCCAGATCCGAGCTGGACCTTCCAACATGTGCGGGAGATACCGGACCGCCCATCGGCGATTGCCCCCCGCAATGTGCACCGAGGATACATAATCTGTCAGCCAATCTTGTGGCTTGGTGCTCCCATTGTATGGCTTGGTGTTCCGACCTAACTGGAACTGAGATACTGGTGGTGGTGGCTCCTTCATGATCCGAGGTCCAAAACACGCCGGACCAGGAGGGCCTTCCTCCTCCAGTTGCTCAGACAAGTAGAGTCTATCCAGCTTGTTACGGACATCGCCTGGAGCTAACATCCGACCTCCTATCCGAGGTCCCAACGCCCCATCCACTCTGTGGTATCCAGCTCGTGCCATGGCCGAGTCTCCATCATCATATCGGTCATCGCCTTGACCGACGTTCTGAGGTTGCTGAACATACTCCGGCTCTCGCTGATATTGCCCCTGCTGCCGAGGTTGTTGCTGATACCTCGGGGGCGGAGGTGGTTTACCTCGGCCAGCCGATGCTGCTTGACCGCCGTTCTGATTTCCCTGACCGGAGTTACCCTTAGCCCGGCTCGCATTGCCTGGGCCGGGGTTTCCCTTAGCTCGGCTAGCATTGCCCTGGCCCACCTTCTGCTTTGCTGCTAGGACTGGATCATACATCTGCAGCTGCTGGTTCTGACCCGAGGTGACACTCCGGGCTCGATCGGCTCCTCCGACGAGTGGAGACGAGGCTTGCCCCTTGGACACCTGACTGACTGGCCTAGCTGAATAAACCATCTCTGAATCACCAGCCCCGGCATTGCTCTGCGGAGAGCCTCATTCTGCTGGTTAGCCACATATACTAACTCATTGACTCGCTTCTGCTGCGCACGCCATGCATCTCCAGATAATCCGGATAGCTCGGCCCTGCCTGCCTCGGCAGCTCTGAGGTTCTTAGCAGGGGAACTATACACCGGCCTTCCAGTTGACACGCGACTCCCACTCCTAGCCGAGGTGGTAGGTCGAGCCTCCCTGTTTATCTCATCGTTGAGCCCCTTGCCTCTCTGCCGCACCTCGGCTCCCCTATGTGTATCAACCGCTACCGGGGTGAAGCCATTCGCTGCATTGTACTCGCGCAGATCTCTATTGAACTCATCTCTAGCTGTTATCATTGCTACAGCCTCCTTCTGCAACAGGACACGCTTTGCCTCTAGGTCGGCCACAGTCACTACTATGTCCACTCCTGGATTTACTGGGTCTGCCAGTGTATCCACTATCTCTACCAGGGTCGCACCTCGGCCCCGCAGCTCTGGGGTGCCAGGCAAGTCCTTCTCTAGCCTGGGCTTTGCAGATCTCACCTTAGCAACCTCGGCTGCCTTGGACTGGCTGGCATCTACTTTGCCAGCGGCGTCAACCGGACCTGTCACCATCACCTCTACGCAGCTCTCGGGGCGAGTGATGCGCCGACCTAAAGCCGCGAGGAGAGGAGTTTCGTCGTCCACGAGCACCTGCTCCGGGTACCCGCGAACAACCTCGACAGCAACGTACGTGACGAAGCTGCCGAGCATCATGGTGAAGCCGTGCTCGGGGAAGGGCTTGCCGGCGAAACACCCCGCGTTGTCGCTGATGAAGGTGAACTCTCCGATCTTGGCGACAAGCCCGGAAAGAACACGCTCGCCTGAGCCCGTCCGGATGAAAACTCCCTCCAACGCCTCAATCTGCCCCACGGTGGGCGCCAACTGTCGTGGTGGGATCACGGCAGATGCCATAGGTATGGCTAAGATGGGGCCGAATGGTCGTTGGGGGAATCCGGGGAGGGTTTATGCACTCAAGAAGTGCACACGCAAGAACACGCAAGAACACAAAAGAACCAAGAAAGCAAGAACACAAAGCACACCACGATGTACCCTGCTTCGGGGCCCTCTTGGGAGGTAACACCCCTACTGCAGCACTATCCTAGTGTATAGCTCAGACAAGTACAAGCTGCTCCTCGAGCTGTATGATTACAATGGTGAGAACTCGAGGTGGAAGATGATGCTACAAAGAGAGGAAAAGGCACTCCGAGCCTGAACCGAGGTCTCTCCGAGGTTTCCGAGCCTTCCTCTCTCTCTATCTCTTTCTCTCTGATCGATCGTCTCTCTCTCGTCCTCAGCAGGAGGGGGTGAAGCCCACTATATAGGCCAGCCGGGTTACCATTGTGCCCCTCGCAGAACACTGTTGCCATGCCTCTGCAACGGTCACCACCGTACCACCGTACCTCGGTCGGGGACAAGACGTGGCTTGCCCATCTCCTGTAGCCTAACGGCAGAGCTAGCATGTCCCCTCTGACCGAGACAGGACGTGGCCTGGCAGAGCTACCTCGTAGCCTTTACCCAGACCTCGCGTGGTCAGCGGTCGGAGACGTGCAGGCCCGCCGAACCCGGAGCACGCCTCTGCCATGCTCCTTGACAGACGCTCCCGTGTCAGGCGCTCTAGTACCCGGCTGGAAGTGACAGGAGCATTGACTCCGGCCCGACCTACAGCCCACCACCTCGGTTAGCTCGACACGGATGTGACGGGCTCCGTACCTCGGGTCTTGCGCTTAATCTCTTTACCAGGTCGGATCTTACTTCCTCCCACAGCTTCTCCTGCACTCACAGCACAAACCACTGCACTGAGGTAGTTAGGTCGGCAGAACATAGCTCGGACAGTGAACCTCGGCCCTGGCCAACAGTATACCTCGGACCCCTCTGGGCCAAAATAGGTCGGCCTGTATTCTCCAGGTCAAGATGAAGCTCGGACCTTCCCAGGCCCAAACAGGTCGGCCCTTTCCGTACCTCGGCACAACTTCGAACACCACCTTACGCCAAGCCTTGACCCTACCCGGGGATACTCCCCCGACAATGGTCCCTCCCATCAGCCTCAATGCATATAAAAAAAGCACATATTTCATGGAACCACACATCAGCGAGACCTTCTTGATCATAACTCTATGTGCATCAACAAAGAAGCCAGCTTTGCTCAAACTTGATATTACAGCTCATAATGATAGCGATAGTTAAGGACATCAAGAAGTGTCAGCCATCAGTTGAAAGGAGAACCAATCAGAGCATAACCCTATAGTGTCGGAAAGAAGGTATGCGGAATAAGGCTTTGTTTGAGCCGAAGTTGAGTAGGGTAAAGGCCTTCACAGTGAAAACTGGCAACCAACTTGCCATCAATGTCAACATAACCCAAAAGGGACATTGCATGCAACGGATAACTGACCGTGAGTAGCCTTTATAAGTGAGGTGAGCAGCTGGGCAGTTACGAACTTACGACTGATCAAGCTGGAGTTGCCAACTGAGGATAATGAACATAGTGGCTGTTAGCCTGTTACAGTGTCACCAGACGGACCTAAATGAGGGGCCGGGGCCTGACCATGACAAACCTCTCTTCTCCATAACAGTAGAAGTTCTAAAGCTATAGCTTATGTTATGATCGAACATCACATGAACCATTAATTAATTCCATAAAATGATTAGCAGCTAGAGTGAAATGACAGAAACAGTTCCAAACAATTCAACACAAAGGCCTAATTATGACACAAAGGCCTAATTAAGTGTAACAGGCAGTGCTCCAAGCTCTTCTAAAAATCAGGTGAAGCTAGCAAATGAACAAATTGAGAGGATAACCGTCAGCTAGAACAAAACTTACAAACAAGTAACACGTGTAGATTTCTATAAGAAATAACTATTCAGCATTGAGAAGAGCACAAGATAATTTTTTTTTTTACTGTAAGTCTGTAACTACGGGGGGCGTTAGCCAGCATGAACAATTTTATTTCCTTTATGCACTGATCACATAGATATATATACAGGGGGTAGGAGGGGGAAACATGGAGGTAAAGGAGAGATCAGGGTGGCTCAAAGAGATACACCAGGCCCTCTCGGTATAAAACCTAATACCTGGCTAAAAAACGCAAAGTCAATTCTTTAGTTCAAGAAACAGAGACATGAGGCAGGTAGATTTGCTAACTACTATGATACTATCTGCTTCACGAAGACCACTCCGAGACAAAAGCAAAATAATCCCCCAGTTCAAAAAAAATAGAAATATGAGGCAGACCAGTTAGCACATCTTTCAAATGCACACCAAAATGACTTGTTATTTTAGCGTCAACACGCACGGTCCCTCCCATCAGCCTCAAAGCATATCAAAACAAGCACATATTTCATGGAACCACACATCAGCGAGACCTTCTTGATCACAACTCTATGTGCATCGACAAAGAAGCCAGCTTTGCTCAAAGTTAAAATTACAGCTCATAATGATAGCGATAGTTAAGGACATCAAGAAGTGTCAGCCATCAGTTGAAAGGAGAACCAATCAGAGCATAACCCTATAGTGTCGGAAAGAAGGTATGCGGAATAAGGCTTTGTTTGAGCCGAAGTTGAGTAGGGTAAAGGCCTTCACAGTGAAAACTGGCAACCAACTTGCCATCAATGTCAACATAAAGTAGACACTCGCCAACTCTGATCAGCACAAGCACATCACCATCATAAGAAGTGGCTACCACCACAGTCCGATAATAAACGTCAAACTCTTCGAACTACGCACTGAACTCCGCAACCGGCAACTCCACCCGGCACGTGAAGGCCCAGACTTTTCTTTCGTAGTCCCGTAACAACCAGATATCAATGTTTGTCTCTTCATCGCAAAATCTGTACATGCTGAGCATGCCATCCATCTCAAACAGACCAGCACCATCATCAACTGGAGAAGGCATCTGCCGAAACGACTCAGCGGTGGTGTCGAATACCATTATCATGTCGCTTCCACTCTTCACATCCGCTAGGTGCCAATGCAGACAACCATGGAACAGGAGAGATGCTCTTTGTGACATCACTTCCTCTGCCTCTGGGCAGCCTATGTGCCTCGGCGGTTGGCCAGAGCCTAATGTGAAGATGTAGGAGCCATCTAATCCTTCAAATGCTGGATTATCATACCCCATCGACAACTGGAACCAGTACAACAATAGTCGATGCTGGCCAGTAGGACCGTGCTCGTACATCCCCAAGACTTTGAAGCCGTCAATCTCCTGGAGGCGAGCATACTGACGAGTTGCCGGGTTGCTGGCGGAGTACTGCCTGTTGCCGGTCAAGAGGATGAAGAGCCATCGCAGGACACCTCCAGAGAGAACATACCGTCAAGCCGGACGACGTGTTGGAGCTGAGCGTCGTCAGTAGCCCGGTGGTCGAAGGTGAGAAAGCTGTGGTAGTACTGGCCGCCGACATACTTGATGAGGACATCCTTACTATAGATGCAACCACGACTACTACACCTCCTCAAATGCAAGGAACATTAACTAGAGCTCACGCACGTCAACTATAACAACATGTACTTTCGTTTCTACATGCTACTCCTAATATACATGAGAATATGATGCTGCCTAAAGTAGATATGTTTGTTTCTCTTAGGAATGATGGACCAAGCATGGATGAGAGGGACAAGCTATGGAACATGTACGTGGATGGAGATCACAGCTAGAGTGGAAACGTTGGAGATGATGACGCCAACAATGGAGACTGCCGCAACCTGATCCACCATAAGGAGAATTGATGACTTGGACGAAATAATCAAGTCTACACTTCATATTTTGTCCATAGCCATATATGGTGCTGCGTCACCATTATTAATGGGCCAGGCCCATGTAATTTCGCACCGGACTTTTTAGGGTCATTTTTAGAGTCCGTATTGAGAAAGAAGAGGTTTCCTAGGGTTGGATTCGGCCGCCGCCTCATGGCTGGCCGAAACCCCCTCCTTTTCCCCTCATATACCTCGTCTAGGGTTACGTTTAGACTCGGATTTTTTATAGTTAAAAGAACTCAGCTATTTGCTAGTCTTCGCCATAGGCGTCGGCTAGACCTCCTGTACTACGCACTTGCAGAATCCCACCTTCATCAATAAAGCTCATCTTTTATCCGCAATTCTTGATTGCAATATTGGTTCTTACTTGTTCCTCGATCGCAGGTAGAACTTGACCTCTTGGTCAGGCTGATCGTGCTTCTGCAGGATTGGTAACCTCCGGATATTGGTTTAGCGATTGCATTGGCGCTGCGTATGTGTGCGTAGTAGTCGGATCGCCAAGGTCGAACTCCACCAAAATCGACGTATCTTCATCTCATCGAAAGATCGGACACCTTTGCCCTATCAAGTGGTATCAGATTTCAGGTTGCTTGGTGAGATTTACTGTTTACTAGTTTAGATCGCATCTTCATACCTACAGTCCACGAAAAAGCCAAAAATACAATTAGGGTTAGATCATCCCGTCCTACAACCAGTCCGGGCCTTTCGCATTTTCTTTTTAGTGCATTGCATCGTTGAATTTTCGTCTTCATTGCCGTGTCGAGTTGCTGGTCTTAGTGTCTAGTTCCTTTAGAGTTTCGAGTTGTTTGCATATTTGTCTCGCCGCCGCACGACACGCATCTCGCAATTCATCGCCACCATCCACCAGCCTTCCGCCGCCATCCATCTACTCACCACCGCGACCGCCGCCACCACTACCATCATTACCGCCGCCGCCACACCCCATCCGTTTAGGGTTAGGGTCGGTGCTTCTGTTTGCTTCCTTTCCACGTTCCTTCTTTCCGTTTCGACCACATAATTTCGTGATCAGTTGTTAGTATCTGTTTCGGTTTGCCCTTGTTAAAAAATAAAAATTAAAAAAGAGAGAAAAAAGAAAAAGAAAAAAGAGGAACCGAGCCGAGTCGGAAATCCGCATCCGAGTCGGAAATCCGCATCAGGGAGTCTGAATTCTCCCAGTTTCCACAGTTTTTGGTTGCCGGACTTTGACCGGCCATAACTTTTGCATACGACCTCCGTTTTCGACGTTCGACACTCAAAATCTTTAGCACGAAAAGTTCTGTCCAGCCCAAATGCTCTGACAAGGCCGCCATCGACTACCAACCCATTAAGGCTTCGGATAAGGAGGTCCAGCGCCTGGCCTCCACACTGCTTATGGATCACATAAACGCCAAGCCGCCTAGCCCTGATTCTGATGGCACCCTCTCCGTTGTCACCCTCTCCACCGCGTTCCACAACTCTGACAAGCACCTCTCTTAGTACTACCCGCTACCTCGTCAACATTGCCCACTCCACCACCACAGGCCAGGAGTACAAGGCGTTATGCACCCAAATCCGACCCATACCTCACAAGCCTCTACTTCTCTATTGCCTCTAGAAACAATGTAGGCCACGGGGAAAATTAAATTTAGTATAATTTATACTAGATTTTTATATTTGGTCCTATTTTTAGCATTTTATTGAACCACAAGTATAATTTTTTGCTTGTTCGCATAGTTGAAACACTTTATAGAAAGTTGTAGAGTATAAACTCTTGAACCAATGACACTATTTTTTCATGGTCAAAACTGTCTAGATAGTGGAATATTAATAGAGTGTGCATGCTCTGTACTTGGTATTGAAATAACATTACTTGATTGTATGGATTTTAATATGTTTGCGTATATAAACTTAATTATTTGATACATTCTTATGAAATGCGTTTGTTATCATATGGTATATACGAGTCTCCGCCTCTTTATGAATAAAGTTTTATTGCACGGAATGAAACATGAAAATCTAGTTACGTAGATTTCCAAAACATGTAGGACTGACCGCAAAAAGAATAGCATGATACTAAACTTGTTGTCACCAGTCATACTGAGTAGTGGCGGCGAGGGATCGACAGCAATGGAGATCACAGTGGGATGATGGCGAGCAATCGGTTTGGGTAGCAACGATGGCAATGTTTTGTGAAGTGGGCCTCAGCCCATCTAGTGTTTATTTCACACGTCGGGTGTATAGACATACATTTTTTGGGGTTAGGAAAAGTCGGGAGCTCCTTTATGGCGCCCGTAGCGGCATGCGAAGCCCATGCGCATGAAGGAGATCGGGTGGGCCTGGCCCATTTGCTTCCAGGCTGATCACATATTTTTGTTTCTCTTTTTTTGTTTTTTATGAGGTTATACGTTTAATTTTTTGTTTTATCTATTTTTTAATTTAAACAATTTTCTAATATGAAGATTTTTTTGAAGTGTGAATATTTGCAAATTCCACACAATTTTTTATTCTGGACAGTTTTGGAATCTGCACATTTCTGAAATCTAAACATTTTAAAAATCTGAACACTTTTCAATTTTAATTTTTTTTATTTTTAAAATTGAACATTTTTTAACCATAATTTTTTTAAATTTGAATATTTTGCAAAGTTGAACATTTTTATGAAATCACAAAAAAATTGAGAAAAATGAAAAAAAGGAAAGGAAAAGGATAAAAAGAAAAGAAAAAGGAAACATACAAGAAGAAGAAATGGAAAAAGAGGAAAAAACCACCAATTGGCTGGTCCATCAGAGAAGTCCTTCAGGTGGCGGGACTATCACGCGCCACCACAGGCGGTATATAGCATTTGGCGGAAAAGCCATTGACTTATGATATGGGCCAACTGTCCACGCATAAGCCAGTAATGTAACCCGGGGCCCAGATTGGGAAGCCACGACTGAATTTTAATCGACGCCTAGCCTCCAATTCCCCAATGCGCGGCGCTGTGTAGCCTGCCGCCGGTGACACCATCCTGCACGCGCCCGGCCCTCTCGACATCCCTTGCGGCTCGTCGACTGCGCCGCGACTCGCTTGAGAAAATCTGATTCTCCACGCGCATGAATCCGCGTAGTTCTGGCTTTGACGGGCTGCGGTCAGGATCTCCGTAATCTATGGGCGGCTATTCAGAATTGATGAGTACGCACGTAGGGCTCCTCTGATCTTCCAATGGCAACCCATGACACTGCTGGTGCGGTGGTAAGTCTTCATTCCTGCCAATTCCTTATTTTGCAAAGCGTTCTTTGGATATTTTGTTAGATACAGATAAAACTGCTTATCCTTTACACATCGACGTGGGACTTGTCCATTTGGGAATCAAAATCAGAAGCAGAATCTTTGTTTCTACTACGCACAATCTTACATTATATAGATAGATACAACAGAAGGAATCACAAGTTCTTGAGCTCCATTTCAAGGGCGTACCAAACATACAGATGTACCATAGTAACACGCCAACAAACAGAGGGCCAATGAAGATATAACACATCCATGAGTATAGATATATAGGAGCATATACTGATCCTAGGTATTATGATGACGCTGAGCGAAGTTCAACTAGTGAAGCATACACTCCATCTGTGATATTCATCAGGGCCTCATGTCTTCCTTTCTCCACTATTTCACCGTTCTTGAGAACCGCGATGATATCAGCACCCTTGATTGTGGAGAGGCGGTGCGCCACAACAACCGTGGTCCTGCCAACCATCACATTGTCTAATGCATGCTGCACAATCCGCTCGGACTCGGCATCCAAGGCGCTAGTCGCCTCGTCGAGTAGTAGTATCTTAGGATCTTTCAGAATGGCCCTTGCAATAGCAACCCGCTGTTTCTGACCACCGGATAGCTGTATCCCTCTCTCCCCAACGGTGGTGTCATATCCTTGGGGAAGGCTTGATATGAATTCATGTGCGTTGGATGCCTTTGCAGCCGCAATGAGCTCCTCCTCACTGACTTCTCCGTCCTTGCCA
Source organism: Poa pratensis (assembly GCA_947311845.1). Lineage (NCBI taxonomy): Eukaryota > Viridiplantae > Streptophyta > Magnoliopsida > Poales > Poaceae > Poa > Poa pratensis. The sequence goes on along the minus strand of CAMZMU010000061.1, from coordinate 44,337,171 downwards.
TATGCTATATTCACACGAATTGTGTCGTTGAAGAGGATAGGCTCTTGGCTCACCAATCCTGTTTGGCCCCTCAACCAATTGATGTTTAAAGTCTTGATTTCGACTCCATCCAATGAAATGGTACCTGAATCAGGATTGTAGAATCGTTCCAACATTGCGATTATTGTTGACTTGCCACTACCACTCTCTCCAACAAGTGCAACCGTCTATATAAGACCATAATGAATGTAAGTTTTTGGGTGCGTGATCGTAGAAAGTATAACGATGTGACGAATATATGGAAAATAGGCATACCTTGCCAAAGGGGATGTGTAAGGTGAAGTCATTGAAGATTTGAATGTCTTGGCGAGTTGGGTACTTGAAGCTGACATGTCGGAAATCAATGTTGCCCTTGACCTCGTCTAATGTCAAACCTTCATTGCTGCTTGAGTCGATTTTCGACTTTCGGTCTAACAACTCAAATATGGAGAGGGCTGAAACCTTTGCTTTTGTTGAATCTGAGGCCATTGCACTTGTTTGAGACACCCCTATAGATGCAAAACCAGAGCAAAGAAAACCTGCAAGTATGCTTTATTTTGTAAAATGACCTCATGAAAGTTGCAATTGCGCATTTTTGAAAGATAAATCATTGTAGTTAAGGATGGAGGGAATAAGACTGCAAAAACACTGAGAAGAGAACCCTCATAAAGAAACGCATTGTAAATAATGGATTCACATACCTCAAAAACATCACCAAAATTTGATTTGCCATGGCGCACAAATTGCCCTCCAACATAGAAACAAAGACCATAAGTAAGGTACATCATCAAGAATGAGAAACCAAATCCAATACCCCCAACTATTCCTGTTCTTAACCTTGATTCACCGAGGCTTCACATTTATGATCATATATTCTTGTTATTCTTTTCTCAGAACAAAAGGAAGCTACTGTCCTAATACTAATAATTGCATCTGTGGCCACTTGACTTGCATCTTCATACATCATCTGGAGAACCAACAATAAATCATCACTACATTACAACGTTTTGAGAGAGTGAGAAATAATTATTAAGAGAGTGTAAACTATTACTTCATCAAACATTGATTTAATTTTTATGTATCTTTACTTTTATATAAATATTGTTGGTGAAGTTCATCCACCCTTCCACTCTGCTTTCTCACCTCACTAACATTGTAAGAAAAATAGCATGTTGGGAGATGTAGCTCTTTTTTGTACACATAAGCCATTGATGGGCCTAAAAGCAGACCCCCCATAAAAGCAAGATATTATGATGTGGTAACGACAAAGAGATTGAAGACCAATGTGAACAATTGTTTGGAACTTGTGAATCTGTTTCTTCCCCTTTACATACCTCGACATGACCCATTCATTTGAAAAATAAAGAATGAAATTGGGTAGAGGTTTGGTTTGAGAAAATGCCCAGTTGCTAGAAAAGAAAGATGCCCTGCTCTAGAGGATGCCTTGTGTTAATACACCAGCCTACCATTATTTATGTTGTCAAATTTCTATGCGTTTTAATGGTGCAGAAAAACATGGCTGTTACGGATCGTCGTTTTTCTAGAAATGATGAACATAAACAGAAGCATAGGTGAAATAGGGGAGTACTATATGTATATCCAAATACCTAGGTGGGTGTGCGATGGAGAACCTCAAAATTATAAATAGAAGTTTACTTAGTTGTATTTTAACTACTAAATGTGGAAGGGATATGGAATGAGTTGCTACAGAATAAGTATCTCCATTCCAAGACTCACTCGCAAGTCCTTATGAAATCATTGGATGCGCCCTTCTTGAAAGGGCTTATGGAGGGTAAAAGAAGAGTAGTCGCGCCTAATGTTAGTTTTGAACAAACATTGAAAGGGGTTAACTGAGTTTCTTAGCCACAATCGATACAAGGCTTGATGACCATTACCCTCACAAAGGAGTCTAATGTGTTTCGGTGGAAGCATCAAGTGTTAGTTTGTTTTCGTGTTATTATATATATGGACTGCATAAATTCATTTGGAAATGCGAGGTGCCTTGAAAGATCAATACCTTCATTTAGTACCTATGTCAAGAAGAAATTTTCACAAAACACATCCTTGCCTAGTTCAATTGGAACGGTACAAAATGTTGGCCTGATATAATTTTGTCATGGTGTAAACTCCATACATAGGTTGTGTGTAGGCTGTACTGGGAACACACACATAGTTTGTGTGCTGTTTGTGGTGTGAAAGGGCACATGAGTTGTGTCCTGAGTAGATAGGCATGCTGCAATATGTTTGCAGCTGTCTACAGGCTGTGGGAGAGTAAAGAGCTAGTAGGTGGTAGTATGTTCTAGAATACTATTTATATGTAATTCTTAGCATGTAAGATAGGGTAGCAGTAGAAGGCTCGTAGAACCGACCTTGAACCCTCTATATAAGGAGAGGCACCCTATATGGAGAGAAGCAAGGTTGCAAGCCAAGATGTATTTGAAAGCCTGTGCGGCAGGTTGAAGCACATATGTTTGTGTGTCATTTATATGTGTAAGCTTCAGTAGGCATAGGTTGCCAAGTTTGTAGGCATTCGTTGCCTGTTTAGTGTAGCATTTGTTGCTGCAAAATCTAATAGAAAAGGAAGCCATTTGTTGCCTGAAACTGGTGTGCTCCTCTGTAGTGCTAGTCCCTTGTTTTCTTCATTTCCTAGAGAGACCAGAGAGAAGAGAGAACAAAGAGGGAACACCTAACACAAAAAGTGTGGTTTTGCGATCAGGATGAAATAATTCGACCTATTTTATTTTCTAGCACATTTTCGTCTCATACGGAGGATCATTTACGGGAATTTCACCTTAACTCCACCATCTAGTCTCGTAAATATAAATATGTTTAGGTTTTGGTTACAGAGGAAATAGACAAAAGGAAAGGTCAGATCAGGGTTGGGTGTGTGTTTTATATATGTTTGATTATTGAACGATCTCAAAGGTATCATTTTGACAAATAAAATTTATAACAGAGAATAATTTTACATTTTTCCAGTAGGTTATTCATCTCTCTAGGCATTTTACCCATATAGGGTGCGTACATGTGGAGGTGGAGGATTCCCTGATCTCTAGGCGCAAACACTTGGACATGGTAGAACGAGATATAATCCACCAATATGGACGGCGGTCTAGAAATATGATTTGAGGAACAAGTTGTGTATGTCATCCCTATCATTGTTGTTTTGGCATGAAACCTAGAGGATGCTATACTCAACTACTCCTCTGGTTCACCAAAAGGTATGTTTCGGGAAATAACAAGTCAACAACTTATGAAACATTAGAAAGTAGTAATATCTTTAAAGTATTTTTAAAAAATCACATGAATAATTTGTATCATAATTTACTTTTACAAGATATAGTTTTGTAGCCTTCCTATACATGTTTCAGTGCAAATTGGTGGTAAGATTAATTATGGAGACAATGCCTAGGTCCAAAGCAACACAAATTATGGAACTATAGAGTGTAATATTTGTTTCGAGAAATTAATTTGAACATGTCGTATGACTTGATGGACATCCCAACAATTTGCTTTAAAGGACTACCTTAGCATCTTGACTGAAACCCTTCAAGAACTTCACTTGCACGTAACCTTGAAGACCCACAAGTGGAACTACACATAGGATGATCAAACAGAGCTTCCAGTCAGCTCTCATGGCAATGACAACTCCTGTGACAAGTGTTGATATAATCTGAACTATTAAGGCCAAGTTATCTCCCACTAAGCGACGAACATTCGAAGCATCAATTGACAATCTTGCACCAAGTGCCCCACTGTAAGAAATAATTTCGTAATTATATTATCTGAAAGTAAACTTCATAAATTCTAGAAGAGGAAGAAACCAAGAGAAAAGTGCAACAAACCTTGAGTTTTCAGGATCATCAAACCAAGAAACTTCTTGGTGCACGATGCTTCGAAATGACAAAGCACGTATGCGCTCTATAAGCTTCCCTCCGGCTATTCCAAACAAGAAGTACTCTGCTGGTATTGATATAACTGATATGATACCAATCACAACACACATCAAACCCCAAAAACTAGTATCTTTTTTTAGTTTATCTGGTGGCGCGTAGAAAGCTTTAATGGCACTTGAGAGCATTAAAGCAAACATTGGCAAAAGCATTCCATGAACCACTGCAGCTAGGGATCCTAGCAGAAGAATAGGTACCTCTGGCTTATTTAGAATTGCTAGCCGAACCATAGCAGATTTCTTTGGGACCTCACCATCACCATCATTCACTTTATTTTCCCCCCCTTGGGAATCATTTTGCAATTCAACTGTGCCGGGAAGCCCGAAGGGAAGTGTGAAAGAATGACCGCTACTATTGCCTATAGAACCACTAATTGACCGCTTCATGGACAAGCTAGTACTTTTAGACATTGGAGCAGACAACTGTCGATCTATTTTCTTCTCTTCACGACTTTCTTGAAGTAGAATGAGTTGTGAGTAAACACCATTTGGGTTTAACACTAATTCATTGTGGGGACCTATGTAAATATATATTTATACATGTTAAAAGTGATAATTTTGTTAAAAATGTGCCAAACAATTGACTGGTTTAATGCTTGAAGGAAATGGAATCCCCACCTTGTTCAACTATCTTTCCTTGTTGAACAACCGATATGCAATCAGCATTTCTCACAGTAGTTAGACGATGTGCAACTACAAGCGTAGTTCTGTCCACATGATCCTATTCAGTGCCTCCTGCACTATCTTCTCCGACTCCACATCTAGTGCGCTAGTTGCCTCATCTAACAGAAGTATTTTGGGATCTTTAATGATTGCTCTGGCAATTGCAATCCTTTGCTTTTGTCCCCCTGATATCTGAGCACCATGTTGGCCAACCATTGTGTCATAACCCTAGTAAGAGATAAAAGTAAGTATTAACACTTAAGTAAAATTGAAGAACTTAGAATTACACCGTGAATTTTCACGCACATTAGGCAACTTATCAATGAAATTTGCTGCATTGGCGAGCTCAGCTGCTCTTCTGATCTCCTCAATAGTTGCATCTTCTTTTCCATATGTTATATTATCTTTAATTGAGGTCATAAAGAGAAATGGCTCTTGGCTAACAAGACCAATTTTCCCTCTTATTGCATTAAGTTGCAAACTCTTGATATTGATCCCATCAATCAAAACCTCACCAGCCTGAGGATCGTAAAATCTCTCTACAAGACTAATTACAGTTGACTTGCCACTCCCACTCTCCCCAACTATAGCCATCATAGTGCCACTCGACACATGTAATGAGAATCCATCAAATATTAACTGCTCGGGCCTTGCTGGGTAACTGAAATACACATCCTTTAGCTCAACATCGCCCCTGATGTCTTCTAGTTGCTTACCAATCTTGTCGTCAGGATCAATCTCTGGTTTCCTCTTTATTGTTGTAAACAACCTGTGTGCTGCAGATTGTCCTCCTGCAAAGGCTGACATGCATGGGGTTGCACCACCTAAACTTCTGCAACAAATAATTTGTCATCATCACTACTAATAATGTGATATGAATCATTATTATCATATATATGAACTCTTATTCAAGGCAAGAGTAAAGAATTTACGCTGCCCCAGTTACGATAGCCAATAAGACAGTGATGACTTGTCCTCCTGTGTATCCTTTTGCAAGTACCAACTTTCCGCCGTACCATAAGGCTAAACCATAGCTTGAGAAGAACATGAACATAACAGAACCCATGCCAAAGCCATTAGTAAGTCCTTCCTCAACAGTACTCTTGTATGCCTTATGTATTAGTTTATTGTACGATGTGATGGCCCGCTTCTCCCCATTGAATGAAGCAACCTATTTATAGATATGGCCTCAAGATAACTTCATGAGTACAGAAGAAATCAGAATAACCGTCCCTTATATATATGAGAACCTTTATACCACCCATTATTTGAATTCTTAGTGGATAGAACTTACCGTTTTTATGCTTCCAATTGTTTGCTCAACAACATTCCCCGCATTACTATATGATGCTTGACCTTTGCTAGAGATATTGGATAGAACTTTAGCCACTACTCCTGCAGTTAGTACTACTGGAGGTATGCATGCCAACATGACAAGAGATAGAATCCATCCTTTCACAAATCCTACAACAAAACCGCCAATGAAACTCGCCACAAGTTGTTGGAATTTGCCCACCTGGAGAATTTTACATTAGATATCTATGTCAGTTTTAATACTAGCTGTAATACAATTTTGCTTAATTTATATTCATTTATGTTGAGAAAGTCCTTACCTTCTCACCAATAGCATCCTGAACTAGCACCGTATCACCAGACATTCTTGAAACTACCTGCCCAGTCGTCATTTCAACATCAAAGAATGCTATATCCTGTCTCAAGACAGATTTGAGGTAGAGGGATCGAATGCGTGCCGCCTGCCTTTCGCCAGTAATTGTCCAACATGACACCTCTGCACATATAAACAACGAGTTGGCTTTGTGGAAACGTAACATGATCATCAGCACTATATGCCTCACATACGATTCATTTTCTGTCCATGTGCCACGTGAAAAAAGTTTACCGTCATGACTGCAATTGAATATTTCATATTTCTATCATATGTATCTACTTCTAGTTGAAAAGTTAAACAAGTGAATTTTCTCATCCTATATTCAGCTGGCTAGCACTATCTCAGTTGACCATGCAAAAGTGTAAACACGTATGAACATCTTGACAAAATCTGCTCATGCTCACGGAGAAAAGAGACGACGGCTGCTCCGATACCCAAGTAGACAAAGTTCAGAACCACCTGCAAACACGAAATGACAACATGGTGAAAATGGATCCTTTGTTTACTGTCTTACAACCTACCTCTTACATCTTATGTTACTAGAGGCATACCACCTACCATTAGTTTAAACACAACATATACCATTCAAATGGATATACCTACCATTATCGATCATTCAAATGCATCTAGTGACATTAGTTTGGTATTATAAATATTGCTGTTTTTCTACAAAGCTGATAAAATTTAACAAAGTTTGACTTAGGACAAAATCTAAAAGTACACTTAGTTGTGAACCGAGGGAGTAAATTCATACTTCCAGCTGTAGACGTGTGGCAGCTTCTCCCTTCTTAAATGTTGGAGCTATTATTTGTATTATGTATTAAAAGGGACCACCAAGAATGTGCGAGGTATTACAGCCAGCTCGAAAACAAGAGAAAAACAAACACAGAGCAAAAACAGAAGAACCAGAGAAAGAACTGTACAACAATCCTAGCAAGGTTAGAGATGCTTTCAGAAGCTCTAAAATAGGAACTATTGTTTCAGATGCTTTTAGTAACCAAAGTTAGAGAAATATGAGTGCTCGATATAATTTTTTACTAACGGAGGACAAGTTGCAATTTCTTAAACAGATTCAAGGAAACCAGCCATGAAAGCCGAGTGTGAGAAAATGAATGGAGACGATTGGGGCTTACTTTGTTGACGCGCTGAAGGACGTTACTGTCTCCGGCGCCCCAAAAGCGTCAAGGGCGTCGCCGAAGAGGAGCGTCATGAGGGGCTGCGACACGCCGTTGGCCAGCGAGGCCACCGTGCCGACCAGCATCAGCAGCACATCCGTGCCCTCAGCGTACCGGAACAGGCCCGTGAAGGACACCTTCTCGTGCCCACCGCTCTCCTCCTCGCCAGCACCCCTCCCATTCACAGCCGCCCCTGCGTCCATTGCTAGCCGGTAGCTAGCTTTGTGTATACAGAACACACAGATTTGTCTACAGCCTGATCCTCGCGGCTTTACTTATTTGCCAGGGTATTTATGCCTCGGCTGACCAATATGTCCGGAGGCACAACTGGATGGTGAAGCCGTAGGAATATTATACTGTTGCCACGCTCTGTGTTGCCAGAATAGGTTGGTATTTGTTACGCTCCACTAAACAAAGGGTACGGCATTAAGCAAATGGATTCCGAAACTATATCTGAGCCGACAATCCTTCACGTTTATTATTGACGTAGAAAAGAGAACTCCATTTTTTAACTTTTGGACGTTGCAATGCCGACTTAGTTTTGCTAGTTTTAAACTGGGTTAATTCAAAACCTTGACACTTATTATTGATCCAGAAGTACTACCACTTATCATCACTCATGGCTATTTTCAAATGGCACGGTATGTGAGTCCTCGAAACAGGCTTTCGCCCCGCTTTATAAATAAAGCCAGACGGCCAAACCGATATAGTGTATGAAGGGAACCTCTTACAAAGCAGATCAAAGATAGGAAAAAGAAACAAGAAGAACCAAACTTGCCACCGAGGACACCGAACAAGCCTAAAGGACGAGGCTCCACAACGACGCCCCCAAGAGGGTAACGACGCAACACGCCGCCGCCATCGAGACCAAGATGGTCAACGGTTTTCACCTGGAACCCTAACGCGGCGAAGGTAACCACAATAGCGCCCCCAAGAAGGTAACGATATCCGCAGAACTCGCCGCCATTGGCGCCGGAGCGCAGAGCTTTCGGTCGGAAAAACCTTCACACAACGTCCGCACAGCCGGATCGCCCACTACCCCGAGAATGGTCTTCCAACCACGATCTGGGAGTGGCCGCCACCAACGCCAGGAACCCTCATCGCCCGCTTCTCGCCATCCATATGGCCAAAGAGTAAGGCCATCACCACCGTCATGCCGCTCGCCGCACGTGCAGTCCACCTTCCAGAGCCACCGCCCCGGCGTCCGCAACTTCAAGCTGAGGGACCAACAAGCCGTGAGGTCAACATGGTGGACGAGTGGGGCCGACGAAAGATCTAGGTCTGCTAGGGTGACATCCGCAACCGATAGGAGGAGATCCGCCGTCCTCCACCGCCCGAGGCGATCACTGACCGGACGCAGTAGTAGGGTCAGTCAAGCCCAGATCACCCCTAGCAAGGTCAGATCAGGCCCGACCATCCCTGCCGCCGCGCTGCAGCGCCACGGTCGTGGTTGTCTCCCCTGCAGTAAGAAGCCAGACGTGTGCACCGGGCAGGGCCCGTAGAACCCAGATCAGGCCCAAATGGGCGCAGATCTGGGCCAGGCAAACCGAGTCATGGCCACATCCGGGCTCACCCACCACCGTCGCCGTGCTGCCCCCACCTGCCGCCGTCGTGGAACCATCGCCGCCTAGGCCGTCTGCGTCGAGTTCGCACCTTGGCACCTGATGCCCACCACCAGGAAGAACTTGCCGCCCCGCCCGAACCTGCACCGCCGCTAGCAGCGCCGCCGCAGTCTGAGCGCGCAGAACCACCACAAGGCCGCCACGCCGACAGGGGCCGCGCCGACGAGCCCCTTGCCAAGCTCGCCGCCCGACGGGCCGCCACGACCCGCGCCGCCTCAGCCACGAAGGGGGATGGGAGGCCCCGCTGCCGCCAGCGCCCAGGATCAGCCCGGCGAGGACGCCGTCCGGCGACGGCAAGGAGGAGGAGTAGGGAGGGGGCGGCCGGAGGCGGGAGGCTAGGGTTTCCCTCCAGCGCTGCCCACGGGAGCGACGAGGAGGGAGAAGGGGGATCCGGTATGTGAGTCCTACTATGGGAGATCTCTACTATGGGAGATGCTTGCGGTAACTTAAATTAATGCATTTATACTAAGAAATGTTGATCTCACCAGTAATGAAGAATCCGCTGGTACGGTAGTTCGACAAGCACGAAGGAATATTTATATACGACAATTGTATTACTACCTCCGATCCATATTAGTGGGCACAACTTTGTCTATATACACATGTATCTAGTCAAAATACTTAACTAGATACATGTGAATTTAGACAAAGCTATGCCCACTAATATGGATCGGAGGGAGTACTGAAGGTATAACCATAGAAATTTATTAGTTGTGACACACATACGTACGTGAATACAACTGCGAATACTAGTCACTTCGAGACGATTGAGTTAATCTTTTTGTTGTGATATATTTAGGTAGAGTTATAATGATCAATCAGCAGTTATACATCATCGTGCTGTGTTTAGATATAACTATGATTATTTATATGACGTGTGTTTTTAGATAGATATAAAAATATATGTCTGTAGCTAAAAGAATGAGAGAGAGAGAGAGGGAGAGAGAGAGAGAAAGAGATGCGGAGAGTATACAATAAGGCACCTGCATAGGTAGTTTCCGGCGGGAATTTGTTTCCACCCTTAGTCCAAATATACACCAGTCATGCATACTAATTTGAGCACGTGCTTTACTGCTTTTCCTGGAAACCACTCTACCAACTCTTTTTTTTTTTTGAAATGACTCTACCAACTCTCAGTGGTCAGAACAATGACCAGATTGGCTACCGTTCAACGGATGAAATATGTGAAGTACGTTTTCGAGGCAAGATAGTCTGCGCGTAGAATAGTAAGCGGTCTAGACATATCAAATGGGAAAGTTGCGATCAACCATTAGTCTAATCCCTGCAAGTGGAGCTAGCCAGATATAATTAACCTTGTTGTTGATCATGTCGATGTACTACGTGGATGAACATGTCTCTTTCCTTTCCTAATTAAGTGTTTACGGTAGACAACTGTTATGTGTGACGATCAATCTTACTGGAAAGTCGTCTTTACGCCTGTCAGCACGTATTATTAGTAGGCCACCTAAGACTAGCTTCATTATCAGTAACGAACATCTGCCCACCGGGAGCCACCGGTAGGAGTCCAGTACCCCTTGTTGTTTGACTAGCTACAACGCAACACTGCACGCACTTTTGAATCACCGGGTCTCCTTGCCTTGGTGGTCGCACCTCAGGTGGCGGGTTACGTTCTGAACAAAGTTTTGATGGATGGAGGCAGTGCTATCAATATCTTGTACTACGAGACGTTCCTGCGTATGAATCTCAAAAAGTCCCAGTTGCAGCCGACCAACACCATATTTCATGGGATAGTACCGGGAAATCACATAGCTCGGAGGGAAAAATAACACTTGATGTTGCGTTTGGTGAGTCCAAGCACAAGTTTCGTATGGAGAAAATTACTTTTGAAGTTGTGAAGTTGGAGAGCCCGTATCATGCTCTCTTTGGAAGACCGGCCTTTGCCAAATTCATGGCCAGGCCCTGTTATGTGTATCTACAGTTGAAAATCCCAAGCTCCAATGGAGTTATTACTATTCATGGAAGCCGGGATATGGCGGCTGAGTGTGACAACGGTGATGCAGCTTTGGCAGAACGAGCATGTGCAAAGGAGGAACTGCGGTACTACACATCTCAAGTAGACCCGGCTGATAGAACCGTGTTACATAGAACCACGGCTGAAGAGAAAGAAAAGTTCAAACCCGCCCAGAACACTAAGATGGTAGATTTCACACCCGGCGATTCTTCCAAGCAGTTCGCCGTGGGGTCCAATTTAACTGATAAATAGGAAAGCGCGCTCATCGAGTTCATCCGTGAGAACAGGGACATTTTTGCATGGACACCTAGTGACATGCCTGGCGTACCTGCTGAACTCGCTGAGCACAAGTTACATGTTAACCCGGGTGCAAAACCTGTCAAACAGGGTTTGCACAGATTGAATGAGGAAAGAAGAAAGACTGTGGGAAAAGAAGTAGCCCGGCTCTTGGCTGCGGGCTTTATCATGGAGGTTTTCCATCCCAAGTGGTTGGCTAGCCCGGTACTTGTGTTGAAGAAGAATAATGAATGGAGGATGTGCATAGACTACACCAGTTTGAATAAGGTTTGTCCCAAAGATCCTTTTGCGTTACCTCGTATTGATCAGATTATAGATGCAGTTGCAGGCAGCGAGCTCTTGTGCTTTTTGGATGCATATTCGGGTTACAATCAAATCAGGCTCAATGAGGAGGATTGAGAAAAGACAGCTTTTATAACCCCTTTTGGGGCGTACTGTTACAAAAATATGACCTTTGGGTTGAAGAACGCAGGGGCCACGTATCAGAGGTGCATCCAGAATTGTTTCGCGAAGCAGATCGGCCGCAATGTGCATGCTTATGTTGATGATGTAGTAATCAAGTCAGAGAAAGCCGGGTCACTCATTGATGACCTGAGGGAAACTTTTGCTAATTTGAGGAAGTATAAGATGAAGCTCAATCCCACCAAGTGTGTGTTGGAGTTCCAGCGGGGATGCTGGTCGGTTACATTGTGTCACAGCGTGGAATCGAGGCTAACCCAGCAAAAATCAAAGCCATACAGAGTTTGAAGAAGCCAGAGGAGCTGGCTGATGTTCAGAAGCTTACGGGATGCATTGCAGCCCTAAGCCGGTTTATTTCGAGGTTAGGAGAGAAAGCTATACCACTTTACCGGCTCTTGAAAAAATCAGACAAGTTCGTGTGGGACAAAGAAGCGGATGATGTTTTTGAGTTGTTGAAGAAAACATTGGCAGAGGCGCCAATCTTGGCGGCTCTTGCTCCAAAGTAACCTTTGTTGTTGTACATCACAGCAGGACCACGTGCAGTGAGTGCCGTGGTGGTAGTAGAAAGAAAAGAGGAAGGAAAAGAACACCCGGTCCAGAGGCCGGTTTACTATGTTAGCGAAGTGCTTTCAGAAACCAAGCAAAGGTATCCACATTGGCAGAAACTTGTTTTTGGTGTCTTTATGGCGACCCGGAAATTGAAGCATTGCTTTTTGGAGCATCCATTCAGAGTTGTTAGTTCGATCCCACTAGCAGAAATTATCAGAAATTCAGATGCAACGGGAAGGGTCGCCAAGTGGGCGATAGAGATGGGTGATTATCACATTACTTATGAGCCACGCACCGCTATCAAGTCTCAGGCCTTGGTAGATTTTGTTAATGATTGGACAGAGTTATGCATGCCACAGCAAGCACCCAGCACCAAAAACTGGGTCATGCATTTTGACGGGTCAAAGCAACTTGAAGGATCAGGAGCCGGCGTGGTGCTCACATCACCAAGAGGTGAAAAGTTGAAGTATGTTTTGCAAATTCACTTTGATTGCTCCAACAATGTGGCAGAGTATGAGGCCCTACTTCACGGGTTACGTATGGCAAAGGAGATGAACATCAAGCGCATTCATTGTTTTGGAGACTCGGACCTTGTTTCCCAGCAGGTGTCTGGAACTTGGGACCGATAAGATGCAAATATGGCGGCTTACAGAAGAGAAGTGGACAAGGTAGCCGGGTTCTTTTCTGGCTATCAGGTGGATCACATCGATCGCAGGAAAAATGAGGCAGCAGATGCTTTGTCGAGACTCGGCTCACGCAGAGAGCCGGTTCCACCAAATGTTTTCTTGGATGAGCTATGGAACCCATCAGTCAAAATAGAAACAGAAGAGGATCTGGGATGCCCGAATCAAGTTTCAGATTTAGTTGCTCATGTGCATGAAAGACCAGAGTGGACCGAGCCATACATTGCTTATCTCCTGCGCGGCGAGTTACCAGTGCAAGAAGTCATAGCCCGACAGATTGTGCGCCGGGTCAAGTCATATGTGGTTATTGGCACAAAGTTGTTCAAGAGAAGTCCTTCAGGGGTGTTTCAACATTGCGTTTCCCCTGAGGAGGGACAGAAGATTCTCAGAGAAATACATGAGGGAGACTGTGGTCATCATGCTTCGACCCGGTCTTTGGTAGCAAAAGCTTTCAGACACGGATTTTTCTGGTTAACCGCCCTGGCAGATGCGGAATATTTGGTCCAGAGATGTGATGGATGTCAAAGATATGCCAGGCAAGCTCATGTGCCGGCTCAGGAGTTGAGAACCATACCAATTACATGGCCTTTTGCAGTATGGGGTCTTGATATGGTGGGTCCCTTTCAGATGTCTCCATGTAAGAAAACACACCTCTTAGTCGCCATCGATAAATTTACCAAGTGGGTTGAGGTTATGCCAGTCACAAATTGCGAGGCAATCACAGTGGTGAAATTCTTGGAGCGAATCATATGCCGTTTTGGCTATCCACATAGTATCATTACATATAATGGGACAAACATGTCCCTTGGCGAGACAGAGATATTTTGTGCTGAGAAGGGCATACGCTTGGATGTTGCTTCAGTTTCTCATCCACAAGCCAATGGTCAAGTAGAGAGAGCAAACCAAGAATTGCTCCGTGGTTTGAAGCCAAGACTCCGGGTTCCATGTAAGAGAGCAGCAGGAGCTTGGGTAGAAGAGCTGCCATCAGTTGTGTGGGGAATAAATACCACACCAAATAGATCAACCAAGCAAACACCGTTTTTCCTGGTCTATGGAGCAGAAGCTGTTTTACCAAGTGATATCATACATGACTCGCCGCGTGTGGCGGCTTATGTTGAAGTTGAGAATGAGCAAACCCGGCAAGATGCAGTTGATCAGTTAGAAGAAGAAAGGGAACGAGTCCTGGAAAGATCAGCAATTGATCAGCAAGATTTGCGGCGCTATCACGCACGCCGGTCAGAACGAGAACTTTTCAAGAGGGTGACCTAGTTTTGCGATTGACACAATCACAAGCTGGGATGCACAAGCTGTCACCTCCATGGGAAGGACCTTTCATCATAAGCTGGAAATTGCACAACGGGTCATATTACTTGGTTGATGCTAGAGAGAAAAGTGACTGGCTGAACGATACTGATCATAGTACCAAAGCATTGGAGGAAAGGACCAGGCCGTGGAACATAGCACAGCTTCGTCCTTACTATACTTAGTATTAGAATTGAGTTCACAAAGATGTACAAACGATGTAAAAAGACAGCAGGTTTCAGACGCACTCTTTTCCTTACCAGGGTACCTAAGGGACTGGAAGGTTTTTAATGAGGCGGCTTGCTGATCTAATATATGAATAAAGATATATGTGCCCAAAGAATCATCTCTTTTATGCATTTACTTTACAGTTTTTAGTTATTTCTGTTCAAGATTCATCATATTCATAACAATGAGCCGGAAACTCCTGAAATAGGAGACCCGCCATTGTATTATTCATAACGATGAGCCGGAAACTCCTGAAAGAGGAGACCCGCCATTGTATTATCTTATTAAGAACAACTAGCTGGGTGGCCCGCACAATTGCACGGCTAGCGTTGATGGATACTATTATAAAACAATTCTAAAATAAGAATGATTTATGATACTCGGTTTATTGAGCTGCAATTGCATCCACGTTCCAGTCTACGTGATATAACATATGTACATGTAAAAATGCAAAACCTGAATATCTTCATTGTTTAGGCTTCCAAATTTTCCTATCGAGAAGTACGGTATACAGCAATCAATTGTGTCTCGGTGCTAGTGGAGAGATTTTTCCATGTACTGCAACATTTCAAAAATATTAATTAGAATTTACCAAGTTCGAACATGCAACAATAAACTCCACTTCAAGCAATTTATCAAACGTTTGCTGTGCAAAAACATCGAAATATAACTTAAGTCTTGACATAGTAGTATTTATACCGAAAAGTATTTATACCGAGACATAACTTGAGTCTTGACATAGTAGTATTTATATCGAAACATAACTTGATGGGTAGGCTGGCTTACTGGAGGTATAAAATTTCAACCTGATGCGAGACATAAGGCGCTTAATAAGGAGAGTAAAATCTGGGCGCTGTCTTCCCTAGATCAGGTACATCAGCTATAGTAGAGTCGTAATATCTCTAGTAGAATCGTCCAATTTCATTTACTATTACGATAGAAAGACAAAAACCAAGTCATATGAAATTGCCTTTCGTGCAAAGCATAGATTATCTAAAGGTTAAAAAATCCATTATGGATGGATGAATAAATTCACTAACTGATCTATTAAGGTTTTTTGTCCCTAATATCTATTAGCGTGCCTTCTGCATTAATCAAGTTTTATCATCATAAACAGAAAAAAAAAATCATAGCTTGTCTTTTGCATTTTTACTTCGACAGATTACCCGACATCATAAGTCTGAATCTGTTGTCCATGAGCTCGTGCAAGCTAGTATGTAGTGCCACACCTGACATGGATGGTGGTGTCTGTCAGCTTATAGACAGCTCGTGTTGTATATTCCAATGCAGCCAGCACAATTAGAGCTTATTGATACGGATGATAATATTGAAACAATCGACCTTGATCACAACAATACTACTACATGACTTGATTAATCTGCTCGGTTTTCGGTCGACCACCTTACACCTCATTTTCTTTAAATAAATATTTGACTTTTTACACGACATAATTAAACCGCTCAACGCGCATGACGTGGCTGATCAGCTGCTCTGCCTCATCGACGGTGACAAACTGACACCACGCTTCCTGAGTTGTATCTCAATCGAGGGCATAGATTCTCTTACGCTGTTCCGAATCATGAGCGTTGTTGAAATGCCTTCCGGTAGTCGAGAAGCTGCGCGCACCGCTAGAGCATGCGCTTGGGTGGCAGTAGCCTGCCAGCTTTGGCGTGACGACGCGTGGGGCATGTGCTTGGTGATGGTGATCCTCGAAATCTTCTGTTGTTCAGGAAGCCAACATATATAATGAGATCAATCCGCGAAATATACATAATGGGATCGCCAAAAAAAGACCGAAGAGATGCAATATATATATATGATCCGAATTGCCTTTAATCTATTATATACATCCAAATTAAATTCAATACGCATAGATTTTTGCATGAACGACTGAGTGAGCTAAAACTATAAAATAAATAATCCCATGACACAATTTGGCTATAGTATTTTTAATATAAATGCTCCAGCTAGCGTTTAGCGATATAAACTAAGAACGAATTAATTGTTGTAACATATCCATTGGAGAAACAAAGTATATTAGTTTTCCTACACATGTAAAGGTAGAATTCTTATTGCATATTCGGAAAAGAAATTATAATTACAAATCTGAACGAACTATTGGTAGATGAACAAACAATTGAGGAATATTACTTATCCAAAAAAACATATTACATGGGTGAAGTACGTTTTGCATATATTAACCAACGACTTGATTGTTTATGTAAATATGAATCCCTAGCTAGTACGTGTATGGCCTTCAAGTAGATAACACTTTCTAAGCTGCAGACTAAGATGACACAATTCTCTTAGGAAACTACTACCTGAAAGAATAGCCTCCAAGGAAATTTTTACGCTTGGGCATCATGGGCGAGGGTCATGACGGAGCATGAGGTAGTGGCAGCCAAATCCTTCAGTAGTTTCAGGAAAACAACGGACTTGTACGCCGGAGGGAATCACATGTTTGATCTGGTCTCCGCCTGATACGACGTATTGAACTCGACGTGTGTAATCATGTGTGATCAGAAAATAATCAGAGCCGAACTGATGCAAAGGCGCTAGCATGGTCCGCCAAATCTTGTACGTCCGTCGTGCATGTGGTTGCCCCATTGGGTCACCATGGACCCAAATCATCCATGGTCGCTTCTTCTCGTAGATCAATATCGCCATAAAAATTCGTCATAGACTGAGGGCTCCTTGTATATTCATCAAGCTCGTTGACGTCTAATCATCGTCGTGAGATTGCCATCCTCGCGCTAGCAGCCAGACCCGATCGATCAATTGTCAACATGTAGAATTTCTCTGCCGAGCAAAACCTATATATGATCTGTCGCTCGCGGAGAACTTATATATTGCTGCCAACGATAAATGCAGGGAAGGCAGGCAAGGAACAGGCTTGCCAAGGTCAAACGCTACCTAAAATAATCACGAAGAGTCCTTAATGAGATAAAGATGGATCAGTTTTGTCCCTTTCCTTTTTAATTGCACGATTGCTAGTCCTCCGTTGCCACCTCCATAAAAAAATCTATGCTTGATACGTAGATGGATTCTACGTGAGCTTGGAGGATGTTTCGTATACCAGTCCGATCGGGACTCTCGAACTTGATTTTTTTTTCTCTTCCGACTACCACGTGGATCTAAGAGATCTTTTTAAATCACAGCCGTTGTTTTTCTTGGTTAAATCTCATCCGTTGTTTGTCTTGTGTTTTAAGTATATAATAGATGAGCCGGAAACTCTAAAGAAAAAGAGACCCGCGATTGCATATTTTGGTCTTAGGGGCTGCTTGCTTCATGAAAGCACAGCTTTAAACCTAATGACCCGGCCATGATGCCACTTTGGTCATGGGGGCTGATTATCTTTAAGGTACAGCTGCAATCCCATAACCCGGCTAATTTTTAAGCCATTATTTTCTTGTCTATCTTACTTAATCTTGATGTGACTCGCGATTATATGGCCTGTTTGTTCTCCTGTAATCTCAATCAGTCATGATGCCCATGGGGACTTAACTGACACTGTTTTTACAGAGTGAGATGCAACAGTGAGAATCCATGCGAAAGCCGGCTTATAGTTAAAGATAAACAAAAGGATCATCTAAACCATTGAATTTTGCAGAGTTAACACATAAGAATTTTTGTTACATCTCATGCAAATTCACAAGGTGTACAGGCACACCATCAAAAGAATATGGTATCAGGCATAAAGTTATTACAGCAAACGCCACAAAGGGCCAAATAGGACACTATTTTTTCGCGGAAATCAATCTGCAGTAGCAAATCTCATTTTTTAGGGGTAGTGGCAGGAGCCCTTGCCGGGTCATCACTTGTTGGTTCTGTGGAAGGTGTAGCGGCCGGCTCTGGCTCGGGAACAGAACTCGTGGTTTCTTCTGCTTGGCTCGCCGGTTTCCCTTGGAAGCATCTGCCGGGTCAGCCACCACTTGAGTAGGTTCCTGAGTCTTGGGGGCTTCCTTTGACTTGGCCTTGCTCGAACCTTCCCCAGCGCTTGCAATACTTGGCTTGGATTTCCAGCAAATCGCGTTCAGCTTCTACCCAACAATATTATCATCTAGGCTTGGACGGCTGGGAGGGGGCATAGCTGGTGTCCCTGACCCGGTAACAGCAGAGGCAGTCACTTGTTCAGATGCTTTTGGAGGAACAACAATTGCTGGTTCCGGCTCTGGGGATGCGACCTGCCGGTCCTTCTTGTCAAAGCCGGGCTGAAAGATGTCCAGCCTGAGGCCTTCAGCAATTGTTGTGGCAGGATACCGGATCATCTTGTCAATCTGGGCAAAAGATTTGTCGTCGAATTTCGAGCCATCTAAGTTGAATTCTGGAAACCTTTAGCAAGTTTTGCCGGGTCAATATCAGGGTAGTGCGATTTGGCCAATGCAAGAGTGCGCATGGCGCCCTTGCGACAGTAGGAAATCTTCCAGCGAGAAAACCATTCAGGAATGGTGGAAAGATGGCTCAGAAAATTCCTTAATGACTTGGGCGGCTCATCTGTTCCACGGGCTGCAGCAGTTGCTTGCCCGGCTCCATAATACAGTTGCTGCACCAAGGCCATCACACTCCGTATCTGTGTTTCAGTGTTTTCCAGGTTCAGATGGTTCCGGGTTCCTGCAAAAATATTTAACAAGGTATTCATGAGTATGATAAAAAAGTATACAAATTCAGGCAAGAGCAAAAATAAAAGAGTTATACCCCAGATTGCCTTGACAAGATCACCTAGTAGGTCAGTGAAAGATTTGAGGGCTTTTTCTGCCTCAGCTAAATTTTTCTCGGCTGATTCCAGCCGGGTCTTCCAAGTTTCTTCAAGCTTCTCCACTTCCTTCTTCAGAGATAAATTTTCTTCTGTTGAGTTGGATACGGAGGCTTCCAGTTCTTTGAGCCTTGTCTCCATTTCAGACTTTAGCCGGGTCTCACTGGCAAGTTGCTCAGTGAGCCGGCTAATCTCTTCAGCAGCATGGGAGGCGTTTTGCTGTTACAGATAAGAATAATAGCGTTATTAGCACCTCAAGTTACTGATATAGATGCAATTTAGAACTTGGGGGCTGCAAATAGTAAAGAGGTAATGCTGGAAGAAAATTTTAGTCCCGAGTTGTTGCAGGCATACAACCCGGCACTTAGGGGCTACTCAGTTGAAGATTTTTTGTTAAGTGAAAATTTAAAGCACAAGGTGATATTTTTAGTCCCAGGTTGCTGCAGGCATACAACCCGGCACTTAGGGGCTACTCAGTGGAAATTTTACAGTCTACAAGTGCAAAGTAAACATTTAGTCCCAGGTTGCAGCAAGCTTGCAACCCGGCACTTGAGAGCTACAGTTTGAAGTTTACAACAGTTCAGTTTGAAGTTATATATAAGGTGTTGTTAAGTGTTTTTTGTGGTTATGTTATTTTAGAATAAGTACCAAGCTCATCAACAAGTGATAAACTTGGAGCTTGGGGGCTACTGCATAAGTATATTCAAAAGAAGCAAGGGAAATTACCTCATGGCGTTTCTGGATGGTGGAAATGAAGTTGTCTTCAACACCCGGTGCTGTGAAACCGGGCAAAGTACTCAGAAAGCAGCCGGAAGTTCCAGGCTATCCAAAGCCGGTAATCCAGAATAAATAACCGGGTCTTTGCCACGGCTTCCAGCTTCAGTCTTCACTTCTGGTTCCACAACCTTGGCAATGGTAGTGGAGGGTCCATCTTGGATAACTTGGCGTGATCCCAACACTTGCACTTCCTCAGTATCTTTGGTGACAGTGTTGGGGGAGCTGGTAGCAGATTTGGCTGGCGATACCGGGTTATTGATTCCAATAGCAGGGCTTGGAGGAGTTGGTGCTGGAGGTTCCACTTCCATTGCTGCCGGCTCAGATACAATTGGACCTTGAGCCGTAGCCTCTTGAACAACAAGCTCGCTCAAGGCGGGTCAGAAGAGGGAGGCGGCTCCAAAGCATTGCCCTGGCACTGTATAATGCAAATTTAAGAAAAAGTGATTCAAGAAAAGTAGCAAGTATTTGCACAAGAAAAGGAAAAAGCATACCCAATGTTGATCTGGATGTCATCAGGCAGGTGTGCCATGCTCTCATCTGAAGAAGCTGACAAAGATTGACTTAGAGACCCAGATTTTGCCAGCAAAACTAGACGAGGATTTGGAGGCACCAATCATGGAGACAGCTTACGAAGTGAAGTGTTGTAGGGGATACCTCCACTAAGGGAATCACAGGTCGAGGTAGACCGGGTCTTCCTCTTCTTGTTGGCCTCGTCTTCTTGTTCCTGTGGTTGCTCTTCAGGTTGAGATTTGTTCATCACATAATTATAGAAGCGAGAGTGTGGCACCTTTGCAATTGCGGCACGAGTTCTTTTAGAACTTGGAGCTTGTGCAGGAGGAGGTTAAGCAGCTTGCTGACCCGGCATTTCAACAGCATCCAGGTCATCTTGTCCTGAGAGAGAAGTTGGCGAGTTATCAGTAGAAGGGTTCATTTGAACCGGGTCATTGTCAATCAGTTCAATAAAGAGCCGGCCAATAGAGTCAAGCTCACCATCATCTTCGTTATCCTTGTCAGTCTCTGTTTCCTCATCATCAGAAGAGGAAATAGAGGTAAAATCTACAGACCACCATGCTTGGTCCTAATCAAGAACAGAGAGTTAAAGAAGTATAGGCAAATGGTTAGTTGCTTTGAAATAAAGGAGCAAGATTAAAAAATTACTGAAGGTGGCAGGTTCTTAGCACTAAACGGGGCAAGCCCGGTCATTGCGATCTTCTCTTTGGTCTTGCCAAGAAGTTGCTTGGCGTTCTTCACCAGTTGCTCATCAGTAAGAGTCATCTCAGAGTATCGCAGGTCATCGGTTGGCTCACCAGTATATTCAAGCAAAAGTTGGGTCCTGATTGAGAGTGGTTGGATAAACCAACCAACCCAACATTTGACAAGGTCAGTTCCAAACAAGCCGTGGGCAAGCACAGCTTGGCCCGGCGAATCAGGCCCTCAACTTCAAGCCGGGAAGGAGCATCGGTAGCCCGGCTATTCATCTTGGCGTTGTACTTCAGTGGAGAGTTCCGGAAGGCCGGGTAATGAGCCTCATCCTTTGCAGGAGAGGTGTCCTTGCAGTAAAAATATGTGTTCTGCCATCCTTTTGGGTGGCTGGCTAAGAGAAGAGCCGGAAATAAGTACTGGCATCTTTCCTACGTTGGATGGAAACCCCCCCGGATGGCCCTAAGGCTTGGTTTTTGCGGTTCTGGGGGTTGCATTAAAAGATTTCGAGGAATAAAGCTAAACTGGGAGGAACTTGGAGGTAGTCTTCACAAAAGACTACATAATTGCTGATGTTCAGAACAGAATTGGGTGCTATGTCTAAAGGAGTGAGGCCATAATAAGACATGACCCGGCGAAAAAATAGAGAACCCGGCGGACGAAGCCCCCGGGTTACATGATCAAGGAGTACCACAATTTCATTTTCCTTCGGCTTGGGACGGATCTCCTCGCCTGCCGCACGCCATTGGATCTCGTCCTTGGGCGGGAGCTCGCCATAATCAACGTATTTTTGTAGAGTCGCTTCTGTCACCCTGGATTTTGTCCAGTTCACCGGCGCCGGAGTTGTGGGCGCGGCGGAGCTAGATGCGCCGCCGCCGGATTTCTTCAATCCCCTCGCCGTAGTCTTTTTCCCCATTGTTGCAAGATCGAGGAAGCTGACACTAGTACAGAACGACACATCGGATACCCCTCTATGGAAACGGCAGGTGTTAGGCGACAGAGAATCGCGATTTTAGCATTGCGGACGAGGCCTGGCAGAGGCTGGTCCGTCAACATTGGTTACGGAGAATTTTATATCTCCGTTACCAAAAGTATTGGCAACGGTCATAAATTTGTCTCCGTTTCCAATATGTATCTCTATGGCTACGGTTGTTTATGTATATCCGTTTGCGATGTGCTTGGGAAATTGCAGTTGCAATCTGGAAGCGCGCCTGTTCAATGCGGCTTAATTCACGAGGGATTGGAACCGCCTGATCGACGCTAATAAAATGTGACTGGAACCGCGCGAAGCCAGGCAGGTCCCGCATTCTCCCCTTCGTTCTCTCCCACATTATCTACCACACTAGCACAACCGCCATGGCGGAACCCTGGTGGCAGAACGAGGAAGTCCCGAGCGACGACGCGAGCGCGGAAGACCACGGTGAAGTTCCATGGTGGGATCAAGACGGGCCGCCGGACTCGGACCCCGACGACTCGGACCCGCCATCTTCACGCTCTGTAGAAGACGACTCCGACGACTCGGACCCGCCGTCTGCACGCGAAGGAGAAGACGACTCCGAAGAGGACGAGTCGCCGGAGGAAGAGGAGCCGGAGGACCCGCCGGAGCCGTATTATTCTAGCCAGGAAGAATACGACGCCGACGACGACGACGAGGAGGCGTCGGAGGAGGCGCCGGAGGAGGAGGCATCGGAGGAGGCGCCTGAGGAGGAGGCGCCTGAGGAAAAGGCAACCGGCAAGAAGCGACGCCGCGCCGCGGATGACAATGGCGTGGAGGCAGGGCGTAAGCAGAACAAGTGGAGTAGATAGTTAGTTCAATTACTCTATCGATCCTTTGTAAGTAGGCCCAGTGTGTCAGTGAAGAAATTAGAGGAAACGGTTGTTTATCGCCTCCGTTTGCGATGTTATTATATGCTATAAAATGTGCCACTGCGGCAAACCTAACGCTCTCGCTCTCACTCTCACTCTCACTCCACAGTCATAGTGTGGCGGCGGCTCCAGACCTAACCCTTATCTCGCAGATCTGAGCGGCGCGTCCGGCCGGCATCGCCGCCGTGCATCTTCCCCTAGCGGCGCGTCGGCGCATCTTCCCCCAGCGGCGCGTCGTGGGCCGCCGCGCATCCCCCCAGCGGCGCGTCGTGAGCCGCCGCGCATCCCCCCAGCGGCTCGTCGGCGAGCCGCCGCGCATCTTCCCCGAGTATGTCGCTGACGCGGATCTACTGGTCTATTGCCGTGCATCTTCCCCGGGTATGTAGCCGACTAGATCTTACATTTTGTTTAAAGTAGCACAGAAAACTTGTCTAGTATTTGAAGTCTAGTATTGTGTTCTGTCTAGTGCCGATGATGAATACACCCCTCGACACTAGATCTTACATTTTATTTAAAGTAGCATCTACCGATCTAGTATTGTAGTACTGTCTAGTATTGTAGTATTGTGTTCTGTCTAGTATTGTAGTACTGCCGATGATAAATACACCCCTCAACACTAGATCTTACATTTTTTTTAAAGTAGCATACAAAACTTGTCTAGTATTTGAAGTCTAGTATTGTGTTGTGTTTGTTTTTAGTACTGCCGATGATGAATACATTACCTTCAACTTGTCTAGTATTTGAAGTCTAGTATTGTGTTGTGTTTGTTTTTAGTATTTGAAGTCTAATAGATTAATTTCAACCCTTTGTCAATGTGCTAATCCTCGTTATGGTTTTGTGTAGCTAGTGTATGAAGTAATAGTATATTTCGGCGACAATGCATAAAAATGGTGAGGCAATTGAAGGTAACATCACCTTCAAGTTCTGCCTCCAAATCGTTTCGATCGGACAGCAAGTACACGGATATAGGCGCTTAAGGTGTAAACGGTTTTCATCTTAAA
This sequence comes from Poa pratensis, assembly GCA_947311845.1. Lineage (NCBI taxonomy): Eukaryota > Viridiplantae > Streptophyta > Magnoliopsida > Poales > Poaceae > Poa > Poa pratensis. Next base: position 44,312,985 of record CAMZMU010000061.1, on the reverse strand, counting down.
TTGTATTTATGTCATGTAGCATCATATTTGGCTCTTTTCTAACTAGACATCCATGTATTTTATATGCAGAAGCGCCATGCAGATCCAAACAAGCTTTAAAAGAGCTAAATACAAAGTGGGATCATATCCGTGAACCGTCGCTGTTGTGACGTTTCGCTGCACTGTTCAAAACACTTTTTTAATTAAGAGTGTCTTGGACAGTGTGGCCGAAATGTCACAGCGGTGACGTTATTATATTTCGGCGACACCGTCCAAGATGGAGCAAGCCTCGCTACGAAGAATTTGGCAAGATTAATTTGCTAAGGAGGCTTGCGAGCTCGGTGTGGTTTCTTGTCTTTAGTTTCTCCATCTATTTTGTGTATGTGTGTAGCAATTTGGCTGCAGATGTGATTTGGAGAAGCATGAAACCGCTACTCGAGTCTTTTGCTAGGTCGAATTCCGTTTTCGGCGCTTCGGAACTGAGGAAGAAGGTGGAGCTGGAGAAGAGTGGAGTGTCATAAAAGTTAAGTTTAGGGAGGCATGAGAATGATAGGATTAGCGAGGCATGTGTAACTCATCTTTTGATGCTATGTAATGATGACAATTCTTATATACGTTATGAATGGATTTGGTAGCAACTTTGTGCTTCTGCTGTGAGATTTTGAATGTAATTTGGCAACCGAATTGCTCCTGTAGGCTTCTGAAAGAACCTCAATGCAAATGAGTAAAATAGAATCTCCGCTACTGATGCACCGATACATCGGAAACGGAGATGGGTCCGCAACCGTAGCCAACTTATGCCTCATCGGTGACGGTTTTTTGCCTCCGTTACCGATGAAGGCCTTCACATCAGTGACAGGGTCGGGGACACGGACCCTTTCTCCGTTGCCGAAGGGGTTTTTGGCCCGTTTCCGATGTGTCATTCTGTACTAGTGTGAAAAGGCCAGGGTTCAATGAGAGTAGATCTAGATCAAGAAACACATGGAGATAAGTAGAAAAGTGGTGCGGAGTACAAACAAATAAGATTCACGCCAAAAGGGAGACCGATTGTACCTAGTTTCAGGAGATGTGGCTGGAGTGGACTTCGGGTGTTCAAGAACTCGCGCTAGGGTTCTTGAGCTCTCTGTCTTGAGGTTGAAGATGAAGTGACGGCTAGAGGGGAAAAGTGATGACATTTACCCTGGGTCCCATTATTTATAACCGCGGTCAAAGTTGACCTAGGGGTAAAATGGTAAAAAGAAGAGAGATAAGATAAGATAAGATAAGATAAGGAATGTTGACCGACCGAGATTCAGGGGAGAATATTCTCTGACAAGTTTGACCAATGTTCCGGAAATTGTGGAGCCGGGTTATGAAAGAAATTATGGGCAAAAAACTATTCAATGCAGAAAGAATCAATGTAACCCGACATATTATTTTGTTAGCTAACTTTTTTATTTCAGGAGGATAATCTGAACTACAAAGGCTGGCGGCTCTTCTCCAAAAGCTATGGACATAGGTTGAAGAAGCGCGCCAACTTGGTGTTCAAATCATCCTAGGGGCTACTGTTGGGGGAAAGATAACCCGGTAGGCCCAAGGACGGTGAAGTTACGACCCGCCAGGAGGAAAGACTGGCGAGGCCCACCAGTTCATCTTGGGCCGGGCTACATTGATGGACCGAGGAGTTTGTCGGTAACCCGGTGTAAACAAGGAAGGTTCTAGAAGACCCGGAGGCGGTATACGAGACTTGGAGGCCAAGATAGTTGAGCTAGACTTTGGTTAGGACTCCGAGTTCGGGCGTAACCCGGCCTTACCTTGTAATCGACCAGGAGATCCGGGTGTCTATATAACCCGGCTCCTAGGACATAGAACAGGACGAACTTTAGAGAGAGAGAGAACATACAGACAAGCTTATAGCGAGAACCCTTGTAACCTAGACTCGGAACCCGCCGGTGTTGTTATCCGCCAGGTGATCGAGATCGATATGAGAATAGAGAAACACCAGGCTGGAAGTAGGTCTTTATCTCCTATGGAGAGGCTGAACCAGGATACATCCTTTTTCCCTAGCGAGCTAAACAATCTCCCGAACGCTATGATCGCCTTGCCTCCAATCTCAAGTTACCACCCGGTAACATCTGCCGTGACAAAACCACGACATACCGGTTGCGTCGCGGCATTGAGTCGCTTTATATCAAGACGAGGAGAAAAAGCCCTGCCTTTGTACAGGTTGCTGAAAAAGTCAGATACCTTCGTTTGGGATGCAGAAGCCGACGAAGCTTTAACAGACCTGAAAAGTCAGTTGACAAATGCTCCAGTTTTGGCAGCTCCAAAAGATAAAGAACCCATGCTGTTGTATATCGCTGCGAACTCTCGTGCCGTAAGCGCCGTGATGGTCGTAGAAAGACAAGAGCCAGGAAAGGAGTACCCAGTCCAAAGGCCAGTGTATTACGTGAGTGAAGTACTCACGGCCTCAAAGCAGCATTACCCTCAATGGCAGAAGCTAGTGTTTGGCGTGTTCATGGCGAGTCGCAAGTTAAAGCACTACTTCCAGGAACACCTAATAACCGTGGTCAGCTCAGCACCGCTGGCAGACATCATCCGCAATCGCGAGGCCACAGGAAGAGTAGCCAAGTGGGCGATTGAGTTGGGACCACATCATATAAGTTATGAGCCGGGCACATCAATTAAGTCGCAAGCCCTCGCAGATTTCATCAACGATTGGACAGAAATCCAGGTCGCTCCCAGCATGGCGGAAACAAAATACTGGACCATGCACTTCGATGGGTCAAGACAGCTACAAGGCTCGGGGGCTGGAGTTGTACTAACGTCCCCCAAGGGAGACAAGCTAAGATACGTGCTTCAAATACACTTCAACTGCACAAATAATGTGGCGGAGTATGAGGCATTGCTTCATGGACTCCGTATAGCAAAGGAGATGAGCGTTAGTTGCATACGCTGTTTTGGAGACTCAGATTTGGTAGCTCAACAGGTCTCTGGAACGTGGGACAGTAAGGACGCAAACACGGCTGCATACAGAAGAGAGGTGGACAGAATTGCTGGACACTTCATTGGATACCAAGTTGAGCATATTGATCATAGACAAAATGAAGCGGCAAATACCTTATCTCTGCTTGGATCCAATAGACAGCCAGTCCCGCCCAATGTTTTCTTGTATGAGTTGCACAACCCATCAGTTAAACCTCCAGCAGAGATTGACATCGCAGAGCCAGAAGATGATTCAACTTTAGTCGCAGCCCTGCATGAACATCCAGGATGGACAGAACCATATATGGCATATTTAAGCCGCGGAGTGCTACCAGATGACGAGGTAGAGGCACGCAAAATAACACGACGATCCAAGGCCTACACAATAATCAACAATGAGCTATACAAGCGCAGCGTTTCAGGAACGTTCCAAAGGTGCGTATCACCAGAAGAAGGACGAAAAATCTTGCGCGAAATTCATGCAGGCGATTGTGGCCATCATGCTTCGTCAAGATCTTTGGTGGCAAAGGCGTTCAGACATGGTTTCTTCTGGTTAACGGCGCTAGTAGACGCCGAGCAGATTGTCAGAGTGTGCGATGGATGCCAAAGATATGCCAGGCAAGATCATATGCCAGCTCAAGCACTTTGCACAATACCCATCACATGGCCTTTTGCCGTATGGGGTTTTGACATGGTAGGGCCCTTCATACGGTCCCCAACGGGAAAAACTCACCTCCTGATTGTGGTGGACAAATTCACAAAGTGGATAGAAGCAGAACCCGTGGGAGACTGCGAAGCTGAAACAGCAGTCAAGTTCCTGAAGAAGGTCATATTCCGCTTCGGGTATCCCCATAGTATCATCACAGATAACGGGAGCAACACCTCTGAAGGAGCTACACAAATATTTTGTGCGAACAATGGGATAAGGCTGGACCTCACGTCAGTATCACATCCACAGAGCAATGGACAAGCTGAGCGAGCTAATCAGGAAATCCACCATGGAATTAAGCCGCGCCTTATTGAAAAGGTTGAAGCATCTCCAGGATGTTGGGTGGAGGAATTACCAGCCGTGCTATGGAGCTTAAGAACAACCCCTAACAGATCCACAGGATTTACACCATATTTCATGGTCTACGGGCAGAAACGGTTATGCCCAGCGATATCCTACATGATTCACCAAGAGTTGCGCCTTATGTCGAAGCAGATAATGAAGCGGCTCGGCAAGATTCGGTGGTGATGATCCCGAAGAGCAAGTCTTGATGCCTGCACAAATAAACGGGATTAGGTTGAGACTCCAAGTGCAGAGTGTATAGTAAGTGGAAGACAGTTTTCCCCACGAGGGGTGACTCGAGGGTTTAATATCGAACTCTCGGGGAATCTGAAGTGGTAGATTTATCTTCTTATCCTTCTTTTGGTTACCTACAAAACAAGGTTAGATGTTTTGGTCCTCAACCTCACCTGTGGTTGTCAAGCACAAGGTGTAAGAATGATATCAGGATAGTTATGCAATGCAAACAAGAAATAAATATGCAATGATGGTGGATGCAATGATAAATGATATTTTTGGGTTTTTTAAATGATGTATGCAAGATGAAAAGTATTTTTGTATTTTCGGATTTAATGATGGCTGAAAATAGAAAAGCGGTATATGGTGTTGGAAAAGTGTTTCTTATGATTAAAAATGGACTGGGGTTCATGGTTTCACAAATGCACTCTCTCTTTATAAAGTGGTAGACAATGGAACACACACAGTTAACATATGAGATTGCAACACAGGGTTTGATAACAAGTTACTTAGATATATGGGCATCACGTCCTAACATAGAGATCTTTTGGTTATTAACCTCTCTTATACTCCACCAAGATGCGAACTAAATCATAACACCTCAGTAATTAAGATAACTCAGAGTATAGCATTAAGTATCATGACATGAAGTGAAAATAAGAACATGCTAGATCTAGTCATGGAGTAGTGGCAATGGTCACGCCCACATCCCCGGTAGCATGGTATTTTAGTTTATCCCTAGTGAGGCAACAAAGTAAGGTAAAGATACCAAAGTGGATCGCAGAACTTTCTCTCACGTTCACTGCACTAGCCACCCCCCGTTACTCCAACTAATGCACACGTTCCCCCACACACGCTCTCATAAACATGCTTGATCAAAACAAGTAAACAAGAACGGGGTACATAATATGCATCTATACTCATAACTGAAACAAACATTGCAATCTCAAACATATATTAACTCATAAAGATCCACCACAAAGGTATTACAACGGTGACCGTAATCATGTTCAGCAGCTCATACGGTGCTAATTAGTGAAGCTCAAGAGAGGAGAGATACATAAGTTACTTCCACAAACCCATAGTCCAGAGGTGGACTACTCCCTCTTCATCATGGAGATGGTGGAGAAGTCGATGGAGAAGATGGAGACCACGCCGGCAGCGCCCCGCCGGAGTTTTCCCCTCCAATCTGCAGCTCCTGATCTCCGTTTCGGTGTTTCTGTGTTTGTGCGGCGCTCCTTCCAGAGAACGTCGGGGGACCTTTTTTATAGGCGTTTTTAGGTCAAGATGATGTCGGTGGAGCGAAGATCGACGGCAACGGAGCCACGAGGGCCAAACGGGTGGGCCCCACGCGGCCACAGTACCTGGCCGCGTGGGCCACCCCCGTTTGGTCCTCGGACCTCCGTTTGTTCGCTTCCTTCGCCCACAGGTCTTCTTCCTTCCAAATATTGACGCCCGTAAATTTCCAGGTGATTTCGTTGACGTTTGAGTCCCTGAAACATTAAAATAAGAAAACGGGGTTTTCTGCCTGTGCAGGGTTAATTCCATAAAAATAGGAAATAGATGAATATTCCCAATAATCATTATAAAACATTGACATAACCCTTATATGATGCAAATATGATTGGAATATAAGCAATTAAAGTGCAAAGTTCATGTATGCATTTTACATGCATCAACATCCCCAAGCTTAATCCATGCTCGTCCTCGAGTATGAAGATGATAAAACTGACATGGACTTTGCAATTTAATACTTAACAATGGATATCAAAGATGATTACTATTGCTACATATAGTCAAATGATTCATTCTTCAAAGGAGTAGCAATATGCAAATAGTTTATGAAGTGATATCAAGTATTCAAGACAAGGATGTTCATTGATAGTTCACAAAGTGTAACATAGTAGCAAGTAATACGGAACACATGTATGCATAATGATAAGTAGAACATCCTACAATGGTCATAGAGTGTAGATGAAAATCTGAATATGATAGGTGTACACTTTGGAAAGATGTATATGTGAGTAGAGGTAAAGCATGCATAAGTTTCATCCAACTTCCAAACTCTTCTACTTAAGTTAATGATTGCAATAAGGTATTCATTGGTGTCAAGCTCTCATTGCCCCTATCATAGCATCTTGAATGATTAAGGTTAAAGTGAAAGCAAATATGAGTAGTGTGCTTGATAAAGAATGGGTTGAATGTCTCATGCCCCTTGAATACAAGTACTTACACCATGTGTTACTCAACTTGGGAAATAAAGCAAGTTCAATTAAATATCATTGTAAGCATAATAGTATCATCAAGAGCGTCAACTGGGGTACTGATACGTCTCCAACGTATCTATAATTTCTGATGTTCCATGCTTATATTATACCAATTGCTACATGTTTTATATACACTTCATATCACTTTTATGCATTTTCTAGGACTAACCTATTAACAAGATGCCGAAGTGCCAGTTCCCTGTTTTCTGCTGTTTTTTGTTCCAGAAAAGTACTTCTGCGAATATTCTCGGAATTGCACGAAACAAAAGGCCACGTCCCTATTTTTCCAACACGTACACGAAGTCCGAAGGAGAGACGAAGAGGAGCCAGCAGGTGGCCAAACCACCTGGCGGCGCGGGCCCACCTCCTGCCGCGCCGCCATATGGTGTGGCCCCTCGGGACTCCACCGACGCCGCCCCTTCGCCTATATATTGCCTCGACGCGAAAACCCTAAAAAACGAAGTCATTTTTCCAGAAGAGTTCCGCAGCGCCGCCGCCATCGACGACAAGTTTCGGGGGACAGAAGTCTCTGTTCCGGCACGCTGCCGGGACGGGGAATTGCCCCCGGAGCCATCTCCATCAACTCCATCGCCATCTTCATCGCCGCTGATGACTCCCATGATGAGGAGGGAGTAGTTCTCCCCCGAGGCTGAGGGCTCTACCGGTAGCTATGTGGTTCATCTCTCTCTCCATGGTGTGATCTTTATGTGATCATGTGTATTGCAAGTATCGCTGAATACATTAATAATGTTTATGCTACTCAAGTGATTTTGTCTAGTTTCTGGAGTCATTGTGACAACACGGTATCAAGGTGACAGTGTGGGTACTTGTGTGACTCTATGAATAATTTAGACATTTATCATGGCTTATTCTTGGGAATTGTGGTGTTTGTTTACTCAGACTTTGAGTGTGCTTTTGCAGCCCTACGCATAGTACTCTTGCTTCATCAAGAAGGAGAATAATCCCGAGTAGTATTTACTTGTGTTCAGTTGTGCTAATCTAGTTGAATATGTAGATGTTACTCTTTATCTATTATGCACTCTATAGGTTACTTTAATATGAACTCCGGTACTCTCCACGGTGTAAAGGTGACAGTGTGTGCACCGTGTGTGATTCCTTTATGACGTTGTGGCGCTTGTTTACTCCGGCTTGAGGTGTGCTTTTGTAGCCCTACACAATGAATGGTGTTTGTTATCCAACAAGAGAGTGTTTAAGAGTAGCTTTTATTTATTCAGTTATGAGATCATTGTTGAGAGTGTCCACTAGTGAAAGTATGATCCCTAGGCCTTGTTTCTAAGCATTGAAACACCGTTTACAACAAGTTCTGCTACATGTTTGCTTGCTGCCATCTTTATTTCAGATTGCAGTTACTACTTATAATCATCCCTATCACTTGTATTTCACTATCTCTTCGCCGAACTAGTGCACCTATACATCTGACAAGTGTATTGGGTGTGTTGGGGACACAAGAGACTTCTTGTATCTTAATTGCAGGGTTGCTTGAGAGGAATATCTTTGACCTCTACCTCCCTGAGTTCGATAAACCTTGGGTGATTCACTTAAGGGAAACTTGCTGCTGTTCTACAAACCTCTGCTCTTGGAGGCCCAACACTGTCTACAAGAATAGAAGCACACGTAGACATCAAGCTATTTTCTGGCGCCGTTGCCGGGGAGGTAAGCGTTGGAAGGTATCTCCTTTAGATTCTGCAATTATTTCTTTTTGTTTCTTGTTTTTATTTTCACTAGTTAGGCTTAATGGAAAACAACAAAAAAATTAGAGATCTTTATGAACTTTATATTGAATTAGGACATGATGCTTTTGAAGAGAAAATTAAAAAACCTATGGAAAATTATTTGCATGATGGTAGCAATGTATTACTATAAATGCTTTGAACACCATTATTGCTAATGCTATGCAAAGCTCTAAGCTTGGGGAAGCTGGTTTTGATGAATATGATATTTTTAGTCCCCCAAGTTTTGAGGAGAAAATTTTCTTTGATGATACTTTACCTCCAATTTATGATGATTATAATGATAGTGGTATTTTGGTGCCACCTACTATGGAGGATAAAGTTTATTATGATTATACTATGCCTGCAATTTATGATGAATACAATGATGGTTGTGATAGTTTTACTCTCACTATTACTAATAAAATTGATTATGCTTATGTGGAGAGTAATGATACTTTATGCATGTGGATCATGATAAAATGCTTTATGTGATAGCTATATTGTTGAGTTTATTCATGATGCCACTGAAAATTATTTTGAGAGAGGAAAGTATGGTTATAGAAATCTTCATGTTACTAAATTTCTTCTCTTTATGATGAAGGTTTTGAGCTTTCTCTTGATTTGCTTTTATTTGCTGGGTACTTTAAGACCTACTGGTCCTTATGAGAGAGGGAGACATGTTTCATATATCAATAATATTAAGTCTTCTCTCTTTTGTTGAAATTTTTGAAGTTACACTTGTTTTGCCTTCTATGCTAGTCACTTTGTTCTTCATTGACTTGTTTTCTTACAAGACTCCTATGCATAGAAAGAGTGTTAGATTTAAACATGTTTTATATTTGCTTTTGATGCTCTCTTATATTCAACTCTTATACATATGAGAGTCATCAAAATCTATGCCTAGCTAAAAGGCTTTAAAGAAAAGCGCTTATGGGAGACAACCCATTGTTTTTATTTTCTGTTATTTTGCTTTTATTTTTTTTGAGTCAAGGTGTTGTTACTTCTGTAGCAACTCCTTTGTATCTTTATTTTATTGCATTGTTGTGCCAAGTAAAGTTCTATATTGAAAGTTGATGCAAGATTTGGATTTCTGCGCAGTAACAGATTTTTGGCTGTCACGAATTTGAGCTTTTCTCCCTGTAGAAAATTCGAAAAATTCTACGAAAAATCACGCATCTTCCTCAGATATGTACGCAACTTTCATTAATGGACCTGTTCCATCTGAGCAACTTAAGTGCCTCGAAAAAATTCGTCTTCACAGACTGTTCTGTTTTTGACAGATTCTGCCTTTTGTTTTGCATTCGCTCTTTTACTATGTTTGTGGATTTCTTTGCTCCACAAAGCATTGTGGCTGTAGCTAATGTCCAGAAGCTTTTAATGATTGTTCATTACAGAATATGAGAATTTTTGTTTATGCACTAACCCTCTAATGAGAACTGTCTTGAGTTTGGTGTGAAGGAAGTTTTCAAGGATCAAGCGAGAAGGGTGATATTATGTGATCAAGAAGAGTGAAAAGCTTAAGCTTGGGGATGCCCCCGTGGTTCATCCCCAGCCATATTCAAGAGACTCAAGCGTCTAAGCTTGGGGATGCCCAAGGCATCCCCTTCTTCATCAACAACTTATCAGGTCATCTCTAGTGAAACTATATTTTAATTCTTTCACATCTTATGCGCTTTACTTGGAGCGTCTGTGTGCTTTTATTTTTGTTTTGTTTGAATAAATTCGGATCCTAGCAATCCTTGTGTGGGAGAGAGACACGCTCCGCTTTTTCATGTGAATACTCATGTTCTTCACTTATATTTGTTGAGTATTCTTAACTAGCTACTGCAGTGCTTTTAGCTCCTGTTTTTCATGCATCTCTTCGAGCTGTTAGCACGTGTTTATAAACACTCTCTTGCTGCATTATATTATCATTTGGAGAGTTTATGTTTAAGTAAGTTGATTGGTGTTTGCTTGGAAAAAGAAAATGCTACATGTGGTAGTGGTATGAAAACTTGCATAATCTTGTAGATCATTGAAACTTTGATAACTTGATTCTTTGCAAATGTTTTGAGGTATTTAGATGGTAAAGCTTGCTGGTTAATTAAGTTAAAATCATTAGTGGATTGTTGTCTTTAAGCTTGTACCGTACTACAAACTATACTAAAATTGTTGAAGGTGTAGTTGGACTTGATAGCTTTCCATGTCTGAAAGTTCATCGTAGTAACTAAGTTGTGCTGAAGGTCGAGGGATCTAACGGGGTACTTGTACCGCCGTGAACGGCCCTTCTTGGAGTGAATTTTAATCATGCTCTTAATGTTGAACCTGCTAGTTGTTTGCAATAAACTTGTGAGTTCTTTTTGACTAATGTTAAGCTACGGTTTTTGGCACTTCCACCATCCATATTTGCTAGCCTCTTCGGTGCTGTGCATTGCCTTCTGCTCACATTGAGAGTTGTGCATACTTCGCCAGTACATCCAACCCGTGGGAGACTTCCTCTTGTTCTCCTACACATAACCCATACATCTTCCTCAAAACAGCCACCATACCTACCTACCACAGCATTTCCATAGCTGTTCCGAGATATATTGCCATGCAACATCCATTTACATTACATGACTTGTTGTCATTTATCATTTATATATTGCTTTGCATGATTCTATACAGCTGATGTGTGGTTTACCCATGTTACGCTAGATCATTGCACATCCTGCTACACTGGCAGAGGCATACAGTTTTATACATCATGTTTTGTTCATTATGAGTTATTTGTACCAAAAAGTTTGTAATCATATTAGAGTGTTGCCCCTGCTAGAAAAGAGCCATGGAGGCCATCGAAAAGTGAAACAGAAAAAGAAAAATAAAAAAAAAAGAATAAAGAAAAGGGGGCAACACTACTATCCTTTATCAAAGTTGTGCTCATGTTTAGCACCTGCAGTATTCATAGTCATCATTTGTGCTCATGTTTAGCACCTATACTCCATGTGAGAGAGTTTTCATGTTCTACTTGTATAACTATGTGGGGAATTTACACTATAGAACTTGGGTTGTATATTCCAATGATGAGCTTCCTCAAAAGTGCTCTAGGTCTTCATGAGCAACCAAGTTGGATGCACCCCCACTAGTTCCATTGGAGAGCTTTCATACACATATAGCTCTATGTGCATCCGTTGCATGGCAATCACTACTCCTTACATAGCTTCGATTATAAGACTTCCTCTTGTCTAATGATCACTTATAGCTTTGTGAGACTTTCTTCCTTTGGCCTTCCAAACCCCCATTAATGTTCTCTTTGCCATAACATCATGGTGCCAATACCAAATGCTTGCGCTCACCGGTTGAGTAGACTTCGAAACAGTTGATTCATGACGTTCATGTTTATGTTTACTTGGCTGAATCCTTCTATGTTATGAAAATTTACTTGATGCTTGGTTTGAAGGATAGAACTCCTATGCTGGATACTTAAATCATCTTTAATGAACCTTGTACGGTTTCATGTCTTTGAAGCAATAGTTCATGAAAACTTTTAGCTTGTTTGACTCTTGCTTTGTCTTTTGATATCAACTATATACATTTGCCTTGAATGATTTGATCACAGCTTACATGTCTTACAATATTATGATCAAGATTGTGTGAAAGCATGTCTCCTCAGAAATTATTTGTTGTTATCGTTTTACCTACTCGAGGACGAGTAGAACTAAGCTTGGGGATGCTTGATACGTCTCCAACGTATCTATAATTTCTGATGTTCCATGCTTATATTATACCAATTGCTACATGTTTTATATACACTTCATATCACTTTTATGCATTTTCTGGGACTAACCTATTAACAAGATGCCAAGTGCCAGTTCCCTGTTTTCTGCTGTTTTTGGTTCCAGAAAAGTACTTCTGCGAATATTCTCGGAATTGCACGAAACAAAAGGCCACGTCCCTATTTTTCCAACACGTACACGAAGTCCGAAGGAGAGACGAAGAGGAGCCAGGAGGCGGCCAAACCACCTGGCGGCGCGGGCCCACCTCCTGCCGCGCCGCCATATGGTGTGGCCCCCTCGGGACTCCACCGACGCCGCCCCTTCGCCTATATATTGCCTCAGACGCGAAAACCCTAAAAAACGAAGTCATTTTTCCAGAAGAGTTCCGCAGCGCCGCCGCCATCGACGACAAGTTTCGGGGGACAGAAGTCTCTGTTCCGGCACTGTCGGGGGAGTATCCCCGGGTAGGGTCAAGGCTTGGCGTAAGGTGATGTTCGAAGTTGTGCCGAGGTACGGAAAGGGCCGACCTGTTTGGGCCTGGGAAGGTCCGAGCTTCATCTTGACCTGGAGAATACAGGCCGACCTATTTTGGCCCAGAGGGGTCCGAGGTATACTGTTGGCCAGGGCCAAGGTTCAGTGTCCGAGCTATGTTCTGCCGACCTAACTACCTCGGTGCAGTGGTTTGTGCTGTGAGTGCAGGAGAAGCTGTGGGGAGGAAGTAAGATCCGACCTGGTAAAGGAGATTAAGCGCAAGACCCGAGGTACGGAGCCCGTCACATCCGTGTCGAGCTAACCGAGGTGGTGGGCTGTAGGTCGGGCCGGAGTCAATGCTCCTGTCACTTCCAGCCGGGTACTAGAGCGCCTGACACGGGAGCGTCTGTCAAGGAGCATGGCAGAGGCGTGCTCCGGGTTCGGCGGGCCTGCACGTCTCCGACCGCTGACCACGCGAGGTCTGGGTAAAGGCTACGAGGTAGCTCTGCCAGGCCACGTCCTGTCTCGGTCAGAGGGACATGCTAGCTCTGCCGTTAGGCTACAGGAGATGGGCAAGCCACGTCTTGTCCCCGACCGAGGTACGGTGGTACGGTGGTGACCGTTGCAGAGGCATGGCAACAGTGTTCTGCGAGGGGCACAATGGTAACCCGGCTGGCCTATATAGTGGGCTTCACCCCCCTCCTGCTGGGAGGACGAGACGGGAGGAGAGGGACGGATCGATAAACAGAGGAAGAGAAAGAGATAGAGAGAAAGAGGAAGGAACCTCGGAAACCTCGGAGAGACCTCGGTTCAGGCTCGGAGTGCCTTTTCCTCTCTTTGTAGCATCATCTTCCACCTCGAGTTCTCACCCTTGTAAGATCATACAGCTCGAGGAGCAGCTTGTTCTTGTTACCCTGATTTATACACCAAGTAGGCTAGTGCTGCAGTAGGGTGTTACCTCCTCACGAGGGCCCCGAAGCAGGTACATCGTGGTGTGCTTTGTGTTCTTGTTTGCTGGTTCGTGCTCTTGTGGTTTCTTGCGTGTTCTTTCTTGTGCACTTCTTGAGTGCATAAACCCTCCCCGGATGCCCCAACGACCGTTCGGCCCCACATCTTAGCCATACCCATGGCATCTGCCGTGATCCCACCACGACAACCATGCATGTTGACGCTAAAATAACAAGTCATTTTGGTGTGCATTTGAAAGATGTGCTAACTGGTCTGCTTCATATTTCTATTTTCTTGAACTGGGGGATTATTTTGCTTTGTCTCGGAGTGGTATTCGTGTAGCAGATAGTATCATAGTAGTTAGCAAATCTACCCGCCTCATGTCTCTGTTTGTTGAACTAAAGAATTGACTTTGCGTTTTTTAGCCAGGTATTAGGTTTTATACCGAGAGGGCCTGGTGTATCTCCTTTGAGCCACCCTGATCTCTCCTTTACCTCCATGTTTCCCCCCTCCTACCCCCTGTATATCTATGTGATCAGTGCATAAAGGAAATAAAAATGTTCAGGCTGGCTAACGCCCCCCTCCTACCTCCATGTTTTCAAGAATGCTCAGTCGCAACTTTCATGAGGTCATTTAACATTATAAGTCATACTTGCAGGTTTTATTTGCACTGATTTTAGCCTCCATGGGAGTCTCTCAAACAAGTGCAATGGCCTCAGATTCAACAAAAGCAAAGGTTTCAGCACTCTCCATATTTTCTTTGTTAGACCGAAAGTCTAAAATCGACTCAAGCAGCAATGAAGGTTTGACATTAGACGAGGTAAAGGGAAACATTGATTTTCGACATGTCAGCTTCAAGTACCCAGCACGCCCAGACATCCAAATCTTCAATGACTTTACTCTGCACATCCCCTTCGTCAAGGTAAGCCTACGTTCCATATATTCATCATCGTCGTTGTATGTTCTACGATTATTGACCCAACAACTTACTTTCATTATGGTCTTATATAGAACGTTGCACTTGTTGAAGAGAGTGGTAGTGGCAAGTCAACAGTAATCGCAATGCTGGAACGATTCTACAATCCTGATTCAGGTACCATCTCATTGGATGGAGTAGAAGTCAAGAGCTTAAACATCAATTGGTTGAGGGGCCAAATAGGACTGGTGAGCCAAGAGCCTCCCCTCTTCGATGACACAATTCGTGCGAATATAGCATATGGGAAGGACGGAGAAGTCAGTGAGGAGGTGCTCATTGCTGCTGCGAAGGCATCCAACGCACATGAGTTCATATCAAGCCTTCCCCAAGGATATGACACCACCGTTGGGGAGAGAGGGATACAGCTATCTGGTGGTCAGAAACAGCGCGTGGCTATTGCAAGGGCCATTCTGAAAGATCCTAAGATACTACTACTTGACGAGGCGACTAACGCCTTGGATGCTGAGTCCGAGCGGATTGTGCAGCATGCATTAGACAATGTGATGGTTGGCAGAACCACGGTTGTGGTGGCACACCGCCTCTCCACGATCAAGGGCGCTGATATCATCGCGGTTCTCAAGAATGGTGGAATAGTGGAGAAAGGAAGACATGAGGCCCTGATGAGTATCAAAGATGGAGAGTATGCTTCACTAGTTGAACTTCGCTCAGTGTCATCATAATACCTAGGATCAGTATATGTTCCTATATACATAGATGTGGTACATCTTCATTGGTCCTCTGTTTGTTGTTGTTACTATGGTATTGCATCTGTCGTTTGGTACTTGAAGCTGAGCTCAGGAACTTGCACTCCCTTTTGAGTCTCTATCTATGTAATGTAAGATTGCGCATAGTAGAAATAAAGATTCTGCTTCTGATTTTGGTTCTCAAATGGACATTTCCCATGTCGATGTGTAAAGGGGAGCAGTTTCCTGATGTACCTAATATGCCCATATAAATTTAAATTTTTGAAGACCGCTTTGTAAAATAAGGAAATGGCAGGAATCAAGACTTACCATCGCACCAGGAGTGTCAAGGTTGGCATTGAAGGATCAGAGAGGCGTCCTACGCTCGTACTCGTCAACTTCGAACAGCCGCCCATACATTATGGAGATCCTGACCGGATTCCGTCAAACCAGAACTACACCGGGTCCATGGGCGTGGAGAATCAGATCTTCACAAGCGAGCCGCGGCGCCATCGACAAGCCGCAAGGGCATGCTCTAGCGATGTCGAGAGGGACGGGCGCGTGCAGGCTGGTGTCACTGGCGGCAGGCTACACAGCGCCGCCCATTGGAGAATTGGAGGCTAGGCTTTTGCCACAACCAAGTTCAGAGTTGCCAGCGTCGATCAAAATTCAGTCGAGGTTTCCCAATCTGGGCCCGGATTACATTCTAGCCTTCTGCGTGGACAGTTGGGCCATATCAGGAGCCAATGGCTTTTCGGCCCAAATGCTATATACCGCCCATTGCGGCGCGTGATATTCCCGCCGCCTGAAGGACTTCTCTGATGGTCAAGCCCATTTGGTGGATTTTTCTTATTTTTCCATATTTCTTCTTGTATGTTTCCTTTTTATTTTCTTTTTGGTTTTCTTTTCATTTTTTTCCATTTCCTTTCCTTTTTTTAATTTTTTTGTATGATTTCGTAAAAATGTTCAGTTTTCTGGACAAATTTGTAAGATCGTAGTCTTTACAGGTATTTACTGTAAGTACCTATAATTACATAGATTGTGCATTATAAAAACATAATACTAGAACTAACTTTTTTACAAAGTACAATTTAATATTATTCAGTGAATTCACTTTAAAAAAATATAACAATTAATAAAAAGTAATATGGCCAGTGTTGATACTATGCGAACAAATAGAAAATATACTTGCAATTATATAAAATGGTAAAAATAAGACAAAGAATTGGGGGCAATGTTGATTTTGATTTGCCTCGGGCCAATGTTGTTTCTAGAAGTCGTAGAGCAGGCGAGGGTTCTGAGGTATGGGTCGGGGTTGGGGGCACAACGCCTTGTACTCCTGGTCATGCGTGGTGGAGTGGGCGATGTCGACGAGTTCACGGGTAGTATTGAGAGTGTTGCTTGTCAGAGTTGGGGAACGCGGTGGAGAGGGTGACAGCGGCGAGGGTGCCATCAGAATCAGGGCTAGGCGGCTTGACAATAAAGTGATTCAAAAGTAGTGTGGTGTCCACGCGCTGACCTCCTTATCAAAATCCATAGTCGGTAGGTAGTCGATGGCGGGCTTGTCGGAGCACTTGGCGGGTAGGATCTAGAAGGGTGGGGACTTGGGGTCGATGTCGAACATCAAAACCTCCCTCGTCGGTTTCTCGATATCGTAGAGGCGATCCAGGTTGGGGTGGACTCCCTCACGCGGCAGCTTTCGAGGCTGGAGTGTTGGACGGATATCATACTCCCACCCATCTCTGCTCTCGTTCTCTAAAAGTTTCTCTAGGTGGGGAATTGCAGATGCGGTAGAGCGGCACAATTTATAGAGGCTAGTCTCCTGGATCAATAGCTCGGGTTTGAACTTTGAACATTAACTCCACTTTCATCGCTTTTAGGTTCATTGTCGACCGGAACACATGCGCCTGTTCTTCAGGATACAGACTAAACAATGAAGTTGAGATTTGCTACTGCACGTATAGACACCCAAGTTGTCAAATCATTATGGTGTGAATATGTTTTGCCTAATCTCATTTATCTCTATATTTTCTTGAACGGAAGAATTGACTTGGTTGTCTTAACAAATCTTATATCCGCTACCCTGCCTATGACTATGCTGTACGGCTCTCTTATAGAAAAAAAAAATGTATCAGAAGAATTTCAGCTCCCTTTTATTAGCAGGGAAGCAATTTAGCTTGGGTGTGTCTTGGTTTAGCAATTTAGCATGGAAGCAAATTCAGATTCCTTTTTATTAGCACAGAGGGCTGGTAATGCATCCCAAAGAGTTATGTTCAATCTTATTTAGAACTTGCAATAAAAAATATTTAACCCCCGAAAATACTGCTTAAGCAAATAAATTTCCACCATCTGGGTGTTTTTCTTGGAGGCTGTATCCCTCCTAATAATCTACCAAAAGGAGAGGTGCAACTTTTTGACTCCTTGATCGACCAAGGATGAAATCTGTGCTCATCTTGTCCTGTACAAAGCTTATATTATCAAAAGATGTACTTCTATCTCAGTTGTGGAGAATTGAAAGGGTGTCATATTGTATTGCCAATCCAATTATACAATCATACGCAATCTTTTCTTCATAAATTGTACAGTAGAAGGCAATTATTTTTTAACTCGTTCAGACCTTTTTTTGCACAAGAGCTCCGTTGTTGACAGCCAGTTCATGACACAAACTAGGCCAGACCCGGCCCGTTCAGGCCTCGTTTGGTACAGGGGGGTGGGGCGGGATTTGAAGGGAAAATCCTCTTGGGGGTTAAAATCACGAAAAATCCCTGCAGCTCCGTTTGGCGCACGCGGGTTGGGCTGGGCCAACCCGGCCAAACCGCTTCAAACCCTGGCGATCCACGCGTGTTTCACACCTCTAACGACAGCTCGAGGATCGACCTGGAACGCAGCTACGTGGGAAGATTGGGGATGGGGTGAAGACAAGGGGTTCACCCGATCCCGGCAAATCCACGATCCGTTCGGGGCTGAAAACCCCTCCATACCAAACGAGCCCTCAAAGAGCTCTAAGCCCAGCCCAACTGCTTCCAGTGGTTTCCTTGGAATAGAAATAGCTGACCTTAAGTCCGCCGCCGCCGCCACTCCACAGTCCACACCACTCCGCTTGCTCCTGCGACGAATCGAGGAAGCCAGGATGAGCTCCCAGCCGGCGACCATGGCGGAGGCCGCAGGGTCAGTGCCGGCGCCTCTCCACCGCGGCATCCTGGACGAGATCGTCGTCTGGGAGATCCTCGTCCGCCTGCCCCCCAAAGCTGTCCTCCGCTGCCGCGCCGTCTGCCCCGCCTGGCGCCGCGCCACCTCCACCCGCGACTTCCTCCTCGCCCACCACGCCCGCCAGCCCACCCTCCCCTCTTCAATGGCTACAACAGCGCCGGCGACGACGGCAGTTCCGTAGACATCATCCCCTTCGACCACAGGGCAGCTGACCAGCTCCAGCCCGTCACGCGACTTGGCTCCCGCGATGGCTACATGCATCCGGTGGCCTCCTGCAACGGCCTCCTCATCCATTCCTACGGCAACAGACGATTCTCCTTCTCCATCTGCAACCCAGCAACTCATCAATATGCTCCCCTGACGGAGCTGTATCGCTTTAGGCTCTTGGGGATGTATCAGCACAGCGCTTCCGGTGAGTACCGATTATTGCTCCGAAAGTTGTACGGTCTGGCACCTCACGCTCCATTTGCCTCCTACATCTTCACATTAGGCTCTGGCCAATCACCCAGGCACATAGGTTGCCCGGAAGCACGGGAAGTGATATGCGCCTCATCTGTCCTGTTTGATGGTAACCTGCATTGGCACATAGACCAGCATCTGAGCCGCGAGAGCCCAAGCAACCTGATAATTGTATTCGACACCACAGCTGAGTTGTTTTGGCAGATGCATGCGCCGACTGTTCCTGGCTATGCTCACCTGTTTGAGATGGGTGATAGGCTTAGCATGGCCAGTTTTAATCGTGGAAAGACAATCATTGATATATGGATGATGCAGGACTACGAAAGCGAAGTTTGGGCCTTCAAGTGCCGGATTGAATTGCCGGTTGAGGAGCTCCGGATGGAGTATCGCAACCTCACGAAAGTGGTGGTCATGGCTGTGGATGGTGAGCTGCTCGTGCTCGTCAAAACTGAAGACTGGCTACATTATGTTGACATGAATGGCAAGTTGGTCGCTAGTGCTTATCGCACAGGCATCCTTCCTACTCAACTTCAGCTTAAACAATCTCTTGTTCCGCATGCCTTCTTTCCAACATTAGAGGGTTTTGTAGTGAATGATTCACCTTTCATCTGACGGTTGTTGAGGTGGTGCTCCTTAATGGCCTAATTGTCAGTGTAAAGTTATGGTCAAGAAGCCCTCAACTCTTAGCTGCATCAACACCCTTTCAGGCAGAAGGGGCTACTGTACGTGGTAATGCCCAAATTGTCAAGTCATTATGCTGCACATCTGAAATATGTGCTAACTAATCTGCCTTATTACGTCTGTATTTTGTTGAACAGAAGAATTGACTTTGTTGTCTTAATTAGGACATTATATCGACCTAATGCTCCCTCTATTGTGCTTGATGATATCTTGTGTTTGTGTGTGCACTTGTTCTTCTCTTGTCTTCTTAGCAATGCAATCTGCTGCTTTTTTTTGCAGTAGAAAATATGGGCTCAAATTTTGTCTACTTCGGAATTGTGTTCATGCACTGACTGTTAACATATACTACGCCTTGTTGTTCTTTGGTGTATCTGTTTATCGTGCCATGTCTCTTGTTTTAAGTAAGAAACATGTTTCAGATTTGCACAGGTGGTCTGTGCAATCCATTGTGGCTGGGCTTGGAACAGGGTAGGAATGTAATGTTTCATCTATTTTTCTAATGCTCCTTGGCGTCTATGCTTTACCCATTATACTAATTGCTGTTGTAGTTTATCCACCGATGGATTTCTGGGTGCTACTGCAGAGGCACAGTTTGTAGCACAACTGCTATTAAGAACTTAAGTTGTGCTTTGCATAAAAAAAAATTGGGACACGGTCTGTAGTTGCTGTGTCTAGAACAATTGATTGGTTTGGTCGATTCAGATGTTTTCATATTTTTTCAGCTAGGTGTTGGTACTTTTACAAATACTGAATTATGGTGAGGGTGGATTGGATCATACTGTGAAACGATTTTTTTTTTAAGAATTGGACTCAACATCGAGAGCTGAAAATATCCTTGCACAACTACCAGTTCTTACCGTTCCTCTGCAAAATATTCTTTGCCTCAAACTGCTGCATAAGTCTCAAGTTGTTCTTTTTGTTTGAGTTGTGAAGCTGTAGTTTACCAATCCACAGCAGTTAGTAGGGCGCATATTCCCCCGTATGCAACATATTCACTCTCAAGTTCAGCTTCTTTTTATCAGCAGAAAGCAATTTTAGCTTATGCGTGTGTTCTGTCTTGGTTTAGCCCAGCATAGAGAGCTAATAATTCATCCCAAAGAGTTCTGTACAATATTAATCAGAACTTGCAATGAAAAAATATAGTATCATTTTGGGGGTTGGATTTTGTGGCTTCTTGTAGTCCTGGTATTTTGGAGGCGTATGGAAGAAAAAAAAGGTTAACTGGTGGAAAAATCAAAGTTATCTCCCTATGCCATTTAGACCGTCCATTAGTTCAGTTATCATAGAAATCTTTATTTTCTTTCTAAAAATCAGTACATTCACTTGGTAGACAACTCGTGGTTCAGGAGACAAGTGCAAGATTTTTCTGCACTATTTCAATTCTCAAAGCTCAATTTCAAACGATGATACCCTAGTCATTTAGTTTGTACTACCCCTGAAACTCTCTTTTGTTTTAGATGGATACATCTAAAACTCTGAACAAATGATTCTTCTGCAACTTCTGTCTATGTGTTATTTCACTGACTGAATGCAACTATGAGGGCTCTCTCTCTTCATGGTCAACATGTACAACCAGACACCAACCACGGCAAACTAGGCAGGAAACTGAACTGAATGTTCTCTGAGTTGGGAGTGCTGAGACAGCATCAAGCCATTCTCAGGCAAGCACACAAAGAACCACCTAGGCAGCTAGGTCAAAAAATTAGGGTGACTCCATGAAGTCAAAATCACACGGTGATTTATACCCTTTATCAGTCACCATTTAAAATTGGACGCACCAGATTGATCCAAAGTCTAACTACAAAATTCAGACTGTTGAGAAAAAATTTCGAATCCATCTTAAATGTTCTGTTTTGTATTCTGGGAAAGTTTGAACTAACTTGGATCCATGGTTTGTGATTAAATAGCCTTTTGTGATTAAATAGGCTTTTAAGCTCATATACATAAAAAATGCTTCTTCGCAAACTATACATCCAAATGTATTGAAACTTTCACAGAATACAAAAACGAAACATTTATGATTTATTGGATTTTGTTTCTATTTTCCTGAGCACTTCAAACAAAAAAAAAACCAACATATGGGTCAATCTGGTACTTCCGATTTTGAATGCATGGCTGATAAAGGGGGTAAGTCACTATCAGATTTAGGCACATGAAATCATCAAAGCTGAGTCCAAAAAGTTATCCGTGCAATGACATTTGTGAAATTGGTGTAAAAGTAAAATGATCGTGAAATATGACCTATTTGTAGGGCCGCCAATCCCAGTATGCCTTTGTGGGCCTATATGTACGGCACTTTTGTAGAAATCGCACCAGAAGAAATTCAGCTTTTTTATTAGTAGCAGAGAAGCGATTTAGCTTAGGTGTATCTTAGTTTAGCCCAGCATAAAGAGCTAGTTCTCTCAAAAAGGAAAACACAGAATGCTAGTAATCCTCCTAAAGAGTTTTGTACAATATTTAATGGAACTTGCAATGAAAAATATATTTGGCCCCCAAAATATTGTTTAAGATATATATTTTCCACCATCTCAGTGTTTTTCAAGACTAATACCTTTGTTATTGTTTAACACGGTCTAGCTTTACTTTTATAGAGTGTATGGTTTTTGTTGTTTGACAGCATGATATCAAACTTATTTTAATTCAAGTACCATGGCAAACATCTCTCATATATAGAGGGACGCACTCATACTATGAGTCTCATAGCTTCTCTAAGCTGTCGGCGAAGATTTTGGCAACGCGATTAGACTGCCGGAACTTGTGGAGCTTAACCAGAGCCTATTGATCACATGCCGTTATATCCAATGGAATCCAGAAATTCTCGGAAGCCTAGGCAAATAAGGTTATCATGCTAAATTTTAAAACAAATCGGTCTAGTAAGATGCAGTACATACATTTTAAGCCCTTAAAATTTCAATAACTACTTTTAATATAGATGGATAGACAAAAATGCCGTTGTGCTAATGTCTAGCACCTTTATTTTCTGTACAGTACATACATTTTTCTCATCTCACATACATACATATTTGATATTTTTTTGAATTTTTGATTTTTTTTTAATTTTACATATTTGATATTTACATTCATATATACTCCCTTGTAGACATGACTTTTGGACAAACTTGAGACATCTTTTTGTGAACGGAGGGAGTACATCATACAATACAGTCGTTTTCAGCTTCTGTCTACTTGCCGTAGACGCACGGCGCTACACCACCTGACCGTATTTTAAGCAGGTCACCGCGCGCCTTCACTAGCGGTGTGGTACTAAAAGAGTGGGCTGGGCCGGTGCGAACCGACCACGAGCGGAAGTTAACTAGTCAGAAAAAAAATTACTAGTCAAGGTTTAGGTATACGAGGGGGCAAAAGAAAAGCCCAGTCCGTCTCTGTCCAGCCGCCGCCTGCCTCCCGGCGACCATGGCCAAGGCCGCGAGAGCCGCGCCTCACCGCGGCAGCAGCCTCCCGGACGAGATCGTCGTCTGGGAGATCCTCACCCGCCTCCCCCCGAAACCCCTCCTCCGCTGCCGCGCCGTCAGCCGCGCCTGGCGCCGCGCCACCTCCGCCCGCGACTTCCTCCTCGCCCACCACGCCCGCCAGCCCGCCCTCCCGATTCTCTCCGAGCACGACGTGTGGACCCTCGGCGTCCACCACCACGACATCCTCGCCTTCGACCGCCGGGGCGCCACAGAGGACGACCGGCTCCACGCCGTCGCCCAGCTCGACGACGCCTTCCGTCCGGAGGCCTCCTGCGACGGCCTCCTCGTCCTCTCCAAGGTGGGCATCTCTACCCGCTGCCTCTCCGTCTGCAACCCAGCCACGCGTGAGCATGCTCTCCTCGGGCCACTTCGGGATCGGGACTTCCGCGTCATGGGCATGTACCTGCACCGCCCTACCGGCGAGTACCGGCTGTTACTGCAGCGGAGCAGTTGCAGGGTAGCAGATCCGTCAGCTAAAGACCATATTGGCAGCTATGTCTTCACGTTGGGCTCCGACCAGCCGCCGAGGTACATCGGGTGGCCGGAGACGGCGTCGGGGACCTTCAGCCTACCTGTCAGGGTGCGTGATAGCCTGCATTGGTACCCTGTGTTTTATGACACTTACACAGGAAGCAACCCATACCGGAATGAGTGGGAAAACAAGCTAACAGCGTTCGACACCATAGCTGAGTCGTTCCGGTACATGCGTGAGCCAGTTGTTCCGGGGTTCTCATATGTCTTCAACATGAACGACATGCTCGGCATCTGCACCCGTAACCGTTCCACTGAAGTTGTTGAGATACGGGTGTTGCAGGACTATGAGAGCGAGGTTTGGGACTTGAAATACCGGATCGAGTTGCCGGCTGCACAGATCAAGAGGAGGTTTGAAGATTGTGATTACAATTGGGATCTGGATGTTGAAGACCGTGGTTACAATTGGGAGTTGGATGCTTTTTCAGTGGATAGTGGTGTGCTCTTGCTGGTCCAGGTTTCTCGGTGGCTGCTTCACATTGATGGTGATGGTAAGCTGGTTAACAGCTTCTATCGTGGTCGCAATATGTCTATCTCTGGATATCTGCTCAAGCAAAGTCTTGTTCAGCATACCTTCTTCCCGGCTCTAGAAGGTTATGCTGTGAATGCTTCGCCTTTCATCGGACGAGCTCTTTCTATTGAAAAGTGGAAGTCACAGACTGCCAAATCTAGTACAAATTGGAACCATTAAATGTATTATTTGTTGAGTGGTGCTTCTTATTGACCTAGCTGTATCCTTTTGAGCTGCAATACATATAAATTGGATGAATTATGACCAGCTGGCTTCTTCTTTTTGTGTTGATGTGTATAAAAATATGATTAGAAGCTCTTAATATTATGTGGTTGCACGAAATCTATGCTTGTCTCAGTAGTCAGTACGATGAGAAGCTCTGAACGTTATGCGGTTACATGATATTTATGCTTGTCTTGGTACCCTTTAGGGCTGAAGTGACTGCATGTGTTGATGCTAAACCTAACAAGCCATGTTACGTTGCTTTTGAAATATTTGCCTACTAATCTGCCTCATGTCTCTTTTTATTGAGCTGAGAAATTGACTCGGCTTTATTTTAAGTATCTAGTGGTTTTCTTATTACTCGGTTGTTATCCATCTTAAATTCCTCATGTCTCTACTCCTTGAACAAGAATGAACTTTACCGTTTTCTCTAGCATTCGTCTTAATAGTAAATATTTTATCATGCTGTACCCTTTGTTGTAGCTGATGATCAAAAGAGGTCGATATGTTCCTCTTTGTTGACTTGAAAGCTGCATGTGCTTAAATGGTTTTATCGTAGTCAACTTAATATTGAAATGTTCTGTTATATTGATTTTAGAAAGGGATATGATCGTTCTGTATTCACTATTCAGGCACTCCTCCTTTTACAGGGGCCTTCATCTCTCCGTAAGTTGTGTTTTCTGTGCTGCTTGCATTGCCTTCTCAGACTGCACCTTTGTACCAGGTTTAGCACATCCTCCTCATCATCGTTTGTTGTGTGTGCCATATCACACATTGTTGATTTTGTATCTACTTTTTGCTTAGCAGTCTGTGGGATGTGTTCTTTTTACTGGAACTTATTATCACGAGTACAGGCTTAACACATCCTGTAGCCTGGTGCCTACAGCACAGGTTCCTCCTCTTGTTTGGTTTATTGTGGTATATCAAACATCGTTATTTTTGTATCTACTTTTTTGGTCAACATTTTTTGGGGATGGGTTTTCCTGTTATCACCAGACTTTGTACTATGGATGTACTTCTGCAGCTTCCTCAACCTGGAGCAATGTTACCTTGCGCTTACTTATATTCTTCTCAATTCCAATCTACTTAATCTCATCCTTGCTAGATAGTATGGAAATAAACATAAGTTGACAAGCTCCAACTATAAGAATTATCTAATCTACATGGTAAGAATTTTGTCCCTTCTAATTTGTAAAAGCTCCAGGTAGATCAATCCTCTGTTTACAGAATCTGAGTACTTTCCACTGGCATGCGCCAAAGAGAAAGGGTAGATCACCATATGTTTCAGTTCTTAAAAATGATAACTGAGCGCACTCCTTATCTTGAATGTCTCTATTTCTTGAACTGAAGAATTTATTTTATCTTTTCATGTGGTCCTCTTTGCGTATAAAATATACAGGACACAAGTTGTAGCTGTTGTTTTCTAGATGGGTTTGGGAGTTTCATATGCTTACAAATTTTGCTAGGCATGAGTTGTATTCTTATAGTTGCTGTACTATGTTAAGAGTGCGTTGATTGGATTATATTGTGAAACAAAGTATTTAAGAATTGGACTCAATATGTTCTTGTAATACAGTAGTAAGCAGAGAACATTAGTTGAAAGATAGACCGGTGGGTTATTGAACAGCAGGTACATCCACAGCTACTAGATCTCATCTTACGTCTATAAATTCTTCTTCACATCAGACTGCTGCATAATTCTCGACTTGTTCTTTCTGGTTGAGTTGTGAAGTTGAAGTTTACCAGTCAGCAACTGTTTAGCTTTAAAAAAAAAATTGTAACAACAGTTTAGCTGCGCGGGATGGGGCTGTAGGATGCAGTTCGGGAGGTCATGGAGGGTGGGGTCCGGTTCCACCTGACGTGCTGGGTTTCCTGGTGGCCCTTGCCCTGGTTCTTGGGAGCCTGGCTGCCTGGGTTTGGTGGCTTCTTCTGATCTTAGTGAGTTGAATCCTCAGCCAACTGATGGAAATTTAAAGTTAAATTGTGCCACTGAGATCATCCATTCATTCAAGTTAGCATATCAACTGTTTTTTCTCTAAAACACCTGCCCATTCACTTGCAAGCCGACTAGTGGTTCAGCGTTCAAGTTTACAACATTCAGCACTATCTGAAAGTTCTATTCCAAGCGATGAAGCATATACTACTCTCTTAGTTTAGTTTTGTACCGGCTCTGAAGCTCTCTTTTGTTTTACGGAGTAGACGTATGCATCTCTGATTAAATGTCTTTTCTGCAGCCGTGTCCTGCTCCAAGATTGTTGTGGTGTGCTGTTCAGTGTTCAGACATCCAAGCGCAAGTGTCCCGCCGCCACTGCCTTTCTGATAGTTTACCCAGCTGTGGGCCGGCGACAAATAATCCACCAGGCTAAATATTTGCCAAAGAACCCACCTTGTTGAAGAAACTGCATCTTGGGAGAGGTCCCTTGCTACTGTGTAAACACCACTGAAAACCTGGATACTAGTGTTATTTCAGTGACGGAATGCACTTAGCAGGGCTCTCTCTACTTTGTACCTTGTGGACATAAACTGGCACCAACTCCGTTGTATCCGGCTGAGTAAAGAGCCATTCTGCACAAATAACCGCCTCGGTGAACAACTGGTGTACTGTGTGCAGGCAAACATTTATCTGTACAATTTTTTTTTTTGTTGGTATAAGAGATGTACGTGAGATGTTGGTATAAAATGAGCATGACCCCATGTTGGAAAATAAATCTTGTATGTGCTAGTAATCTTGTAAAAATGAACCAGAAAAAACTTAGCCTCTTTTATTTAGGAGAAGCAATTAAGCTTAGGCGTGCGTTGGCTTAATCCAAATCCCAAAGATAATTTTTTTTAGGAAAAGGAGAATATTTTCTGCACAATGCTAATCTTTTTTTTAGATTATGCACAATGCTAATCAGAACTGAGGTATATATATCTCTACTCCTATAAAAACCACAGTTGGTGATGATGGTGTGCCTGCCATCTGCCATCTTTCATCCAGGATCGTTCGATTTATATCTAACGGACCGGAACAACCACGTTACACATTTGCAGATAACCCCTTATATTCCTATCTCACCCCCAACTTAATCCAACCACCTGAAAATGGGGAAAAACCCATAAAAAAGAAGGGAAAAGCCACCGTGAGCCCGTGAGAACTGGAAGACCACCCGCCGGCAACGTCAGGAAAGATATGGCGCGGTGGCCGTTGCCGGTGCCGTCCTCCCCCGGAGTGTCTCGATGCCTCCCCCAGCTCGATTTAAGATCCTTATACGGGTGAAAATAAATAATGACCGTGGCAACGCACGGGCATTCAACTAGTCAAGGTTTAGATTTACGAGAGGATAAGCCCAGCCCAAGCCCGTCCCTGTCCCCGCGCCGCCTCCCTGCTCTGCATCCACCGCGTCAAACCGCGATTGCCTCGTTCTTGGAACGGCGACCATGGCAAAGGCCGCGAGGGCGACGCCTCGCCGCGGCAGAAGCAGCCTCCCGGACGACATGGTCATCTGGGAGATCCTCGTCCGCCTCCCCCGGAAATCCCTCCTCCGCTGCCGCTCCGTCTGTCGCGCCTGGCGCCGCGTCACCTCCACCCGCGACTTCCTCCTCGCACACCACCGCCGCCAGCCCAGCCATCTGACTTTCTCCGGGAGTGACATCCTCGCCTTCGACCACCTCCAGCTCCATACCGCCACCGACGATGACCGGCTTCATACCGTCGCCCAGCTGGATCAGGTCTTCAGTCCGGTGGCCTCTCCAAGCAGTCCATGAATTTTGTTGGCTCTAGCTCCTGCCTCTCCATCTGCAACCCATCCACGCGTGAGCATTCTCCCCTCGGGCTGCCATGGTACTTCGGCGTCATGGGGATGTACCTACACCGCCCTACCGGCGAGTACCGGCTGTTACTGCAGCGGAGGACGTGCAAGGCAGCAGATAGCTCACCTAAACACCAAATTGGCTGCTATGTCTTGGCTTTGGGCTCCGACCAGCCACCAAGGTACATCGGGTGGCCGGAGACGGCCTCGAGTGCGACCTTCAGTGTACCTGTCCTTGTGCGTGATAGCCTGCATTGGTACCCGGTGTATTGTCAGAAGAAAAGTAACCCAAAGTGGAATGAGTGGAAGAGTAAACTAATAGTATTCGATACCATAGCCAAGTCCTTCCGGCAGATGCATGAGCCAATTGTTCCTTGCAACTCAGATATGTGTGAAGTGGATGGCACACTCGGCATCTATGCCCATAACCATTCCACTAGAGTTATTGATATACAGGTGCTGCGGAACTATGAAAGAAAGGTTTGGGACTTGAAGTACCAAATCAAATTGCCGATTGCGGAAATTAGGACTAAATTTGAAGATGAATGTGATGAATATTGTCATTTGGATGCTGAAGACCGTTATGACTATTGGGATTTCGATGTTTTTTCAGTGGATAGTGGTGTGCTCTTCCTAGTGTCTTGTCGGTGGCTTCTTCATGTTGATAGTGATGGTAAACTGGTTAACAGCTTCTATCGTGGTCGTCGAGGCCCGCTTCCCTCTCTATGTTGGCTCAAGCAAAGTCTTGTTCAACATAGCTTCTTCCCGGTTCTAGAAGGTTATGTTGTGAATGCTTCACCTTTCATCGGACCTGTTGAGTGAGTGGTGCTTCACTGCTTCTTAACGGCCTAGTTAGAATCCTTTTAAGGTGCAAAATATATAAATTGGATGAACTATGAGCCAGCTGACTTCTTTTTGTGTTGATGTATATAGAGTTATGATCAGAAGCTCTGAATATTATGTGGTTGCATGAAATCTATGCCGTCTTGTTATTATCAGAAGCTCTGAACCTTATGTGGTTGCATGAAATTTGTGCTCGCCTCGGTACCCTTTCGGGCTGAAGTGACTATTGTGTGTGTTGATGCTAAACCCAACAAGTCATTTTGCCTTTCTTTTGAAATATTTGCCTACCAATATGCCTCATGTCTCTTTTTAGTGTGCTGAGGAATTGACTTGGATTTATTTTAATCATCTAGTGGTTTTCTTATTAGTCAGTTGTTATCCATCTATATGCGGCATGTATTCCTGAACAGTAATGGACTTTACTATTTTCTCTAGCAATTTTCTTATTCGTCAATATTATCATGTTTCTACTGTTTGTTGTAGCTCAATGAAAATAGGTCGATATTTTCCTCTTTGTTGACTTGCAAGCTGCATCTGCTTAAATGGTTGCATCGTAGTCAACTTAGTGTTGAAATCTTCAGTTATAATTGCTTTTAAATAGGGATATGATTGTTCTGCATCTTGCACTCTTCCTTTTACAGAAAAATTCACTGGCACTAGGTTTAGCACATTCTTATCACTGGTGAGTTGCTTGCATTTCATTCTCAGGCTGCACCTTTGTACTAGGTTTAGCACAGCCTCCTCATTGTTTGTTGTTTGTGCCCTATGAAACATTGTTGCTTTTGTATGTACTTTTCTCTTAACAGTTTCTGGGTGTTCTCTTTTTACTGGAACTTATTATCACGACTTCACGAGTATAGGTTTAACACATCCTGTAGCCTGCTGCCTACGCTACAGGTTCCTCCTCTTGTTTTTTTATTCTGGTATATCAAACATCGTTGCTTTTGTATCTACTTTTTGCTCAGAAGTTTTTGGGGACAGGTTTTCCTATTACCACCAGACTTTGCACTATGCTACCCTGGATGTACTTCTGCAGCTTCCTCTACCGGGAGCAATGTTACCTTGTGCTTACCTATATTCTTCTCCCTCCCATTCTACTCAATCTCATCCTTGATAGATAGTAGCTAATCTCAATAGTAAGTTGACAAGCTCCAACGAGATAAGAATTATCTAATCTCTATGGTAAGAATTATATCCCTTCTAATTTGTAAAAGTTCCAAGTAGATCAATCCTCTGTTTAACAAGCTTGAGTAGTTTCTACTGGCATGCGCCAAAGAGAAAGGGTAACTCACTATATGTTCCAGTTCTTAAATATGACAAGAGCACACTCATTGTCTTGAATATCTCTGTTTCTTCAACTGAGGAACTGAAAGTTAACTTACAAGTTGCACGTGGTTTTTGTTACTGCTTGAAGCGCTACTTGCATCAGAGTCTATTTCTCTCTATGGGTCAATTGCATTTGGTTAGTTGTGGAGATTAAGCTGACCACCAAGGAAGAATCCATGCTAGCAAACATGGTTTATATTTGTTTCCTTGCAAGCAGTTGTATTTTTTCTACCAAGAAAAAAATAACTGTTTTACTATATATCAAGCCAGCAATGATCTCCTTGTAACATTGGTCGATCTGTTGACAGGAAGGGCCTTTGTGTGCTTCCATGCTTCTGTTGCCTTGTTTGAAATTATGTCCATCATTTCACCTCAGCTGCATACATATCAAGGAATTGTTTCATGGATCATGCTACATACATCTATCAGATGCTCAGGTCCCAAATTGTATTCATCGTGAGACAAGCTGTAATTTTCATCTGTATATGACGCTACAGCAAGCTGAAGACTCATGCTGATCATTGGCTGCTGCGTGTATTATGTGGCACTGAAAGATAACTGATCATTCCTTACTGCCATTGCAGAGCAATTGCTCAGCTGCTCAAATTCAGGCTAGTCGGCAGCCTATTTTCTACTGTATGACCCTTATGGAGTGTCTGGGATCAAAAAGTGGCATCGTCGTCAGTAACAGCATTTTGTGCTCTTTAGGGAATGGTTACATATTGATGAGAGCTGGCTACAGCCGAAGAAAAAGACTTGTTAACCGGTGTTATCAGTTGTTCCTCCCCGTTCCCCTCCCGTTCACTGTTTAGGAGAGGCGAAAAGGGAGTCCCTTTCCTTCCCTCGCGTCGCCGGCGGCCGATCTGCCGGTCCCCTCCCTCTCCGGCCGCCGTTGCGGCGGCAGGAGAGTGGGGGGACCCCGGATCCGTGCCTAAGGCGTGTTTATAGTAGGTTAGGGTTTCCCGTCGTTGCTGGAGAGGTGGTGTCCGCGGCGGCGTGCTGGAATAATGGTGGGGGGGTTCGGTATCCACCTCGGCGGCGCTCTGAGGAGTGGCATCGGCGAGCCCCCGGCGAGGTTTCCTCCCAGATCGGTGGATCTGGTGGGGATTGGTGTTCCTTGGGCGGACGTCGTGGCGGAGGTGATGGCCGTCCTTTGGATTTTTGTCCCTCGCCCCCTTCTTCGTCTCGGCGTGGCTCCTCCTGGCTACGTCGTGGGGGTGCTGGGGGTGCGGCGGCGGGGAGCTGGTGCCTGCTGCTAGCTGCCTTCTCCGTCAGCACAGGAGAAGCTTTTCTGGGATCTTCGAGGTGGCTGCTGGTTGTTGGTGCGGCGCTCGGGCCTCTTCTGCCGGCCATGGTGGCGTGGGGAGGTGGGCTTCAGGCGACGTGCTCTGCATCGACATGGTTTGATTTTCTTCCTTCTCCGGCCGGCCGAGGTGGCGAGGGGGATGGAGTGATCAAGACGTGCAAGTGGCGGCGACTTCGGCAAGCTGTGCTCGTGCTCAGGGCAGGGTTGTTTGGTTGCTGGGAGGTTGCGGGGAAGAGGCGCCATGGCCGTGCGCGTTCACCGTGCTTCAGTTCCGGCGCTTGCGGCGGACGGCATATGCGGCTTTCTACATGCGTGGGGTGCTTCCCTCCCAGGGGCTGGCGGCGGCCTGGTGCCTTCTTCTCCGGCGATGCTCGGCGATGGAGTTCATCAGGCGACAAGGAGGTTCAGTGGCGTTCTCTCGAGCTGCTGTTGCGCTGGGGTTCGACAGCTTGTTGTACTGCGTTTTCCTGTTCTTTCTTTGCTTTCCTTGTTGAATTCGCAGTGTAAGATCCTTTCAAAAAAAAAAAAGACTTGTTAACCACTGGACCGCCATTTTGGTCTGCGTGTGAGCGTCATGTACAATTTTTTTTTTTGCGTCATGTACAAATTTGCTCCGCCTGCTATTAGTTTATGTGTCTTTTTGTATACGGAACACATTGTATATTTCAGTAACTATACAAGCACATGACGATTGTCGGCTTGCATTGAAACCCATCTATCTTGGGTTAGGCCAAATAAAATAAATATATATAACCAGGTTTAAGGGGTATAGCATAAATATACGTTTTCTAGAATAAATATGATACACGTTACATGATAATGTTTATCATTGTGCAAAGTAATTGTCAATGTGTGCCTTAAAATGTTTTTATAATATAAAATATTCAAACAACTTTTGAACAATGCTTAGATAGCCAAAAAAAAATGCCGCATGCCAAAACCCTGAGCTAAGCCCAAGTCCATTCAAAGGATGTTTCCATAGAACCTGACCCAGCCCAAGTCGATTCACGTTGTTTCCCAAAATAAGCACAACTCCTCGTCTCGTTCCTGGATGGAATCCCGGCCGGCGACAATGGCGAAGGCGTCAAGGGCAGGAGCGACGCCTACCTGCCGCTGCCTCCCGGAGGAGATCGCCATATGGGAGATCCTGGTCCGCCTCCCCCCAAAATCCCTCCTCCGCTGCCGCGCCGCCTGCCGCGCTTGGCACCACGCCACCTCCGCCCGCGACTTCCTCCTCGCCCACCACGCCCGCCAGCCCTCCCTCCCCATCGTCTCGGGTAAACTCGTCTCCGGATCCGAGTACGGCGGCGCCCGCTACCAAGACTTCCTCGCCTTCGATCACCGGGCTGCCGACGCCCAGCTCCAACCAGTCGCCCGGTTTGACTATTACTTCAATCTGGAGGCCTCCTGCGACGGCCTGCTCGTCCTCTCCAAGCATGGAACGACCTGCTTCTCAATCTGCAACCCGGTCACCAGTGCACATGTTCCGCTCGGTGAGTTCAGTTTTTCCAGTGTATTGGGATTGTACATGCACCGCCCTACCGATGAGTACAGGATGTTACTCCACCGAAGGGCTGTCGGATCTCTACAGCCTAAAGGTAAAATTGGCTGCCATGTCTTCGCACTGGGCTCTGACCAGCCACCCAGGTACATTCAGGGGCTGGATGTATCGTCAGGGTTTCGCTTGAACACACCTGCCCTGGTACGTGATAGCCTGCTTTGGTTCCCAGTGCAGTATCAGAGCGAAAGCGGACTAGTATTGGTATCTATCAATATATCAAAGTTCACCGTTTCAACCCCCAACCGTAACGGCCACGTCGCTTCGATTATTCTCGGCCGTCCGATCGGCCGGCAACGGCCCACGAACGCAGATAGACGCACTTCTACAGTGCTCGGTGGGAGGACCGATTCGTAATTCTCGAAACGGTCGGGGGGTTCCGTGCGAAAACGTCGCTGCAGCTCAACATCTTGCAAAAAAAACCCCGAAAAGGATTAATTTGCAAATTTGGAAAAGTTCAGGGACCAGCGTGAAAAATCGCCGGCACAGCTCCCTCTTCCCCTTCTTCCTCCCGCGCGCGAGCGCGCCGTCGCTGCCGCCGCCGTCGCGACGCGCCGCCCCTCCGCTCCTCCCCGTCCAAATCGACGGCCACGGCGAGGTGCGGCGTCCGCTCCTCGACCTCCTCGCCGCGGATCCGGTCCCGCGCCGTCGCCCTCACGCCAGAATCGGCGCCGCCGCGGCCGGCGTCCTCCGCCGCGTCCACACGCCATCGCCGGCGCTCCGGCGACCCGAAGGGGGCGGCGCGGCCACCTACCGGCTCTCCGCATCGACGCGCGTCGGGCGCGCCCCCTCGCGCGTCCCGGAACGCGCGGACGCATCGCCGGCGCCGCCGTGCTCCGCCGTGTGCGCAGGTCGCGGATGACGTCATCGCGACGTCATCTGCGGCCCCACATGCCTTTTTGTTTTTAAAGCAGAAAAAATGCTTAAATTTGCAGAAATCAATTACTGTAAATCTTTCCACAAGAAAAATAAAATAAAAAAATATAAAAGTGATCAGAAAAATACATACTATCTAATTACGGTAAAATACAAATACTATAAAATATTTAAATTTGGTTAATATTTAGAGATAATCTAAATGCATTCATCCAAAAAATAGAAAAAATGCTTACAGGTGGGTCCTACAAATTCAAAAAAAAATTAAATCTATCCACTGAGGTAAAAAAATGAAACAAATTATGGAAAAAATAACCACAAAATAAAATGCTTACGACATATAATAAAATCCCATTCTCACGTACCAAATTGCTAAAAAAATTGGAAATATATTTTGTAAAACAAAACATTGAAATTCAAACTTCATATTTGCTTTCTTCCGATTTTTTTTTTCTTCTCTTTTCGTTTGCAATAAAACATCATTGCAATGATGGATAAAAAAGAAGAATAGCAATGCATAACATTTTAATTTGCAAAACAATTATATTGTACATTCATTAAATAAATAAAACAACTGTACTAAAAAACCAAAATGATTAACATTTACAAATAGCCATATTAAAATCCCTCTGATTATGCTGGCAAATAAAAAAATTACTGCCAAAAATAAAACTATATTTGACCATTCAAATTTAGCTAAAATATTTAAAATACCCCTAACTTAAATCTCTATGTAGTCCAAATTTAAAAAAAAAAAAAACTTAATCAGAAAAACATTTGTAGGGAATATAAATTCATGCCCTCTAACTAAGGATTAAATTTAAATTAAAATGAACAAATACAAATTTAGTATATTTGCTCTGATTGTTGAATGAAATTAAATACTTAAACAAAACACAGATATATTACACCAATTAGAATAAGTTGATACTCAAAGATAATATGTTCAACAAATGATTAAATTTAGCTTACCCCTCACAAATTAAGTAACTGAATTTCAATAATGCTTAAATAAATACACAGTAGAAGAAACATAAATTAATTAATGCCGCGCTGATGTCCCTATAATGCTAGCTATTTATAGCAAAACACAAGCATATTTGAATATTCCAATTTGATAAAAAATTCGAGAAAAAAAAATACAAATGTACTTCCTCCACTTATATGAACTTACATTTATTAAACGCTCCCCAACCTAAGAATTTTTTTTTTAAAAGATTCGCACAAATAACCACTAAAAATATATATATATCACAATGCTACTATTTTATTTTTTTTACAAAATGAAATCATTTATGAATAATTCAAATTCAAATTAACCAACATTTGTACAATTTTATTTAAAAAAATAACCACATGATTCATCGTTCCGACTCAAGTTTTGAATTTACACACTTCAAAATTTACAAAATGACTTTCAAACCACTTTTTAAAATAAGAATATTTTTAAATTTTAATTTCACCACACGGGCGCGGCGGTGTCGCCGCGCAAATTTTCCTAGTTTGACACCACAACCGAGTTGTTCCGGAAGATGCGTGCTCCAGTTGTTTGCCCCAAGTCAAATATCTTTGAGATGGGTGGCACGCTTGGCATCTATAGCTACAACGATACAATGCAAGTTGTTTATATATGGATGTTGCAGAACTATGAACATGAGGTTTGGAACTTAAGGTACCAGGTCGAATTGCCGGTCACAGATATCAGGGCGCAGTTTGGACAAGGCAGTTGGTATGTGAGCATTGTGTCGGTGGATGGTGGTGGCGTCCTCTTGTTGTCCAGTCGCGGGTGGATATTTTATGTCAACACTGAGGGTGAACTGGTTGAAAGCTTCCATCGCGATGGCCAACACATCTGTGCTAGAGAACTTCGGCTCAAGCAAACTCTTGTTCCACACAACTTCTTCACGACACTTGAAGGTTCTGCTGTGAATGCTTTGCCTTTCCTCTAACGACTATTGGGCGAGGTGGTTCTTTTCAGCGGCATAGTTGTCATATCCTCATGAGGTGCAGTATATATGAATATGATCAAGTATGAGTCTGCTAGCTTCTTCTTTTTGCATTGATGTGTATAAAACAATGATCAAAGGCTCTGCCTGCTATATGGCTGCGTTAGTCTATGGTTTTTGGATACCCTTTTGGGCTGAATTGACTACTGCGTGTGTTGGTGCTAAATTACAGAGTCATTTTGCGCTGCTTGTTGAGTACTTACTTACTGATCCGCCTCATGTCTCTGTTTTCGTGGGCTGAGGAATTGGCTTTGCTTTATATTATTTATCTAGTGGTTTTCACTAGTACCGAATTGCTAGTAATCTATATGCCTCATCCCCTACTCATTGAGCTGAGGAATCTATTGCTTTATTTTATTTATCTAGTGCTTCTTCTTAGTACTCAATTGTTCGTGATCTATATGTTCATGCCCCTATTCCTTGAACAGAAGAATTGGTTTTACCATTTTATCTAGTGGTCTCCTTAATAGTCAATAGGGAGAGAAAAATTAGTTTTACCATTTTATCTAGTGGTTTTGTTGAGTTGCAACCTGCATCTGATTTTGGAAGACGGTTGGAGCACAAGTCGTTAACTTAAATGGTTGCATCATATTTCTCAATGAAAATCTCTGTTATAATTAAAATTTCTTCATGATTCAATTGCATCTGGTTAGGTAGGTCTTATGAGCATGGTTTTGGTTACCGGTCGGGAAATCCGGTTACCGGTCGGTAACCGGACATCCCGAGCACCTTCGGGAAATGGTCATACCGGACGAAAAATCCCGAAATTTTAAATTTTAACAAAAACTTTTGGTAAATGGTTAAACTAGGAACCAAAAAAATTGACTTTTTGAATTTTGGATTTCAAATTTGTCCAGTAACCGGTCGGGATTTTCTGGTAACCGCGGTAACCGGAAATCCCGACCACACTCGGGAATTTTTTTCTACCGGTAACCAAAACCTTGCTTATGAGACACTAATAATCTCATTAGTATAGCGAGAATTGAACACGGTTGCATTATTCTCGTTCCGAGGAGTTGTATTCTTGTAGAAAAGACTAGTACTGCAACCTGAAAATTCTAGGAATTCCTTTTTGTGTTCCTTCCTGACAACGTTTTTCTATTGCATTGTTTGGGATGATCTCTTTCACTTTACCTGCTAGCCATGTTAAAAGGTTAACTCTTCATGGGATATAATAAGCACATAGAAGGTTTGTCATGGTCAGGCTCAGGTCCCACATTGTGTTCATGTCTGAAGCAGGACAAGCACCAGGCCATTTTTGTGACAATACAGTTGTAGATGCAAGCACTCCGATCATTTGTTACTGCATACTGTATTATGTCCCTTTGCATTGTAGTTAATTGCTAACATTTAGGCTTGAGGAGACTAATAAGCTTCACACTGTACTATGTGCCATTACAGTGCAACTAACCTGCAAATCTATGAATACCTTTATGTGTGTGCTTCCATGCCGACACCATTTTTTCTGTTGTGTGTTTGGAAAGATCTATTACTGTCTCACTTACCTGCTAACCATGCAAATGGTTAGTGCTTGATGTGGTGTTCGATCTTAACATAAGTCCGAGTAACAAAAAATTATGCCTTGAGCAGGACAGCACCGTACAAATTGTGTGAGAGGGTGTTGGTTGAAGTAAGCACTCAAATCATTTGTTACTGTCTTGCTAATATCTCAAGCACTACAATTCTGTAAATATCTCAAGCACTCAGATCAAGAAACAAAATTCACCCTAATGAGCACAGGTCCAGATTGTGTTCATGTCTCATGTAGGACAACACCAGGCCAATTGTGTGATGGTACAGCTGTACAAGTAAGTTGAAAGTCACTTGATCATTTGCTTCAGAATGTATAAGTAAGTTTTTAAATACCGTATCTCCATGCTTTGAACTGCTTTTCAGGGTCTGTAGTTGTTGTGTTCTGCACAAAACGAAAATATCCGTACTTGGTTTTTTACTTGCTCTGCGTTGCTGGTTGTAGGGGGATAATGGATGTAATTAACCAATACAATTAGACAATCAGACACAGTCATTTCTTCAGAAATTGTACAGCAGCAGACACAAAATCAAACTCGTGAGAGTTTTTTTAGGGGGAGAGTTCTTTTTTTTAGCGATGTAGGGGGAGAGTTTTTGTTTTTAGGGGGAGAGTTGAGACCTTGTAATACGAACCTGGTCAGACCCGACCCGTTCAAAGAGGCAGGGCTGAGGGCTCTAAAGCCAGCCCAAATGCGTTCCAGTGGTTTGGCTGGAAGAGAAATACCAGACCTACCTCAGCCGCCGTCACCACCTCCACACCACTCCTCTTCTCCAGTGACGAATCCATAGAGCCAGTATGAGCTCCCAATCGGCGACCATGGCGGAGTCCGCAGGGTCTCTCCACCGCGGCATCCCGTTCGAGATCGTCATCTGGGACATCCTCGTACGCCTGCCCCCCAAAGCCCACCTCCGGTGCTGTGCCGTCTGCCCCTGCTTAAATGGTTGCATCATAGTCTTTGTTGACTTGCAACTTTGCAAGCTGCATCTGCTTAAATGGTTGCATCATAGTCAACTTACTATTTAAATGTTATGTTATGTTATGTTAATATAGGGATACAATCGTTCTGCATTCTTGCACTTTCCTGTTACAGTGGCCTTCACCTCTCCAAGATTTGTGTTTTTGGCGTTGCTGCATTCCCTTCTCAGACTGCACCTTTGTACTAGGTTTAGCACATCCCCCTCCTCATCATTTGTTGTTTCTGCCATATCAAACATTGTTGCTTTTGTATCTACTTTTTGCTTAGCAGTTTGTGGGATGTGTTCTTTTTTAGTGGAACTTATTATCATGAGTACAGGTTTAACACATCCTGTAGCCTGATGCCTACATGACAGGTTCCTCCTCTTGTTTTGTTTCTTGTGGTATATCTAACATTTTTGCCTTTGTATCTACTTTCTGCCTAGCAGTTTTTGTGGGCGGGTTTTCCTATTACCACCGGACTTTGCACCATGGATGTACTTCTGCAGCTTCCTCAACTGGGAGCAAAGTTATCTTGTGCGAACCTATAATCTTCTCACTCGAACTCTACTTAATCTCACCCTTGCTAGAATTTTCTAGTTTGCATGGTAAGAATTATGTCCCTTCCAGTTCGTGATCAATCCTCTGTTTACAAAGCCTGGATATGTTTCACTGTCATGCGCCAAAGATAAAGGGTAAACTCACTGTATGTTTCAGTACTTAAAAATGATAGTTGAGCACACTCCTTGTCATGAATGTCTCCATTTGTTGAACCGAAGAATTGACTCTACCTTTTCATGTTGGACTTCTTTTCCTTGAGAGATTATCTAGTGGCCTTCTTTCCCTGTTTCGTTGTTTTGTCCTTGCTATTGACGGTAGTTTGACATGCAACTTGCACTTTATTTTTATTACTGCTCGAAGCGCTACTTGCATCAGATTCTATTTCTCTACATGGATCAGTTGCATCTGGTTAGTTACGGAGATTAAGCTCACCACCTAGGATGAGTCCATGCTAGCAGACATGGTTTATATTTGTTTCCTTGCAAGCAATTGTATTTTAAGGAATGCTCCATGTAATTGCTTCATGGCCATGCTACATACTGTTAGATGTGTATAGGTTACTGTTCATGTTTACTGTTCATCACACATGTATAAGTACTAGCCTTTGGCCTCCTATAAATATCAGTTGCTCATTTCGTGACATGGTATCAGAGCAAAAGGTTCTGCTCTCCTCTTCCTTAGCAACTCCCGGCCTGCCGTGTCGCCGCCGTCCTGGCCTGCTGCTCACCGCCGCTGTTCCATTCCGGCCTGCTGCACCACAGCCGCCGCTCCGCTGCCCTTCTCCGGCCATCTCCTGCGAGCAGGTGAGCTCGGGGCCGCTCCTGCCGAGCTCTCCAGCTGACAGCATCGAGCCGGCCGTCGCTGCCCGTCGCTGCTCCTCCTCGTCAGCCACTCCGGCCGGCCGTCACTCCTTCTCTCCCCGGCCTGCCGAGCTCCCCGGCCGGCCGCTGCTCCTCCTCGTCAGCCACTCCGGCCGGCCGCCGCCCCTGTCCGTCGCGGCCGCCGCCCTCCGGCCGGCCGGCCGCCCTCTCCCCGGCCTGCCGAGCTCCCCGGCCTCTCCTCCGAGCAGGTGAGCTCGGGGCCGCTCCTGCCGAGCTCTCCCGTAGCCGCATCGAGCAGGTGAGCTCGGGGTGGCTCGATCTACTTTCTCTCTCATCAGTAGTTGACTTCAAAAAAAAAAATCAGAGAGCCCGCGATGTCCTCTTCGGGCTATGTTGCTGTTCCTCGGTGCTCTGTGATCTTTGATGGCACCAACTACGCCGAGTTTGTGGGCTTTATGCGCATCCACATGCGCGGCCTCCTGTTGTGGGGCGTTCTCTCTGGCGAGGTCTCCTGTCCGCCGGGCCCCGTTGCTCCTGTGGCTCCTACTCCACCGGTGCCACCCGCTCTTGCCGCTGATGCTTCTGAGACTGATCGTACTGCCGCCAAGGATGCTGATGATATTGCAGTTGAAGCCTATGACCAACAGGTATCGAATTACTCGGAGTCTCTCTCTATTTATCGGGATGCTCTGTCTGTTTACACTCAGTGGTGCAATGATGATGCTCGTGCTGCTCTGTCCTCGCTGCTAGTGTTCTACCTCAGTTTGCTTCTGAGTTTATGGGATTGGGCACTACTGCTGCGATGTGGACTTATCTTTGTCAGCGCTATCAGCCATCTGGTGATGCTCTCTACCTGTCTGTGGTGCGTCAGGAGCATGATCTTCAGCAGGGTGACTCTACTGTTGATGAGTTCTACTCACAGTGCTCTGCCATCTGGCGTCAGCTTGACTCTCTGAGGACTGTTGTTTGCGGTACTTGTCGATGCTGTCAGACAGTGAGGTCAGACTTGGAGTTTCAGCGTGTCCACGAGTTCTTGTCTCGCCTGTGTTCTGAGTTTGAGCCTCGGCGTGCACACTTGCTTGCCCGTGGTCGACGTGTTCCCATCTCAGAGGTACTTGCAGAGCTTCGCGCTGAGGAGACTCGACTCCGTTCTGCTGGACTGCTTGTGGTTCCCACTGTGCTTGCTGCCCGCGCTCCGGTGTCGTCTGTTCCACCGCTGCTACCCACTCCTTCACGGGGGGTCAGCGGGCGGCCCTCTCTAGGGGGGGGGGGGGGGTCGGCCTCGCTCTCACATGTTCTGCGACCACTGCAAGAAGCCGGGCCACCCAGAGTCTGATTGTTTCAAGAAGCAGCATGACATGGATCGCTCCTCTCCTGCGGTTCGTGCGCCTCCGTCTGCACAGTCCTTCACTGCCCAAGATATTGCCCAGCTCAAGCGTATGCTGGCTTCCTCTGGTTCTTCTTCGACGGGCACCGTTGCCTCGCTGACTGCTTCCACTACTGCTACTCCGCCACCGCCGCCTACACAGTCAGGTACATCTCCGTGGGTTCTGGATTCTGGAGCTTCTTTTCACATGTCTTCTGATGCTTCCGCTCTGTCTTCTCTTCGCCCTCTTGATTCTCCTGTCAATGTTCTTACTGCCGATGGCACACCTCTTCCTGTTGCTAGTCGTGGCATTCTTTCTACTCCATCTTTTTCTGTTTCTAGTGTTTCTCATGTTCCCCGTCTTACTATGAATCTCTTTTCCACTGCTCAACTTACTGATTCTGGCTGTCGTGTCATTCTTGATACCGACTCTTGCTCTGTTCAGGATCATCGCACCCAGGTTCTAGTTGGAGCTGGCCCTCGGCGCCGTGAGGCTCAGGGCCTTTGGGAGGTTGACTGGCTGTGTGTTCCTTCCGCTGCCACCACACCCGCCAGCTCGCATGCTCTTGCTGCCTCCTCCTCTGCGTCCTTCCAACAGTGGCATCATCGACTTGGTCATATATGTGGCTCTCGCTTGTCCTCGCTAGTGCACCAAGGTGTCTTAGGGTCTGTCTCTGGCGATGTATCTTTACATTGTAATGGTTGTTGACTTGGCAAACTGACTCAATTACCTTATCCTACGAGTGAGTCAGTCTCTCAGCGTCCTTTCGACTATGTTCTATTTATTGATGACTTCTCTCGCTACACTTGGCTCTATTTTATGAAATCTCGCAGCGAGGTTCTCCCTATATACAAGCGATTTGCTGCCATGGTACACACCCAGTTTTCCACGCCCATTCGTGTCTTTCGTGCTGACTCGGCTGGTGAGTATATCTCCCAGATGTTGCGTGGTTTTCTTGCCGAACAGGGTACTCTCGCCCAGTTCTCTTGTCCTGGTGCTCATGCTCAGAATGGCGTTGCTGAGCGCAAGCATCGTCACCTTCTTGAGACGGCTCGTGCGATGATGATCGCCGCCTCTCTTCCACCCTACTTTTGGGGTGAGGCTGTCTCCGCATCCACCTATCTCATCAATATCCAGCCTTCGGCTGCTTTGCAGGGTGGTATTCCTATGGAGCGTCTCTCTGGTCGTTCTCCTGACTACTCTGCTCTTCGCATGTTTGGGTGCGTGTGCTATGTTCTCCTTGCTCCCCGCGAATGCACCAAATTGACCGCTCAGTCAGTGGAGTGTGTTTTTCTTGGCTACAGTGATGAGCACAAGGGCTATCGATGTTGTGATCCTGTTAGTCGTCGGCTACGTATTTCCCGTGATGTGACTTTTGATGAGTCTCGTTCGTACTATCCGCGTCCTACTGCCTCGACCTTTTCGGGTGAGGATATCTCCTTACTTATTCTTCCCGACACCTCTCCCTCTGTGCCTCATGTTCCTCCTCCTCCACCTCCTCCTCCGATGAGTCCCACTCTTCCTGATACACCACCGACGCCACCCTCCCCACCTTCCTCCTCTCCTTCCTCGTCATCCACCTCTCCACCTTCCTCTCCGATACATCGTCCACTCTCTCCCTTTCCTCTCCACTACACTCGTCGCCCTCGTGTTGAGGATGATCCCTCTGACATGCCCTCTACTTCCGGAGCCCCACCTTCCCGTGTACTCCGGTTCATAACCTTCGGTCTCGGCCTTCGTTACGGTCTCCTGATCGCTATTCTCCTTCCTAGTTTGGTCTTTCTGCTGTTGTTGAGCCCTCTTCCTATCGGGATGCCATGGCTCAGTCTGAATGGCAGCTTGCGATGGCTGAGGAGATTGCTGCACTTGAGCGCACTGGCACGTGGGATCTGGTTTCCCCTCCTCCTGGTGTTCGTCCCATCACATGCAAGTGGGTCTATAAGATCAAGACTCGCTCCGATGGTTCTCTTGAGCGTTACAAAGCTCGGCTTGTTGCTCGTGGCTTTCAGCAGGAGCACGGACGCGATTATGATGAGACGTTCGCTCCCGTCGCCCACATGACCACTGTTCGCACTCTTCTCGCTGTGGCTTCTGTTCGTCATTGGTCAGTGTCTCAGCTTGACGTCCAGAATGCTTTTCTCAATGGTGAATTGCGTGAGGAGGTTTATATGCAGCCACCACCGGGGTACTCTGTTCCTGATGGTATGGTCTGCCGTCTTCGACGCTCACTCTATGGCCTTAAACAAGCCCCTCGCGCCTGGTTTGAGCGTTTCGCCTCTGTGGTGACTGCCGCTGGTTTCTCGCCTAGCGACCATGACCCCGCGTTGTTTGTCCACACCTCACCTCGTGGTCGGACGCTCCTCCTTTTATATGTTGATGACATGATCATTACTGGCGACGACTCTGAGTATGTTGCCTTTGTCAAGGCCCGCCTTCGTGAGCAGTTCCTGATGTCGGATCTTGGTCCACTTCGCTATTTTCTCGGGATTGAGGTTTCTTCGACTTCTGATGGCTTCTTCATTTCCCAAGAAAAATATATTCAGGATCTTCTTGCTCGCGCTGCTCTTGGTGATGAGCGCACTGCTGAGACCCCTATGGAGCTCAATGTTCAGCTTCGTGCTACTGATGGTGATCCCCTCACAGACCCCACTCGCTATCGCCATCTTGTTGGGAGTCTTGTCTATCTAGCTGTCACTCGTCCAGATATTTCATATCATGTCCACATTCTGAGTCAGTTCGTTTCAGCTCCCAGCTCTGTCCACTATAGTCACCTCCTTCGTGTTCTACGATATCTTCGTGGCACGATCTCCCGTCGCCTTTTCTTTCCTCGCTCCGACTCTCTCCAGCTCCAGGCCTACTCTGATGCTACGTGGGCTTGTGATCCTTCTGATCGCCGCTCGCTGTCTGCCTATTGTGTTTTTCTTGGAGGATCTCTCATTGCCTGGAAGACGAAGAAACAGACTGCGGTTTCCCGCTCTAGTGCAGAGGCTGAGTTGCGAGCGATGGCTATGTTGACGGCTGAGGTGACCTGGTTGCGATGGTTACTAGAGGATTTTGGTGTTTCTGCTGCTGCACCGACTCCTCTATTGTCAGACAGTACAGGTGCTATCAGCATTGCGCGTGACCCGGTGAAGCATGAGCTCACCAAGCACATCGGTGTAGATGCCTCCTTTGTGTGTGCTGTTGTGCAGGACCAGCTTCTTGCTCTTCACTATGTGCCCTCTAAGTTACAGCTGGCGGATT
Organism: Poa pratensis; assembly: GCA_947311845.1. NCBI lineage: Eukaryota > Viridiplantae > Streptophyta > Magnoliopsida > Poales > Poaceae > Poa > Poa pratensis. The sequence continues at coordinate 44,268,675 of CAMZMU010000061.1, read as the reverse complement.
TCTTCACGAAGGCACAGACTCGAGCGCAGCATGGGTTTTTTCTCTCCAAACTCAGTGTTGTTGAACCACCATGAGTTTGAGGAGGGGTGTTAGATGTGTATAGGTTTACTGTTCATCACACATGTATAAGTACTGGCATTTGGCCTCCTGGAAATATCATTTGCTCATTTCGTGACACATACATGTATGAAATTCTCAGGTGCCCACGTTCTGTTCATCGTGAGGCACTGTGGTTGCCTCCCATAAGTGATGAGCCGTGTTCATTTTCATCCGTAAGTGGCGCAAGTTGATCACCAGTTTGGTCGCCTTATTCTTTTAGATCGCCAGTTTGATCTCCTTTTGCTCAGAGCAAGCTAAAGACTCACTCTGATCATTGGCTAATGCATGTATCATGTGGCACTGAAAGATAACTGATCATTTGTTACTGCGTGTGTGTATGACGCTTCTGTAGTGCATGGTTACATTTTATACACCATAGATTAAGGTATGCATCCAGATTATTAATGTATTCCATTATGTCTGGGATAAGTGTCGTCGTCGTCGTCTGTAACTGCATTTTGTGCTCTTTGGGTGCATCATTGCGGATCTAGCACGGCTGAGCTTGCTGCATCAGAAGAACAGGACTCTTTTGCCAGATTGTTCTGATGTGAACACATCCTATAGTTGCCAGATTGTGGTGTGTTGTGAGAACACATCCTACAGGTTTGCCAGATTGTTCTGAATTCTGATGTGAACCCCAGGCTACTATTTAGCTTGGGGCTCGCGCACCAGTTTCGTGTCATGCGCTGTCTTGGTTTAGGCAACATAAAAATAATTCATATAATCAGGTTTAGGGCGTATAGCATAAATATACATTGTGTAAAATCAGTATGCTCCAATGTATACGAACATGTTCATAATTGTAAAGCCAAATGGATGTTGTGGTAACAAGTAAAATATTTAAGCAGCTTTTGAGAATTGTTTTAATACAAACGTCAAAACCTGGAGTTAAGCCCAGCCCAACCCCAAGTCCATTCAAAAAATAATGTACTCCGTAGATTTGTTTTTGTTGCGATAGGACATTAGGACCTAAGCTAAGCCCAGCCCAAGTCCCTTCACGTTGTTTCCCAAAATCACCACAACTCCTCCTCTCGTTCCTGGTATGAAAACCCGGCCGGCGACCATGGCGAAGGCCGCTAGGGCGACGCCTCCCCGCGGCAGCAGCCTCCCGGAGGAGATCGCCATCTGGGAGATCCTCGTCCGCCTCCCCCCAAAATCCCTTCTCCACTTCTGCGCCGTCAACCGCGCCTGGCGCCGCGCCACCTCCACCCGCGACTTCCTCCTCGCCCACCACTCCCGCCAGCTTTCCCTCCCCATCGTCTTGGGTGAACTCGTCTCCGGCTCCGAGTACGCAGACTTACTCGCCTTTGATCACCGGGCCGCCGCCGATGCACAGCTCCAACCAGTCGCCCGGCTTGACGGCTCCTTCAGTGTGGATGCCTCCTGCGATGGCCTCCTTGTCCTCTCCAAGCATGGCACGACACTTGGCATCACCTACCTCTCAATCTGCAACCCGTTCACCCGTGAGCATGCTCCCATCGGGGATTTCAGTTTTTCCAGTGTATTGGGATTGTACATGCACCGCCCTACCGGTGAGTACCGGATGCTACTGCACCGCTGGGCACAAGTTGTCGGATCTTTGCTGCCTAAAGGTAAAATTGGCTGCTATGCTTTCGCGTTGGGTTCCGACCAGCCGCCCAGATACATTCAGGGGCCAGAAGCGGCGTCAGGGTTGCGCTTTAGCACAGTTGCCCTGGTTCGTGATAGCCTGCATTGGTTCCCGGTGAGCGACAGCAGATAGGTATTGGTATTTGACACTGCAACCGAGTCGTTTCGGTAGATGCGTGCTCCAGTTGTTCCTACTATGTCATGCATTGTTGAGATGGATGACAAGATTGGCATCTATAGCTATAAGGATGGCGAGAAAGCTGTTGAAATACTGGTGTTGCAGAACTACGAAAGCGAGGTTTCGGCGTACAAGTACAATGTCAGATTTCCACTCGCAGAAATCAGTGTGAAGTTTGGAGGGTGCATTGACGATTTGTATCGCAGCATTGTGTCGGTTGATGGTGATGTCCTCTTACTGCTCAGTCATTGTGGGAGGATGTTTTACGTCAACACTGATGGTGTATTAGTTGTCATCTTCCATCGTGATGGCCAACGCATCTTTTCTTGGGACCTTCGGCTTAAGCAAACTCTTGTTCCACATAACTTCTTCAGAGCACTTGAAGGTTGTGCTGTGAACGCTTCACCTTTCCTCTGATGGCTGTTGACTGACGTGGTTCTTCCCAACGGCCTAGTTGTCATATCCTTGTGAGCTGCAATACGTACATATGATTTGGATCAAGTACGAGGCTAGTTGTCATATCTTCTTGGGCTTAGGAATTGTGTATGATTTTTTTTATCTAGTGGCTTTCACTAGTAATCAGTTGTTAGCACTCTATACGCCTCATGCCCCTATTTATCTACTGCTTCTTCTTAGTACTCAACTGTTAGCAATCTATATTCTCATGTCCCAAATCCTTGAAATGAAGAATTGGTTTTACCTTTTTATCTAGTGATCTTCTTAATAGTCAATATGATGAGAAAATAGTTCCTTGAAATGAAGAATTGGTTTCCTCTTTATTGACTTGCAAGCTGCATCTGATTTTTGGAAGAGGGTTGGAGCACTACTCATTAACTTAAATGGTTGCATCATAAGTCAATTTCTCAATGAAAAGCTCTGTTATAATTAAAAAAATCTTCATGATTCCGTTGCATATGGTTAGATAGGTCTTATGTGACACTAATAAGCTCATTATTATAGCAAGAATTGAACGGGCGAATAGCTCAGGTACTACGTTTTTTCAGGGAATTGGCTGCGATGCGACATAGTTGGAGGTAATAGCTAGGGTACGACGCGTGAGAGCAGCAAAATAGCCACGACCCACCCATTGTGATGAAACGGCCGTGTCACTTACTTGTGCTAGTTAAGGAGTGTGGAATTAGGTTTAGCGGATGTGGGACCCACTAACTTGTACCCGGTCAACTCAACCGGTTCGAGCGACCGCACAGACCGACCTTGCCCTAGCGCGCCATCTGAACCCGACAGTGCGCCCTGCTCCCTCTCCGGCGGCGGAGCTATCCACTCCTGGGCGTCGAATTCGTTGTCGCCGGCATCTGGGGTGAGTCAAATCGAACCCGCGTGGCCTTCCCTTCGTAATTCTGCCCCAAATCTGACACATTCCCTGCCGTTTTTGCTCGCGGCGGGAGGCGGGGGAAGCAGCCCGGAAGAAGGAGGTAGATGGCGAGCTCCGCGGAGCCGGCAGAGTCAAATTCGAGGTAATCCATCACTCTCGTGCTCATTCGCTTTCGATTTGAGCTCGTTCACTTCCATGTCATCAAATTCAAATTCACTGTCGTCACATTCCCGCTCGTTGTCAAAACAGGGGAGATGCCCGAAAAAGTTTCGAATTGGTGTCAAATTTATGCTATCTCAGGCGAAGCTAGCTGATGGTAGCGTGAGGACCATAGATCACGACACATTAGTTAGTTTGGAGCTTTCATTTTACGACATCGATCCACAAGAACTAGTGAACCAAGAAGAGAAAGCGGTGAGAGATATTGTGGAGAAAATAGGGGAGAGTATTCCTTGGGGTCCAGAGCAAGAAGTGGCATTGCTACGGTACGAAGATTGGAAGGGAGAGTATGTGAGAATGGAGGATGGCGAAGCCGTTGTTGATGAAATCGATAAACAAGAGGGCTTTGAAAAGAAACGTGCTACACTTCTTGCCGAGCTGGTTGATCTGAAATCAGATTCAAGAGTAGGATATGTGGCATCAAAGTTGGCTATGCAGATTGCAGATGATGAGTGGGCTGCAGCTAGACAGATAATGCCCATTGTAACCGAATTGACAGTGTTAGCAGATGATGCACAAGACCCAGCCCGTGATGGTGCTGCTAATGGGGTGGCTGGTACGGGCCCGGCTGTTGTTGACTGGAATTCAGTAGAACTGAAGAGCTTACTGATTTGGTCATTGCACCCTTGGATGACACTGAGATGGCAGACCTTTTTGGAATTCCAGTCGATGATAAAGACAAGGAGAAGAAGAAGAGGGATGCGGCTAATGCGGCTGCTGGTTCTGGAGTTGTGGATGCAGAGTTGATGAAGGAAGCTGCTGATGATGTAGATGATGAAAATGATGATGAGATGATAAATGTATATGACAAAGATAACCCTGTAATTGCAGTAGGAAAGTATTTTCCAACCATGGCTGAGTTTAGGATGTGTTACAGGACTTATGCAGTGAAGAAGCAGTTTGACAGCAAGACTCTGTGGACAGATACAAAGAAATTTTATGCGAAGTGCAAAGGCTTTGATGGCAGTGCCCAACCTTGCAAGTGGTACATTTCTGCTAGACGCCAACCTGATGGCAGTACAATCAGAATTAATCAAATCCCCAATGAACATACTTGTATTACTAGTTCACAGAATCCCTCAACCATGACATCACAGGCCTGGGTTGCACAAAAGATCACTCCTATTTTAGCCAAAACACCAAACACTACTGCAAAGAGACTGAAATTAGACATGGAAGCCCAGTACCCTATTAAGCTGAAATATACCACAGTGTGGAAGGCAAAACAGAAGGCAATGAAAGAACTATATGGTGATTGGGCAAATACCTTCAGGATGCTGTATAGTTTCAAGGCAGAGGTGGAGAAGAGGTCACCTGGCAGTATTGTGGAGATAGATACCGAGGTTGCACCTGATGGCAAGGTATTTTTCTCCAAATTTTTTATGGCTTTGAAGCCTTGCACCGATGGCTTCAAAGCAGGGTGTCGGCCATATTTGAGCATAGACTCATCTTTTTTGACTGGAAAGTGGAATGGTCAATTGGCAGCATGCAATGCTCTAGATGGACACAACTGGATGTTTCCTGTTGCTATTGGCCTGTTTCAATCAGAGACAGAGATTTCATGGACATGGTTCATGATGCAGTTGAAAAGATCCATTGGGACAGTGACACCTTTGGCTATACACACTGATGCTTGTAAAGGGCTAGAAAATGCTGTCAAGGCCGTATTTCCACATGCTGAGCAGAGGGAGTGCTTCGGGCATATGTGGATGAATGTGATCAAGAAACATAGAGGAGAAGATTTTGGGCGACTGTGGCCAGCAGCAAGATCTTACTCGAAACAGACACATGCTTATCACCTTGCGAAGGTTATTGCAGCAGATCCTGAGTTTCAGCACTGGCTGGAAGCATACCATTCTCTTTTGTGGTATAGGTCAGGATTTAATACAGACATCAAGTGTGATCATATCAACAACAATCTAGCAGAAAGTTTTAACAACAAGGTGAAAGAGTTAAAAGACTTGCCTGTGCATGACATGGTTGACCAAATCAGGATCATAATCATGCGGATGTGGGAATTGAGAAGAAGAATAGGTGATGCTTTGCAAGGGGATAAGCTTCCAGCAGTGGTACAGCAGGTGGTTAACAGGAGCAGAAATCTTACACATTTGGCAGTTGAGAATTCTTCATTGTGGGGAGCTGAAGTGAGAGATACCAAGACTGGAAGAAGGCATGTGGTTGACACTGAACTGCATGAATGCACTTGCCTCGAGTGGCAACATACTGGAAAACCATGTGAGCATGCCATACTCTTCTTGGCTGGAAAACCGAGGGTAAACATGCACCCTTATCTGCATGAGTATTATTCAGTAGCAAGATTCAAGGCTGCGTATGCAGCTCCAATACCAGCACTTACAGATCAGTCGCAGTGGCCTGAAGTGCCTTTTGATTTTGATATGTGTCCCCCCCTTGCCAAAAGAAAGGCTGGCAGGCCTAAAATGAGCAGATTCAAGGCCTGGTTTGAGAAAGGAGGCTGTAGTAAGAGGGCGAAAAAAGATGACAAACCAAAACGGCCTCAGAAAGGTACCAAAAATAGATGCAAGGAGTGTCAGGTACTTGGTCACCGAGCTGGATCATCCAAATGTCGGTACCCTCGTCCACAACAACCAAAGTAAGTTGAAGTATTTGATCATTTATTTAAATTCAACTGCAATTCTACTCTGTTTTCATACTCTGTTTTATTTTTTCAGAGCAAAGGCTGGAAGTGAGCCCATTGTTGTTGACAATCTCTGGGCAACAAAAAGGGCAAGAAAGAGAAGTGTGCCATCTGAATCAGTTCTGAATGATGTGGTGCCATCTAATTCAGTTTTGGATGATGTGGTGCAAACTGATTCAGTTTTGGATGATGTGGTGCCATCTGATGCAGTTCTTGATGCCGCGGTGCAAAATGAAGCTGACGCTGAAGCTGTTCCAGAACTGAATCTGTCATCTGAAGAGGTGTCATCTGAAGACGAAGAACGACTTGTGTGGCCTCGGCCTCGTATGACTGACTCGAAGAAAACCAAGAGCATGAGGGTTTTGTCTGGTGTGCCTCTGGTACGAACAAGAGAAAATCGAGAGCGTGAAATTTGAGATGAAACTTGAGCCGTGAAATTTGTGTAATAATTTGATTTGAATTTGAATTTGAACCAAATTCAAAATTGTGTGAAATATTTCTCACAATTTGAACCAACCCTGATTTCTCAGTTGTTATGCTCGTTTTGTGAACAATCCTTCCCTTTTGCTAGGGTAAACATCTCCAACAAGTAAGCGGTTCTCCAAAATGAGCTACAAAAGAGCCCCAAAGGTAGCCCAAACAGCCCCATTTCTAATCTGGTCATTTTTTCGACCATCTCCAAATGATCTCAAACTCTAGGGTTAACATCTATTGCACTAATATAGTGCCCTAGACCAATATGGAGTCATTTATCAAAACATAGAACCACTTCTCTTCACACATAAGAGTTCATAGTTTGAGATGTGAGATTTCACACCATATTGAAGCATTTCTTGTTTAATTATATCTAGACCTTGTCTATCAGTTGGAGTTGTTAGTACATGACAAAATAAGAACATGTGCACTGGATTTTCATTTTTTTGATGTTTTTTGAATATTTCATGATATTTCAAATTCGGTCAAACCAAGTTTGACCAACATTTGAACAAGTTTTAAACATGAAAATGAAAAACCAAGCTTGGATCCTTCTTAGTCAATCCAAAATGAAGCTTTGGTGAGTTTTTTGTAAATTTCATGTTGCAAATCCCAAACCACCTCTCTTCACACATAGAGTTCATAGTTTGAGATGTGAGATTTCACACCATATTGAAGCATTTCTTGTTTAATTATATCTAGACCTTGTCTATCAGTTGGAGTTGTTAGTACATGACAAAATAAGAACATGTGCACTGGATTTTCATTTTTTTGATGTTTTTTGAATATTTTGATTATTTCAAATTCGGTCAAACCCAAGTTTGACCAACATTTGAACAAGTTTTAAACATGAAAATGAAAAACCAAGCTTGGATCCTTCTTAGTCAATCCAAAATGAAGCTTTGGTGAGTTTTTTGTAAATTTCATGTTGCAAATCCCAAACCACCTCTCTTCACACATAGAGTTCATAGTTTGAGATGTGAGATTTCACACCATATTGAAGCATTTCTTGTTTAATATGTATCTAGACCTTGTCTATCAGTTGGAGCTGTTAGTACATGACAAAATAAGACATGTGCACTGGATTTTCATTTTTTTGATGTTTTTTGAATATTTTGATTATTTCAAATTCGGTCAAACCCAAGCCAACATTTAAACAAGTTTTAAACATGAAAATGAAAAACCAAGCTTGGATCCTTCTTAGTCAATCCAAAATGAAGCTTTGGTGAGTTTTTTGTAAATTTCATGTTGCAAATCCAAACCACCTCTCTTCACACATAGAGTTCATAGTTTGAGATGTGAGATTTCACACCATATTGAAGCATTTCTTGTTTAATATGTATCTAGACCTTGTCTATCAGTTGGATCTGTTAGTACATGACAAAATAAGACCATGTGCACTGGATTTTATTTTTTTGATGTTTTTTAATATTTTATGATTATTTCAAATTCGGCCTATTTCACACCATATTGAAGCATTTCTTGTTTAATATGTATCTAGACCTTGTTTATCAGTTGGAGCTGTTAGTACATGACAAAATAAGACCATGTGCACTGGATTTTCATTTTTTTTGATGTTTTTTGAATATTTTATGATTATTTCAAAATCGGTCAAACCCAAGTTTGACCAACATTTGAACAAGTTTGAAACATGAAAATGAAAAACCAAGCTTGGATCCTTCTTAGTCAATCCAAAATGAAGCTTTGGTGAGTTTTTTGTAAATTTCATGTTGCAAATTCCAAACCACCTCTCTTCACACATGAGAGTTCATAGTCTGAGATGTGAGATTTCACACCATATTGAAGCATTTCTTGTTTAATATGTATCTAGACCTTGTTTATCAGTTGGAGTTGTTAGTACATGACAAACTAAGACCATGTGCACTGGATTTTCAATTTTTTTGATGTTTTTTGAATATTTTATGATTATTTCAAAATCGGTCAAACCCAAGTTTGACCAACATTTGAACAAATTTGAAACATGAAAATGAAAAACCAAGCTTGGATCCTTCTTAGTCAATCCAAAATGAAGCTTTGGTGAGTTTTTTGTAAATTTCATGTTGCAAATCCCAAACCACCTCTCTTCACACATGAGAGTTCATAGTTTGAGATGTGAGATTTCACACCATATTGAAGCATTTCTTGTTTAATATGTATCTAGACCTTGTTTATCAGTTGGAGCTGTTAGTACATGACAAACTAAGACCATGTGCACTGGATTTTCATTTTTTTTTATATTTTTTGAATATTTTGTGATTATTTCAAAATCGGTCAAACCCAAGTTTGACCAACATTTGAACAAGTTTGAAACATGAAAATGAAAAACCAAGCTTGGATCCTTCTTAGTCAATCCAAAATGAAGCTTTGGTGAGTTTTTTGTAAATTTCATGTTGCAAATCCCAAACCACCTCTCTTCAAAAATGAGAGTTCATAGTTTGAGATGTGAGATTTCACACCATATTGAAGCATTTCTTGTTTAATATGTATCTAGACCTTATTTATCAGTTGGAGCTGTTAGTACATGACAAACTAAGACCATGTGCACTGGATTTTCATTTTTTTGATGTTTTTTTGAATATTTTGTGATTATTTCAAAATCTGTCAAACCCAAATTTGACCAACATTTGAAAAAGTTTGAAACATGAAAATGAAAAACCAAGCTTGGATCCTTCTTAGTCAATCCAAAATGAATCTTTGGTGAGTTTTTTGTAAATTTCATGTTGCAAATCTCAAACCACCTCTCTTCACACATGAGAGTTCATAGTTTGAGATGTGAGATTTCACACCATATTGAAGCATTTCTTGTTTAATATGTATCTAGGCCTTGTTTATCAGTTGGAGCTGTTAGTACATGACAAAATAATACCATGTGCACTGGATTTTCATTTTTTTGATGTTTTTGAATATTTTATGATTATTTCAAATTCGGCCTATTTCACACCATATTGAAGCATTTCATGTTTAATATGTATCTAGACCTAGTTTATCAGTTGGAGCTGTTAGTACATGACAAACTAAGACCATGTGCACTGGATTTTCAATTTTTTTGATGTTTTTTGAATATTTTATGATTATTTCAAAATCGGTCAAACCCTAGTTTGACTAACATTTGAACAAGTTTGAAACATGAAAATGAAAAACCAAGCTTGGATCCTTCTTAGTCAATCCAAAATGAAGCTTTGGTGAGTTTTTTGTAAATTTCATGTTGCAAATTCCAAACCACCTGTCTTCACACATGAGAGTTCATAGTTTGAGATGTGAGATTTCACACCATATTGAAGCATTTCTTGTTTAATATGTATCTAGACCTTGTTTATCAGTTGGAGCTGTTAGTACATGACAAACTAAGACCATGTGCACTGGATTTTCATTTTTTTTGATGTTTTTTGAATATTTTGTGATTATTTCAAAATCGGTCAAACCCAAGTTTGACCAACATTTGAACAAGTTTGAAACATGAAAATGAAAAACCAAGCTTGGATCCTTCTTAGTCAATCCAAAATGAAGCTTTGGTGAGTTTTTTGTAAATTTCATGTTGCAAATCCCAAACCACCTCTCTTCACACATGAGAGTTCATAGTTTGAGATGTGAGATTTCACACCATATTGAAGCATTTCTTGTTTAATATGTGTCTAGACATTGTTTATCAGTTGGAGCTGTTAGTACATGACAAACTAAGACCATGTGCACTGGATTTTTATTTTTTTGATGTTTTTTTGAATATTTTGTGATTATTTCAAAATCGGTCAAACCCAAGTTTGACCAACATTTGAACAAGTTTGAAACATGAAAATGAAAAACCAAGTTTGGATCCTTCTTAGTCAATCCAAAATGAAGCTTTGGTGAGTTTTTTGTAAATTTCATGTTGCAAATCCCAAACCACCTCTCTTCACACATGAGAGTTCATAGTTTGAGATGTGAGATTTCACACCATATTGAAGCATTTCTTGTTTAATATGTATCTAGACCTTGTTTATCAGTTGGAGCTGTTAGTACATGACAAACTAAGACCATGTGCACTGGATTTTCATTTTTTTTTGATATTTTTTGAATATTTTGTGATTATTTCAAAATCGGTCAAACCCAAGTTTGACCAACATTTGAACAAGTTTGAAACATGAAAATGAAAAACCAAGCTTGGATCCTTCTTAGTCAATCCAAAATGAAGCTTTGGTGAGTTTTTTGTAAATTTCATGTTGCAAATCCCAAACCACCTCTCTTCAAAAATGAGAGTTCATAGTTTGAGATGTGAGATTTCACACCATATTGAAGCATTTCTTGTTTAATATGTATCTAGACCTTATTTATCAGTTGGAGCTGTTAGTACATGACAAACTAAGACCATGTGCACTGGATTTTCATTTTTTTGATGTTTTTTTGAATATTTTGTGATTATTTCAAAATCTGTCAAACCCAAATTTGACCAACATTTGAAAAAGTTTGAAACATGAAAATGAAAAACCAAGCTTGGATCCTTCTTAGTCAATCCAAAATGAATCTTTGGTGAGTTTTTTGTAAATTTCATGTTGCAAATCTCAAACCACCTCTCTTCACATATGAGAGTTCATAGTTTGAGATGTGAGATTTCACACCATATTGAAGCATTTCTTGTTTAATATGTATCTAGGCCTTGTTTATCAGTTGGAGCTGTTAGTACATGACAAAATAATACCATGTGCATTGGATTTTCATTTTTTTGATGTTTTTTGAATATTTTATGATTATTTCAAATTCGGCCTATTTCACACCATATTGAAGCATTTCATGTTTAATATGTATCTAGACCTAGTTTATCAGTTGGAGCTGTTAGTACATGACAAACTAAGACCATGTGCACTGGATTTTCAATTTTTTTGATGTTTTTTGAATATTTTATGATTATTTCAAAATCGGTCAAACCCAAGTTTGACCAACATTTGAACAAGTTTGAAACATGAAAATGAAAAACCAAGCTTGGATCCTTCTTAGTCAATCCAAAATGAAGCTTTGGTGAGTTTTTTGTAAATTTCATGTTGCAAATTCCAAACCACCTGTCTTCACACATGAGAGTTCATAGTTTGAGATGTGAGATTTCACACCATATTGAAGCATTTCTTGTTTAATATGTATCTAGACCTTGTTTATCAGTTGGAGCTGTTAGTACATGACAAACTAAGACCATGTGCACTGGATTTTCATTTTTTTTGATGTTTTTTGAATATTTTGTGATTATTTCAAAATCGGTCAAACCCAAGTTTGACCAACATTTGAACAAGTTTGAAACATGAAAATGAAAAACCAAGCTTGGATCCTTCTTAGTCAATCCAAAATGAAGCTTTGGTGAGTTTTTTGTAAATTTCATGTTGCAAATCCCAAACCACCTCTCTTCACACATGAGAGTTCATAGTTTGAGATGTGAGATTTCACACCATATTGAAGCATTTCTTGTTTAATATGTGTCTAGACATTGTTTATCAGTTGGAGCTGTTAGTACATGACAAACTAAGACCATGTGCACTGGATTTTTATTTTTTTGATGTTTTTTTGAATATTTTGTGATTATTTCAAAATCGGTCAAACCCAAGTTTGACCAACATTTGAACAAGTTTGAAACATGAAAATGAAAAACCAAGTTTGGATCCTTCTTAGTCAATCAAAAATGAAGCTTTGGTGAGTTTTTTGTAAATTTCATGTTGCAAATCCCAAACCACCTCTCTTCACACATGAGAGTTCATAGTTTGAGATGTGAGATTTCACACCATATTGAAGCATTTCTTGTTTAATATGTATCTAGACCTTATTTATCAGTTGGATCTGTTAGTACATGACAAAATAATACCATGTGCACTGAATTTTCATTTTTTTGATGTTTTTTGAATATTTTATGATTATTTCAAATTTGGCCTATTTCACACCATATTGAAGCATTTCATGTTTAATATGTATCTAGACCTTGTTTATCAGTTGGAGCTGTTTGTACATGACAAACTAAGACCATGTGCACTGGATTTTCAATTTTTTTGATGTTTTTTGAATATTTTATGATTATTTCAAAATCTGTCAAACCCAAGTTTGACCAACATTTGAACAAGTTTGAAACATGAAAATGAAAAACCAAACTTGGATCCTTCTTAGTCAATCCAAAATGAAGCTTTGGTGAGTTTTTTGTAAATTTCATGTTGCAAATCCCAAACCACCTCTCTTCACACATGAGAGTTCATAGTTTGAGATGTGAGATTTCACACCATATTGAAGCATTTCTTGTTTAATATGTATCTAGACCTTGTTTATCAGTTGGAGCTGTTAGTACAGGACAAAATAAGACCATGTGCACTGGATTTTCATTTTTTTTTTGATGTTTTTTGAATATTTTGTGATTATTTCAAAATCGGTCAAACCCAAGTTTGACCAACATTTGAACAAGTTTGAAACATGAAAATGAAAAACCAAGCTTGGATCCTTCTTAGTCAATCCAAAATGAAGCTTTGGTGAGTTTTTTGTAAATTTCATGTTGCAAATCCCAAACCACCTCTCTTCACACATGAGAGTTCATAGTTTGAGATGTGAGATTTCACACCATATTGAAGCATTTCTTGTTTAATATGTATCTAGACCTTATTTATCAGTTGGATCTGTTAGTACATGACAAAATAATACCATGTGCACTGAATTTTCATTTTTTTGATGTTTTTTGAATATTTTATGATTATTTCAAATTCGGCCTATTTCACACCATATTGAAGCATTTCATGTTTAATATGTATCTAGACCTTGTTTATCAGTTGGAGCTGTTAGTACATGACAAACTAAGACCATGTGCACTGGATTTTCAATTTTTTTGATGTTTTTTGAATATTTTATGATTATTTCAAAATCTGTCAAACCCAAGTTTGACCAACATTTGAACAAGTTTGAAACATGAAAATGAAAAACCAAACTTGGATCCTTCTTAGTCAATCCAAAATGAAGCTTTGGTGAGTTTTTTGTAAATTTCATGTTGCAAATCCCAAACCACCTCTCTTCACACATGAGAGTTCATAGTTTGAGATGTGAGATTTCACACCATATTGAAGCATTTCTTGTTTAATATGTATCTAGACCTTGTTTATCAGTTGGAGCTGTTAGTACAGGACAAAATAAGACCATGTGCACTGGATTTACAATTTTTGATGTTTTTTGAATATTTTATGATTATTTCAAATTCGGCCTATTTCACACCATATTGAATCATTTCTTGTTTAATATGTATGTAGACCTTGTTTATCAGTTGGAGCTGTTAGTACATGACAAACTAAGACCATGTGAGCTGGATTTTCATTTTTTTTGATGTTTTTTGAATATTTTATGATTATTTCAAATTCGGATGCAACGTCGACCGTTCATCCGTGTGATCGCTACCTTGCTGCACTGTGGCCGTGCGATCTGGCCCTCTATATATGAGCTAACACACGATCCGTGGATGGCTGGTTCTGCTACCTGATTGGCTGAGAAGCGGTGCACTCGTCGGACCGTTGGATTGAGCGGACCCTCGTAGACGCATGCAAGCAGACGTCTCAGCTGAGCGGGCCCCACTCGACGGCAGTGCATGCAGACGTCTCAGCAGAGCGATTTCGCGCTGCATGCCGCTTCCAACGCGTACGCCACGTAGTATCAGGGCTATTGTTGCTCTCTTTTTTGACGGATCGACTTTTGCGCTGACAGCGGCGGCGGGACGACGCGCAACATGTTTGCAGTGTGCACGCAGACCAGGACTCAATCGACTGGCTGCGCGTGCCTCCCAACCATCACATTAAACCGATTTTTACTATTCACCTCCCCACCATCGCATTAAACAAGATCACTATCCGCTATAAAATAGCACCCAATTCTTCTCCAAGTCGCACACCGCATCCCATCTTCCTCCAATCCTCTTCTCTCAAACAAGCAGCCGCCCCGCCCCTAGCAACCATGGAGTACAGCGCCCCGACCTACCGCCTCCCCAACCTCGTGCGGGAGCACCGCTCTACTTCGCCCAATCTCGTAGAGCATCACCAGCTGCGCGTGTGGGCCTTCTCGAGGTGGAGGAGCGCAAGGGAGTTAGCGGAGTTCTTCCTCTCGTCCGGCTTCCACCACCTCCCTCCTGGCGGGCCGCCCATATACCGGCTCGAGGAGTTCCATGACCATGATGGCAACTCCAGCCTCGTCGTCGGCTACTACGTCACCTTCACCAACCGCTTCGACGCACTCCACCTCCTTGGGAAGGCGTTTTGGTATGGGTGCGAGTACATCGCATTCACGACGTTCAACATCTTCACGAACTTCACCGACATCTTCCGCTACCACGGCACCATCCACGGCCTCCCCTACGAGAACGACGAGGACGGCGAGTGAGCCACCAAGGAGGAGCCAAGGAGGAGGAGCCCAGGAGAAGGTCAAGGAGAAGTCAAGGAGAACTCTTAGTTTATTTCGGGCTTATTTCCATGTTTATTTCCATGCTAGTTTATTTCTCTTGTAAATTTCGTAAGTTGTAAGAGGGCACAAGTTATAAGTGTGCTAGTCGTGTAAGGTTGCTATGTAAGGTTGCTACTTGCATTTTATTTATCTTATGTCGTTATGTTTGTGAAAAGAAAGTTCATGCAAAATCTTCCTTGTTCTAAAAAAGAGCTATAAAAAAACCACTTCTATGTACACATCCAATTAGACATTTCTTTTAACTTGACACGTCATTTATTGAGCCAACACAAACAATATTTCATTTAAACCATTGTTTCGGTCCAACAACGGCTAGGCCCAACAACAGGTCCAGCAACGGGCCCAAAAACATGAAATTCTTTTTTTCCCTGCACCTATTTTAAGCGAGCACTGACGGCTTGACCCAACAACGGGCCCATGAACTTGTCGGTTTTTCTATTTCGGAAACGGCTAACTGGACTTTTTTTTTGAAAGCCCACGTATATTCAACAGAGTACCACATACACCGTACATAGTACAAATACAGAAAACAGAGTACAATACGCAGGGGATACAGAACCAGATCCCACATCGGCAGCTTCACCGGCGTCGAAGACGAAGATCGCCAGACACCTTCTATCCACAGCCCGAGGCCACCTTCTTCCTTGAAAGACGCCGCATAGCCCGCCCGCCGCGCCGCGGCGGAGCTTCTGCCGTTGAACGAACACGGCAAGCGCCCTTTCGCACCTGCACCTCCTCCTTGCCGCAGCCATCTTCGTTTCCGACACAAACAGAAGCCGCCAACGCCGTCCAGCCCTGAGTTCCAGCCGCCGAATCCGCCGCCACCACGGATCCGACGGGACAGAGGAACTCGAGCACCGCACCGGGCCTCGAGCACCTGCAAGTCGAGCGCGACGACGACGAGCCCCGAGGAGCATTTGACAAATTCCCGACCGACATTGCCCCTCGTCGAGCGCACACATGTCAAGCGCTTAAGTGGATCTAGGCGAGGGCAGTCCGGGCATCTAGTCATCGGGACTTCTCCATAACGCGGCCATGACTTCTGGGAGCCAGAAGCGGAGCTCGACATCCTTCGCCGCCGCCGCCGTGGACCGTTGCCGGAGAAGAGGAAGAAGAAGGTGCGCGGAAGAACAGAGGAAGAGAGGCAACGGTAATGTCGGGGGCAGGGCGGGACCACGGGAGCGGGGCTCACTCTGCCTCTTTATAAATGGATAAGGTTGACGTGGATAAGTGGTGGGTCCCTGTCTCAGTTGGCCCACAGTGGGTCCCGCGTACCAACTATCGCCTGGTGGGTCCCGCGTTCTAACAGCCCAGCTCACATAATCCAAATTGAAGTTGACAGTTTCCTTCCGTTTAAGGGCTTAAAGAGCCGTATCGGGCCGTCGCTATTTGGGCCGTTCCAACTGTCGCCTCTGAGCTATTTCATCGAACGATGTCGTTCTCCAGTGAATAGCGTGAAAAGATGTAGTACCTGAGCTATTCACCCTCTTATTTTTGTGCATCTGGAGGAAGGCGGCGTTAGTTTGTGATAAGTACTGATCATCCTGGAGATACTTGGCGTGTAGAGACACTTTTGTTTGTAACGATCTTGCTTATGTTAGTTACCTGTAGGGATGACAATATGGGAATGGCGATGGTTGGCGGTGGGTTCCGTTGGGATGATGTCCTGGTGATGTTTATATTTTGGTGGAGAAGACAGAGACTCCTGCTGGATGAATGAATGAGTGAATGGTTTAGCCTGGAGGGTAGTATCTGTTTGGTACTATTTTCTTGAGCTCTTTTACGGTGGTTGGCACGGTACCCGTAGTACCGTGGGCTATGATTTTTTTTGAACCATTGATTAATACATGATTTATATTAGTCGTTGAATAAAATTGATGTAGTTCCTTAAAAAATTGCTGATCTCTTCCGACGTCTCAATTCAAGATGGGATGGGTCTGCTCCTGGCCTCTACACCTTGGAGCGGCAGAGCCACCCGTCGACGCATGGAGGTGGCCGCACCCGGGCAGGCTTCATGCTGTCTGTCCAGCCTCGAACTCCTGGAGGCACACGACACTAGTAGAAAAGAGGCCTTTCGTCCGGGCCATTAGTCCCGGCCGTGGCCTGGGCCGCGACTAATGGTCCGGACACGTCGCCCCGAAAAGGCCGAAGCGTACGGCAACCATTAGTCGCGGCTCGTTAGGGACCCCGGTTTGAGAAACAAACCGGGACTAAAGGGGTCTGCGGCCCGCTGCCATCCTTTAGTCCCGGTCCTATATACAACCCGCGACTAATGCCATTCAAACGAGGACCCTTCAGTTCCCGCGCTGGTCGCTGATCACACGGGGAATGAAAACGATTTTGGAAGTTGATCAAATCACTTAATGGATTTCTGGGAAGTTGAAACATGGCCGGCCCGATTAATTACCGCGTACGGCCAGCCTCCTCATCTCCCCTGCTAGCTCTATATAAGAGAGCTACAGTGCCATTTGCCAAATGCACCATCTCCTCTCTCGAATCGCTGCCGCGCGCCATGGAGCCACTCGCGCGCCCACCTCGATCCGAGGTGTACCACTACAAGGACGACGCCGTCGACATGCACTTCAAGGTCGTGGTAAGTCTCCGCGCATCAACCGTGGAGAGATGGATCCACGACGTCAAGAGGCGCTACCTCGACGCCGCACCGATGAAGCCTCGACTGCGAGTTCACCGACGCCACACCCGAGGAGAGGCAGCGTGCCGCTGTCCTGCAACTCTCCGTGGCGACCGACACGTTGGTGTTCCATATTTGCCACGCTGATCGGGTGTCGCAGGCCCTCAAGGACTTCTTGATGGACAAAACCATCAAATTCTGCGGCGCGGCTATCAACAACGATCAGCGTATGCTGAGGCCTTACGGAATTCATATTTCGTCCGCCGTCGACCTCCAGCGGGCCGTTCACCCTAACCCAACGTACCCTAATCTTCCGAGTCTATATACTCTAGCCAATGTTACTATTGGCACAACGCTTGAGAAGAAGAAGAAGAACAACAACAACAACAAGAAGAAGAAGGAGGACGAGAAGAAGGAGGAAGAAGAGAACCTCGCATTAGGTTGGGGAGAGTTTCCATTGAGCTTTTATCGCATCAAGTATGCCGCTCGGGACGCTCGCCTAGGCTACGAGATTGCTAGGAGGTGTCTCGATGCTATGTGATCGTATGTCTCAATGTGTCGATCTAAATGTGCTATATTTAAATCAATTGGGCAAGACTTGAGAAATAACCAAATTGTTTCCGGGTGCCTCGTATTGTTTCCTATATATAAATCAATTGGGCAAGACTTGAGAGATAACCAAATTGTTTCCGGGTGCCTCGTATTGTTTCCTATATTTAAATCAATTGGGCAAGACTTGAGAAATAACCAAATTGTTTCCGGGTGCCTCGTATTGTTTCCTATATTTAAATCAATTGGGCAAGACTTGAGAAATAACCAAACACTTTTCATGTTGAAAGTTTAGTGAGATTCAAAAATATGGAAAAGATAATAGTTAATGCATTTTTCAATGAAAATGGCAAAATAGTTAATAGTTTGACTAGTTAGAATAATTATTTTATAAAACAGAAAATGGTTTTGGATTATTTATTCAAATTCAAACACTTTTCACGTTGAAAGTTTAGTTAGATTCAAAAATATGGAAAAGATAATAGTTAATGCATTTTTTTAAAGTTATATTATATACCATATTATATGATAATAACAAAAAATGAATAAAATATGTACAGATTTAAAGTTATATTATATACCATATTATGGATATATTATTTGTCAATTTGCGATTTACAGATTTAAAGGTATTAATTATGCCATATTATATGAATAAATGGCAATAAATGAATAAAATAGTTTTATTATTTATTTTATTTTCATTGGAATTCAATATTATTATTACTTATTCATTATTGTTTACTTAAATAATTGTTTTTGGTTTCAAAAAATACACACATGTGACACAATGGTATAAGAGTTAATAGGATTGATATGGTAGTATTGACAACAAGTTACAATCAGATTCGCGGGACCACAGCAGGAAGGAACAGAGAAGTTAAGCGTGCTGAGGGTGGAGTAGTGTGAGGATGGGTGATCGATCGGGAAGTTTGAACAAGACTAGAATTTGACTAAAGTTTAAGTGTAATTAGTGTTAAAAATGGTCCAAGTGAGAGAGTAACAAGTGCTTAGTTAGAGGCGCCTCTAATTAGAGACTCTAACTAAGAAATTGAAAAAAAATGTTGGAAAAAATTTGAAAAAAAGTTTCGGAAAATAATCTTTAGTCCCGGTTGGGCTTACCTCTCCAGCCTAATCGCTGTATCGCGGCCACGTGGAGAGCCTTTGGTCCCGGCTGGTAACAGGGCCGGGACTAAAGGTTGAGCATTTTAGTCCCGCTTGGCCTGTCCCGGTTGGCCAACCGGGACTAAAGGCCCTCACGAGCCGGGACAGAAGGGCATGTCTCCACTAGTGCGGAGATAACAGAGGCCGTCGTCCACGGCATTCATATCTGGCTGTCGACGGCGTCTGGCACAACGTCCAGCATATCGCGATGGACCTATCCACGACATCCATGGCCACCACCGCGCCGGAGATGGCAACGATCCCGGAACCGTGAACCAGGCCGCTCTCCATGGCCAGCCCAATCAGCCCGCCGTGATGGCTCCAAGAATCGTACCCACTGTAGCGCAGAGACGAAGGTGATCACGCCGTGGAAAACGACGCCGGCGACGTGCGAACTGGCATGCGGGAGACGACGCCCCTGCCGCTCTCGGCACTCTCCACGGCCTGGTCCTGATCCGAGAAAAATGAGGGAGTCATCAGCTGAGTAGCAGCCCATCACCGTGCAGGCAGCAGTAAATGCATACCATCATCACAGTCACAGACCTCACCCACGAACAACGTCTGCCGATCCAGCACCATGGCCCAAACCAGCGAAAAGACACAGAAAAATAGTAGCGGAAACACAAAGACTCGTGCAGCAGTTCACAAGAGACATTGAGATGTGGTCATATACTCCGAGTCTCCGATGGTTGTACTTGTAGCGGTAATCACAATTCCTCTCTCGCTAATCACATTCTTCCAACGGATGGCGGCGAGCAGTTGACGAACTAGATTATACTCATCCCGCGCAATCGCAGTTGCAGCAACCATCGATTCCGTAATGGGAATGATTGATGAGCACACACGGGCTGAATTGGTTTCGCCAGATGGGGCGATGGTATGGGCAACGGCTTCGCTTCAATTTTTTGCCAAATGCTGCATCGCGACGAGCTCGCCACTGGGTAATGGAGAAGAGATTTAACTGATTGGAGAAGGTAGGTTAAAGAAAAACAGATCGGGGAAGACGGATGCTTTGAGATCCACATGGCACGATTTAGATGGGGTCTACCGTGATCAAGAGATAGACCAGGTCTCATAGGATTATTTTCCTGTAATTTCGGTACCGGTCCCACATAATTTTCGGTACCGCGGTACCACTCGGTACCGTCAGTTTGGTACCGCCGATTTTTGCTAAATGAACGGTTGTTAAAAATGTCAACCACCATAAAACTTGTATATTTGCTTTCATGTTTTCTCATCTGCAGCTGGAGCATGGATTTTTGCCCTTTTGCGATGTGTTCTGGTGCTAAGATTGTGTTACTTTTATCTCTGTTTCTTTAAAAACATTTGGAGCAAGGTTCATGAGGTGCTCCTTGATCCTTTAAAACCGTGTTTGGACGGCGGAACGGCTCACCCAGCGAGGGTGGGCTTTGCCAATTATTCAAGAGAGAACCAAAGACTGGGGCGTACCTCATGTTCAACTGTAGATATTGGTTCAAGCTGTAGATACTGGTACTTACTCCGCATTAGGAATGACATTAAGGAAGGGTTGGTTTCGACTTAACACCTCGCAATGGAGGAACCATGTCATGGTGGAGGATTGGTGGTGTTCGATCACGGGGCCAATGACCTGCGTCGAAAAGGTCTCTCATCTTTGCTTATACTCTCCGCCTAGAAAGTTTAGAACGAGACGTGAGCGTTTTTAGAAATGTTGCTTCCATGCATTTCTCTCTAAAATTAAAAAAATGCTGCTCTTTGGACCACTGCAGGGGCAAACCGAGAGTGACATCATGCGGCGAGAGTAGTCATATTTGTCTAGTCTTTTGACTCAAGTTGTAACCTAAACTCCTTAATTACTGAAATAGAGAAACCTTTTGCCTTTGTTAAAAAAAACCAGTCAGTGCTTCAATTTAACCCGTTGCTAAGCCTGACTGCGTCTATTACAGTTATGAGGGAGGGTGTACCGCGGTGCCTGCCGCTAGTGTTTTGAGCGCGATGCTGATTTTTGCCTTGATGAATCAGTACTACTCACTTTTTGAACAATAGTATAGATTTAGCTACTCTCTTTTGGAGCACTAGTATAGATTAAACACTGTCCACTAGATCCACAAAAATAGACGACCCATATTAATTTGGGGATAACATAAAAGGCCTCAATATGAATTTTTTGTCTTCAGTTACATAGCCAACGAGTTGTACAATATAAAATCTAGCATACACAAGTTACAAACAATCACCGTGCTCCTCCAGTCACTGCTGGGAATGTTCAGACATAACACCTATTATACTCTGATGTCACCTTCAGTCAGTCATACGACCTTGGCTTACTGAAGAGGAACAGAAATAACATAAACTACATTGTTGAAAGAGGGCTTCTTTCAACTCTGCCGCGTGGGAGCTCAAAATGTCTTCTGCGTGTGAGGAATGCCATGGGCTGCAAGCTGACCGTGCCGTGCGATTGGCACAGTGGTGAGTAAGTAACGCGAGGAGAGGCGGGCAAGCAACCTCCTGGACGACAAGATGAATACAATGTGAGCAAATGTAAGCAGAGAACGTGTAACATTATAGATTGAAAAAAACAAGATGTTACTAAACTGCCGGTTATCATCACTATGATCCCCTCAAGTGGACGCTTGAGATGTGCATAGATTGTCGAGGCATCATGAAGTGGCGGAGCCAGCAATATTGCTCAGGGGGGGCCAAACCATGGTAATCATTCATTTGGGGGGGGGGGGGGGCAAACATGGTCATTTTCTCTAAAAATCGTTGCTAAACTTGGCTTATGCATAAATTTTCCTTGATTTATCATGGCATGGGGGGGGGGGGGGGGGGGGGGGGGGAAGGCCCTTGCTGGTCCCCTAGCTCCGCCACTGTACATGAACTCTCTCCTATCTCAAGAAGGGATCTAGCAGCTTCAACTTCACTTCAGTCTCACTTCTGTCCTGCACAATGTGGTCACTTCTGTACATCAGCTCGAGAGGTTCCTGCTAAAGTCTTTTTTTTTGAACAAAGTGTCCTGCTAAAGTCTAATATCTCAAGTTGCTACCGGATACTAAGATTTGCGAAATAATATTAGCTTGAAGATTAATCGTGCAATGGTCCAGCTTGTCCTAGGTGGAGAAAAAAACCCAACTTGACAAACAAAAAATATCGCACAATTATAACAAAGCCAATATGGTAATTGTGTGTGGCAGTACAAAATAAAAGAACCACCTGCAAGAAACTTTATCTGTTGTACAACTAAATGGAGTCATCATGAGGAAACTGGAATTTCTACATGTCTAAACAATGGAAACGGAACAAAAATGTTGGAATGCTTATTAACTTTGGCTGGCTACCAAAGACACAAAACCTTTCTATGCGACTCGATATTCTTCTTTTGTTCTGGCAAACTTGAGAGATGAAACTAAGCAAACATAGGAGGGGCTTTGATGAAGCTGTAAGTACCAGCACGGTGCAGGAAGGAGGCGGCATGGCGGCGAAGAAGAGAAGAAACATACATAAATCCACGGTTCCGTCAGCATGAATTGTACGTGTACAATGAACCATCTTGGCTGCAACGGACAGCAAAAAAAATAAAAACAATAAGTGCACCCTAGTCATAGCGGTTAACATCTTTTCTACTACTTCTAGCACCGAACAAAGAGATATTAGTATCTGACCTGTCACTCGTGGGCTGGGAGGAGCTCTCTCTGCTGACGCTGCTGCTGCAGGCCCAGAAAGAAAAGGTGTTGCTTCTTCCACTTGTGCATCATTGGTCCTTGGACTACATCCCCGGGGGTCAGGTCATGTTTGCTCCAGGCCTCCTTTAGTCGCAGCACCGGACTGTTGGGGTGTGTGTCCACTTCGCCTTGCAGCACATCAAGCTTGGCCACTCGACCACCGCGACCAAGTGAAATATCCTTGAGCCTTGGAAGGTGATTGATACCAGTAATCCCTGATTTCAACTCGCAGTAAGAGATTTCTATCCTTTCAATGTGAGGTGAGGTGCCATCCTCAAATTTCACCTCTTTCAGACAATAGGTGGTGACGCCATCTTTAATATTAAGTATCTTGAGATTTGGGAATGCTCTGTTTTGAAAATGAGGATCTCCCCACTGTAAGAGCTCCATCTAAGACTTAAGAGCACGAGGTTCGGCAGTGCCCCTAGTATTTCCACGGGTTTACCTTCTTCCTTTAGATCGCTCCGTTTAAGTGAAGCTTCACCAAATGCATCAGATTGCCAAACCAGACAGGAATATCACCAAGGTATCCATACAACTTCAGCTTCCTCAGCAGGGGAGGA
Source organism: Poa pratensis (assembly GCA_947311845.1). NCBI lineage: Eukaryota > Viridiplantae > Streptophyta > Magnoliopsida > Poales > Poaceae > Poa > Poa pratensis. Next base: position 44,245,069 of record CAMZMU010000061.1, on the reverse strand, counting down.
GGAGAGGAAACCAAATGCAGCCACTCGAGTGTTATACTTCCAAGAGAGAAGAAGGAGCCGGCCCTCACGTGAAGAGACTGCAGGGCGGAGAGATTCTGAATGGCATCACAGAGTACCTTGCATTTTCGCTTGGTGGCCCCTGTTGTGTCCACTCTTAGTTTTTTCAGCTGAACAAGCCCACTAGCTCTTTAATTCTTTTGCTACTAGTTTGCTTGACATCCACGACCTCTAGTATTTGCAACTCTTTTAGCTTGCCGATTCCTCTTGGCATCCTCACACCCAGAGAACTGGACCAACAGCTAGACCAGGCCATGTGTTGTTCAGCAACCACCTTGGCACGAGCACTAGGATCAACCAAATGTGTGAAAACAATGGGAAAACAGAATGTGCGCCCAAGGCATTTTATAGGATCATCGAGGTCAAAGTTAAAGTAATTTGTTCTTCTAGTACAACGGAGACTATGTAGACTCTTTAGTTTACTAATCTCAGCTGGTAGCCCTGTAATATAACTATTTCTTATGTTCAAAGTACGCAACCCTTGTAACTTCCCTATGGATCTTGGAAGTTTATGTTGCTGATATATGAATATCCTCTAGTATGAGAAAAATTCACATACTTCAGGTGGCGTAGCAATCCTATGTTGCTGATATCCTTCTGTGTGACTTGGAACTGTGCATTCTCTATATCAAGGCTCTGAGCATTCTCAATTCAGGCGAACTAATTGGAAGTGACTGCAGCAAGGGTCTCTCACCAAACACGGTCAATGACCGGATATGGCTCAAATTCATGTCTATGTTTCGGCACTTTCTACCATGGCATGCGACATGGCGGAAGGTTTCCTCTGTAACACTAGTTGTTACATCATCTCCTGTCACGTGCACAAAATTTTCATCTCTGGAGATTGAGACCATGACATCACGCACAATATCATGGACTCGGCAGCTCTTAACAACTCCTTCTATGTTCACTCTTGATGCTTGAATCAGGCTTCGGTTGATTAACTCGTTGAAGTATGCTTTCCCCACATCCTCAATGTCCACCCAGTTCTGGCTCTAACAAACCCCTCCGCAATCCATCTTTCTACTACACGTCTCCTCTCGACTTCCCAATCCTCAGGAAAAATGCTTAGGTACAAGAAACATGACTTAAGATGATATGGCAGGTGGTTATAACTCAAAGTAACAATCCTCCGTATAGCTTCAAGGCTTGGGTTACTCTCAAGCTCCGAAGGGAGTTGGTTATAGACTTGCTCCCACTCTACAACTTTTTTAGTGGCAAGGATGCCACCAATGGTAAGTAGAGCCAGTGGTAAACAACCACACTTTTTAACTAGTCGTTCAACTAATTTCTTAAATTTCTCATCTTTCTCCATGTCTTCATGAAATTTCCTACTCTTTTTTAGTAGCAAATTTGTGGCATCGACTGAATCTAAGGGTTTAAGGTGGTAGATAATGGATTCAGGAGTACATTCCCTTGCCAACCAACATCCCGTGTTGTTACGACTATTCGACTACCTTTACTGTTACTACTTGGAAAGATAATATCTTCGATCCACTCCACGTTTCTAAGGTCCACAAGTCATCAAGAACAATGAAGTACCTCTTATCCTTGAGCCCTTCTCTGATGTACTTGGTGAGGTCCTTGACTTGCATCACCATTCCTTCAAGTTCTTTTAGGCCCAGAAGTTGCTTGATCATATCTTTGAGCATCTCTATCTTGAAAAATGACTGCGAGACTGTGATCCAAGCACAACAGGAAAACTTATTCACAATTCTTCCTTACTTTCATATGTCTTCCTTGCAAGAGTAGTCTTGCCCAAACACCCATGCCAACAACACAAATAACTCTGGCAGGGCCATCTTTTGTGTTTACATCCAACAACTCAATTAAGTCCTTCTTAGGCTTGGAGAAGCCCACAAGTTCTCCTTCATCGATGTTGCTACCAGAATGATTGCGAACATCCTCGGAGTGGGAATCTGCCTCATCAACGGTTCTGGAGCCATCGATCTTGATTAAGTTGTAGCGTGTGTTCCTTCTGCTCACTTCTTCAACTCTTGATTTCAGGTCGCGGATCTGAATAGCGATCCGCCAACGTGCTCTGAGCTTCATCAACCGTTTTGTCAAGCTTTGGCTCCTCACATGAAGGATAAATTCATCCATACAATCTTCTATGTTGTAGGACAAGTCCCTTACTTGCTCTGCCCACACCTTCAGCAGCATGTCTTTGTGCTTGGTTGCTTCTGCAGCCACCAAGAATGCTTGTATCGTCTTTAGCTCGTCTTTGATGAACCTTCCAAATAGAGGTTAGAGAGAAACTTAATTAGAATAACTTTGGTGTCAATCTATGGTTCATGCATCGCAAGTATGTGACAAACAATGGATGACTTGAGCAAGTTTTTATGTTCGAAAAAGGGAAATAAACCGGCCTATACATGGTTTCGAACAAGTTAGTTAAGAGAATCAGAAACTGCACGCATACCATATATCCTTCCGCACGCCCATCACCAAGCTCAACTCGGCTGTGGCGGCGGAGGCAGCCTTGCTGATGGCACCCGTTAGCATGGACCTCGTCATGCTCACCACCGTCTCTGCCATGATCTCCAGCCGTGATTCCTCTCTGAACGTAAAATTTGTGAAGCTCACAATCGATGGGTGTTGTGGACTAAAGATTTAGCTCTTAGGGTCGAGAAGTACAAGTAGCTCTTCGAGTGAGAAGTCCATACGCGACCATGTACAGCTCTTCTTTTCCCTGTCGTTGTCCATAAGGTGACTGAGGATAAGGATTAGAGCGTACGGTTCAAAAAGCATGGGGAATATTTATTTTCTCATGATAACATGCTAAGTACGCAAGCCTGAAAAGTCTCACAAATTCACAGCACTAGAAATACATGGAAAACACAGTACATCGGAGAAAGGCGATAAAATCATCCGCTGGAAAATTTAATAGTTACACACCTACTCCCTCCGTTCTAAATTAGATGACTTCCATGTGGACAAATGAAAGTCATCTAATTTAAAACGGAGGGAGTATTTGTTTTGAAGTGCCTAAAAAAGCAAAAAAAAATATGTCCAAGGGAAGTAAAAATGTTTGGTCGGCAGGCAGTACACTGTACACGTAATTACGCCGGGAATTACTCCTTCCGTTCGGTGAAGTGCAAAGCAAAAGGGCCACCTGGAAATAAAAAATTGTCAACCGTGAAGTACATTAGTTATACCATCAACTACAAACCATGCTCGGGCAGTCGCCGGGAAGTGTAAGAATAAGTCTATTGACAAGTATAAGAAAAAAATCGCAAAGTAGATATCCGCAAGGAAGTCCACAAAAATAATTTTTTCATGTTACCATAAATAATCATAGGTTTACTTTTAGGAAATACACAAACCATATCAAGTGCAAAAATAATAAAAAATCACAGTGCATTTTATATGGACATGAGTTGTTCCCCGATATATGCAGCCATCAACATTAAACGTATACATGTTTTATATGTGGACATTAGGAGAGCCCTATCAGCCACGGCGTGTACTAATTTGCTGATGGCTGCACCCAGCATATGAAACAAGCTCATCCTCCTACGACGACTGGGTGCTAGCTAGTCGTCCAGTAGTTCCTTATCCCCGAGAACCTGACCTAGCGTCTCCTATCAAAATCTTACTGTTGAACATGTTTGTACGTGTATAGGTTTGGGTTTTGTATGTCGTACCTGTAGCGTCTCTCTCCCCCTGTATTTATTGGGAGACTAGACCCGGTCACACCCCTGTACCTATATATGTGCCTAGTGCACGATCAATGAGATTATCGATGCACCAAACACTTTCCACATGGTATCAGACACCAAATCGATCCCTAACCCTAGCTTCCGCCCCACCTAGCCGCCGCCGCCTCGGGCTCCACCCTGCCGCCGCCGCCGCCTCTTGGCCGCCGCCGCCGCCGTAGCCCCACGCCGCCGCCGCCCCTGCCGCTGCCCCTCCTCGCAGCCGCACCTCCCCCCCAGCCGCCGCGCCCTCTCTCTCCCGCGCCGCCGCTCTCTCTTCGATCTACCATGTCGTCACCCGCCGCCTCCTCCCGGACCAACCCCTTCGCCGGCCCCGATCCCGCCGTCATCCGCGAGATTCGCATCCGGGATCGCGTCCCCGTGACCCTCGACTCCTCCAACGCCTCCTACTACCCCTGGAAGACCTACTTCTCTCTTCTCTTCCGTGAGGAGAATCTTCTGGATCACATCGATGGCTCCACCGACTCGCGCATCATGGCCGCCGATCCCGAGTGGACCTCCATCGACGCCACGCTCATCCGCTGGTTCTTCACCACCATCTCGCGCGATCTGTTTCACACCGTCGTCGCTGAGGGCGATGATGCCGCTGCCGTGTGGACCAAGCTCAACGGCTTCTTCACCGACAACAAGCTCCAGCGTCGCGTCTTCCTGCAGCAAGAGTTCAACGACTGCCATCAGGACGACAAGACCATCGACGAGTACACCCGCCGCCTCAAGCAATTGGCGGATGATCTCCGCGACATCGGCGCCAAGGTCGACGACGAGTACCTCCTCACCACGCTCACCGCCAACCTCAACGAGGACTTCGGCAACGCCGCCGGTAATCTCACCTTGATGACGGATCCCTCCTTTCCCAAGTTTGTGGCATACTTGAAGTTGGAGGAACGTCGGATGAAAGGCGTGAAGAAGCGCGCGCAGCACCACGCCCTCGCCGCCGGCACCTCCCGCGGCGCTCCATCGCCTCCTGCCCCGCCCGCTCCACGGCCGCCACAGCAGCTCACTCCGCCACCGTGGCACAATCCCGCCCAACCTGCCGCTCCTCAACAGCAGCAAGGCGGCGGTAACCGTCGCGGGGGTCGTCGCGGGGGCCGCAAGCAGCCTCAACAGCAGGCGACTGAGGGAGGACAAGCGCACGGGGGGGCGCCCCGCCCGAACCAGCCCACCCCGCCCTGGACCTACGGCACCAATCCGTGGACGGGCGTGGTCCACGCCTACTCCATGCCGGTGCCTCGGGCACCCGCGCCGAGCATCTTCGGGCAGCACCCGTCCAGCCATCAGGCGTACTTCGCCGGCCCTGCTGCAGCGCCCCCCGGCGCCTCCTACCCAGCCTACGACGCCGCACCGCCTGCCTACTACGCGCCGCCGACCGCTGCTGGCTACACCGCCGCCGCGCCACCATCCGGAGGGTACCCTCCCCAGGTGCCGCCGCCGTGGGACCCAGCTCTCCTCGCGCGCTGCACTCGGCGCCATCACCGAGCCATTACGGTGGCGGCGGTGACTGGCACATGGACACGGGCGCCACCGCTCACATGACATATCATCCCGGTAACCTTACGTCTTCCACTCCTGTTCAAACTTCTACTCGCATCACCGTCGGTGACGGTTCCTCCTTACCCATTACACATGTCGGTCATAGGTCGTTTCCCTCCACGTCTACCCCTATCACCATGTCTAATGTCCTTGTCTCCCCTAACTTAGTTAAAAATCTTGTTTCGGTTCGTCGTCTTACTCGTGAGAATCCCATTACTGTTGAATTTGACGCCGTTGGTTTTTCTGTGAAGGACGCCCGTACACGGATGGTTCTCCACCGATGTGATAGTCCGGACGAGCTCTACCCGGTGCACTCCTCCACCACCGACACCACCGCCACCACCCGTCCAGCCGCCCTTGCCGCTAGCGTCGATCTCTGGCATGCTCGTCTCGGTCATCCCAACTCCACCGTCCTGCACCAAATTCTACAGAGTTTTTCTTTCTCATGTAATAAGGCCGAACACCATACTTGTGAGGCGTGCCGTCTCGGCAAGCACGTTCGTCTCCCGTTTAGCGAGTCTACCACTATATCTACTTTTCCGTTTCAGTTGTTGCATAGTGATGTTTGGACGTCCCCGGTTGCTAGCAACACGGGTTATTTATACTATTTGGTGATTTTGGATGATTTCTCTCATTATGTGTGGACGTTTCCTCTCCGTCGTAAATCCGACGCTCTCGCCACTCTCACCAATTTTTATTCATATGTCACCACACAATTCGGTCGTCCCATCCTCGCGCTACAAACTGATAATGGCAAAGAATTTGACAACGCTGCTGTCCGCCACCTCCTCGCGTCTCACGGCACCGTCCTCCGTCTTACTTGCCCCTACACGTCCCAGCAAAATGGCCGTGCTGAGCGCGTCATTCGCACTCTTAACGACTGTGTCCGCACGTTGTTGTTCCACTCCAACGTCCCTCCTCGGTTTTGGCCGGACACTCTCGCCACCGCCACGCTCCTCCTTAACATCCGTCCCTGTCGTGTTCGCTGGACCTATGCCCCTCACCAGCTCCTCTACGGTGTACCCCCATCCTACGACGATCTTCGGATCTTCGGGTGTCTTTGCTATCCTAGCACCGCGTCCACCACTCCTCATAAACTCGCTCCACGGTCGGTCCCTTGTGTCTTCCTTGGTTATCCCCCTAACACCAAAGGTTACCGGTGCTATGATCCCGTGTCCCATCGCGTGTACACCTCGCGACATGTTTACTTTGATGAGCTGGTTTTCCCGTTTCAGCAGGTACACTCCTCCAGCAGCGCCGCGGCTCCGGCTGCGCCCGCGCCCCCTGTGGCCCCGGCTCCGCCCGCGCCTTCTACGGCCCCGGCTGAGCCCGCGCCCACCGTGGCCCCGGCAGCACCCCCCGTCGCGCCCTCCGAGTCGACGCCCGGCCAGCCTTCCGCGCCGCCGGTTGCCTCGGCTCCCCCCGCTGCGGCCGCACCCCTCACCGGTGCGGTCACCCGTGCTCAGGTTGGGACTCGGCGTCCCAATCCCCGCTACCCGACCCCGCGTTCTCCTACGCCGCGTCTACATCGACCCCGTCTACGTCGACTCCGTCGCCGCTGCCCTCCTCCGCTCGCGCCGCCATTCGGGATCCGAACTGGCTTGCCGCTATGCGAGAGGAGTTCGACGCCCTACAGCGCAACCGCACGTGGCAGCTTGTCCCGCGACCCCCCAACGCCAATGTTATCACTGGCAAGTGGGTCTTTCGGCACAAGACTCGCCCCGACGGTTCACTCGAGCGCCATAAGGCGCGCTGGGTGGTACGCGGGTTTCGACAGCGAGCAGGCGTGGACTTCGACACCTTCGCCCCGGTTGTCAAACCGGGCACGATTCGAGCTGTCCTACAGCTCGCCGCCTCCCGCGCCTGGCCGGTTCACCAGCTCGATGTATCCAATGCGTTCTTGCATGGACATCTCGCCGAGCAGGTGTTCTGTCAGCAGCCCACTGGTTTCGTCGACAGCGCCTTCCCGGATCATGTGTGCCTGCTCTCCCGTTCTCTCTATGGGTTGAAGCAGGCACCTCGCGCCTGGTACCAGCGGATGGCGGGCTTCCTTCAGCAGCAGGGGTTCCGGTCCACTCGGTCCGATGCCTCCCTGTTCGTGTTCCACCAGGGAGCCGACACCGCGTACTTGCTACTGTACGTCGACGACATCATCCTGACTGCTTCATCGACGGCTCTTCTGCAGCGGATTACAGCTCAGCTCAGCGCTGAGTTTGCCCTCAAGGACTTGGGGGCCCTCCACTACTTCCTCGGCATCGAGGTCGTCCGCCGCGACACTGGCTTCTTCTTGCATCAGCAGAAGTATGCGCATGAGCTTCTGGAGCGCGCAGGCATGCTAAATTGCAAGACTGCTTCCACACCTGTAGATACCAAGGCCAAGGTGTCCGCCGTCGAGGGTTCTCCGGCGTCCGACGCTGCCTTCTATCGCTCCATCGTGGGGGCCCTCCAGTACCTCACGATGACGCGGCCGGATCTCCAGTACGCCGTCCAGCAGGTGTGCCTCCATATGCACGCTCCGCGTGATTCTCATTGGGCTCTGGTGAAACGGATTCTTCGGTATATCCGTGGCACTATGTCCATGGGCCTCACCTTGACGGCTTCCTCCGACACCAGCCTCGTCGCCTACTCCGACGCCGACTGGGCTGGGTGTCCCGACACCAGACGCTCCACCTCCGGCTATTGCGTCTACCTCGGCCCCTCCTTGATCTCGTGGTCGTCCAAGAGACAGCCCACGGTTTCACGCTCGAGCGCCGAGGCTGAGTACAGGGCTGTGGCTAACGCCGTAGCCGAGTGCTCCTGGCTCCGACAGCTACTACAGGAACTGCTATGCGAGATACCGAAGGCCACGATTGTCTACTGTGACAACGTCTCCGCGGTGTACCTTTCAGCTAATCCTGTTCATCATCGACGGACGAAGCATATCGAGCTCGACATTCACTTCGTCCGGGAGCACGTCGCCCTTGGTCGTGTTCGTGTTCTACACGTGCCCACCGATCAGCAGTTCGCCGATGTGATGACGAAAGGCCTTCCTACCTCGACTTTCGAAGGTTTCAGGTCCAGTCTTTGCGTCACCGGCGACGCTTCGACTGCGGGGGGGTGTTGAACATGTTTGTACGTGTATAGGTTTGGGTTTTGTATGTCGTACCTGTAGCGTCTCTCTCCCCTGTATTTATTGGGAGACTAGACCCGGTCACACCCCTGTACCTATATATGTGCCTAGTGCACGATCAATGAGATTATCGATGCACCAAACACTTTCCACACTTACCATACAAATGGGGCGAATAGCTCAGGTACTACGTTTTTTCAGGGAATTGGCTGCGATGCGACATAGTTGGAGGTAATAGCTAGGGTACGACGCGTGAGAGCAGCAAAATAGCCACGACCCACCCATTGTGATGAAACGGCCGTGTCACTTACTTGTGCTAGTTAAGGAGTGTGGAATTAGGTTTAGCGGATGTGGGACCCACTAACTTGTACCCGGTCAACTCAACCGGTTCGAGCGACCGCACAGACCGACCTTGCCGTTAGCGCGCCATCTGAACCCGACAGTGCGCACCCTAGCTCCCTCTCCGGCGGCGGAGCTATCCACTCCTGGGCGTCGAATTCGTTGTCGCCGGCATCTGGGGTGAGTCAAATCGAACCCGCGTGGTCTTCCCTTCTTACTTCTGCCCCAAATCTGACACATTCCCTGCCGTTTTTGCTCGCGGCGGGAGGCGGGGCAAGCAGCCCGGAAGAAGGAGGTAGATGGCGAGCTCCGCGGAGCCGGCAGAGTCAAATTCGAGGTAATCCATCACTCTCGTGCTCATTCGGCTTTCGATTTGAGCTCGTTCACTTCCATGTCGCATAGGAGCTATTGGCCCCAAATTCAACTCAAGTCGTCACATTCCCGCCTCGTTGTCAAAACAGGGGAGATGCCCGAAAAAGTTTCGAATTGGTTGTCAAATTTATGCTATCTCAGGCGAAGCTAGCTGATGGTAGCGTGAGGGCCATAGATCACGACACATTATTAGTTTGGAGCTTTCATTTTACGACATCGATCCACAAGAACTAGTGAACCAAGAAGAGAAAGCGGTGAGAGATATTGTGGAGAAAATAGGGGAGATTATTCCTTGGGGTCCAAAGCAAGAAGTGGCATTGCTACGGTACGAAGATTGGAAGGGAGAGTATGTGAGAATGGAGGATGGCGAAGCGGTTGTTGATGAAATCGATAAACAAGAGGGCTTTGAAAAGAAACGTGCTACACTTCTTGCCAAGCTGGTTGATCTGAAATCAGATTCAAGAGTAGGATATGTGGCATCAAAGTTGGCTATGCAGATTGCAGATGATGAGTGGGCTACAACTAGACAGATAATTCCCATTGTAACCGAATTGACAGTGTTAGCAGATGATGCACAAGACCCAGCCCGTGATGGTGCTCTAATGGGGTGGCTGTTACGGGCCCGGCTGTTGTTGACTGGAATTCAGTAGAACTGCAAGAGCATACTGATTTGGTCATTGCACCCTTGGATGACACTGAGATGGCAGACCTTTTTGGAATTCCAGTCGATGATAAAGACAAGGAGAAGAATAAGAGGGATGCGGCTAATGCGGCTGCTGGTTCTGGAGTTGTGGATGCAGAGTTGATGAAGGAAGCTGCTGATGATGTAGATGATGAAAATGATGATGAGATGATAAATGTATATGACAAAGATAACCCTGTAATTGCAGTAGGAAAGTTTTTTCCAACCATGGCTGAGTTTAGGATGTGTTACAGGATTTATGCAGTGAAGAAGCAGTTTGACAGCAAGACTCTGTGGACAGATACAAAGAAATTTTATGCGTAGTGCAAAGGCTTTGATGGCAGTGCCCATCCTTGCAAGTGGTACATTTCTGCTAGACGCCAACCTGATGGCAGTACAATCAGAATTAATCAAATCCCCAATGAACATACTTGTATTACTAGTTCACAGACTCCCTCAACCATGACATCACAGGCCTGGGTTGCACAAAAGATCATTCCTATTTTAGCCAAAACACCAAACACTACTGCAAAGAGACTGAAATTAGACATGGAAGCCAAGTACCCTATTAAGCTGAAATATACCACAGTGTGGAAGGCAAAACAGAAGGCAATGAAAGAACTATATGGTGATTGGGCAAATACCTTCAGGATGCTGTATAGTTTCAAGGCAGAGGTGGAGAAGAGGTCACCTGGCAGTATTGTGGAGATAGATACCGAGGTTGCACCTGATGGCAAGGTATTTTTCTCCAAAAATTTTATGGCTTTGAAGCCTTGCACCGATGGCATGACTGGAAAGTGGAATGGTCAATTGGCAGCATGCAATGCTCTAGATGGACACAACTGGATGTTTCCTGTTGCTATTGGCCTGTTTCAATCAGAGACAGAGACTTCATGGACATGGTTCATGATGCAGTTGAAAAGATCCATTGGGACAGTGACACCTTTGGCTATACACACTGATGCTTGTAAAGGGCTAGAAAATGCTGTCAAGGCCGTATTTCCACATGCTGAGCAGAGGGAGTGCTTCGGGCATATGTGGATGAATGTGATCAAGAAACATAGAGGAGAAGATTTTGGGCGACTGTGGCCAGCAGCAAGATCTTACTCGAAACAGACACATGCTTATCACCTTGCGAAGGTTATTGCATCAGATCCTGAGTTTCAGCACTGGCTGGAAGCATACCATTCTCTTTTGTGGTATAGGTCAGGATTTAATACAGCCATCAAGTGTGATCATATCAACAACAATCTAGCAGAAAGTTTTAACAACAAGGTGAAAGAGTTGAAAGACTTGCCTGTGCATGACATGGTTGACCAAATCAGGATCATGATCATGCGGATGTGGGAATTGAGAAGAAGATTAGGTGATGCTTTGCAAGGGGATAAGCTTCCAGCAGTGGTACAGCAGGTGGTTAACAGGAGCAGAAGTCTTACACATTTGGCAGTTGAGAATTCTTCATTGTGGGGAGCTGAAGTGAGAGATACCAAGACTGGAAGAAGGCATGTGGTTGACACTGAACTGCATGAATGCACTTGCCTCGAGTGGCAACATACTGGAAAACCATGTGAGCATGCCATACTCTTCTTGGCTGGAAAACCGAGGGTAAACATGCACCCTTATCTGCATGAGTATTATTCAGTAGCAAGATTCAAGGCTGCGTATGCAGCTCCAATACCAGCACTTACAGATCAGTCGCAGTGGCCTGAAGTGCCTTTTGATTTTGATATGTGTCCCCCCCTTGCCAAAAGAAAGGCTGGCAGGCCTAAAATGAGCAGATTCAAGGCCTGGTTTGAGAAAGGAGGCTGTAGTAAGAGGGCGAAAAAAGATGACAAACCAAAACGGCCTCAGAAAGGTAAAAAATAGATGCAAGGAGTGTCAGGTACTTGGTCACCGAGCTGGATCATCCAAATGTCGGTACCCTCGTCCACAACAACCAAAGTAAGTTCAAGTATTTGATCATTTATTTAAATTCAACTGCAATTCTACTCTGTTTTCATACTCTGTTTTATTTTTTCAGAGCAAAGGCTGGAAGTGAGCCCATTGTTGTTGACAATCTCTGGGCAACAAAAAGGCAAGAAAGAGAAGTGTGCCATCTGAATCAGTTCTGAATGATGTGGTGCCATCTAATTCAGTTTTGGATGATGTGGTGCAAACTGATTCAGTTTTGGATGATGTGGTGCCATCTGATTCAGTTCTTGATGCTGCGGTGCAAAATGAAGCTGAAGCTGAAGCTGTTCCAGAACTGAATCTGTCATCTGAAGAGGTGTCATCTGAAGACGAAGAACGACTTGTGTGGCCTCGGCCTCGTATGACTGACTCGAAGAAAACCAAGAGCATGAGGGTTTTGTCTGGTGTGCCTGGTACGAAGAAGAGAAAATCGAGAGCGTGAAATTTGAGATGAAACTTGAGCCGTGAAATTTGTGTAATAATTTGATTGAATTTTGTTTTGAATTTGAACCAAATTCAAAATTGTGTGAAATATTTCTCACAATTTGAACCAACCCTGATTTCTCAGTTGTTATGCTCGTTTTGTGAACAATCCTTCCCTTTTGCTAGGGTAAACATCTCCAACAAGTAAGCGGTTCTCCAAAATGAGCTACAAAAGAGCCCCAAAGGTAGCCCAAACAGCCCCATTTCTAATCTGGTCATTTTTTCGACCATCTCCAAATGATCTCAAACTCTAGGGTTAACATCTATTGCACTAATATAGTGCCCTAGACCAATATGGAGTCATTTCTCAAAACATAGAACCACTTCTCTTCACACATGAGAGTTCATAGTTTGAGATGTGAGATTTCACACCATATTGAAGCATTTCTTGTTTAATATGTATCTAGACCTTGTTTATCAGTTGGAGTTGTTAGTACATGACAAACTAAGAACATGTGCACTGGATTTTCATTTTTTTGATGTTTTTTGAATATTTTGTGATTATTTCAAAATCGGTCAAACCCAAGTTTGACCAACATTTGAACAAGTTTGAAACATGAAAATGAAAAACCAAGCTTGGATCCTTCTTAGTCAATCCAAAATGAAGCTTTGGTGAGTTTTTTGTAAATTTCATGTTGCAAATCCCAAACCACCTCTCTTCACACATGAGAGTTCATAGTTTGAGATGTGAGATTTCACACCATATTGAAGCATTTCTTGTTTAATATGTATCTAGACCTTGTTTATCAGTTGGAGCTGTTAGTACATGACAAAATAAGACATGTGCACTGGATTTTCATTTTTTTGATGTTTTTTGAATATTTTGTGATTATTTCAAATCGGTCAAACCCAAGTTTGACCAACATTTGAACAAGTTTGAAACATGAAAATGAAAAACCAAGCTTGGATCCTTCTTAGTCAATCCAAAATGAAGCTTTGGTGAGTTTTTTGTAAATTTCATGTTGCAAATCCCAAACCACCTCTCTTCACACATGAGAGTTCATAGTTTGAGATGTGAGATTTCACACCATATTGAAGCATTTCTTGTTTAATATGTATCTAGACCTTGTTTATCAGTTGGATCTGTTAGTACATGACAAAATAAGACCATGTGCACTGGATTTTCATTTTTTTGATGTTTTTTGAATATTTTATGATTATTTCAAATTCGGCCTATTTCACACCATATTGAAGCATTTCTTGTTTAATATGTATCTAGACCTTGTTTATCAGTTGGAGCTGTTAGTACATGACAAACTAAGACCATGTGAACTGGATTTTCATTTTTTTGATGTTTTTTGAATATTTTATGATTATTTCAAATTCGGATGCAACGTCGACCGTTCATCCGTGTGATCGCTACCTTGCTGCACTGTGGCCGTGCGATCTGGCCCTCTATATGTGAGCTAACACACGATCCGTGGGATGGCTGGTTCTGCTACCTGATTGGCTGAGAAGCGGTGCACTCGTCGGACCGTTGGATTGAGCGGACCCTCGTAGACGCATGCATGCAGACGTCTCAGCTGAGCGGGCCCCACTCGACGGCAGTGCATGCAGACGTCTCAGCTGAGCGATTTCGCGCTGCCGCCGCTTCCAACGCGTACGCCACGTAGTATCAGGGCTATTGTTGCTCTTTTTTTTGACGGATCGACTTTTGCGCTGACAGCGGCGGCGGGACGACGCGCAACATGTTTGCAGTGTGCACGCAGACCAGAACTGAATCGACCGGCGGCGCGTGCCTCCCAACCATCACATTAAACCGATTTTTACACTTCACCTCCCCACCATCGCATTAAACAAGATCACTATCCGCTATAAAATAGCACCCAATTCTTCTCCAAGTCGCACACCGCATCCCATCTTCCTCCAACCCTCTTCTCTCAAACAAGCAGCCGCCCCGCCCCTAGCAACCATGGAGTACAGCGCCCCGACCTACCGCCTCCCCAACCTCGTGCGGGAGCACCGCTCTACTTCGCCCAATCTCGTAGAGCATCACCAGCTGCGCGTGTGGGCCTTCTCGAGGTGGAGGGGCGCAAGGGAGTTAGCGGAGTTCTTCCTCTCGTCCGGCTTCCACCACCTCCCTCCTGGCGGGCCGCCCATGTACCGGCTCGAGGAGTTCCGTGACCATGATGGCAACTCCAGCCTCGTCATCGGCTACTACGTCACCTTCACCAACCGCTTCGACGCACTCCACCTCCTTGGGAAGGCGTTTTGGTATGGGTGCGAGTACATCGCATTCACGACGTTCAACATCTTCACGGACTTCACCGACATCTTCCACTACCACGGCACCATCCACGGCCTCCCCTACGAGAACGACGAGGACGACGAGTGAGCCACCAAGGAGGAGCCAAGGAGGAGGAGCCCAGGAGAAGGTCAAGGAGAAGTCAAGGAGAACTCTTAGTTTATTTCGGGCTTATTTCCATGTTTATTTCCATGCTAGTTTATTTCTCGTGTAAGGTTCGTAAGTTGTAAGAGGGCACAAGTTATAAGTGTGCTAGTCGTGTAAGGTTGCTATGTAAGGTTGCTACTTGCATTTTATTTATCTTATGTCGTTATGTTTGTGAAAAGAAAGTTCATGCAAAATCTTCCTTATTCTAAAAAAGAGCTATAAAAAACCACTTCTATGTACCATCCAATTAGACATTTCTTTTAACTTGACACGTCATTTATTGAGCCAACACAAACAATATTTCATTTAAACCATTGTTTCGGTCCAACAACGGCTAGGCCCAACAACAGGTCCTGCAACGGGCCCAACAACATGAAATTCTTTTTTTCCCTGCACCTATTTTAAGCGAGCACTGACGGCTTGGCCCAACAACGGGCCCATGAACTTGTCGGTTTTTCTATTTCGGAAACGGCTAACTGAACTTTTTTTTTTGAAAGCCCACGTATATTCAACAGAGTACCACATACACCGTACATAGTACAAATACAGAAAACAGAGTACAATACGCAGGGGATACAGAACCAGATCCCACATCGGCAGCTTCACCGGCGTCGAAGACGAAGATCGCCAGCCACCTTCTAGCCACAGCCCGAGGCACCTTCTTCCTTGAAAGACGCCGCATAGCCCGCCCGCCGCGCCGCGGCGGAGCTTCTGCCGTTGAACGAACACGGCAAGCGCCCTTTCGCACCAGCACCTCCTCCTTGCCGCACCATCTTCGTTTCCGACGCAGACAGAAGCCGCCAACGCCGTCCAGCCCTGAGTTCCAGCCGCCGAATCCGCCGCCACCACGGATCCGACGGGAGGCAGAGGAACTCGAGCACCGCACCGGGCCTCGAGCACCTGCAAGTCGAGCGCGACGACGACGAGCCCCGAGGAGCTCCGCCGCCGGAGAAGGCCGCACCGACACCAAACCACCCGCCACCAGCACCACCTCCTCCAAGGCACCGCCGGCGGGATCTCCACCCTACCCTACCATATGTACAAGCCGGAGCTGGGGATCCCCCACCCTCGTGTTAACTGATTTCAGAGCTAATTTAGTCGAATCATAACATTGTTCATAAGACAAACAGCTCCTAAATCGAAATCCCCTACTCCTAAATCGAAATTTCTAATTCGAACGACAAAGATACACCAAATAAATGGCAATGATACACACATAAAATGCTCCGGCCATCATGTTTGACTGCTTCTTCAATTCCACAAGCTGGCTCAACTGCTTCTTCAAGTGCTTGTTCAATTTCTGCAACTCCCTATTCACCAAAACATCCTCCAATGGAGGACGATCGGCTCTGTATGAGATCTCCTCCTCCACAGTAGACGAGATGGCAGCCTCCTGGATTGGGGGCCCCTGAATTGGGGGCAGCAATTCAACTTGAAGCCCTCGATCCCGAATGTACTTGTCCATCCACACAAAATAGCCGCATTCCGCCAAATCCTGAAAAGGGGAACGAAAACACTAATTTCCAAATCCATAGTGCAAAATCAAATTCAGCCAAATCGAGACAAATTAGGACAAACCCTACCTTCCCATCCTTCCCACGATGCGGGGCGCTCTCGCATTTGACAAATTCCCGACCGACATTGCCCCTCGTCGAGCGCACACATGTCAAGCGCTTAAGTGGATCTAGGCGAGGGCAGTCCGGGCATCTAGTCATCGGGACTTCTCCATAACGCGGCCATGACTTCTGGGAGCCAGAAGCGGAGCTCGACATCCTTCGCCGCGGCCGCCGTGGACCGTTGCCGGAGAAGAGGAAGAAGAAGGTGCGCGGAAGAACAGAGGAAGAGAGGCAACGGTAATGTCGGGGGCAGGGCAGGACCACAGGAGCGGGGCTCACTCTGCCTCTTTATAAATGGATAAGGTTGACGTGGATAAGTGGTGGGTCTCTGTCTCAGTTGGCCCACAGTGGGTCCCGCGTACTAACTGTCGCCTTGTGGGTCCCGCGTTCTAACAGCCAGCTCACATAATCCAAATTGAAGTTGACAGTTTCCTTCCGTTTAAGGGCTTAAAGAGCCGTATCGGGCCGTCGCTATTTGGGCCGTTCCAACTGTCGCCTCTGAGCTATTTCATCGAACGATGTCGTTCTCCAGTGAATAGCGTGAAAAGATGTAGTACCTGAGCTATTCGCCCGAACTGAACACGGTTATATCTTTCTCTTTCCGAGGAGTTGTGTTCTTGTAGAAAAGACTAGTACCGCAACCTGAAAATTCTAGGAATACCTTTTTGTGCTTCCATCCTGACACTGTTTTTCTGTTGCGTTATTTGGGATGATCTTTTGTTATTTCACTTTACCTCCTAACCATGTTAAGGGTTAATGATTCATGGGATATAATAAGCACATAGAAGGTTTGTCATGGTCAGGCTCAGGTCCCACATCGTGTTCATGTCTGAAACAGGGACAAGCACAGGGCTAATTGTGCAACAATACAGTTGTAGAAGCAAGCACTCTGGTCATTTATTACTGCATACTGTATTGTGTGCCTTTGCATTGTAGGTAATTGCTCACATTTAGGCTTGAGGAGAGTAATAAGCTCCACACTGCATACTGTATTTAGTTCTTCATGTGATGTTCGATCTTATCAGAAGTTGGAGAAACAAACCTTTGTGTCGTGAGCAGGACAGCACCATATGAATTTTGTGACAGTACGGTTGTAGAAGTAAGAATTCTGATCATTTGTTATTGGATTACTAATATCTCGAGCAGTTGAGCATATAATGCTGTGACTAATATCTCAAGTACTCAGATCAAGAAAAAAACTTTTACTAATGAGCACAAAAATGGTTTGCCATGGTCTGGCTCAGGTTCAGATAGTGTTCATGTCTCAAGTAGGACAACACAAGGCCAATTGTGTGACAGTACAGAAGTAAGTTTAAAGTCACTGGATCATTTGCGTCAGAATGTAGAAGTGGGTTGTAGAAGTAAGTTCATCGTCCAGGTTAGTTAATAATTTGCTTCAGAACGTAGAAGTAGGTTTTCAGGGGATAATAAGACACAAAATGTTTGTCATGCAGTCTTACTTACTTGGTACACATATATACGAGAGAAATCAATGAAATTAACTCAAGCTGTGACAAAAAGAACAGATCAAACATGTAGTCTGAATTATCAAACATGAATATGCACTAAACTTCTCACGCTAATTCAAGCCTATAGTAATGTAGTGCTGAGATTTCTACAATGGTCTAAGTTCATTATGGCTGTTCGAAAACTAACCACTTAGCTGCATACAGCACTTGTCCAAACTGAGACAAATTTATGGCCACACTCAAGCTGAATCCATCTAGATTTTCTAGGTTGTATTTGAGAACCCAAGTGATTTAGGGCAGTTTAACCTGAAACATACAGGGTTTGTATACCCAGTCTAGCTAGGTTCCACCTGGAAGCTTTGCAAGATGCTGTCCAGCTAGCAGCACAGTAGCCAGGGGAACATGACACGTTTGAGAACTTAATGCATTTTTTATCTTACAAGAACAGATATAAACCTATAGAAACTTACACGTGGTACTTGATGATTTTGCTCAGTGAAAAGTCCTCGGTCGGTGAAGAGGTACTTAGAGATAAACAAAATCTGATGATTTTGCTTCTCATGGTCATCTACTTCTCAAGTTACTAGTAGTAGTAGAGTTTACCCTAGCCTCCTCACCTTTTTGTTTTCTGTGGCGTATCTATTTTTTTTCTGAGCAGTCACTTTGCACTATATGTGTACTTGTGCATTCTTCTCACTCCCACTCCTAATATCATCCTTGCTAGGTATGCAAATAAACTTCCCGCTAAGCCCAGCCCATTTGATGGCTACTAGCTTCATTCGAGAGTTCTATACAGCAAACGAACCTGGCTAAGCCCAACTCAAGTCCATTCCTGCCTACAGGTGCAGCAAACGAACCTGCTAAGCCCATCTCAAGTCCATTCCCACCTCCACTCCGGCGTCCGCCGCCGCCCCCACCCACGCAACTCGTCTCGTTCCGGCCTCCTGGAATGGGATCGAGGACCAGGACAACCTCCCATCCGGCGACCATGGCGGATGCCGTAACAGCAGGAGCGGCGCCTCTCCTCCCCGGCCTCCCCGACGAGATCGTCGTCTGGGAGATCCTCGCCCGCCTGCCCCCCAAATCCCTCCTCCGCTGCCGCGCCGTCTGCCCTGCGTGGCGCCGCACCACCTCCACCCGCGACTTCCTCCTGGCGCACCACGGCCGACAGCCCTCCCTCCCCGTCGTCTTCGGATACCAAAAAACCCTAGGCTACCACAAAAACATCCTCGCCTTCGACCACCGTTCCGGCCACGCCCAGCTCCAACCCGTCGCCCGGCTTGACAATGCCAAGTGCTTCTGTCTGGAAGCCTCTTGCGACGGCCTTGTCATCCTCTCCACGCCTAGCACGACTACCCGCCGCTTCTCGGTCTGCAACCCGGCCACGCGTCAGCTTGCTCTTCTCCGACAGCCGCCGGCCTCCATTTTATTCAGTGTATTGGGAATGTACCTGCACCGCCCGTCCGGCGAGTACCGGCTGTTACTGTACAGGACGAGCAACAATGCGTCGATTATCGGGGCACTGCTGCTTGAAGGTAAAGTTGGTTGCTACGTCCTTGCTTTGGGCTCCGACCAACCACCGAGGTATATTGGGGGGCCAGAGGAAGCATCGGCACAATGCTTTGACAGACCTGCCATGGTGGGAGATAGCTTGCATTGGTCTCCTGTGAAGCATCAGAGTGGAAGCACTCTGGTCATTGTATTCGACACCACAGCCGAGTCGTTCCGGCAGATGCCTGCTCCAGTTGTTCCCACCAAGTCCTATATCTTCGAAATGGATGGAACGCTTGCCATCTACAGCTATAATGGTGCTATGGAAATTGTTGACATATGGGTGTTGCCGAACTACGAAGCCGATGTCTGGGAGTACAAGTACCAAGTCGAATTACCGGTCGCAGAAATCCGGGGGCAGCTTGGAAAGGTTGAAGGCAGTTGGCATGTCAGCGTTGTGTCGCGGACAGTTGGCATGTCAGCGTTGTGTCCGCGGATGGTGACGTCCTCTTGCTAGTTAGTTATGGACAGTGGTTGTTTTACGTGGACATTGACGGCAAACTGGTTGAAAGTTTCCATCGTGATGACCAACAGTTATCTTCTTCTAGACTTTTATTGAAACAAACTCTTGTTCCTCATACCTTCTTCATGGCCCTAGAAGGTTATGCTGTCAACGCTTCGTCTTTCATCTGAAGGCGGTTCAGTGCGGTGGTGCCTCTCAACGCCTAGCTGCTGTATCCTCATGAGCGGCAATATTATGAATTGGGTCAAGTATGAGTCTGCTGGCTTCTTCTTCCTTTTCCATTGATGTACACAAAGTGATGATCAGAAGCTCTAGCTGTTATGTGGTTGTGTAAAATATATGCTTGTTTTGATACCCTTTCAGGCTGAAGTCACTACTGTGTGTGTTGGTGCTAAAATTTCCAAGTCATTTTTCTGTGCTTTTGAAATATTTACCGACTGATCCGCCACCTTATTTTTCTTGTGCTGAGGAGTGAGGAATAGACTTCTATTTATGTATCTAGTGGTGCTTCTTAGTACTGAATTGTTAGCAATCCATATGCCTCAAGTCCCTATTCCTGTAACTGAAGAATTGACTTTCCCTTTTTTTTCTAGTGGTCCACAAGAAAGTCCATATTTAGGGTGTTTCCTTTTTCTACCAATTTTGTAGCTAACGATGTGAAGAAGCACATTTCCTCTTTGTTGACTTGCAAGCTGCATCTTGTTTTAAGGCCTTGGAGCACGATCAAATTGTTGCATCATAGTCAACTTCTCAATGGAATGTTCTATTATAATTCCTTTTCTTCCTGAATTTATTGCGTCTGGTACGGTAGGTCTTACAGAGTGGGAGACTAGTAGGCTGACCTTATATTGAGAACTGGACATGGTTAAATTTGTCTCGTTCCAAGGAGTTGTAATATTCTTCTAGGA
This sequence comes from Poa pratensis, assembly GCA_947311845.1. Taxonomy (NCBI): domain Eukaryota; kingdom Viridiplantae; phylum Streptophyta; class Magnoliopsida; order Poales; family Poaceae; genus Poa; species Poa pratensis. The sequence goes on along the minus strand of CAMZMU010000061.1, from coordinate 44,224,429 downwards.
AATGCTGGTACTGTAACCTGAAAAATCTCTGAATACCGTTTTGTGCGTCCATCCTGATACTGCTTTTACGTTGCACTGGTTGGAATGATTGCCTGCTAACCATTTTAAGTATTAATGCTTCATGTTCATTCTAAAATGATTGAGCCTATCGTATGCGTTGGTTTTTGTTTAGTTATATTTTAGCCATGCCTTGGCTTGCACTGGCCAAGAAACATATTGACTCTAGGTTGTAACCTCTCTGATAGAATTACTGTTTACCATCTTAATTAGAACATGATTTGTACTAAATGATCCACTGTTTAGCTCTTAGCTTGATGATATCTTGTCTGCAGTGTGGCCTGGTAGAAGATAATATCAGCTCAACTTCCCCCTTCTGAATTTAGCCCTGCAAGTGAACCGTTGAATATATGCCGTGTCTCATATTTCTCCATAAGCTTTGTTGCACGGAACATGTTTTAGATTTGCCTGCCGATGGTCTGTGGAACTACTGTATGCTGCACCAGGACTTGGAACATGGTACAGACAAAATGATACATCTGCTTTTGTAGTGCTCCCTAGCGCCTATGATTCACTCCTTTGTGCTACTTTTGTAACTTGGTTCTTTGTTGGATTTCTGAGCATTACTGCAGCATTGTCAAATTTTTGTAGCGCCTGAAGATGCGCTTTGCAGCTCACCATGGCTGCTAAGAACTTAAGATGTGTTTTGCATATAAGAGAATTTCTGACACGTTTTGTAGTTTTTGTTTCTTGATGGGTTTTGTAGATTCAGAGGTTCACCTTTCTTTTCCGGGCAGGTGCGTCACATTTACGTAGACTGTATGTTCGGAGGATGCATGATTACAGGTTCTTGATTAGATCATATCTCATACCAGAAACCAAACTATTTAGAACGAACAGTGAAGATCACCCACCAGAGATTGCACTCAAGAATCAAGAACCCCAAAGAAATGGCAGAGTCGGCAGCGAGTTCAGAATGGTAGTTGGAACTTGGAACACATACTAGGCTGACCAGTGAGTGGGTGAGTCACTGGTGATCCACGGAACAGCAGGTACTTGTTCCCTATAAATTCTTCATCGACTGGAACTACTGATATGATACTAAGACCTTCTCGGTCTGTGCTTTAGTTGAGCTCGTTTTGACGCAGTAGTTTTAGCGTTCCAGCAGCCGTTTCTCCTGTAAAAGTGGGTCCGCGTGGGCCTGGAGGGCCGGGCTGGGAAGGCCCTCGAGGTGTGTGGAGTCCGGGGCCTCCTGGAGGACCTGGGTTTTGTGGTCACTTCGGGTCATGGTAGGTTTGATGTTCACTTAACTAATGAAAATTTTATTTCAAAAAAAAAACTAATGAAAATTTAAGCTTCGCATTTGGCCAATAAGTTCGTCAATTCGTTCAGTTTACTCGTAAAAAGGAACGGAAAAATGAATCCGTTCAGTTAGATACTTCATGGTTAGGGATCAAGTATACAATTTTCGGCGTGCAAAATGTTTAAGTCGTGAAGCACCCACTAGTCGTTTAGCTCTTTTTATTTAGACGGTGCCTCTGATTCTTTGAAACCTTGATGAATCTTTTCTTCCGCAGTTTCTACCTCCTCTGCTGCTGCTGCCTGCTCCAAGATTGCTGCGGCCTTTGGACCCTCAGGCCCGGGTGGCCCGCTGGCCGCTGCCCTTCTGAGTTATGTCATCAACAACATATCCACCGCGACAAATAATGCGCTGGGTTACGTTTCCTGGCCTAAGCATTCGCTGACGGGATCACTTGGGTGAACATTTTGGCTGCTTGGAGTGCGCCTTGCTGCAGTATAAATTTACAATAGTATTATATCTATTCGAGATCATTGTATGCAGTCCTGCTTAGTTACCTGGTAGTGATGTTACTTCAGCGACTGAATGCAATTAACTGTGCATGTACCTTGGTGCATTTCAAATTCAGTGTGTCAAACCAAATGCAGACTAATAGTTTAATAAATTGACACCAACCATGGTAAATAATAAAGAATATCTGCACCGTTTATCTCTCAGAACTGTTCGTTTGTATAGTGTTTGGATCTCCAAGTATACCATAAAGCGTGTTATGCAATAATCAAGTTGAACTTAGCAAAAAAACTATTTTTAGCTCTTTATACAAGAGCAAAACATCCATTTAAAAGAACAACAAGATTTTCTAGCAAGGATGTGACTTTTAGTTGAATAATACAGACATCACATGTCCAAATCTATACCAAGCTAGACAGATTTGTGACTACTTCAAGCTGATTCCAGCTATTATTTCTACTATGTTTTTCTGCCGTTGTATTTGAAAATCCAAATGAATCCCCCTTGAATTTTTGGCCGAGTGATGGGACGTTTTGTAAGAAAAAACCTCTGGGTTTTTCACATTCTTTCCATTTAATATAAAATTCTTACCGTAGGGTTTCCACTACGGTCTCTCGGTCAAAAAAAAAACTTCAATTACATCTCATAGGTTGGAAATAATCGGTGAGAGTACCACCTTCCAATATACCTATAGACGAAGATTTTACCAGAGAATGTGAAGGCGAGCCTAAACTCATTGCTGCAAGTCTTTGTTGACGTCGCTTCTCGATCCTGTTAGCTACTCTCGACAGTTCACCGGCTCCGGCGTGCGACAAATATACCCTAGCGAGCTCGACCCCGAGGTGGTCCATGGCGAGGAGGTGGTCTTATCCTCATCATCACTCGCCGACGCCATGAGTGCCCAAAACTGACTAAAGCCGTTTGTGTTTGCTGTTTCTTACTCTCTGATTCCTATGTAACCGTTATATCAAGATACTCGTGAGTTAAGCTTTTTTGGTTCCTGGGCAGCAGTGCTCCTCGTACATAAATGTATGTTTTAAAAAAAATACTAGTAACAAAAAAATCCCCAAAAAAATCATGCATGTGGATTTGAATGTTCATTGCCATAAAAAACTAATGTTGTTACTTTCATGTGTCAAAAAAAAATTCAAAATGTAGAAACACGTCCAAACATCTTTTCTTTTTCACAGGTCACGCTCTTTTGAATTATTTTATGAAGATTTATCGGTTAAAATACACATGTAGATGATTACGTCTGTTATATTAATTTTGCCGGTTATGTATATAGTACTAAATTATATGGAATGGAAATGTATAAATGATAGTGTTACATTTGTTTTGCAAAAAACATTCCATTTCATATATCTTTATATTAATTTTGTGGACATGCTATAAATATAAATTATGTGGCGCTTTATATTTGGGATGGAGGGACGAACTATTTAAGTTTCCTTTTTAGGGCAAACTATTTAAGTTTTAAAAGTGATGATCTCTCTCTGGCTAAGCCCAGCCACGTTTTGTTTTGAACTGTACCCAGCCCGTTTTGGGTCCATTCTTATTCAAAAGTTCTATACGCAAGCCCAACCTGGCTAAACCCCAGTCAAGTCCCCTCCGCCGCCGCCGCCACCAGCACACAACTCCACAACTCCTGGGACGGAACGAGAACCCAATCGCGGACCATGGCGGACGCTGTTACTGCAAGAGCGCCGCCTCTCCTCCCCAGCCTCCCCGATGAGATCGTCGTCTGGGAGATCCTCGTCCGCCTGCCCCCCAAATCCCTCCTGCGCTGCCGCGCCATCTGCCGAGCGTGGCGCCGCATCACCTCCACCCGCGACTTCCTCCTCGCGCACCACGGTCGACAGCCCTCCCTCCCCGTCGTCTGCGGATATGGAAAACCCGACGAGCACTGGCAAGACATCATCGCCTTCGACCACCGGGCCGCCGACGCCCAGCTCCAACCCGTCGCCCGGCTTGACAGTGACAAATTCTTTTGGCTGGAAGCCTCCTGCGACGGCCTCGTCATCATCTCCAGGGAAGCCTGCATCTCAGTCTGGAATCCGGCCACGCGTCAGCAGGCTCTCCTCCGGCAACCGGCGGCCTCCGGATTTTTCAGTGTATTGGGAATGTACCTGCACCGCCCTTCCGGCGAGTACCGGCTGTTATTGTTCAGCATGAGCTACAGAAAAACTGGCTGCTATGTCCTTGCGTTGGGCTCCGACCAGCCACCAAGTTTCATCGGAGGGCTGGCAGAGACAGCATCAGCATTGCGCTTCGGCACACCTGTGCTTGCCCGAGATAGCTTGCATTGGTCTCCACTGCAGCATCACAAGGAAAACAGACTGGTAACTGTATTTGACACCACAACCGAGTCATTCCGGCAGATGCGTGCTCCAATTGTTCCCGCCAACGCCAAGTCATATATCTTTGAGATGGATGGAACCCTTGGCATGTATAGCTATAACGATGCCATGGAAGTGGTTGATATATGGGTGCTGCAGAACTACGAAGGTGAGGTCTGGGAGAACAAATACCGGGTCGAATTGCCTGTCACAGAAATCAGGGGGCAGCTTGGAAGGGTTCAAGGAAGTTGGGATGTGAACGTTGTATCAGCGGATAGTGACCTCCTATTGCTGATCTGTGATGGCCAGTGACTGTTTTACGTGGACACCGACGGCAAACTGGTTGACAGTTTCCATCGTGATGGCCAACAGTTTCATGCTTATAGACTTCGATTGAAACAAACTCTTCAGCCTCATACCTTCTTCACGACACTGGAAGATTGTGTTGTGAATGATCACCTTTTCATCTGAAGGCGGTTACATCCGGTAGTGCTTCTCAACGCCTAGCTGAGGTGTCCTCATGAGCTGCATTATCTATGAATTGGGTCAAGTATGAGCCAGCTGGTTTCTTCCTTTTGCATTTATGTACATGAAGTGATGATCAGAAACTTTGACTGTTATGTGGTTACATAAAATGAATCCTTGTTTCCATACCCTTTCAGGCTGAAGTCACTACTGTGTGTGTTGATGCTAAAATTACCAAGTCATTTTGCTCTGCTTTTTAAATATCATGTCTCTATTTTCTAGGGCTGAGGATTGACTTCAGTTTATGTATCTAGTGGTGCTTCTTAGTACTGAATTGTTTTCAGTCCATATGCCTAAAATCCCTATTTGTTGAACAGAAGAATTGATTTTTACCTTTTTTATCTAGTGGTCTTCTTGATTGTCAATATTTAGGGTGTTTCCTGTTTCTACCAATGTTGTAGCTTTTTCTTGAGATCTACCAATGTTGTAGCTGGCGATTAGAAGACCTTGGAGAACTACACGTCAAATTATATGGTTGTATCATATTCAACTTTTTTCGCCTTCGGAATTTAGCACTGCAACTGAACAATTGTATACATGCCGTGCCTCATTGCTCTCTGTAAGCTTTGTTAATATTGCAACGTCATTTTCTAGGCAAGAAACATGTTTTAGATTTGCTTACCGAGGGTCCATGGAACTGATGTACGCTGCAGCCGGACTCAGAACATAGTATGGACGTAATGATTCCTCTGTTATTGTAATGGTCTACTACTTTCTTTTGTGACTGGTTATCTGTTGGATTTCTGGGCATCACCGCACAATGTTCAAAAATTGTAGCACGGTTGCCCTTTGAAAATGAAGATCCGCTTTTCTGCTAGCATGGCTGCTAAGAACTTAAGATGTTGTTTCTAGATGGGTTTTCTAGATTCAGCTGCATAAAAGAATCTGACACAACTTCTACCTGTTTTTTCTAGATTCAGCTGTATACGTTTTCCCCCTGGACAGGTGTTTTACTCTTTACTTTTGAGATACACTATTTTACAGATATCGATTATACCACACCATGGAACCAAACTTTTTATACTGAACATGATGACGCTGGTCTGATCGATCGCCGACCGGAGATTGCACTCAAGAATCAAAGAACCTAACCTTGTCCATGTAATGCAAGGGAAGAGTAGGCAGCTTACTTCAGAATAGTAGTTGGAACTTGTGCTGCAGACCACACTGACCAGTGGGTGAGACTCACAGGTGATCCAAGGAACGGCAGGTACAAGCACAGATGGTTTTTCTCACCGTCCGCCTATAAATTCTTACTCAGCTGGAACTGCCGGTATGATCCTGAGGCCCTCTTGGTTTTTAGTTTGAGTTCTTGTGAAGCTGTAGTTAGCGTTCCAGCAGCTGTTTCTCCTGCCGAAATGGGTCCGCCTGGGCCTAGAGCTCCAGGCCGGGGAGACCCTGGAGGTGGGGGCCCTGGCGGGTGGAGTCCTGTGCCTCCTGGAGGGCCTGGGTTCCCGGGTGGCCCTGTGTTTGGAGGTTTATTCGGTTCCTGGTAAGTTGGATGTTCAGTTAAGCTTTGCATTTGGCCATTGAATTGGTCAATTCGTTCAGTTTACACCTCAAAAGGCACGTAAAAATGCATTCAGTTAGATGGTTCGCGGTTAGGGCCAACTATAGAACTTTCAGCACTAAAATCAAAGTGCAACATTTGTGTAAGATCGTTTAGCTTTCTTTCGTTTTTTAAGACGGATGCCTCTGATTCTCTGAAACCCTGATGAATGCTTCTTTCTGCAGCTTCTACCTCCTCTGCTGCTGCTGCCTGCTCCAAGATTGCTGCGGCCCGTTCTTTGGACCCTCAGGCCCGGGCGGTGCCCCGCCGCCCTTCTGAGACCTGACACCATGCAAAACAAATCCACCGCTACAAATAATGCACTAGGTTATACAGTCCATGGCCTAAGATTTCGTTGAAGATATCAATTGGATGAACATTTTGGCCGCCAGAAGTATTGTACTAGTGAAACAAAACCGTTGCTTTATATCCCTTTGAGATTATTGTATCCAGTCGTACGTAGTTAGTTACTACTCCCTCCGTTCCAAATTAGTTGACTTACATTTGTATAAATATGAATGTATTTATACTTGTTTAGTGTCTAGATACATCCATGTATAGACAAATGTGTGTCAATTAATTTGGAACGGAGGGAGTACCTGGTAATAGTCATATTACATCAGTGACTGGATGTAATTATGCCCTTCAATTCAACTCTTGCCCAAGAATGAAGCTGACTGAAGCACACCGCAGCGGGATTTCCAACATACTCGAACTCATAGGCGCAAGAGGTAGCCAATGGATGTACCGAGAAGCGCCACGTAAACCACAAACAGCAACGGGACACCAAGTTGACTCTTTGGGTTTCCCTTCTTCCGTACAAATACCTGGCCAAGTCATGCATGATATTAGAAACAACTGCTGCAGATAAACAAGTCATGAACAATGTTTAGTAACCAAGATTAACTGAAATTTTGAAGAAAAGCATATACAAGTAAAAGCAAGTGGGTCATATATTTCAACAAAATAGCGAATTTCTACAGGGAACAATTACAGTTCTTCAGATGAGTCATCCAACACCGCAGTCTGCAAGTTTGAACTCTTTCGAAGTGTGCCATTACTAAATATAATTTCGTGCATACTTATAGAATTCAGATGAGTCGACCAACGCAGATCATACTGAGGCATAAACATTCGCTGCCGTAAGTAGGCAGGTCTTCTCCGCATGAAATAGATCCGATGCGCGAGATACATATGGAAATCTAATACAACATAATCAGGAAGCTGCTTCCGAGACTTTTTATGTGCAAGACTTAATATGAATGATCATTGTATCTTAACTAACTGCAGTGGATGACCCTCCTGGTAATTGGTAAGACATGAAGGACACGTTATTGCCTGGAGTAAGGCACGTTAGCTTTTTGTACTTCCTTGTAAGTAAAAGCTAAAACCATACACTTGAGCATTCTATCTTTCATCAAAATGTAACAAATGGGATGAATAGCATCGCAATGTTTTACAGAAAAGGAAACTATCAAGATGTTCTGAAAACAAAACTATGAAGATACCCGGCCAATTGCTGGTCGTATGAAGAAATGAAAAAGGATCTACATGTTTCTGCGATGAAAAAGTCATAAGTACCAAAATTCAGCCAGGTACAAGACTATGTTTCACTTACGGGCTCTGCAAGAGTTTGTCCAGCCAGGTACAAGACTAACCATAAAAATGCTGCTAGACCTTACTGTGTTAGAAAGTCACTCAACTTAATTAAACAAACCAAGAAAATGTCATTTCCGCCCAGATGATTCATTAACTTATGTTGACATTTATTAACAACAAAATATTCCTTCAAATAGACATAATTCTCGATATGATTCCCATCCCGATTATCATAGCTTAATTAAGCAAACAACAAAGCACTCGCGACAAAGGAATCGAGTCAAGATAATTGGCTATCCTATCTGGGTTTCATAGAATGATATAATATATAAAATATTCACAAAGAAACACTACATTTATAGGAAAATAGGGGACTGCATGATCAAAGTGTCAGTGGACTTGATATTTATTATTGTTCACACACTCTTCAGAGTAACCGTCACACTCCGGAAAACCTATACATGAAAACAATTTGAAATAATTAACCAACTCAAGAGACATATGGTATGCAAATAATTGTACTGCATGAACAAAAATAACTTCAAATATCATTATTTTGTATTAATACGTTTCTGGTCATGGTTCAACATATGTTCAATATGTAAAAGCATTGAATTTTTAAGTCTATGGTTTGCAAATTATGGCTCTAAGAAGGTTCAAATTCAAATTTAAATAAGTTCAAATTTTGCATGTGCCAAATGGTGAAATTATGGTTATACTGGATATCTTATGGCCCATATTCATTAATGGGAAAGGTTTATGGAATTAAAGTTATGGAAAAAATAATCAAGTATCCTATTTGACATTTGAATATTTTATACTTGTAAAAACTTGAAACCAGATGTTCCATTGGGATCTATCGAAGCATGTGTCGTCGCCTTTTTCAGCTTCGGCCACCGCTCGTACCAAATTCTGAAGGAGAAAACGGTAATTCGCGAGAAAGGAAGGAAAATTGAGCACGGTGAGTGGCTGTAATGTGGCATCGCGAGGTTGAGATGACGGAGGAGCAACGGCCATGACACTATCACGTGACGAGCGAAAATGGCGAGAAGAAAGGAAAGGAAAGAAGCAATGGACTGAGCGATGCGGTGATAGGATAATAAGGTAGCGCGTGGTGGGGCCTTCCTTCCTTTCCTTCGGCCACGGAATCTGTCGCCTGGTTTGTGTGGATGCCGGAGGACGCAATGCGCGATCCTTCATATGACAGCTAGGCTTTTCCATATATTCATATTTTTTGAAGCAGTTGCAATCAGTTTGCCGATAAAATGGTTTTTTTCTAGGATAGCCGAAAAATAGTTGTTATATAGTTTCTTCCTTGGGAAAAATCTTATGTTTTTTTAGGGTAAAAAAATCTTATGTAACATCGAGTTAAAACAGTGATTTCCCTTTGGGCTAAGCCCAGTCCGAGAGTTCTATACAGCAAACGAACCCTGGCTATAAGCCCATCTCAAGTCCTTTCCGACCTCCACTCCGGCGTCCGCCTCCGCCGCCACCACCCGTACAACTCCACAACTCCTGGAATGGGATCGAGGACCAGGACAAGCTCCCAGCCGGCGACCATGGCGGACGCCGTAACAGTAGAGCGCGCCTCTCTCCGGGGCCTCCCCGATGATATCGTCGTCTGGGAGATCCTTGTCCGCCTGTCCCCCAAATCCCTCCTGCGCTGCCGCGCCGTCTGCCGCGCGTGGCGCCGCACCACCTCCACCCGCGTCTTCCTCCTGGCGCACCATGACCGACAGCCCTCCCTCCCCGTCGTCTACGGAGACGAAAATGCCGGCGGGGACTACAATAACATCTTGTCTTCGACCACCGTTCAGGCGACGCCCAGCTCCAACCCGTCGCCCGGCTTGAGAATAAAAAGTGCTTCAGTCTGCAAGCCTGCGACGGCCTCGTCATCCTCACCACGCTTAGCACGACTGGCGTCTGCTACTCAGTCTGCAACCTGGCCACGCGTCAGCATGCTCTCCTCCAGCAACAGCCGGACTACAGTTTATTCCGTATATTGGGAATGTATCTGCACCGCCCTTCTGGCGAGTACCGGCTGTTGCTGTACCTTACGAGCGACAGTGTGCCGCCTGAAGGTAAAATTGGCTGCTATGTCTTTGTGTTGGGCTCCGTCCAGCCACCGAGATACATTGGGGGGGCGGAGGCAGCATCAGCATTTCGCTACGATATACCTGCCTTTGTCCGAGATAGCTTGCATTGGTCTCCAGTGCAGCATCAGAGCGAAAACAGACTCGTGATTGTATTTGACACCATAGCCGAGTCTTTCTGGCATATGCGTGCTCCAGTTGTTCCTGCCAAGTCATGTATCTTTGAGATGGATGGAATCATTGGCGTCTATAGCTATAATGATGCCATGAAAGTGGTTGATATATGGGTGTTGCAGAACTACGAAGGCGAGGTTTGGAAGTACAAGTACCGGGTCGAATTGCCTGTCGCAGAAATCAGTGGGCAGTGTGGAAGGAGCGAAGGCACTTATTACGTGAATGTTGTGTCGGTGGATGGTGACGTCCTCTTGCTGCTCAGTCATGGCCAGTGGCTGTTTTACGTGAACATTGATGGCAAACTGGTTGACAGTTTCCATCGTGATGGCCAGCGGTTATCTACTTGTAGACTTCGACTGAAGCAAACTCTTGTTCCGCATGCCTTCTTCTTGGCATTAGAAGATTATGCTGTGAACGCTTCACCTTTCATCTGAAGGCGGTTGTGGGCGGTGGTGTTTCTTAATGCCTAGCTGGCATATCTTCATGAGCTGCAATATCTGAGCCTCTTGGCTTTTATCTGGCTATTATCTGATTGCATAAAATGTACGCTTGTTTCGATACCCTTTCAGGCTGAAGTCACTACTGTGTGTTTTGATGCTCGAATTACCAAGTCACTTTGCTCTGCTTTTGAATATTTACGGACTGATCTGCCTCCTTATTTTCTTAGGCTGAGGATTTGACTTTGCTTTATGTATCTAGTGGTGCTTCTTAGTTCTGAATTGTTAGCAATCTATATGCCTCAAGTCCCTGTTCCTGGAACTGAAGATTTTACTTTACCTATTTTGTCTAGTGGTTCACAAGAAAGTCAATATTTAGGGTGTTTCCTGTTTCTACCAATGTTGAAGCTGATGATGAAAAGAGGCGCATTTCCTCTCTGTTGGCTTGCAAACTGGAGCACGATCAAATGGTTGCATCATAGTCAACTTCTCAATGGAATGTTCTATTATAAATCCTTTTTCTTCATGAATTTATTGCATCTGGTAAGGTAGATCTTATGGGAGAGTAGGCTCACCTTATATCGAGAATTTGACATGTTATATTTGTCTCGCTCCAATGAGTTGTAGTTTTCTTCTAGAAAATGTTGGTACTGCAACCTGAAAAATCTCTGAATACCCTTTTGTGCTTCCATTCTGACATTGTTTTTACGTTGCATTGGTTGCAATGATCTCTGATAATTTATCTTTGTGTGCTAACCATTTTAAGGATTTAATGCTCCATGTTCATTCCAAACTGGATGATTGATCATGGTCTGCATTGGCTTTTATTTTGTTATTTTGGTCTTACCTTGGCCTTTTTGGTCTTACCTTGCTTTTTAGGGGGAAAACAGGTCGATGGAATTACTCCTTTGTCATCTTAATTAGGACATGGTATGTACCCAATGCTCCTAATGTTTATCTCTGTAATCTTGATGCTAGCTTGCCTGCTGTGTGGTCTGGGAGTAGATAATATCAGTTCAACTTTTTCCCCATCTGAATTTAGCTTTCTAACTGAACCGTTGAATACAAGCCGTGCCTCATTGTTATTCATAAGCTTTGTTAATTTGGCAATGTCATGTTCTAGGCACAAAACATGTTTTAGTTTGCCTACCAATGGTCTGCGGAACAACTGTACACTACACCGGGATAATATTTACTTTTACCAAACAATGTTTCACAAGTATTGATTAGACCACACCATGAAACAAACTGTTTAGACTGAACATGATAATGCCAGTCCGATCAATCGCCCACCAGAGATCGCGCTCGAGAATGAACCTGGAACAGTGTCGGTACTGCACAGTGTCAGTACTGCACGGCAGGAGTAGGCAGCTGAGCTTAGAATGGTAGTTGGAACTTATAATACAGACCAGGCTTACCAGCGGCTGAGAGTCATAGGTGATCCATGGAACAGCAGGTACAAGCACTGCTTGTTCTTCGTTGTTCTCACGGTATTCCTATAAATTCATTCTTCGTCCGCTGTATAATCCTGAGGGTTTGTAGTTGAGCTCTTTTGAAGCTGTAGTTCTAGCGTTCCAGTGGCTGTTTCTCTTGCCGAAATGGATCCATGTGGGCCTGGAGGTCCAGGCTGGGGAGGACCTGGAGACGGGGGCCTGACGGTTGGAGTTCGTTGCCTCCAGGAGGGCCTGATTCCCTGGTGGCCCTGGATTTGGTGGTTTCTTCGGGTCCTGGTAAATTGGATCAACATTTAAGCCTTGCATTTGGCCACTGCATTCGTCAACTCGTTCATTTTACACCTAAAAAAGAACGGGGAAAAAATGATGCTTTCAGTTATGTGGTTCATGGTTAGGGCCAAGTATAGAACTTTCAGCACTAAAATAAAAGTGCGATATATGTAAAGATTGTTCAGCTTTTTTCCGTTTTCATTAGACGGATGCCTCTGATTCTTGGAAACCCTGGTGGATATTTTCCTCCTCTGCTGCAGCCTGCTCCAAGATTGCCGCAGCCCATTCTTCGGATCCCTAGGCTCAGGCGACACCGCCCTTATGAGTCCGACACCATGCCAAGCATATCCACCGCTACAAATAATGCATTGGGTTACACAGTCCATGGCCTAAGATTTCGCTGAAGATCACTTGAGTGAACATTTTGGCCGCCAGAAGTATTGTACTAGTGAAACGAAACCTTTGCGCTATAAGTATCTCTTTGAGATTATTGTATCCAGTCTTACCTAGTTACTACTCCGTACCTGGTAATTGTCAATATTACATCAGTGACTGAATGCAATTATGAGGCCTCACAAGCCAGCATTTGAAATCAGATACATACTAGTTCAACAACCAGAGTAAATAAGGCAGAAAAATGCATTGTATGTTTCTCTCTCGCTAGAATCAGACTCAAACACGCTATAAAAACTTTCCCCAGGAGGAAGAGACCCAAAGGTTTGTTCAATCTACTGGAGCACCAAACACTTTTTTACGGGTACTATACAATGTAAAAAGCCGGTCTATCAAAACTGGGGATTATCCTCTGCTCCAAGATAGCCTATCAAAATGTCTTACATTTTGGAACAGATCGAGGTAGTAACTAATAACAATGATAGCGCTAAGAGTGACGCTTGTTCCAAGATTTATGTGTATAGCTGATTAGCTGCCCTTCAACTCTTGCCCAAGACTGAAGCACCCAGCGGCTGGATTCCCAACATACTCTGAACTCATAGATGCAAGAGGTAGCCAAGGGATGTACCGAGAAGCGCCACCCAGCAACTAGAAACCAAGTTAACTCTTTGGGGTTCCCTTCTTCCATAGAAATACCTGGACAAGTCATGCATGATATTAGACACACAGATCAACAAGTCATGAACAACATTTTAGTAACCATGATCTTCTGAAAATTCAAACCAAAGCAGATACAAGTAATAGCAAGTTGGTCATATATTTCAACAAAATAGTGAATTTCTATAGGGAACAATTACAGTTATTCAGATGAACCAACACTGCAGTCTGCAAGTTTGAGACTCTTTTGAAGTGTGCCATTACTTAATTTAATTTGGTGCATACTTATAGAATTCAGATAAGTCAACCAACGCAGATCATACTGAGCATAAACATATGCTGTAATGAGTAGCAGGTCTTCTCTGCATGAAATAGATCCGATGCGCAAGATCCATATGGAAATCTAATACGACATAATCAGGAAGCTGCTTCCTGGACCTTTTATGTGCAAGACTTAATATGAATGATCACTGTATCTTAACTAACTGCAGTGGATGACCCTCCTGGTAATTGGTAAGACATGAGGGACACGTTATTGCCTGGAGTAAGGCACGTTAGGTTTTTGTAGTTCCTTGTAAGTAAAAGCTAAACACTTGAGCATTCTTTCTTTCATCAAAATGTATAGCCCCAATCCATTTTCCAGAGCATGAAAGGATGTCAGGATTTTGGCCAGAGTTGATCATGAGGGAAAATAGCGTCGCGATGTTTTACAGAAATGAAAAACATCAAGATACCCAGCCAATTGCTGGTCGTATGAAGGAAAAAAAGGATCTAAATGTTTCTGTGATGAAGAAGCCATACCATCTCTCATCGCAAAAAAAGTCGTACCATCTCTTGCTGCAACTTATCGCGCTCCTGGGTTATAGACCTGCTCTTCTCATTCAGCTTTATTATCATCTTTTCAGCCTACAAAACAGGAGCATATTGTTGATTCACGTTAGAGGATGTTCCCAAATATAAGCTCCACTGCCCCATGAAGATCATATCATGGAAGTTGCTTGAACAATCTAAAAATATTTTATGGTGGTGAACTTACCCCTTCCAATTTGGATTCAAGGTTATTGAGTTTTGACTTCAGATTCTGAACATCTTCTGTTACCTGTTGCATATTGAAACAAGGAAGCTGTAGTGTTGAACAATGTATTGTTGAGATCTCCAACTATATCATACTTGAAGTGTGGTACGCATAATCAAGTTCAACTTACCAAAACTATTCTTAGCTTCAGTTTACAGGAGGAACAAATCCATTTAAAAATAAACTGAAAGATTTTATAGCAACGGTGTGACTTGGCTGAATAATACAGACAGCACTTCAAAGTTATAGCAAGTTAGACAGATTTTTGGTCTAACTATTCAAGCTGGTTCCGCCATCGTATTTGAAAATCCAAGTGACCTAGACTTTCAGACCATTTTATTTTTCCAGAATACACCCTGGGAGGAGTAGAAGAAACGCCAAGAAAGGCGGGTACAACGCTGCCGTGCAGCTAGTCATGCTGTCAACAGGAGGGGACTTCAGACCATTTAACAAAAGAGATTTAGGTTAGTACCAAAATTCACTTGCGGGCTGTGCAAGATTTGTCCAGCCAGGTACAAGACTAAACATAAAAATGCTGCTAGAGTGCTAGACCCTACTGTGTTAAAAAAAAGTCACTCAACTTAATTACACCAACCAAGAATATCCACCCAGATGATTCATTAACTTATGTTGATATTTAATTATAACAAAATATTCCTTCAAATAGACATAATTTTCTATATGATTACCATCCCGTTTATCATAGCGTAATTAAGCAATCAACTAAGCACGATGGCGATAAAGGAATTGAGTCAAGTTAATTGGCTATCCTATCTGGGTTTTACAGAATAACATAATACATAGTATAATATTCCTAAACATGCATTTTACCAAGAAACACTACATACATAGGAAAATAGATTCATATTTTTTTTCGTAGAAGTTGTAATCAGTTTGCCGAAAAATAGGTTTTTTCTAGGAGTAGTTTTCTTCGTTAGGAAAAATCCTGTGTACTGTCGAGTCATAAAATTGATTTCCCTTTGGGCTAAGCCCAGTCCGAGAGTTCTATACAGCAAACAAACCCTGGCCATAAGCCCATCTCAAGTCCTTTCCGACCTCCACTCCGGCGTCCGCCGCCGCCGCGAGCACAACTCCACAACTCGTCTCGTTACTGGCCTCCTGGGAAGGGTTCGAAGACCAGGACAAGCTCCCGGCCGGCGACCATGGCGGACGCCGTAACAGAAGCAGAGGCGCCTCTCCTCCCCAGCCTCCCCGACGAGATCGTTATCTGTGAGATTCTTGTCCGCCTCCCCCCAAAGTCTCTCCTCCGCTGCCGCGCCGTCTGCCCTGCGTGGCGCCGCGTCACCTCCACCCGCGACTTCCTCCTGGCTCACCACGGCCGGCAGCCCTCCCTCCCCGTCGTCTGCGGATACGGAAAAGGCGGCGCGAAGTACAAGTACATCCTTGCCTTCGACCACCGGTCCACCGACGCCCGACTCCAACCCGTCGCCCGGCTTGACATTGACAAGTTCTTCCGTCTGAAAGCCTCTTGCGACGGCCTCCTCATCCTCTCCAGGGATACCCCGTCTAGCCGCCACTTCTCAGTCTGCAACCCTGCCACGCGTCAGCATGCTCTCCTCCGGCAACCGCCAGACTCCAGCTTATTCAGTGTACTGGGAATGTACATGCACCGCCCTTCCGGCGAGTACCGGCTGTTACTGTACCGGACGAGCAGCAGTGAGTTGATTGTCGGAGATCTGCCACCTCAAGGTAAAGTTGGCTGCTATGTCTTGGTGTTGGGCTCCGACCAGCCCTTGAGGTACATTGGGGGGCCAGAGGTAGCATCATCACTGAGCGACACACCTGCCCTTGTCCGAGATAGCTTGCATTGGTCTCCAGAAAGCAGACTCATAGTTGTATTCGACACCACAGCCGAGACATTCCGGCAGATGCGTGCTCCAGTTGTTCCTGGCGAGTTTTCTATCTTTGAGATGGATGGAACGCTTGGCATCTTTCGCTATAACGATTTCATGCAAGAGGTTGATATATGGGTGTTGCAGAACTACGAACGCGAGGTCTGGGAGCACAAGTACCGGATCGAATTGCCAGTCACAGAAATCAGGCAGCAGTCTGGATGGATTCAAGGCAGTTGGCATGTGAGTGTTGTGTCGGCGGATGGTGACGTCCTCTTGTTGCTCCGTCATGGCCAGTGGCTGTTTTACGTGGACATTGACGGCAAACTGGTTGACAGTTTCCATCGTGATGGACAACAGTTATTTCCTTCTAGACTTCGATTGAAACAAACTCTTCTTCCTCATACCTTCTTCACGGCAATCGGCACTTGAAGATGAACGCGTCACCTTTCATCGGAAGACGGTTGCGAGAAGTGGTGCTTCTTAACGCCTAGCTGTAATATCTATTAATTTGGTCAAGTATGAGCCTGCTGGCTTCTTCTTCTTTTTGCATTGGTGTACATAAAGTGATGGTCAGAAGCTCTGACTGTTATGGGCTTGCATAAAATCTATGCTGGTTTTGATACCCTTTAGTCCGTAGTCACTACTCTGTGTGTTGATGCTAAAATTACCATGTCATTTTGCTCTGCTTTTGAAATATTTACCTATTGATCCGCCTCTAGTCTCTTTTTTTTTGGGATGAGGAATTGAATTTTGTTTATGTATCTAGTGTTGTTAGTACTGGATTGTTATCAATCCATATGCCTAAAATCCCTATTCGTTGAACTGAACAATTGTCTTTACCTTTTTTTTTAATCTAGTGGTCTTCTATTTAGGGTTTCCTGTTTCTACCAATGTTGTAGCTGACGATGAAAAGAGACACATTCCTCTTTGTTGACATGCAAGCTGCATCTAATTTTTAGAAGGCCTTGGAGCACTAGCTGTTAAATTAAATGGTTATAGCATAGTCAACTTCTCAGTGGAATCTTCTGTTATAATTCCTTATTCTTCATGAATTTATTGCATCTCGTAAGGTAGGTTTTACAGAGAGTGGGAGACCAGTAAGCTCACCTTTATGTCGAGAATTGGGCAATGGTTAAATTTGTCCCGTTCCAAGTTGTAGTATTCTTGTAGAAAATGCTGGTACTGCAACCTGAAACGTTTTTACATTGCATTGGTTGAAACTTGGAATGATCTCTTATATTTTTTCCTGCTAACTATTCTAAGGATTAATGCTTCATGTTCATTCTA
Source organism: Poa pratensis (assembly GCA_947311845.1). NCBI lineage: Eukaryota > Viridiplantae > Streptophyta > Magnoliopsida > Poales > Poaceae > Poa > Poa pratensis. The sequence continues at coordinate 44,206,914 of CAMZMU010000061.1, read as the reverse complement.
AACTGGATGATTGAGCCTATGATATGCATTGGGTTTTTTTTTTGTGTCATGCCTTAGCTTATTCTGGGCAAGAAACAGGTTCAACTCTAGGTTGTAACTTTTGTGATGGAATTACTTTTCTGTCATTGTAATCAGTACATGGTGTGTACCAATTGCTCTCTGTAAGCTTTGTTAATTTTGCAATGACATGTTCTGAGGCAAGAAATATGTTTAGGCAACATTCGCTTCTCGATTACAATGCATTATCGTCGCCTTCCGAAGTCAGTCATCTTCTTTAGGCAATCATCAATCGCCACCGCTCCTACCACTCTGTACTCAGACGGGTTGAGCATTGCCTGAACCACCACCATAGAGTCACTTTCAATCAGCAGTAGATGAATTCCCAACTGCTCAGCAACTTATAATCCCTTCCATGGGCCATCGCCTCCATCGATGGGACTTAAAACATAGCAACGATTAATGATTCATCTGTTTTTTTAAATGCTCCCTGACGTCTATGATTCACCCCTTTGTACTACTTTCTTTTGTAACTGGTTATCTGTTGGATTTCTTGGCATCGCCGCAGAATGATCAAAAGTTGTAGCACGGTTGTCCTTTAAAACTGAAAATGCGCTTCGCAGCTCAGGGTGCTAAGAACTTAAGATGTGCTTTGCTTATAAAAAAACTGACACGATTTCTAGCTGCTGTTTCTGGTTGGGTTTTGTAGATTCAGTAGTATACAGTATTTTTCGGTTTTTCCCATGGACAGTTGTTTTACTCTTTACTTTTTACATACAAAGTTTTACAGATATTGATTAGACCACACCATGGAACCAAACTAGTTGGAATGAACATGATAATGCCGGTCTGATCGATCATCCATTGCACTCAAGAATCAAAGAACTCAACCTTGTCCCTGTAATGCAAGGGAAGAGTAGGCAGCTGAGATCAGAGTAGTAGTTGGAAGATGAATTACAGATCAGGCTGACCAGTGGGTGAGAGTCACAGGTGATCCATGGAACGGCAGGTACAAGCCTATAAATTCTTCCTCGGCTCGAACTACCGGCATGATCCTGAGGCCCACTCGGTTTGTAGTTTGAGTTCCTGTGAAGCTGTAGTTCTAGCGTTCCAGCAGCTGTTTCTCCTGCCGAAATGGGTCCGCCTGGGCCTGGAGGTCCGGGCTGGGGAGGCCCTGGAGGTGGGGGCCCTGGCGGGTGGAGTCCGGTGCCTCCTGGAGGGCCTGGGTTCCCGGGTGGCCCTGCGTTTGGTGGTTTCTTCGGTTCCTGGTAAGTTCAATGTTCAGTAAAGCTTTGCATTTGGCCACTGAATTCGTCAGCTCGTTCAGTTTACACCTCAAAAAGAACGGAAAGAAAAAATAATGTACAGTTTCGTGGTTAGGGCCAAGTATAGAACTTTCAGCACTAAAATCAAAGTGCAATAATTGTGTATGATCGTTCAGCTTTCTTTTCGTTTTCTAAGACCGATGCCTCTGATTCTCTGAAACCCTGATGGATCTTTCTTCCGCAGCTTCTACCTCCTCTGCTGCTGCTGCCTCCTCCAAGATTGCTGCGGCCCGTTCTTCGGACCACCAGGCCCGGGCGGCCCGCCGCCGCCCTTCTGAGTTCTGGCACCATACCAAACATATTCACCGCTACAAATAAATGCACTGGGTTATGCAGCCAATGGCCTAAGATTTCGCTGAAGATATCACTTGGTGAACATTTTGGCCGCCAGAAGCATCCCTTGCTGCAGTACAAATTTGAACTAGTAAAATGAAACCTTTGTGTTAAATCTCTTTGAGATTATTGTATCCAGTCTTACATAGTTACTACCACCTGGTAATAATCATGTTACATCAGTGACTGAATGTAATTATGAGGACTCGCAAGCCAGCATTGTATAGCTGCGCTAGAATCAGGGTAAATAAGGCAGACTAGTTCACGAACGGACAACAATCAGGTAAATAAGGCAGAAAATGCATTGTACTTTTTTCTCTCTCGCTAGTATCAGACTCAAAACACACTATAAATACTTCCCCAGGAGGAAAAGACCCATGGTTAATTAGGCTACTGGTGCAGCAAACACCTTTGACGGGTTCTATACAATGTAAAAAAAGCCGGTCTATACAGGCAGGCAACTGGTAGTGGCCTTATGTTCAAACCCGTCTGAACTATAATTAATAACGATGATATCGCTAACAGTGATGCTCTCTTCCAAGATTTATGTGTATAGCTGCCCTTCAACTCTTGCCGAAGACTGAAGCGCCCAGCAAATGGATTTGCATCTCACTCAACTCACAGGCGCAAGAGGTAGCCGAGGGTTGTACCGAGGAGCGCCACGTAAACCACAAACAGCAACGGGAAACCTAGTTGGCTCTTCGGGGTTCCCTTCTTCTGTAGAAATACCTGGCCAAATCATGCGTAATGTTAGAAACAAGAGATGCAGATCAACAAGTCGCGAACAATGTTTAGTAACCAATAACTTCTGAAAATTCAAAGCAAAGCAGATGCAGGTAATAGAAGGTCTTAACTGCGTTGTACTAGCATCAGATGAATAAAGTGGAACACACACCTTGGTATACACTACTTAAAAAAATCAGTGACAGTGGCCATATATTTGAAAAAAATAGCAAATTCTACAAGGAAAATTACAGTTATTCCTCAGACTCCCATTGCTTATTTTAATTCCGCACATGCTTATATGTTTCAGATGAGTCAACCAACACTGCAGCTGCAGATCATATGGAGGTATAAAAATATGTTGCCATGAGTAACAAACAGGTCTTATCTGCATGAAATAGATCCAATAGGCAAGATAGATATCGAAATCTAATACAGCAGAAACATGAAACTGCCTCCTGGACTTTTGTGCAAGCCTTAATGTGCAAAATCATTGTATCTTGATAACTGCAGTGATGACCCTCATTTTTAATTTGCAAGACTTGTGGGACATGTTATTGTCCGGAGGAAGGCACTTTAGTTGTTTGTATATCTTCTTTGTAAGTTAAAGCTAAAGCCATACACTCGACATTCTTTCTTTCATCAATTCATAGCCCTATCCATTTTCCAGAACAGGAAAAGATGTACAGGATTTGGGCCACACTTGATCATTTTATAATCCATGGGAGATATAGCATCACATTGTTTTACAGGACAGAAAACTATCAAGATATGATGGAGATGGATGTTGTGTTACGTTACTGCAAAATAGTGGAGCCCAGCCATTGCTTGATGGCCATATAAGAAAAAAAAGAAGGATCTAGTTGTTTATGTGATGAAGAAGTCATACCATCTCTTGCTGCAATTTATCCCGCTCCTGGGTCATAGACCTGCTCTCTTCTCTCAGCTTTATTATCATCTTCTCAGCCTACAAAACAGAAGCATATTATTGTTTCACGTCAGAGGGTGTTATCAAATACAAAAAACCTGAGCCGATAAAACAATATAAGCTCCATTGTCTCATGAAGATCCTATCATGGAAGTTGTTTGAACAATCCGAACATATTTTATGGTGGTCAACTTACCCCTTCCAATTTGGATTCAAGGTTATTGAGTTTTGACTTCAGATTCTGAACGTCTTCTGTTACCTGTCGCATATTGATAAAAGGGAGGAATCAACTAAATGATCAGGCTGTGGGAAATAAACATATCAGAACTGTAGTCTGTAGTGTCGAACAATATAGTGTTGAGATCTCCAAGTATATCATAGTTGAAGTGTGTTAAGCATAATCAAGTTTACTTACCAAAACTATTTTTAGCTTCAGTTTACCGGAAAAACAAAACCATTAAAAAAGAAACTACAAGCTTTTCTAGCAAGGGTGTGACTTGGCTGAATAATACAGATAGCACTTTGTCCAAAGTTATACTCCCTCGATTGGAAATGATTGACACAGTTTTGTTGTTTTGTCTAATACGGATGTATCTATACACTAGAATAAGGGAGTACCAAGTTAGACAGATTTGTGGTCACTATTCAACCTGGTTCTGCCATCGTATATGAAAATCCAAGAGAGATATAGGTTAGTACCAAAATTCAGCCAGGTACAAGACTAGGTTTCACTTAGGGGCTGTGCAAGATTTTGTCCAGCTAGAAGGCGGTCTAAGGCAAGCAACACATGACTCCATGAACAGAACATGCTTAAAAGCCTTATGTTCTTTTGCCTAAGTTTAACATAGGGATATGGCCATGTAATAAACTACTCCCTCCGTTCCTAAATATAAGATGTTTTAGCTTTTCTCAGTTCTCTCAGATTTCCATGCATCTTGACGCGTTTTAGTTTGTATATTCACTCATTTTCGTCTCTATGTAGTATACATTGCAATATCGAAAACATCTTATAATTAGGAATGAAGGGAGTACATATTGGGTACTTACATGAGATAATTCATGATTCTGCGTACTGAAAAGTCCTCGGTCACGTAAGGTAACAGCTTCTTTCGGGAGAGTTTCTTCTAGAGGAGACTCCTTCGAAGTTACACTGTTTTCCTTCAGAGGAGGAAGTTGTTCAATGGTAATTGCAGATGTATCTTTAACAGGGGAAGGAGGTTCATCTTTTAGAGGAGGAGATTCATTTTTCAGAGGTGGAGGGGATTCTGCGAAAATAGCAGGTTCTTCGTGCAGTATCACAGGAACTTCTCGAAGGACTGGAGACTGCTTGACAGGGGAAGGGATGTCAGTCACAACAGCTGAAATTTGTTCCTGAGGGGCAGGAACCTCTTTCTCCATAACTGGCACTTCATTCTCAACATTCAGTGTGTGTTTTGACACAGGAACCTCAATTGCTGCATCAGTGCTGGGGACACTATTTATCAGTTGCTCCACAGGAGGACGAGATGCATCAACAAGGACAACTCTCAATTTGCTTTCATCAATATATGCGTTAGTTTCCTTGGAGAACTGCGAAAAAAGAGCACGGCTTGCAATGAGGACACATAACATAAAAGGAAACATCATGCATGTAAAGTTTCTTAAATTGTGCTTAGTTGCTTACAAAAGCAGGAATGAGGTCCTCATCTGATGTACCAGGAGGAACAACAGTGGTCTGCACCAAAAATTTGTCTTTTAATTGCATGTCTGGTGGAGCAGTACGCTGTGCTTGCATGATAACTACATTTAAGAGACAACAAAACAAATAAATTAAGAGGAATGCAAAGAAGAAATCTAACAGAATCAAGTCATGAATAGTTGAATACAAGACAAACAGAAATGTATAATTGCTACCCTCCCTCAGAAGCAAGCACATGCTCATTTACGGCATATCTGCTTTAAGGAATTGATGGGTTGGTCATCATGAGAGTTGATGCTTATGATTTTTGTGGGATGGCCCCATTCCTCTATTTGTCTTTTAGCATTCCACTTATGAAGAGTGTGGTGGCGATGGACCAACTTAGTTCATTCCTCAAACCAAACAAGAAATGCTCAAACCTAACACCCCATTGATGGATAGTGCACTGAAAATCAACCCATTTACATGAACACAGAACAATAGTAGAAGCAGTTTACAGTAAATCTGCAGAGAGTTGTTTCAATTAAAAACTAACTTGTCTATTACTATAATGTATGTATATAAATGTTGGCTCAAATCAATAGTGTCTTTAGAGCAATAAACTTGGGATACACAAAAGCATCATCATCAAAAGTGAGTACAGCACAGTAGTGTACACACCTGTGAAATCACATGTTGCCTTGGGACGGATAACTCCAGTATTTGGTCGGACGCAATATCTTTTAGGGGAAGTCGTCTTAACCTAGCATCCAAAATGGTGGTCAGATACTGCAGTTTCTCTGATGCTTAAACTGTGATCATCCCCTTGAACATAGAAGTAATAGAACCGACAGTGTTTAGACACCAACAGGAAATGGTCACTCCAATACATATCAAGGCGTAAATAGGTATTACTTTACTATTTTGAGATGATTGTATATCACATTTACCCTACACTGTACATATCCATTCCTACAAAATCGTCCCGTTGAACATAAAAGCAACAGAACCGACAATGTTTAGACACCAATAGGAAATGATGACTCCATTACTAAATATATATAAAGGCTAAATAGATAGTGCTTTACCATTGGAGATGAAAGTATATCACATTTTCCCTACATTCTACCAAATTGAAATGTACCTTTATACAAAATGCAGAAGTACAGTATATGGGATAAAATAGAGCTATCAAGAACATTCTTCTCATGGCGTTGTTCCCATGCTTAGGCAGTTAGGCTAGCATGCATTTAGTCATGGAGGGAGTGATTTTTTTACTTTAAAAAAATGCTCAATAGCGCTGGTCACTGAACATGGTAACTAATGGGCAATTGTTACAATACAAAATAGACAGACTATGCATCATCATCATCAAGAAATAAGGGGCGAACCTTGAAAGCGACATATTCATCAGACTTGTTGACTAGATGGACAGAACATGAACTTTGCTTCTTCAGCTCAACTGATGATAACAAAAGAGAGAAAACAAAGTCAGTTTTTATATCTTAACAGATGTGACTGTCCTATGCTGAACGTAAATTGACACGAATCTTTTGGTACTTAAGAATTTACACTGCATAGGCATAATAAGCATAAAACAACACAACAAGTAGCCGCGCTAGAATCTATGCTGTGAGTTAAAGCTTATACGTATAGGTATCACGAGAAAAATTGAAATCTTATAGATCACTTGATTGGGTGTGCACTTTTTTAACAGAGTACATTGCATGATTCATAATTTGATACGAAAATCAACTGTAGAAATGAAGATATGGAAATTTTCAATTTCACTAGTGGCCCTTTTACTTTTAACTGCAGCATGTGCATCAGGCCATCTCAGGTGGTGCAACAACGACTGCATTGCAGTGTATAATGGAGTGCTAACTTATAATATCTGTAAGCATTAGCACACCTTTGTGTCATCATAATCAGTAGGGTAGGCAAGCTAATCAGCAGTGAGAGAGAGGGATAGACTTTACAACCACTCACACCACAAAATCTACCTGTCTGTAACCAAACGAACGGAAAGGCAGCAACCAACTAATAATAACATAGCAACGAACAGCTCTGAAAACAAAGCTAATCTTGAAGAATACTACTATATGTTACGATGAAAGCTACAGGAAAGAACTCTGGTAATTCACGTCACAAACTACGACAAGCTCGCTAGGAGAAAAGAATGCAATCCTTTCTGCTTTCCCTAGGCCCTCTATTTTTAGAAAACGCAAGCTGCAGAGCACCTAAACCTCGAAAAAAAATGTGGAACTGACTAATAAAGGCTACCGGCTAGAATTAAATGTTTGCAAAGGCGTTGCATCCCAAGTTCACTTCTATCCAGACAAAAGAAACGCAGATGATACAGCAGTTCCCATCCCAGAGGAAAGGAGCAGAACGAAACTGTATCGAAATAAACCACCACCGATCAGACCAACGAGGATTTCCGGAGTACGCGGTACGCACTGAACGACCGAATCCACCGGCCGGGGGATTAACTTGACACGAACGCTAGCGCCGCTCTCCGGATCAGAATTACCAACTTATTACGGCCGCGTACGAGGGGGTTAAGGAGGAGTGGGGGAATCGTGCGTGCGCTTACAGGTGAACTGGAGCTCGCGGGGCCGGATCTCGACGACGCCCTGCCCCATCGCCACCACCACAAACAGGATCAAACGGCAGCGCCTAGCAAGCTACGCCGCCGCGGACTGGTTCCCGCAGGAGCCTCCGAGGTCCGAGCTCAGCCCCGATCGATCCCTCCCCCGGACGTCCCGAGGTCGGCAGAAGGAGGGAGCGGTAGTGGAGGAGGAGTGGGAGGGGTTGGGAGGAATTGGAGTGAAGAGGGGAGAAGAGAAGACGACGAGGGATTTGAAGGCGACCGGCAGCCACTTCGTTCGTCCGTCGTCCTTCTCCCCCCTTCGTCGGCGGGTTTGACGAGGGGAGGTTGGACGGTTGCGAGTTCTGGGGACGCGGAGCACGGGGGCGAGGTTAACCAGGGTGGTGGGGCCTCCTTTTGACGATGTGGGTCGCGCAATCATTGCCCATTTTTTGCGAATTGACTCATAGAAAATCATATAATCTCTCTAACGGTCTCTTTCGCTCTCATCATTCCAAATGTTCAAACTTCAAATTTTATTTGAGTGGGTTGCTAGAAAAATCATTTGTATGATATGAATGCGCATACAAATAGGGGATTAGGCAGATGAAGAGATGTACAAACTTAAAATTTTATTTGAGATAAAATGGAGACGTTGTTATGTCATTAAGACCTTTTTGGCTCAACAAAATGTTGGGGAAAACATGTAGTAATAGGATTTTTCTTCTTCTAAGATGCTTCATCGCTTGGTCCAAGAAAAAGAGAGCAAACAATAGGAATAACTTCCTTTCATCGTCGGTCAGTGAAAAGTAAGAATTTTTTATTCATTTGACCACATTTTTTGTAATTTCTATGGTTCTTTACCTCGTTGATTCGACTAACCAGACGGTCAACCACCCAATTTTTTTCTAAAAACATAGTAAAAGGAAAGAGTCCTCTTATGCCATTGTTCTTCCGTTTGGTCCAAAGAAATGGTGCAAACAAAAGAGAGGATTTTCTGTTCATCCCAATTACAAAGGAAAATGTAGGAGTTTCTAAATTTTACTCGGGTCGCCTTTTTAAATTTCAACACATGACTAAGCATACTTGGTTTTCACTAGAGTGGATAATCAGGCCGTATTATTCTAAAAAATCTCGGTCATGGACAAACTTATGCCACCCACAAACCTCGCATATGGATCAAGTAATATGCAACTTTTTGTCACATAAAAAAATAGCAAATGAACTCGTATTATCTTACGTACTTTGCACGGGTAAGTTTCAACTCGATATCTATGTGCTCTATCTTTTTATGCAAGATTTTACAAAAACTTAAAAATGTTGTTTTTTCTAATATCTAGAAGTGTACCAAGAGACATCTACAAGGGTGGAAATAATAACAAAAATCTATGTTTTCTTTTGCTATAATCCTTTGACTGAAATGACACAACATGGGTACTACACTTTCCTATCTACATGTTCTTTTTGCAGTTTTTCAGTTTCCTCGTATTCTACTCTCCTGTTTAGAAATAGGTGGGGTATATACTTACTAAAACGTTAATGTTTTTAAGTTTGACCAAATATATTGAACGAAATATCAACGACATATATTAAATAAAACATTTATTAAAATATATGTTATGGAGGAATCTATTGTTAATTTTCATATTTATATATATATATATACTCGTTCAGGTTTTGAAAACATTGATTTTTAACTAGTTTATACGCCACATACGTATGGACGGAGGGAGTGGTATGTACTTACTTGCAAATACAAGATCTCCAGGGTCATTTGCGCTGAAACACAACGATGAACAGGTATTAGAGCATCTCCAGCAGCAGCGCTAGGCGCCGGCGCGCTAATTTTTTTTTGCGGCGCCAGAATTGCGATTTCTCGCGCGCGTCGCCAGTTTTGCTTTAGCAGTCGCGCTATAATGTAGCGCGGCGCTGTCCCGGTTCAGCAGTCGCGCTAAAATGCAGCGCGCGCGAGCAGCGCCATAGCAAGATAGCAAAATAGCATAGCAAATTCCATAGCAACATAGCAAAATAGCAACATAGCAAATTCATAGCACAAATTCACCAAAGTGCATAATTTATTTCTCTCCAATTTCTTCCTCCTCATCTTCGTCCTCCTCCTCTTCTTCCTCCTCCTTCTCTTCACCTTGTCCAACCCCATCTTCATCATTGACGGGGACGGTGCTTGCACTATTTCCACATGCACCATCCGAAGGAATAGGAGACACCATGGTAGCATTGCCTCTACCCATGGTTGCACCCAAGTTAACCGGCAGTGCACCCATTCCTCCCATGGCTCCCATCCCACCATATGCTCCAAAGATGTTTGGAGATGCACCCATGCCTCCCATGCCCATTGGAGGTCCTCCCATGCCCATCGGAGGTCCTCCCATGCCCATCGGAGGTCCTCCCATGCCGCCCATCCCTCCATATGGTCCCATGCCTCCCAAAAGAGAGCCAAAACTCATGCCTCTCATGCCCATCGGAGGTGCATTCATCACTCCCATCCCTCCATTGCCTCCCATGCCCTCCATGCTTGTTCCTATACCTCCAAAGCCTCCCATGGTACCACCAACGCCTCCCATGCTTGTCATTCTTTTCTTCATCAATAGTTCATCACGGCGTATGTTGAGGTACTCCTTTTGCTTGTCATCAAAGTGTGACGTGTCCATGAAGAAGAGGTATTTCTCCCACTCCATCATCCTAGCTTGCTCCGCCATTTCCAATTTCTTCTCCTCCAATGCCAACCTCCTCTCCTCCGCCGCCACTTTTCTTGCTTCGGTCTCGGCGTGTAGGCTATTATTCTTTTGCTTCGCCTCTTGCGCCAATTTCCTCTCCTCCATTGCCAACCTTCGTGCTTTCACCATTTCCTCCATGGCGTGCTTGAGATCATCATCTCCTCCTCCTCCTTTCTTCCTCTCTTTTGCTATTTTTGCACCCGTTGGTCTCCTTGGATTTGCATAGTTCACCGAGTTAGGGGTCGGGCTCCTCCTCTTGCCGCCGTCGCTTGATGCTTCATCTCCGTCCAAGTTCAACACTTCTTTAATACTTGGCACCTCTAGAACATCACGCTTCTTCCATTTCTCTTCATCCTTCAACCTCTCATAGCAATGGGACAACACAAATGCTTTCCCTTTCTTCACTTTGCCTTTCTTGTTCTTCTTATCTTCTCCACGGAACAAGTTTTGTGCAATATTGAGCTACACGTTGAAAAGAACAAGTAAGAACACATAGTAGCAAAGGAGCAATGATGTGGGTACACAAATGAGACACTTACCCTATCTACGTCATTTGTGCCACTTGGGTTTAGGGCATCAACCGCCGCCATTGCCCCCGCCCACTTTTGACAATCGGTGTTTATCAATGACCACCGGGAGCGAAGTGATCTATTGCTTCGCTCAATTCCACTCTTGTTGTGCGTGTCATAGTACTCCTTCATCCTATCCCAATATGCGTTGAATGTTTGGGCTGTTGCGACGGAGGCATCCAAAGACACATTTAGGTATGTCTCGCATAGCAAAAGGTCATCTTGCACGGTGTAGTTGACTGACCTTCCTTTCGGAGGACCAACCAAACCCTCTCCATCATCATCCACTTCTTCTTCAAATTCATGATCGTCATCATGTAGTTCATTGGTTTGGGACCAATGTGAAGTGTTGGAGCCAACTCCCATTGTTGAGAAATATGCGTCATCATTCAAACTACAAATAAGTTGAAGATAGTCAAGTAAGGGGACGAATCAAGCGAATTGTCAAGCAAGATGGTGAAAAGTACCTCATGGGCATTTCGTCAAGCACCCTATTTGCATCCTCCGGCGCAAAAAGCGACGGCTCCGGCGCGGGTGCCGGCGCTACGGGTGGCGGTGGCGGAGGCGGGGCCAATGGCGCTGGCGTCGCCTTCCTCTTGTTCGCTGGCGCCGCAGCGGCGCCGCCCACCTTCTTCATCTTCTTGGTTGCCGCCGCCGTCGTCGCTGCCGCAATCGGGCGCTTGGGGAGGACGTTCCGCCGCTGCGCACCGGGCGCCTGCGCGACGGCTCCGGCGGAGTTCGGCCGTGGCACCGTGAAAAGGCCGCGCACGAGCCCCACGCCGGGATTTGGTGCGGCGCCGTCGGCGGGGTTGGTCACGCTCGCGCTAGGGTTTGCGGCGGCGCCGATGGGAGAGGGGTCGCGCACGTAGGGCGGGGTCGGAGGAACGCTCGAGTTGTCTTCCATCGAACAGTACATCTCAGTAGCAGATAGTCTGCTCTCAGAGATTGCAAGGAGCAGATTACTGCATGCTGGTTCATTCCAGTTGGAAGAATTTACGGTCGACAGCACCTCGGCAGTGCTTACTGCTCCCGTTTGCAGCCACCTTGCCGCTACCCTGCACACATTGAAGTTATCTTATGATCAGCAGGTGACAGCGTTCACGAAACAGCAGGAGCAACAAGCACTTCAGCTCCTCACCTCCCTCGAATGTCTACAATTTCATTATTGCCATAATCTGCGGTCCCTCCCTCGGCTACGTGGCCTTTCTTCTCTCAAGGAACTACGAATCTACAGTTGTGAAAACATCCAATCTCTGCCGCCCAAGGAGGGCCTCCCCACTTCACTGATAGAGGTAGCGTTATCGTGTTGCAGTCCCGAGCTTACCGAGCAAGCTAAAAAAATTGAAAGAAGCAGACCCATGGTTTTCTGTAAAAATAGAGGGTACGTAACCCACCCGCATATCCTACTATATATAAAGGAGGGAAAGTTTAGCGAGCTGTGGTGCGTCACGCACTGTTCATGTGAACAGTTATGAACAGCGCGCGAGCACTGTAGCACTTTTTTTTTTGAAATTTTTTCCCCACAACTTTTAAAAAAAAAAATCCCTCCAAAATTATATACGCCGCGTCGACGGGTAGTCTCCATCCCCGTGAACGGTTTCGAGTTCCTGTTGACTCTAACTCCTGTTGACTCTAACTTCTCAATTTTGGATCCAAATTCGCACAAACATTCGACGCATTTTGTCCAATTTTTTGCAGAAAAACCCCCGTGTTTCCGAAAAATTATATACACGAACTCTATGTGCGTCGACGGGTAGGTTCCATCCCCGTGAACAGTTTCGAGTTTTGCGTATTCCAACTCTTCAATTTTGCATCCAAATTCGCACAGATATTTCACGAATTTTGTCCAATTTTCTACAGCCAACTCCTCAATTTTGGATTCAAATTCGCACAGACATTTCACGAATTTTGTCCAATTTTCTGCAGAAAAGCCCTGGCGTTTCCAAAAAATTATATACATGAAATATATGCGCGTCGACGGCTAGGTTCCATCCCCGTGATCAGTTTCGAGTTTGGTCGACTCTAACTTCTCAATTTTGTATCCAAATTTGCACAAACATTCCACTAATTTTGTCAAATTTGAATTTCCTTCAACATTTACTATTTCATTATAACAAAACATTTCATACATAAAATTTCTCTTAAAGGAGGCGGCGACACGTTTTGCGTATTCCAACTCCTCAATTTTGGATCCAAATTCGCACAGACATGTCACGAATTTTGTCCAATTTTCTACAGCCAACTCCTCAATTAAGAATCCAAATTCACACAGACATTTCACGATTTTTGTCCAATTTTCTGCATAAAAGCCCCGACGTTTCCAAAAAATTATATACATGAAATATATGCGCGTCGACGGTTAGGTTCCATCCCCGTGATCGGTTTCGAGTTTGGTCGACTTTAACTTCTCAATTTTGTATCCAAATTTGCACAAACATTTCACTAATTTTGTCAAATTTGAATTTCCTTCAACATTTATTATGTCATTATAACAAAACATTTCATACATAAAATTTCTCTTAAAAGAGGCGGCGTGTCGCCGCGCCAATTCAACTAGTTTGAGGTGATGCCTCCCCATATGCCTCGCTTCTGAGAACTGACACGCTACATGTTTCAATTGCAGGCTTTAGGATGACTCCAACGGGGCGACGCATCGAGTCCGCGCGCCTCCGTTCCTGTCCGCGAGGGCCAAAAACACGGCCCAACGAGGCGACGCAAATGGACCGCGGTCCATTTTTTGGTCCGCCGCGACGCATCCCTGGCCCAAATTTGGGTCACCGATGCGTCGGGGCGGACGCGCGGCGGAGTGAAAACGCGTCCGCGCGTCCACGCGTGGCGTCCGCCCCGAGCCCACATGTCAGCGACAGGGCACCGGTCAGCTTCCCCTGGCCCAGTCCTTTTTAATGCCAGGGGATAGGGACGGCCAGCCCCCACCAACCCCACTTCACTGCCCCACTGCCGCACCGTCTCCGGCGACCAAACCCTAGCCAAACCCTAGCCCACTGCCACCGTCGCAATGCCGCTCCGGTGGCCTGGATTCGGCAAGGCCAAGAATGACGGTGAGGCGGGGTCATCCTCTGGCCGCCGCCGCCGCCGCTACATCTCACCTCCCCCTTCCCCACCTTCCCCACCTTCTCCCCCTTCCCCACCTTCTCCCCTTCCCCACCTTCTTCCCCGGCGCCGGTCCCCGCCGTCTTCGAGCTCGCGCCGCCCGGCGGCGCGTTGCGCGACCGCGTCTACGTGCGGAAAGAAGACTGCCAGTGGTACTGGGACCACGCCACCCCGCTGCCGTGGCCAGATGTCAAGCTCCCCGTGCATTGGCACCTGAACCCGCAGCGCATCCCGGTGCCCCCGATGCCCACGAGAGAGCGGGCACGGGATGAGGAGATCGAGCGGCGCCGCCGGCGCCTCCCGGCCGAGCTCCGCAACGACCCCGCCTTCGCGGCCACATCCCGTAACACGCGGGCTCCGACGCCGCCATCTGGGCGTTGGACACCGCCACCGCACACGCGGCGCCGGGACGCACCGCCAGTGCCGCGCGCGCTGCGGATTGGGTCGCCGCCGCCGCCGCGCGCGCTGCGGATTGGATCGCCGCCGCCGCCGCGCGTGAAGACGGAGGTGGATCCCGAGCTGGATCCCGAGCTCGAGGCCGTCTTCGAGGCCTCGCGCAAGCAGATGGTGGAGGACGAGCGCAAGCGCTGGGCCATCGTCCTCGCCAACGTCGCCAGGGAGCAGGAGGCGGCCCTGCAGGCGCAGCAGGCGGCGGTCCTGGAGGAACCACAGCCATGGTGGCAGGCCATGGACGAGGACCTGCCACCGGCGCCTCCGCTGCCAGAAGGCCTGCGAGGGCAGCGCTGGGTCTTCAATGGCGGCGCCTGGGAGGTGGAGCAGGCGGAGGAGGAGCAGCCGCCCACGCCGCCGGCCGTCGTCCCACCGCAGGCAGGCGGCGGACCACCGGCGCACCTCTGGAGGCAGCCGGACTACGTCATCCTCGATGGGGATGACGAAGAGGAGTAGAAGCCCGCGAAGGGCAAATATTGTAGTTTTTAAATATTTTTGTTTTTAAAAATATTATGTAAAAAGACCGTTTGTGGCCCACCCCCTATATATGAATAGAAAAGACCCATATATGGCCTGTTTAGCTAAAAAAAAATCAGGACGGACTCGATGCATCGGGCCGTTGGGCGCACTGCCACCAACGGCGGACAGGGGCGGACTGGACGCGTCCGTTCCCGACCCAAACGAACAAAACACGGACCAAACGCGCGTCCGTTTGGGTCGGCCCGTTGGAGTCATCCTTACATCTCCGTGGGTGGTAACGCCTTCCGCTTCCTGCAAAATAGACTTCCGCTTCCTCTCAGCGGGCGCCATCTTCCTCGCCTACCTCCTCGAGCTCTACCAGATCCTGTGCCTCTGGGCCGTCCCCGAGGCCGCACTGCCACTCCGCCTACTCCAACTCCTACCTCAACCTCGCCAGCACCGGCCGCGCCCCCGTCACCGCCGTCCTGGGGGATGACGCCGAGCTGCTCGTCGACCTCTTCCGCGTCGTCCCGCGCCAGCAGATCATACACGACGGCCAGATCTTCCGCTACGTCCATGGGGGACCTCGCTGCTGATCTGGTCCGGAAAGATCCAGCGGTTCCTCCCTGCCGGCAGCTTCATGGTCAATAAAGCACATAAGGTCTGTATCCGATCCTGATTGTGTTTGTGTTGTTGCTTTCTTGAATCAGTGAACTCGTCATCTGCACAGTATATTCTTTTTTATTATTGACAGATACTGAACTGAACATCGGTCTGCAGTGTTTGCAAATGACTTACAGATTGATATATAGAGCTCGCTGAGAAATACATGATACTATAGCTTAAGAATTCAGGATCAAGTACTCTTATCTCGGTGATCCTTACTAGTTTTAAGAGTCAGAATTGTGCAGTCCTACAGTATTCATCAATAATTTAGGACATTTCGAAATGATTGGATTTTTTTTGTAATTTGTATCATGCATGCAACTTTGTTTCAGGCACAATATACAGTTAAAAAGCTGGTGTTATTATGTCAGACACAAACTCCTTACAAGTCAAGTTAGCGGCTAGTCCACGACGGCCTGCTCTTCCACTATGATGACGGGTTCCGAGGAGTCCGTCCAGGACGCGTGCTGTGTCGTGTTCGAGGAGGCCTGGCCCTGGCCCTGCGAGATGCTCCTCCTGCCCGGTGCCATCGATGTCAAGCCCATCAGGTTTGTTTTGTTGTTTTCCTCTAACTAGCAAACTTTCAGTATGGTTTATCAATAATTTAGGAACTTTCAGTATGGTTGGAAAAGTTTTGTAATTTGTACCCTGCAACTTTGTTTCAGGCACACTATACAGTTAAAAGCCTGGTGTTGTTTTGTCAGACACAAACTTCTTACAAGTCAAGTTAGCGGCTCGTCCACCACGGCCTTCTCTTCTACTATGATGACGGGGTCTGAGGAGTCCGTCTGGGACGCGTGTTCGAGGAGGCCTAGCCCTGTCCCTGCAGGATCCAGCTGCTGCTCCTGCCTGCCTCCATCACCGTTGTCTGTCAAGCCCATCAGGTTTGTTTTGTACCTTAATTGAACAACCATGTGTAGTGTTCACTGTCTTGCTGATAAAATATCGAATTGAGAATCAGTTACTCTTATCTCATTGATCATCACAAGTTAAGGTTCATGATTTGGCGCTCCTACAATGTTTATCAAGAATTTAGGACCAACCTTATAAGTGACCTACCACCAAGGTTCCCCACCCATCCAAGTGATAGGAAAATTGTGCCATGAACCTGTGTTTTCGGAAACAATATATGGTTAAGAACCTCATGTTGCTGTCAGAGAAAAACTTAGAACAGTATTTACAATCTAGCTAATAAAATACAGAACATTTTGTGTCAGCTCACCAAGATATGTTGACCTGGAAATATGGAACATTTCTACTTCAAATTTTTTGTGTATCTCCCTCATTTGTTATTTCTATTTCTGCTGCAACCTATTCCTACAAAGTACTTGAGACGATTCATGATTCACCGCTACTCACCCCAATTCACACTACAGATGTATATTCTGAACCGTATGCAAAGTTCAGACTTGGCAGACGAGTAAAGCAAGAAGAAATTGTAAGCAAATTAGTCTATACTCTATAAACTAAATGTGAGTTTTAGTTTAGGAAAAGGTGGTTCTGCTTCTGCTGCGCAACTGATATGAATCATTGCACCGCAGGACTGGTGATATGTGGCTCTCTCCAGGCAGGCAGCTGCAACATTCCTTCTGATGACGATGGCAGATTTCAATCACCAACTCTTCGATCGGCAGGACTACCTCATTGGCAACACGAGTGACCTCCTTGAGTTCCAAACAGATGGACGTTGATGTCCTGGCACCGGCATGCCCGGCCTCTGGACCATGTCCATCTTGCGCATGGGCGCACTCTATAGCTTCATCGAGCACGAAGAGGATATAAACGTAGCTCACGAAGCACATACGACTGGCCACGAAGGTGATGTCTTTGCTACTCCTAACAAGGGTCCCTACCTTTCGAAATTCTTGTTAGAATAATTTTGTATGATGCAGCTTCGTTTCAGGCACAATAAATAAACAGTTAAGAACAGAACATGTGTGATCAGTATTTACGATCTTGCCAAGAAAATTAGATATGTGGCAGCTTGCCCAGATGTGTTAACTTGGAAGTATGTGATGATCTTTTCGGTTCTCTTAGGATCAGCATTGTCCTTGATTCATATCCTATTTGTCCTTGGTGCCTTAAGAATAACTGTCCAAGCGTACATTCTGAAGCTTAATATGGTGTCCTATTTTGTGCACAGGACTCCAGAATTGAAGCCAATGTATATCACTTTTTGCTCCTTGTGAATTGTTGCTCCATGTGAAACTTAGCATTCTATTGCTAGCTCACAGCTAGACCTTGCCCGCTCTGAAGGAGTCTGTCCGGGATGCGCCATGGGGTGTTCGAGGAAGCGGAGCCCTGGCATCACAGGATCCAGCGGCTCCTCCCGGCAGCCGACGTCACTGTCAAGCACTTGAAGTGAGTTTTGATTATGACAACATTTTTTGTTGATTGTGCTTGCATTTAGGAAACTCGCAGACAAAGTAGTCACTAGTCAGTATTCAGAAGCAATAACTTGGGCGTCATTGTGCTAGTGTTTGGAAATTCTCAAAGATAAATACAGTTTTTACTTGGCAATCCAAGGTTACCAGTCAGACAAGTGCTTGGCAGTTAAGGACGAAATACTGTACCTCATTCATCATTACAAACTGTAAGACTCGGAATTAGGAGTTCCTAGAGTTACCAATTCACCAAGTATATTTATCTGGTTCAAAAGAAAATATATTGATCTGCACAATATATGGCTAGGACATAATGTTACCGTCAGAAAAGAAGTTACAACTGTCCTTAATCTTGCCAAGATAAGTTTAGAACATTGTGTGGCATCTAGTCAGAATATGTTAAATTGGAAGTATGGAATATTTCCTTTTAATCTGCTAATTTATGATGCAAAGAAGTTTCCATTTAATCTGCTTATTTATGATGCAAAGCATGTTGTCAAGGTATTTGCAATTTACCATGATTTATTATTCATCGGTCACCACAATACGCAGTAATGATATCTGTTGCAAACTTGGCAGCAGGGTTAACTAGGAAATTGCTACGCAACCTATTTTATGTATCTTCAATTAAACTAAAGCAGAGCTGCTATTTCCAACGAGATGGTGTTCTTATTTCAGTGCCTAGTGCCTTCAGAAGAACAACTGCCCAAACAGCAACGAAGCATTGCTCCAGATATTTTGAAGATGTTGTGTCCTTGATTTGACCATAGATTCGAAATCCGGTGTACCATATGCTGGCTTTCAGGCCTTGGTACATACTGACCTGTGAATTTGGTGTACCCGTTCAGTTTTTCCTCTCAACTTCTGAACTCCAATCTAGCAGAATTCATGATTCAATGGGTACAATACAATGACTACTCTGGACATTGGTGACACAATGTTTGTCGAGTATTCGTTTGCCAAGCTGAACAATGGAGCAATTGTGTTGTGAGCTTGTCTAGTTCACCAAGGAGCGAATTAAGGTACTTGACTGATATGCAACAGTAATACAGTATGTTCCTGTTCATCCCATCAAACCATTTCCTTGATTCACTTCCTGTTTTTATTCAGCCCAATGAAACATATGTTGTGAAGCTTAAAATGGTATCATATTTCTGGGTCCAGGACTCCAGGGTCAACGCTGGTATGTGTAGGTTCTGACGTATTAACTCATGTGATCTGAAGATTCAGTATTAACTCATGAACCGGTTGGATCTTTGTATTGCTGTAGCCAGCAACCTGACCTCTCCTCTGTATGTATCTGTTTAGCAACGGAATGGCAGCCACTTTTATGTGTACCCAACAACTCAGGCAACTAATCCCCTCAGCGAGACGCTCGCTGCGACCCTCTTCTTCCTGCGTGCCAAACACCGAGCCTCTGGTGCGCTTGCTCGCTAAACTGTGTCTTCTGCTACTCCGCATACTCCAACTCTTAATCGACCTTGCCTTCTTCAACCCTGGCACCCGGCGCGTTCACGTCATTGGTGTAGTCGGGCCCAACACCGAGCGGCTTGTCCACCTCTTATGTGTCGTCTCATAGCAGTAGGGTACCCACGAGGACCTGCTCTTTTTTCATGCCGACGAGGAACTTGTGGTTGACATGGCTCACTCTGACGGATCTGTCCATGAGGCGCGCTGCGTGGTGTGTTGACGGCGCCATGCCCTGTCGCCATAATCCTCGGCAGCTCCTCCTGGACGCCGGCATCACCGTCAAGCACATCAGGTATATGGATGTTAATCATGAAACTCGTTATGTATACCTGTATACGGTTACTAGTAACAGATACGAATCTTCCTATTTCTATCTAACAGCCTAACCTGTCATCTGTATCTGCTTTCCGGCAGAGTTCATGTGCGCCGCATCCATGTGCCTCTGGCGCGTCCGGTGCCATTCTGCCTACTCCGACCGGTACGCTGACATTGAACGGCAGCAGTCAGCAACTCCACCACCATCAACACTTTGATGTTCTGCAGCTATCAAATGGATTACTCGACAGACACGAGCATGGGTTATCATCTTCCTTGTAAAAGAAGACGTGGTAATTCGTCGTTAGATAATAAATGCATCGATCATCGCCGTGTTGGATAATAAATGTATCGACCTATTTATGTTACACCAGGACCAGGACACGAAAGAAGAGAGGATTGGATTGTCTTACACAAAGACATGAAGCAATACTGCCTACCGGTCTTGTTTCAACACCTAGATCATGTGAACATTTTGAACCATAAAATGAGTATTGTTTCTCTCCTAATATACCCCTGAATTCCTAGGAAATGTCCAACATTGAGTGAAGATGCAAGGAAAATCTTGCAGAACCATTCTCCAAGTACCATAGATATATCCTTGTACATATGTAGACACATTAAGGCAACTGAATTTTGTACAGAACCCGTTGGTGTCAGCAAAAACGATCAAAGACCGATTAAATTAACCTGGTGTTTGAAACTAGCTAGTTGTAGATTTTGCTATGAGACTCACGCTGAGTACATATAGGATGGAATGGAAGTTGCAGGATACGAGGTTACGCTGAGTACTGGCGGTTGACTAATCCTTAATCACAATTCATTACTTGTACTAATTAATGTGTTAGTGAATGTAAATGGGGATGTAGCTCAAATGGTAGAGCACTTATCATTGCATTGTAAGAGCACTTATCACCCCGCCGCCATGGCCTGCCTCTTCCTCATCGCCGCCGCTGACGCCAATGTCGAGCCCCAGCACGCCAAGGTCGCCGAGCGCCGCAAGGTCCTCAGGTGTTCATGGCCCACAAGGGCGCCACCGCCGCCGCCGGAGGAGACTCCCAGCCCCACCAGGATCCCGCAATCACTAACTAGGACAGCCCGGATCGGGAGCTTCCAAATAAAAATTTCTGTAGGAAAGGGGGCGATTGAGGTTGCGCCCTCTTCTTTCAACGAAAATGGGGGATGCTACTTCGTCGTAGTAGTATATTAGGAACTTAGATTATTTTGCAACCTCGGTCGGTGGTAATGATAAACTGTTAGCGCAGTGTTCTTCTTCTCAGTTAACTAATTCGCGGTCGCACTCTATGTATCTTATGGAATCTGGATATGTGCCGCTTTGTTACTATTCCTGTCGATATCATATCTGTATTATGTTCACAGATTGAAGATGATCAGATCACAGGGGTGTAACGACCAAGGGAATTAGTGACAAACAGAGTAAACTAGTTAGTCCACTGGGAGTTCCTGGACTCGTCCAGTAAGGATCTATTTCTTCTTTTCAACATTTTTCTTGTTTGTTGAGTCACCATTCTTTGTTTTGAAAAAATAATGTCACCGTCATGGGCTAGTATGTTGTCTATAGTTTTGCTGCCGGGACTCTGCCCCAAATCAATTCGTGACCGCAACACCTTGTCACGCCTCGACGATAACCAAATCGTTTGCGTTCTTGCATGACTCGGCTACCTGATAGAAATCACCGCATGATAGGTCGTGTCTCCTTGATTCTCGCACGAGTGGGGAATCGAAGCGGTGGTGGGAACTTCAAGGCGGCGCTGCGACAATCCCGCATGGAGTGGGAAGTGGACGGAGCAGGCCCGCGTGTACAAAGGCCATCCTCCCTAAACACTTCCATTGCCTTCCGCCTTCCACCACCTAGTCAGTTCTTATCTGTCCAACTGAACTCCTCTACCTCGCCAATGGCGAGAACCAGAAGCAACAAGAGGGTCTTCTTGGCCTTCATCGTCCCAGGTCGCCGAGCCGGTATCCTCCAGCGGCCGCGCGTGTGGACGCGACTGGGGAGGCAATATGGACACAATTGACCTCATGACGAAAAAATAACACAAAATGAACTTTGGGCAAAACTATTTCACGCCTCTAACCGTTTTGGTAGCGCCCAACGATCGAGCGCTACACTCTACGGGGTAGCGCCCAGCGATCAGGCGCTACATATTTGGTTGGTTAAGTAGCGCCCGAGTGGTAGGCGCTACACAAACAACTATTTTCGGATTATTACAGCCAGTACTCATATGTTGACATATGCAGTTCCTAGTCCGGCCGGTCTTGCCTATGTGCGCCCTACGGTAGGTCGCAGGTTCGAGTCCTGCACAAGTCTGTTTTTCCCCATTTTTTTTTTGGAAGGAGCTGCTCGGTCAACTCCCGAGCGAGATGGATCGAGAACGAGACCCACAGGAACGAGATGGAAACAGCAGGCGCGGCGACGGCGGCCGGAGACGGCGAGATGGATACAGCAGGCGCGGCGGCGGCGGACCGAGACGGCGAGCTGGATACAACACGCGGCGGCGGTGGGCTGAGATGCGGACGGTGGTGGCCCAAGACGACGAGCTGGATACAGGCTACAGCAGGCGGCGGCGGTGGCCTGAGACGGCGGACGGCCGAGCGAGATGGTCACCTGCTGCTGCCCTCAGCCAACTTATGGAGAGAGGAGCAAAAAAAAAAATGAAAAAACTGTGTTGAGCAGGATTCAAACCCATGACCAACCTTCCAGCGCACATGGACTGAGACCGGCCAAGCCGGGGAATTCATATGTCCATATAAGAGGATTGCTTCTAATAACCTTTGAAAACAGCCGTGCATGTAGCGCCTTCGGCTCGAGCGCTACGTAACCAAATGTGTAGCGCCCGATCGTTAGGCGCTACCCGAAAGGGTTAGAGGTGTGAAATAGTTTCGTTCGGAGTTTATTTTGTGTTATTCTTTCGTCATGAGGTTAATTGTGTCCATTTTGCCGACTGGGGAAGCGGTAGTGGAGTGTCGCCATCGATGTCACTGATGTCATCCTTTGAAGGCCGTTTCCTCGAGTTGAGGGGCTTCCAATTCCGAGCGATGATAGTAGCAGTAGGGATAGTAGCACTAGGGCCATTTGGACGCATTGAGGATTTCAGTTTTTTAAGCGCCATACATTGGAGATGCTCTAAGAAACATACTCCCTCCGTTTCTGAATGTAGTGTGAATAGTTTTCTACTAATATTAAGACATGGGTATTTTGCATATGGTGGACTCATTTTTTTCGAAAAAATCGCGTGAGATGAGTTTTAAGTAGGCACAAAATGAATACAATCCGTTAAATCCTTCTTTTGAGACTAGGTTTCATTTTTTTATAGATCAAATTGTCCGTAAATAGCAAATACACCTTATATTATGAATATTTCTTCAAAAATTATACACCTTACAGCAAGGAACAGAGGGAGTACTATTCTACCGTTAGTAACTTAGCATTCATTGCTCACAAAGTTTTCCTTTAGTTTCTTATGTTGAGGAAAATTTGCAATGTCATGGAGTTAGCTATCATAGATCTCCATTTGTATATGAAAGAGGAGCTGCTAGGGGTCGAGGAGATGGACTGGGGGGTCGGTTGAGAAAGAAGATTAGGATGGGGAAGAAGATGATGTGTTGGGCCGAACCCTGAAACCCCACCACCCCAAACCGTAATATCGTTGCGGACGAGCTCCCTGCACCTCACAAGTTAAGTTTCTTCCTTAGCTACGTCGACGATGTCGCAGTCAGCCACATCATCCCCATCTCCGATATGATGTCCATGCCTCGCGTGTCAGCGACGTTGTGGCTAGCCGTGTTATCCCTGTCTCTGGCGAGGTGGGCACGTGGTCTTCTTGTTCTTTCTCCTCCCAACCGCCGTGTAACAGGCCAATCCAAACTTTACTCGATTAGCAATGGGAGAAACGCGTTGCGCCGTTACTGGCGCAACAAGGTTCAAATAGGAATTGCCCACACATGGTATAAAAAAAAAAAAAAAAACAAATCGGTTTTACATAGCCCAGCCCACTCATTCCTAGACTGTCCTCACTAGTCACCAGCCCAAATCTACTTTCTCAGGCCCATGACGTGTTCTCTCGTCGCAAGCCCACAGCGGCAAAGGAAAGAGAAAAAACAGCCCGAGAATATCCAGTGATCCAGCCTCTTCCACGCTCCCATGCTACCATTTTGAAGAAAATCATTTTTTGTTGCTTAAAAAATTCTATAAAAAGGTGTGAATGTTCACACGGAATGTGTCAACAAGCTCCAAGAATTTCAGATCCAAAATGGAAATACACATTGAGAATCTAAAAAGACAAATATAGCATGAATAGTGTCACAAAAAGACAAACAACTAAAAGTGACACTATTCACATATGGATTTGTCTTTTTTTTTCCTTAATGTGTTTTTCGATTTTTTTTTTCTGAAATCTTTGGAGCTTTGTTGACACATTCGGTGTGAACATTCTCACTTTTTTGCAGAATTTTTTGAAACATATAAAGTTTATTTTTTCAAAATGGTAGCATGGGAGCATGGAAGTGTTGGGATCACTAGATATTCTCCCAAAACAGCCCTTCCACTCGGCCACTCCCCAATCAGCTGGCGATGGCCGGTGGAGGAGGCAGGCAACAGGCGAAGAAATTCCGGTGCGGATGCAGGTGCACGCAGGTGGGCGGCGAGCAGAGAAGCGGGCGAGGAGGCATCGAGCGGGTGGATTTCGGGAGGAGAAGCGAGCGCGGTGCAGCTCGTCTCCGGCATCCCGCATCCGGTCAGGAGCACCGCAGGCGCCGCAGAGGTAATCCTCATCTGCTGCTTGCCTGGTCCTTCCTGTTCATTCTTTTTTACTTAATAATTGACTCGCGGTTCACGCTGCTTAGGCAGGAATCGCCATCCTGCTTGTGCTTACCATGTCCTTTGGTAGCCTATCAAAATGGTAGAGACGCCAATGAGCATGCGTCTCTTTAAAAAAAGAGAGTGACGATGCCAATGGTGTCAATTAGCAAGGTAGCAGTTGGCGCATGAGCGCAACGCGATTACTAAATATTGATCCACTAGCTCCTCACATTTTGGTTAAGATCTAACATGATAGCTAGCTTAAAGAAACATCCGCAGCCGGCCCCTTGGATGTTCCCCCCTTTCGTAAAGATAATAACCAGCATAAAGAAACATCCACAACCGACAACGTGTCATATCGTTGTCATCTGTTTTTCCTAACACACAAAGTCCTTATTTTTGTTCCTTAGCCATGTTTTTTTAATATCAATAGGTTCGTGGTTCACTTCAGGAGACGTCATTCTGCTTACCTGCTCACATGTAGTATACAAAATTACGAAAAAGGTGAGAACAGA
Source organism: Poa pratensis (assembly GCA_947311845.1). Lineage (NCBI taxonomy): Eukaryota > Viridiplantae > Streptophyta > Magnoliopsida > Poales > Poaceae > Poa > Poa pratensis. Next base: position 44,181,865 of record CAMZMU010000061.1, on the reverse strand, counting down.
TCAATGAATGATCACCCGTTTCACCCAAAAACAGGAGAGCACGGACCCTTTTCTTATTGAACGATTCACCGTCCAATAATGGTGCCAACCAGCAAGCTAACAGCCATCTCTTCTCTTCCAGCCACTCCGCAGCAACAGCCGGCCCCTTGGGATGCTTCCTCCTTCTGTAATACTAATACCTAATAACCAGCTTAAAGAAACATCCGTGGCCAGCCCCTTGGATGCTTTGGGAGATGATAGCAGTAGCATGACCGGCTTTGCGAAGGCTAAAGAGCATTTTTGATCAACTATCGGGTCTCAAAATAAATTTTCATAAGACTGAGATATTTTGTTTTGTGAAGGCTAAAAAGGAGGAGACACAGTATAAACAAATCTTCGGATGCGAATCTGGGTCGTTACCTTTTAAATATCTTGGAGTTCCGATTCATTATAGGAGACTTCGAAACTCCGAGTGGTGTCCTGTAGAGAGCCGTTTCGAAGGCAAATTAGGGTGCTGGAAAGGAAAGTTGCTGTCCTATGGAGACCGCTTAGTTTTCTATTTTACCATAAATATTTTATTTAACTTCATAATCAGAGGAAGTACATTATGATTATATCAAAATATTCACCAATTTGAGCATTTATTAAATTTAATTGCGTATTTGGAGTTAGTTATATTATCTTTAAATGTGAACCATTTTGAAATGATATAGTATGTTTGTATTTTGTCTTAAGTATTTATTAAATTAAGTCCATAATTAGAGGAAATGAATTTGTATTTGCTCGAAATATCCATGTAATCAAGCATTTTTAAATGTTAGTACATAATTAGAGAGAATTTAGTCATATTACCTCCAATATGT